>OY776677.1:28783199-29983199 GCA_963675555.1 Leptura quadrifasciata | reverse complement strand
CGACGGAGCTTCCGTAATGGCTGGTCACATAAATGGTTTGCAAGCACAAATTAAAACCGTGGCACCACATGCACTTTTTAAGCATTTTTATGCACACTTGTTAAATTTAGTATTAAGTAAAGCTTGCGTTTCGATCAAGGAGTCACGAAGTTTTGTTTCAAATTTGGCAGGTTTTGCGGCATTTTTTTCAAAATCCACCAAAAGATCATATGTATTAAATCAGATTGGCGAAACGCGAATACCAAGAAATGTGCAAACTAGATGGAATTTTACTTCTAGGGCAGTGTTTACTATTTCTTCAAATAAAGAGAAATTAGTAGAAGTTTTTGATTTTATCATAAATAGTGAAGATCCCTTCCTGGCAAGATTTACTTCAGACCTCCACGGGGTTCTTGCTGGACAGTAGAATTTGTTTACACTTTTTGTTTTATTTTCTTTTAAGATCATAAGATTAGCTATATATATATATATATATATATATACATATACACATACATATACATATATACTATAACTTAAGTAGTACTAGGTATATACTTATTAGAAAACAAATTAAACTTACTAACATGAAGCAATTATTATTAATAACGTTTTCGGCCCCCTTACCACTGAACTTACAACGGTTGCCTCCTCATTTCAGAATTCCACGAACCGCCACTGTATAGTGGGATCCGAACTATTTCTTGGGAGGGTAATTCACAATTGAAAATTTTGCAGTAGGAACGGTATACCAGTAGGTGGGGATCGAACCCACCTCTCTAGGTATGCTCAGAGTGAAAGCTAGATGCGCTAACCACTGTGCTACCGTCCTCCATAATGTTCATATTTATGTGTTTTAATGATCCTGTATGCTTATGTATATGTGAATCTGTGTCAATTTTCATTCAGTAAACGTTTACTTCGAAACTTCATTCGGAATGTATTAATATGCACGCATCCCCACTAGCATATAAGTACATACTCCCGGATTTAATTAGAGCGACTTTTTTTTCAATGTTGGCAGCACTGATTCGTACTGATATTTCAGGGAATTTTATTTTTCAAAATTGGTATCCCTGATTTATAACAAAATTTTCTAAGGGATTTCTATTTCTTCAAAGTTAGTGCTCCTGATTTTGAACTAGATTTTGTAGTGGTATTTTGCTTTACACAGCTTGTACTTAATTTTCATCAATGGTTTTAAAATTAGGGTACTTCAATGCTGTTATCAGGATTATTGCTATACATATGCCTGCTCAATCCCCACAAGCAGTTATTAATAGTTTAAAGTGTTTTGAATGTAGTGCAGTATATTATCCATCATGTGCACTAAGAATTAGCAACTATAATTTTAAATGTTGTAAGCCAGAAATAAAAATAAGAAACAAACCTTGTACAGGTGTGAATGAAGGCAGGGATATTGTTGACTTCAACTTAGATGCATATAAATACCTCAAACTTTTGGTGGAAGAACAGGCTATAAGTAATAATCTACTAAAGGAGAAATTGGAAAAAGTAGAAAATGAATTGGATATCGAAAAATCTAATTTTAAATGTTTAGAAGCTAAATATAATGAATTAAAAAATGTCAACAAAAAACCAAATGAAACTGATAAGCAACAAAAAAGTGTAAACACAAATAAAAATATGATTATAGATAATAATTCAAAAAATAATGTGGGAAATTCAAATCTAAAAACAATTGTATCTCATCAACAGAATATCAGTTCATATATAAACATAAACAGTGATGTTACAAACCATGAAAATCAGGATAAGACTGGAGAAGATACCAATAAAGTTGAAACTCTTATAACAAATCAAATTGACAAATCCAAAACAGTAGCTTATAAGCACAAGAAATCTACATCAAATACTTAAAATCAGCATATTGGACTAGCAAATGACAGTAATCCAAGACAGGTTGAAAATACTAGCAACTTACATTCCGAAAAAAATCCGCTTTTTGAGGGACAATCAAGAACTATCATAGGAACGAAAACACAATCTGACAGCAAATTTAAAGCAGTTGAACAAAACGACCTAATCTGGTTACATGTCTCTAAATTCAAACCGCAACTATCGTCAGTGGAACTGGAAAGCTATCTAAAATTAAATCTAGACTCGGAAGACATAATAGTTAAAAAACTTACAAGAAACTCCGAAGAAGCCTTATTTAGTTCTTTTAAAATTGGAGCCCCCAGAACATTAACGGAGAAACTTTTCTGTGAAAACACATGGTTTGAAGGTATCAAAGTAAGTGAATTCAAAAGTAAGGAGATGTTTAAAGGAACAAGGCCCAAATCGAACCACAACCCATATCGATCAAACCATTTTTTTCGAAGACAGCCAGATAGAAGACAATGAAGATGGGCATCAAACTACAGTCGGAAATGTTGAACTATGCAAAAGTGTATCAGTTTTCTACATAAATATTCAATGTCTTCATAACAAAACTTTAGAATTGAATATGTATCTTTCTGATTATAATTACGACATACTCTGTTTTAGTGAAACATGGGCCTGTGAGCAGCAAACAAATCATAGTCACCTAAACAATTATGTATTAGCCACATACTATACTAGATCAAATTTCATTCATGGGGGAGTTGCAATCTATATAAAAAGGGGCTTAGCATACAAAATATGCGAATTCTCTAAAGACTACTGTGAAGACATACACATTGAAATATGTGCTATAGAATTATGTAAGCCAAAGTCTATTATTTGTTGTTGTTATAGATCACCATCGGGTGGTATAAATATTTTTAATAACAATTTAATCAGTTCCTTGGACAATATATCTAAGCATAATAAAATCGAGGTTAAGCTAATAGGTCTATTTATAGGCTTTGGGCTTGGTATAGTCCATCCGCCCTGCCTTTGGGATGAACACAACTTTCACTTCTCTCCAAGTCTGTAATATAAAGGTGTGCTAAGCACGCCCTAAATACTCCAAGCAGGTGTGGCAGTAATTCATCCAGTCCCCATTGCAGTAGGGCGGGATAGATACAATTAATGCCTGGCGACTTAAAAAGGGGAGAAGCTCTGTATTACCCATCTTATTCTGTCCTCACTCACTATTTGGTTGGCCATTTGTCAATCCAAATCCGAGGGTTGGGTGTCGACTTCGTTTGGCCACACCTTCCGTTCTGTTATCACAGATTCTGGGAAGTGAGTCTCCATGAGAAACTCCAGGTTTTCACGAAAGTCGCTGGTTCTTGTACCATCACTCCTTTTTAATAAGCAGAGGTCATGGTCTTTGTCTTTGGCGAGAATTTTGCATAACCTAGCAGTCTGTGAGTAATCTTCGATTCCTCCACAGTAGGTTCTCCAGGCATCTCCTTGTCTCTGTCTTGCTAGTTTCTTACTCTTTCAGATTGGTTTTGTATGATTCCCAATTGGACTCCTGTTTTGTCAGTTTTGCTTTGTTGAACGAAGTCCTAGCCTTTTTCTTGAGGTCGGTCAGCCCTTGAGACCACCACTTCGTTTCCTCATTGGGCTATTGCGAGGACCTCAAGGGTCAGGATGTTTCAAAAGCTTGTCTCGTGGCTGCAAGATTTTGACATATTGCTCTACTCCTTCCACGTTCCCCCTGAGTTGACATTGATATTTATCTCTCGCGGTTTTCCGGGGATCTCGGAATGGTTTTTTGGGTGCCTTGATGAGATTAATTTCAAAGTTTATCCATTGGTGGTCTGATAGTGTTACACAATCAGACACATGCCAATTCTGGATTAGGCTCGATATACAGCAGCAGCAGCGCAGTCCTCCTCTTCGCGTCCTCTCCTCCTCCTGCATTCTCCCTGTGGGGGATCGTATGCGGTGAGCCTTGTGGCTCCTCCGCATTTTGTTGCGGCGAACGTTGCCGCTCTGCAGCAGTGTTTTTAGCTGATTGCTTATCCATTTGGTTTGTTTTATTTCATCCACTTAGCTCCCCACCCACCACGGAGCCCCATGCTGGAGATGTCACACGGCAAGCCCGTGCAATCATCAGGGCTACCAAGTGGATATAGCCCCCAGAGACAAGCAACATCGTGAGAAGGTTGTGCATCACCGAGGTCTGCAACCCTCTACGCGCCCCCTGCCCCCAAGGACTCACTCTGCCGGCCTTCTGACGGGACGATGTAGCGGTTGACCGAGAGTGGGTTAGTTCTCGTCCGACGGCACGGGTTGCCACACACAGCATAAACACATGGGAGCTGGTCAGTGGGAGTGCTTTTGCTAGGTTTGACCAGGATATTAATCCAGAGAATCCGCTTATTACACTCACTCACCATGGACCCTGTCCAAAAATTACAGCGACCCTAGTGGAGAAGAATGTCCCTACGATCATGGGAAGCTAGATATCCAACATGATCTCGAAGTCTGGGAGATGCTTCTGTACGAGGGATGGTTGCGAGAGGCTGTTCGCAGGGAAGTGTAATATCACCACTGCCATGAAACTGCGTTCTTGATAGCCTCTTGTGCCGCCTCAATTCAGAAGGATTCCACACAATTGCTTACGCAGATGATTTAACAATCATGCTTAGCGGAAAATTCGAAGAAGTTCTTTTTATGAAAGAATGCAGGGGCCCTAAGAATAATCGAAAAATGATGCAAAGAACACTCCCAGGAAGACGGAGATGGTTCTCTTCACAAGGAAAAGGAAACTAGGAGCATTGAAGGCGCCTGCCCTCCTGGATGCAAGTAAAGTAAAGTAAATTTGTCCATGCTATTAATTATTATTAGCCGTTACTCGAGTCCGAGTATAAAAATGTGATTGTGTACAATAAAAAACAAGTAAAAGGTGTAGTCCATTGTAACTCCCATTCATCTACGGTGCACACGACTATGGCTATAGAGGCCAATTCGGGAGAGCACATGTCGACCGCAGTCAGGACAAACATAGACCTGGTTAGGTCTTGGATTCGGCCTTCTTGCAGCAACATTTCCTTGATAGCTGGCCACAACGCCTCGCCATTCGGTTCTGTCCGCTGCAAGTTGTTCCCATTGCTCGTCTGCAATACCGCAGGATTTTAGATTTTCATGGATAGCGTCTTTGAACCTCTTTCGTTGACCGCCACGCCTTCTTCTACCGCTTAGCAATTCACCATAAAGTGTACATTTAGGAAGGCGGTTATCATGCATACGATGAACGTGACCTGCCCATCTTAGGCGTGCTCTTGAAATAAGCACCTCAATTGGAAGGCTGTTTGCTCTCCTGAGTACTTCCACGTTTGATATGCGATGGAACCAACGGACTTTCATCATACTTCTGAGGTGTCTTTGCTGAAAACGTTCTAATTCTTTCACATGACGACAGTAAGTGACCCAGCTTTCACATCCATATAGCAGTGTTGGAATGACAACTGCTCTGTAGACAGCCATTTTCGTTGACAAAGCAAGGTCGTGGTTGTCAAATACTCTCTCTCTAAGTCCCCAGAGTGCTCTAGATGCAGCATTAATTCTATTGCGAATCTCGCTGTCCATGTTTGCTTTGTCATTAACAACGTTGCTTAAGTAATTGAACTGATCCACCACTTCAAGAGAATTTCCGTTAAGAGTAATGTTTATTTGGTTCACTTGATGAGGAGTTGACATAATCTTAGTCTTTCCAATGTTGATTTTAAGTCCCAAGGAATCATAGCTCTGGGCATACACATCTAAAAGTTCTTGAAGCTCTTCCGGCGTAGAGGCTAAAAGTGCACAGTCATCTGCATACTGCAGATCACAAATAAATCGTGTGCGTGTCTTTGTGAAAGCTCTAAAGCGCCCTATGTTAAAGAGACCGCCATCAAAACGGTATCTGAGACCTATTCCTCTGACTGTCAGTTTGTTGTCAACAATAATTGTTAAAGCAGTGGTAAACAAATTAAAGAGTAGGGGTGCCAGGACACATCCCTGCCTAACTCCAGTGAGGGTTTGGAAAGGTTCGGTTGCCTCATTATTATACATAACCTGGGCGTTGTTGTTTGTATGTAGACTGCGACATACTTCCACAAATTTTCTAGGGATACCTAAGCGGAGCATAATTTTCCAGAGCACTTCCCTGTCCACCGAGTCAAACGCCTTGGTTAAATCAATGAAGGCCATGTGAATTTCTCCTTGATGTTCGAGTGCTTTTTCTTGAAGCTGTTTAAGTGTGAAGATTAAATCCGATGTGCCTCGGTTTGGTCTAAAGCCACTCTGTGTTTCAGGAAGTAACTTTTCCATAACAGGTGTTAGCCTATTTGCCATCGCTTTAGTAAGTATCTTCCCTCCAACAGCCAGGAGAGCTATACCCCTGTAATTTCCACAGTCCGCAGCGCTCCCTTTGTTTTTGAAGAGGTTGATTAAAAGTGTATCACGAAACTCCTGCGGAGCTTGACCACTTTCCCACACGACATCAAACAGTTTTTTGAGGTAGGGTATGAGCTCTGACGACACAGCTTTAAAGATCTCAGCTGGTAGTGAGTCGGCGCCGGGAGATTTGTTATTTTTTAGCTGCCCAATGGCGGTTAAGATCTCTTCCGTTGTTAGTGGTTTATCTAAGTCTTCGAAGGTGTCATATTGAGGGATAAGATTTATAATATCGTAATCGGCTTGACTTTGCTGGTTAAGAATGTTAGAGTAGTGTTCTTTCCATCGGGCTCTTATTTCCTGGTCTTCTTTGAGGAGATTTCCATTTAAATCTTTAATAGGGCACATATTTTTCCGACTGGGGCCGTACACTGCTTTTACTCCTTGAAACAAATTCCTGTAGTCGTGTGAATCGGCGTACCTTTGAATTTCTTTGGCCTTGCTTGCCCACCACTCGTTCTTTATTCTTCTGATTTCGCGTTGCGTTTCATACTTAGATTGGGTAAAAGCTCCTGCTTTTGATGAGTCGTTGGGGTGGTTGATAGCGTTTTGGAAGGCAATATGTTTGCGGTCAAGAAGTTCTTGTATAAAAGCTTTGTTATCATTGAACCAGTCCTCCTGTTTTTTACTTGCTGCAGTGCCAAGAATTTCCTCACTCGCACTTTTTAAACTGTCTTTAATTTGTGTCCAGGTAGCAGCGACATCTACAGAATTGGTTTCTTCTAGTGCACTCAAATTCTCTTGAACTTTTTGCTTTAGCTGTTCGACGGTTTGTTGGTCACGCAATTTACTAATACAGAGACGGAGTCTACGTTTTACTTGAGTTCTTCGGTGTTTGGGTCTCATAACAATTTTCATTTTAGAGACAACAGGACGATGATCGGTCCAACATTCGCCATCAATGCGCGCCTTTGTAATTTGGACGTCCTTGAGATGCTTCCTACGTACGATAACATAGTCCAGTAGATGCCAGTGACCTGATCTGGGGTGACGCCAGGTGCCTTTAAATTTATCCTTTTGTCGGAAAATGGTGTTTGTTATAACTAGATCATGTTCGGCGCATTTAGTTAGGAGTAGTTGACCGTTAGCGTTCATGTTGCCCAAACCGTTCTTGCCTATGATGCCTGGCCAGGTGTCTGCATCTCTCCCTACTCTAGCGTTAAAATCGCCAAGAATAACGAGTCGTTCCGTTTTAGGTATTCTACAGAGGGTTTCTTCCAGCTGTTGATAGAAGCTTTCCTTGGTTTCGTGACTTGCATCCAGAGTGGGAGCGTAGGCGCTTATTAGATTTACCGCGTTGCCATCTGATAGCTCATAGCGTAGCAGCATTAGACGCTCGGATAGGCCTTGTGGTACTTGTGTTAAGTTGGATACAAGTTGATTCCGAACGGCAAATCCTACTCCATGTTGTCTTCTTGAATTGGTGGGAAGACCTTTCCAATAGAAGGTGTAGTACTTTTCTGTGAGAGAGCCTTCCTCCAAAAATCGAGTTTCGCTGAGAGCTGCAATGTCAACATTGAGTCGGTGAAGTTCTCTATCTATTAAAGCAGTTCTTCTTTCAGGCCGATCGGTGCGAGTGCTGTTGTTCAAAGTACGAACATTCCAAGCGCCGTAGATGAAAGAGTTAGTTTTCTTGGATTTAACTTGTCAGTGTTTTTTCGACATTCGATGAGGTGTCCCTGTGGGCACCGTCCCCCGGAGATCCGATCGGGAGGGTATTTTACCTCCGGATGATTTTGTCCCACTTGAACGCTCCATCATTTTTTTTAAAGCCTTAATCGACTGAAAACGAAGCTGCATTTGAAGTTTTAGCTGGAGCAGGTATGCAACTGACCAGCTCGGTTGCGGAAGGCGAGTGGTGTGGTCCCATGGCACAGAAGGAGACTGCGACGATGGGGTAACCAAACGATTCCAAAAGCAACCTTTGTGTGCGGTGGGTTATTTTTACCGCACTCTTCGTGAGAAGGTGCATGTGCTCACGGCAAAAGGTAAGGGTTATTCCGCCCTTACTCGGTCGTTAGAGCCTCGTTAGTGAAAATAGGGTGCACCAAGTTCAAATTGAACTCATCGCGAAGGTGAGGTTAACAATTGAGTAGGAGAGGCTATAACTTGCGCTTCACTACGCCATTACACCCCCTATTAATACAGGAATTATTACACACGTCTAAAAAATAGTATTATACTCTATTGGCTCTTCATAAAGAAATTTAAAATATATATGTTAGAATAAAATACAATACAGAATACACACACATATATATATAAAATATCAACACATTAAAATAGGTATTTCTGTTTACAAATTCTTGTACATTGTAAAAAGCTTTCACTAACATTTTTTTTATATTTAATTTATATTAATTTATAGGTAATAGTTTTATGTTTTGCGGAAGCTTATTAAAAAATAAGGGCCTATAGTAATTTGAGGCAAACCTGAGTGCAAAAGTTTCGCATCAGAAGTGAAATACCTTGGGGTAACCTTCGATGCCAAACTAACATGGAATCTTCACATAGATAGAAGAATAAAGAAGGCTTACATTTCTTATGAGCAGTGCCGCCCTGAAAAGTTACAAAATTACCACAGGAGCAGTATGAGAATATTACCAAACACTTGCGGGTGCCTCCAGCATGAATAACATACTGGTATGCTGAGTGAAAGAACACGCATAGTGTAGTGGCAACAAAGTAGCCAACAGCCAAGAAGGCAGCAGGCTTAAGTATCTTTGGACCAGGCCCGGCCAGTCTGTTACCAATCACGGCGATAATACAAATAACTAAAGAGAACACCCACAATGAATTCAAGAAGCTGTGGGATGAAACAAACAGCTGTCAGCTTGCTAGGGAATTACTAAAATATCCCAACAAGAGTTCAGCAATGGACAACCTGGCAATGTCCAGAAGGAACCTACCTTTTATAACGGGAATCCAGACTCGACACTGTCCGTTAAGAATATGAGATTAAGCGAAACACCTCTCTGTAGAGGTTGTGAACAAGAAGATGAGACGGTTCAACATGTACTCTGTGACTGTTCTGCCGTCTCATCAATCAGAGAATCCATTTTGGGAGAACGTTGGCCTACTTTGGCCGATGTAAGGGAGATGTCCCTAGGCAGCATCACCACCTATTTCTCAAGATTAGGTTGGTTGGGGGCCTAGGCGAGGGTCTGCCTACAGGGAGGATATACAAGGGACCCAATGGGGCCTAAATGCTATGGTTCATTAATTTTTATTGACCACCCTCCCAACCAATTCCAGACCATGGTCGTGGATATCCTGATTTACTTCATATTTATTTTTTAATATCCAATAAATTCTCTAATATATAAACGTATGGAAATGTAAATATTTTGTGTTTTACAAAAGAGCTTCTGCAGTCTTCCTTAAAGTTTAACCCATCCAGTATCCTTACTGCTTTTCTTTGTAATCTGAAAATTCGTTCACGATCTGCAGCATGTCCCCAAGCTATAATAGCGTAGGAAACGTGCGAGTGACAGAGAGTGAAATATGCAGTCCGTAGAGTGTTGTCAGAAATAGAGTTTGCTAAATTGCGCAGTACAAAAATGTTAGATCTAATTTTTTTTTTAAACATATGTTCATTCCATTTCAGTGTTCCGTCTAGATGTATGCCCAGAAATTTTACATTACTTTAATTAATTATATCTTCATGATTTCTTAATGTAAATAGCATATTTTGGGTTTGTTTGGGTGTCTTTGTTTAGGAAAAGTTAATTTGCATTAAACCACTGACCAGCTTTGACTAGTGCCTCACATGAATTCTCAAGTACTGTATCTAGGTTTTTACCAGATGAATGTAGAGTGGTATCATCTGCAAATAGTAAATAATTTGTTAAGTGGTTCCCAAATGGGAGAACGTTGATGAAAATCAGGAATAGTAGGCGTCCTAATATAGAGCTCTGTGGCACTCCGGGGCTTATTTTCTTCTGAGGAGACAACATCTCTCCTACTTTTACCTGTTGATACATGTTATCAAGATAAGATTTAAACAACTGCAAGCTGCTGTTGTCTAAGTTGTATAACTTTAGCTTCTTTAAGAGTAGTTCATGTGAGACGCAATCAAACTTTTGAGCATTGTGCCCATGAGAACTGTTGTTCAGGAGGCCAAGACCTATAACATACTAAAATTTAGTGCAATTTAACCCAGGGCCATTTTCCTATCATTCCGTGCGAGGTCCTTAACGATTAAAGAGCAAACTTATTAAGACACACGTATTATTATTTCTCAAACTTCTTTTTGTTTCCACAGCACACTTTTTTTATTTGCAATGTTGTTTTGTTGACAAGATGCATATTTAGAGTCTAGTTTTATTCAATTTCCATGACAATTTCCTCGATTTTTTTAATATTATTCACCAAAGAACTGTATTTGCTTTAATATCAAACCTATTTTCAATTTGAAGGTATCAAATGGATTTGTCATGAAAATTAGTATTCAACTACTGGGTGTTACAAGATGTTCCCATTTGAAGAAGTTGACATAATTACAAATTAGTGATTTCGGAAATTATGGTTAGTCGTAGCTACTAGACAAATTCGAGAAATCTCACGTTCACATTTTTCTCTTATCATTTTCGTCCATTTGGATTTGATTGATTTGAGCACTTTCACTGTACTCTAGATGCAAAAATAAAAATTGCCCTAAAAAATCAAGTAGTCTCAAAATTTTTTTTAAACCTATGCTTCTTAAAATTTTCTCCGGAATCTAACAATGCAAGAATATACAAGGTGTTTCGTTTAAATTTCAAAGTTTGGGTCGTTTCTGGGGAAACCGATAATGATCGAAAAATGTCAAATAAAGAAAAATGACAACTTTTGGTATATATTACTCCTGTCAAGTTTGAGCCCCTTACATTGAAAATTCTAGAAACTATACCTACCTTGTCAAATGATTCCATTGACGGATGTCAACTGGATCATACTGGATAGTATGATGATAAACGCACTATTTTGACTTCTGTACTTATTTCTAATTTGCTTTTGTTTTAGTTGTGCACTAGTTGGGTATTTTCTAGATTATATACCTATTTTAATAATGAATAAAGATACTGTTAAATGTGAGAGCACAATGATAAAACATAATAAATATGACTGCCAAATATTATGAATTATTTCAACGTTTATTTAACTGGCGGCAAATTTAAACTATGCCGAAACTGTATTTTTTAAATTTTTTAAATAAATAAACTATAGATAGTGGTTACATAAATATATATCATATCCATAAAAAGAAATCAATCTTAAATATAGTGAAATGAAACCAATTAATTTGTTTTTTCTTACAGTCGGCACCAATACAGAACTTTTGGTCTCTCATGTTCCAATTGTGGGCGAAGTTAACCTTCTGCGATACCTATCGAGGGCAATTAAGTCACCTCTAAGCTACGATTCGGATTCAGACTGTATTGAAATTGATTCATTATTAGACATTTGTTATCTCATTGTAAGAGCTAGAACGAAGACTGAGCGAGCAGGTTTGTTGCAATCGCTAAACAAGTCGCTGGGCAAGTCGCAGTGGTTAGTTGGAAGGAGACAGGCTAGTATTGCCGATGTGGCTGCTTATTCTGCCATTAAACAGGTTGTTAGTTCTAATGAGGTTAGCGCTAATCTAGAAAAATGGCTTCAGAGATGTATTTTGATAAAGTCCTAATAATAATATTGCTAAAAAAAATTATCTGGTACTCGATATATATATATTTTGTGGTTGTTTTGGAATAAAGATTTTGTTGTTTGTACTGATTGTTATTAATTTGTGATGAATCAGCTATAGGGTAAAAGTAAGCTTTAAAGGTGTTAATTTACTATTTTAATTATAATTTCAGTTGTAAATATTCTGTAGCCTTTTTTTTATTTTGTTTTACCTCATAATGTAAAATATTTTATTTAATAAATAAAATTTAACCAAACAAAACCTAATATGCGGAGTATTATTTTGATAACAAATATTTCCTCAAGCACAAATGTGATATATATTTACACTGATGGCACCTTTTAAGTCTTAAAAAACTATATCAGATATTAATGAGAGTTAAAATTTGAAGATTATGAGCATACTTGAAATTTATTTAGTGGTTTTTAAAATTTCGAACTTAGGAAACTCATAAGACGATTTCTAAAAAATCAAAATTTTCTATCAATAACTTGTGGATCTCTGCACTTAAACATGCCCTGCCCTGAACAGGTTAAGGTATTTTGTGACATTTTTCTAACAAGATTTGGAAGCAGGTAAGCGCATTTTAAAGTTTTAATATTATGATTTCTGTTTGGAAGTATTTAAGCATAATTTACTTGACGCAAACCAGTTTTGAGAATCTAATCCAGTGTTAGACAGTGAACCCTCAATATCGTTATAAACTGTTAAATTAGTATCATCAGCAGACATGGCTATAATATTGTCTGTAACTGTAAATGACCTGGAAAAAATCATCAAGATAGGTCCCACGATGGATTCTTGTGGGACATTGTGTTTTGATTTTAGCCATATTGATTTAATACATAAGATTGCTGTTTATTATTCAAATAGAAACATAATAGGTATATGCTGTCAAGTATGCTGTAGTAACTCAATTTATGAATGAATAGGTCCTTATTTATAAATGAAAACTTGTCAATAAGCTTTTATTGAAATATCTAAAAAGAAAAAATAATATTTCTTATTAGACATACAGTGTCGGTACATATGATGATAAAAATAAGAGCGAAGCGCGGGAAATAAATTATACTTATATGACAGAGTTTTATTTTTAGTATCACAATACAAACCGACATACTATTTATTTATTTATTTATTTATTTAATGAAAATTATAGTCCCCAAAAACATCAATCCATTAATCAAATGCATGTGGGAACAGAAGCAACATTTATTTTCTAGTACAGCTAAACATGTCAGGACATCAGTGCCTTAGCTAAAGCAAAGCAAAACATGCTAGCATATTAGATATAGCACTGAATTTAGCAAGTTTAACATAACTGAGAAAATACATTTTTTGCTGATTTTCAAGCTAAGCTCGATTAAAGCGGTTGTGATATCAAATCTGGAAAATAGCACGAAAAACATGATTATCAAAAAATCTAACAAGATGACATCCATGGCCAAAATTTAACACGAGTAGATGGTACATCATACTATTGTTTTACTAGAGGCCACGGTCGAGCCCATTGTGCCTAGATATCTATAGTTTAGCATGGATCTCAAACCACGAACTCGACTTACCGACTACCTACCCTGCGTGCACCCCAAGGATTGCGTAACTGTAGCATTTTGAGAACAAGAGAAATCACATGATATTGAGGATAATCTGTCCACATCCTTACGGTGGATTTGGCTTTAAATATTTATTATGCGTTTATTGCACTTCCAAAAACCAAGATGTGGTGTTTCCACTCTCAAGGGGGTTCTTTCGGCACAAGAGATGTTAATAGACAAGAGTACAAAACTTATACTTGTCATCAATTGCTACCAGCTGTTTTCTCTGAATTTGCTGCTTTGAGACACTTATAATTTTTTATTCACTATTACCTCATGCGATTTTATATGCTTATTTTCTACACACGCAGATTTTATCTTTACTCACTTGATCCTCTTAAGACGGTCCCCAGCCATGGAAGGACGCATTATACAAAGTTCGCCAAACAGAGACCTTTATTAGTACTATTACAGACTGGCTGAAACTTGAAAGTTGTTCCCCATATTTTTGAGTAGACCAATCACACTCGCAAGATCAACCAATAGGATTGGCAGAAGATACAAGCGCCTACTTGGAGTGCCGGTCCGTTAGGGCACAAAAGAGCTAAATTAACAAAAACGTTAATATGGAACTTAAGAAATCCCTCCCCTTATGGGCGCCATTCTTCATGGCCGCTTGTAGAAAAATTTTACCTAGCACTGATGCTGTCAATTAACTTAAGGTTCCTTAAAGTTTAAGCCAATCACTGAAAAACCTAATTTATAATTGAAAACACAGTTGGGATACAGAAAAGGATTTAGTACAGTTACCAACTCTTTGTTCATTGACTGATGACTTCATTAATGGCTATTGATAATCATAAACTCAGTTGATGTAAACTGCCTCTTAGTTAAACTTCATTATTATGGTATTATAAATAACTACTTACAATGGTTAGACAGTTATTTATTCAACAGAAATCAACATATTGTTGCTCAAACTTAAGAAATTATTGATATGTCAGCTTCTCTATCTATTAATTCTGGTGTACCTCAAGGGTCTATTTTGGGTCCTTAACTGTTCATCATTTTTATTTCTGACTTGCAACATGTGATCATAGCTATAGTTTTCACTTGATAATGAAGTAAATGCAGTTTATCAACTCTGATTTAGATAAAATAAAGCAATGAACTTGTCATAATACTCTCCAGCTAAATATCAACATATCGGTTCAAACCACGACATAAATAAATTAAGAGGCTTTTTGATTAAAATTGGTAACATTCCAACAGCGGAATGTGTACGAAATTTAGGAGTTGTTTCTTATTGTCAACTTAAATTCACAAAACACATCGATCTAGTATGTCGCAAGGCCTATTTAAATCTAAGACAGCTTTTTCCATTCAGCGACTATTGATGTAGATGTAGAAACAAAGAAGATGCTGGTTAACAATTTAGTTTTGTTACAGATGAACAATGGCGATACTTTATATGTATCATAAATCATTGTATTCGGTTTATAACAGATATACCACGCTTTGCTCACATTAATCCATTCATCTGTAACCTAGTCTTGTTTAGACAAAACGAAGCTAGGTTCGTATGCTACGCTTCTTAATAAAATTTTGAATATTCTGCTGCCTGAATATTTATCTAATAAGATTATCAGACGTGATCAGCTTCATGAGAGACGCTTAAGGAATATTGCTGACCATGTCACAGTACCTTTACATCGTAGTGCAATTTTTCCAAGAGTCTTTTCTTATTTCACATCTTATATTCAAAAATCTACCTATGGAATTTCAAGATCTCTCAGATACTACATTGGAGTCAAAAGATAAAGGAAACTATTAATCATAATTCATTAAATGAGATTAATCTGACGAGAGTTTAATTAATATATTTTAAAAAGTGTTTATTTGCTGTAATTGTTGTATATAAATATTGTATTTGGAGTTTTATTTTACTATTGACTACCTATGTTTTTTGGGTAAAGTTTCAAAAATCATGCAAAATGCACCTTGTCCATTTGTGTATATTCTGTTTTTCAATTCACAATAAATATTTTTATTATTTTAATATGAAATAATTCCAGATGGTAGTAGTGGTGGTAAAAATATCAATATTTGTATGTTATGAGTTCTTTCAAAAACGTAATGTATAAATAGATTATATTTATAGTTTAAAAAAGTATCTAATTTGATACAAAATTTCTGATCTCATACCACAGGGTGAGTGGGGACTAGTGAAAACTCAGTTTCCAACTATCATCCAAGGATTAGCTGACTTAGGGCAATCGATGGGACAGAAAAATTCAGAATGAGAGTTTTTGTTACAGTTCCTAATAGCTTAGACTCGTGCACATACTCATTCGCATTAAACGTATTGTTGGTTTTTTGAAATGTTCCTAAGAGCAAATTTCAAGTCATTTTAATTTATTTACTAGAATTGAGGCCTTTGAAGCTATCTACGATGCAACAGGTTAGGTTTTAAGATCCAAATATATGTTCCATGTGGTGTTCTTGCAGTAGCGCGTACTGATTGATAACATGAATGAAGGTTTCCTTCCCATGGGTCACCTTCTGACAAATGCAACCTTTGCCTTTTCCGCCAAATTTTGACTAAAAATTTTGATTCCCCCACTATAAGGCCTTCATTATATCCTTAGCAGATACTCTCAAAATAGTCCCAATGTTCAAACTCAGTCTGGGTGAAAAGGCCTTGTTACATTATTGACTTTTATGTAATTGGAATTTTCATTACATTTGGAGAAAGCACTAAGATAACCAATTAGTTTTCACAGGTTAATTGAATCCTGTAATGCGTAACTTTCGTCTAATTTTATTGTCTTTGTTTCGAAGATTTCCAAGATGGCAGATTCTGAGGAAGAAGCGGATATTGCTGCTCCTCAAAAATCAGTTATTAAATCTTTTAAATGTTGTCAAACAAAGCAAAACAAGTCTTTAGTGTGTGTTAATTGTGGAAATGTTTTTCATCTCTCATGTGCACTTAAGAATAAACTAAAATATGTGAATCAAGAATTAAATGCTGTGAACAGTCTATTAATGTCACATGCAAACGAAAAAAATGAACGATATAATGAATCTGGCAAAGGAGAATGTGGATGAATATAAAATCGTTTCTTACCGTAATAATCAAAACAACAAACTTAAAGTGGCCGAATACAAACAGAAAATAAACTGTGGAAAAGGTACACCTAATCAGAACCACTTACAAAATGGTATGCGATCAAAAAGATTTGTCATAAGAGGAAGTGCTCGTGCAGAAGGTACTACTTTTTCAGCGGTAAACCGAAGTCGGGTTTGGCTTTCTGTAAGCAAAGTTGGAGAAACAACAGGTGAAGACATCAAATCCTACTTAGAAAATAAATTCGATGGACACACTTTTATAGTTGAGCCTCTGCCAAGACAAGAAGAAGCTAGGAGCGCCACATACAGCTGACATAGAGCTTTTGGATCAGTTATATACCGCCAGTACTTGGCCTGAAGGAGTACTAGTTCAACGGTTCAATTTTTTTCGTAGAAGAACAAGACCTCTCTACAGTTCATAATTCTACCAGCCCAGATGTACTCAAAATACTACACCAAAACCTTCAAAGTGTAAGAAACAAAACTGTTGAACTTGAAATCTTTGTTGATACAGAAAATATTTCTATTATTTGTCTCACTGAACATTGGCTTAATGAATGAATTGAAAAACTGTAATATAATGGGCTACAGGATCTCTGCATATTCCTGTCGTCTGGCCGGTTATGGTGGAAGCGTGATTTTTACAAAATCACATCTCATCGCTCATGAGCTGAAATTTTACATTGAGAATATTTTTGAATGTTGCGGTATAAAGTTAACTGTTAAAGGTACTATCTATTATATTGTATGTATTTATTGTCCCAAGTCAAACTGTAATGAGTTTTTAAGGCAACTGGAACAATGTCTTGAATTTTTATTTAACTGCTTTAAAATACTGTAAAGAACCATTTGACATTTTTAATTTATTCCCATTAAGGTCCACAACCAATGAACCTACAAGGCCAGCAACAAAGATCGGTATTGATTATATATGTACAAACTTTTTAGGTGATTCCTCAGTTATAACCAACGGACTCTCTGATCATAGTGCAATAGTTCTAATTATCACTAATAATATACCGGAACCACCTAGGGCAACTTTCAAACGCAGATTTTACTCAACATAATTTATTAAGCTTTATTGACCATATTTCTAAAGAAACATGGACAAATGTCTACAGGGTTAAACACTACGACGTTGATAATCAATATCAAACTTTCAATGACATATTACAATATTATATAAACACTTTTTTTCCACTCAAAATTTGCTGCACTCATAATATTACAAAGTCAAAATCATGGATAATTCCGGATATTAGAATTTCAGTAACTAAACTTAAGAATCTTTATTCCCTCTATAAACTGAATTTATTAAATGCAGAGTACTATAATAACTATAAAAAAATATATAGAAAAGTAATACCTGCTGCAAAAAAATGCATGATGATATCATCTTAAATACACCCAACAAATCAAAATCTATGTGATATATTATAAAAAACAACACTAGCCATAATAAACAAAAATCAAATGAGGTACAATCACTTAATATCAACAATACCATTGTATCAGTTCCTAAGCAAATTGCTGAAACTTTCTTAAAAAATTTTATCGACACTCCAATTTTAATCCATCAATCATTACCTCTCGTCAATAAAGAAAATACCATTCCATATTGCAACACCGAGTCAATATTTCTTAACCCAGTCTCAGTTTCTGAGATCATAAACAATATAGATTCTCTAAAGACTACTAACTCCACTGGTCCTGATGACGTTACAACTAAGCTTATAAAGGCCGCCAAAGTACATATCGCTGAGGTACTAGCTTATATTATTAATAATAGTTTTAAACACGGTATATTTCCTAACATCCTTAAATTAAGTAGAGTTATACCTGTCTGTAAAAAAGGTGAAAAAGACTTAGTTGATAATTATAGGCCAGTGGTTTTACAGTCGGTAATATCTAAAATAATAGAGAAGGCAATACTAGCTCGATTTATGAATTTTCTAATTAAAAGTGAAATAATATCTGAAAATCAACATGGTTTTACTAGGAATAAATCGACGACCACAGCACTAATTGCATTCATAAAGGAAGTTTATAGTAATCTAGATGATGGTAATGAGGTTCTTGCAAGTTACATAGACTTATCCAAAGCATTCGATTGTGTGGATCATAATATCTTATTAAACAAACTTGAACTACTGGGTATTAGAGAGTCTGTTTGCAATAGTTTAAATCATACCTATCTGAGAGAAATCAATATGTAGTGTACAAAGGTAAAAAATCTGATACAATGCTCAATAAATATGGTGTTCCACAGGGGTCAATAATGGGTCCGGTGTTCTTCATAATTTTTTACCAATGATCTAGATAAGACAGTCGAAACTGGATCTATTACAACATATGCTGATGATATAACTTTACTTACCGCTAGCAGTGAAAACTTTACCATACTTGTAAATGATGTCAACATGAAACTCAACAATACTTATAAATATCTTTCTGAACAATGCTTAATTATAAATCAGAGTAAAACAGTAAACATGGCTTTTTATTTATCAAGTTGTAAACCACGCCAAAGTGCATTGGTGAAATTAAATGGAAGCACAATAAAAGAGACCTCGACTTTTAAATTGTTAGGTGTAGTGTTGGATGAACATCTAAGATGGGATGCTCATTATCGATATCTTGAGCTCTAAATTGGCTAGTACCTGCTATGCCTTAAAACAGTAACGGGATATTTGTAGTTTCAATGTGGTAAAAACCTACTATCATGCTAATTTTGAATCTATTATGACATGGTATTGTATTATGAGGTAAATCGTCTATGGCAGACAGAATATTTAAATTGCGAAAACGTGCTATACGCTTGGAATAAACTTTTATGCCAGCTGTAGAGAAAGCTTTAGAGAATATGGAATACTAACCCTGCCTAATTTCTACATATATAATATCTTATGCTTTGTAAAAACAAACTTTGATAGGTTTACGCAACAAGAAATAATCACAGCTATGACACGAGGCGTAGGAATGACTTGCAATATGATGCACACCGCTGTGAGCTCTATAAGAATAACCCTTACTACCAAGGTGCTTTATTCTACAACAAATTGTCACAGGAATAGTAAAAAACTGTTTCAACTCTATAGATGAATTTTTAAATGACGAATAATATTAATAGTAAGACTATTGAACAGTTGCCTTATCATATTTTAAATCTCAGTAACTCAACAAGTGCTGTCATTATTTTAATCTATATTATCGTAAATTTTAAGTTTTACTGTATTGTACTATTTTACTGTATTATTAGACTTAAGCATTGTTTTTTGACATCCAATATCATATTTATGATCAATTGCATGGGAAAATAAAATTATCTATCTGTCTATCTAACTATCTACCCACCACATACCTTAACCATTTTCAAAATAATTGTGGCGTTATCCGAATATGAGGCTACCTTGTGTAAGTATATTTTTAAAATGTAAGCATTTTTTGATTGGCTGGAAAGAATGACACAACTCCTTTTCTGACAACATAAACATAGTGTTAGCTTTAATACAAATTGCAAACACTTCTCCATTCTGTGCCACTGCTTTAAAAAATCCACTTCCTCCCACTGCGGGCTCTTTGGATTTTGAAGTGTGGCACTTTGGATTATTTCTTTTTCAATTAGAAATGACTCTTCATAAAATAAAAGGTTACGATCCCTGCCTTTGAATCTCCACCTCCATGAGAAAAATGTTATCTTAAGTCGAGAAGATCTGGATTTGTTTGATAAAGAAAGTGGGTCCCTACAGTTTATAGTGGAATCCGAACCACTTCTTAAGGATAATTAATAATTGAAAATTATTAAAAGGTCCCTGACCCACTTACACAGATATACTCAGAGAGAAAGCTAGATGCGTTAACCAAAGAATTACCACTCCTGTACGGAAAATAAAAAGCAAAATTTATTAATAGAATCACAGATTTATTTTACAAACAGTTCATGTTATAATAAATTACCATAAACAAAGGCAGTGTAAACACTATCAGTACATTGCTAATGGATCTTAAAAGTAATTACATAAGTCTTGAATTCAATGTAAAATGGTAAAGTACCTTTGAAATTATAAAATTACATGTACATTGTGCAATGGTTTTTTTCTATAGTGTAAGAATGTTGGCAAAAATTAAAGTGTGTAAGGGCAAAATTTATTATTTGACTGTGACCTTGCTTTACTGCCATAAACACAAATTGGCCTTGGAAAATAAGACAATTTTGTAAATGCCTTGGCTAAAGCGTAAAATGCAATTCTTATTTTTGTTTGAAAGATATAGCGCTTTTATACGTGTTGGGGATTACTTAATGTTCACACTGTTTCCGTTTTATTTTTTCTAAAAAATGGGCAAATTTAAAAATGGCTGGTCATAATTAATAATTTCTATCTCAAAATTTTGATGATTAAAATTTTTATTTACAAATATTCAGCATTTAATATAAGAGTATTGTCAAGCATTAAAAACATTAATTTAAAAAGTTTTTTTTATCGTCACGTAAATGATTTTCCAAAACTTGAAAACTATGGAAAAGAAATAATCTATACGAAATCTCCCTGCAATACTGCAAAATAGCATTTATGATTAATAACTACGAAAATTTAACAAACACCATCATATTTTGTTATATATATTATTTTACTTTGATTGTTTTCAATACTTGATGTTTCTACCAAGCAGCCAGGTTCGTCCTCTGAACCCCTCTACTTATATAGTTTATTATGGAGCATGTCTTCATTTCGGTGACATCACATTGTTAGTTCATAGAATTATTGATTATTATCTGTAGTTGCACTTCTCTAGTTTCTTTGTACCTACTAGATCAATAGTTTTATATGTGCGCTAATCATCGAAATTTATCCAGTAACTTGTTTCCTTGAATGTTGGCCAATGCAATTTTCGTATTTTGGGTGGCTGACATATTCTTTAAACCTGCTATCTATACATCTTTTGATCCCCCCAATACACACTTGTTCATTCAAACAAAAAATACCATAAACTCTCTTAATTCAACTGGTGCTTGTGCAGACAAGTTACATCAGACAGACTAAAATATATACAAACAATAGACTTAAAGAACATATACAATAAATAAGTTGCATTGTTATTTATATATGATTTTATATTACTTTATTTTTTTTAACGCTTCCTGTAATATTCTTTTTACAGAATAAAGTACTATTATCATTATTATTAGTCACTCAAACAAGGAACATCACTACTGGCAGTTGCTGAAAACTTAAAGGAAACGACTGGTCACTGAATAAAATTTGACAAGGTCAAACTGGCCGACAAAGTACAAACAAGCCATAGAAATATTTAAAACTCCAAATAATCTCCGCCGTGATACTGAACTACTACTATTTGATAACATGGAAGTCAATATTCTCATGCACCAAGCAATGTTATTAGAATGAAGAGGCATGCCTTATGATGAAATACGTAAGTAGAGAAACTCAGGTCAACAGAGTTCATTTTACTTTAGAAGAGGATCATAGCCAGATGGTAGAAATGTTGAGTATTCAAAATAAGCAATGAAGGAGCTTTAGAACCAAAATGTCTATCTGGCTTCACATAGTAACAATTTTTTTAATAATTTTAAAATCTTACAGTGTTGGACTGTGGCTCATAATCGTTTAAGGTTAGAGGTCGTTTAAAAAAACGTTATATTATAAAACAAGGACATTTCGCAAAAATCAAACCCTCGGGTTTAACTTACCAGCTCAGCGTAAATAAATTTATAAATCTGCCCTACATTTTTATCAACATTATATTAGAAACTGGCACTGTGCGAATGGTCACGCTACCCTAGCCAAATTCTTGAATATAGATAGATAGATATATTAGAAACGTAAATATCTTTCAAACAAAGAAGCCTATTGCCTAATAATTATAATAAATTTAAAGGTAAGTGTTGTAAAACAACATAATCATTGAAAGCTGACCCGTGTTACCAACTGTTTTAAAATAAAGGTATAAAGTAGTTTAACCACAGAAAGTGTGATACTATAAGCTCTAATACTGTTTAACAAGAATGATTAAATTATAAGTAATGGCGATTTGCAAGAAAATCAAATTTGCAACCGCTGCAGTTATGTGTATTGCCAACATTAATTTGGGTTACATCAAAAGCCGTTGAGAAATCTTTATTTACAAAGAATCACAAAAGGTACAAACTTGACATAATTGACCAGGTTAACTCTTAAATATCATATTATTTTTCATTGTACGCGGTTTTCGGAAGAAAATCAACATTTCTGTAGGTAATTTTGAGTAAATTTTTCATAAATACACTGAACACATTGTTTTCTCACTAGCTTAACTAAATTTTACTTTGGCACCACTCTTCGCAAAATGATTCGGGATAAACTGAAATATGATACGAAAAAATTAACCGCCGTGTGTCAATTTACAACCTGAAACTTAAATCGATTTACACAAATTCAAATTGCACTCAGAAAACGATTGCATGGTGAAAATTAACTAGTTGCTTCAACATTATAAGGATGAGATGATCGAGCGCTAAATTTGATACGATCCAATAATCTAAAGTGATTTGACGATGTCAATATTAAAATACGAAAACGGTGATAATAAACTAACATGAAAATGGCATTATCATTATTTACAATATATTTTCCTAATTTGAAAGTTGTAAAAAGATTAACAATTTATCCTAATAAGAAAAATAATATTTACACATTTAAACGCTAATTTTAAGTTAATATTCAAGTCTTGTAGAATTACAAATAAATTAAGAAAATTTGATAATATATGTTAAAATAATCTCAAAATCAGGTGAGATCACATGGTTAAATTAGCTGCCTACATTTGGTCCAAAAAATTACATAATTCATAATTCCCTAAAAGTAATAGACACAGTTGTCAGACAGTTTTCAAAAGAGAAGTGGACGACTGCCAATACCCAGATATTCGATAAAAAAAATTTTCCCAAGTACGTTTTTTTACATTTTTAGGTGTATCTTGATATCAAAAAGTGTGCATAAACTTGCAGAAACGAATCCATAGGGGTAAGCAGAAGAAATCAATATAGATGCATTTTTTTACTTTTTACGACATAACTCAAAAATTATACATAATATCCTAAAAAGTGTAAAATACTTGTATTCTTATTAATTTACAGAGAAAATAAACTGAAATGGAACTCTCTATGATAAATACTTACTGAGATATTGAAAGAGAAATCAAGCAAGGTTTGCGGAAACAAAAAGTGAAATATTTTGAGCAATTTTCTCTGTTTTTTACTTTAAAAATCACAATAGCTTCATAAGTTTTTCAAATTCGATTTATTTACACTTTTTGACGTCAAAATAAATTTGAAAATATATAAAAATCGTGGATGGAAGAGACTTCCTTATTTGGTACATTTTTTTCATCTGGAGATTGGCCTATACACTAAAACCTATTAAAGATACTGAATAACCAAATTTTGCCATTGTGTCTCTATTAAGAACGTCAAAAGTATTAATCAGGAACAAAAAAAAAACTTCTTAATTGAACGTGAACCTCCGCACTGCAGATTTTTGACACTTTCATATATACATTTCCAACTATCGGTAATGTATGTCAAACTATAAAGCATGAGGTATCTTTTTAAACTCCATCTGACCACTTAGCCTGCATATTTACAATGCATATCATAAAATAAAATTAAGTAGATCACATTCACAGATAGGTTTAGACATATTATCAAATTTCCAACTTAAAATTATGACACAGTTTTTTATACAAACGACGAGAAACCAGGCAGTGGCGCCCTTGACCTGGCCATATTGTTCATAATAATTTGTCCACCGTTTAAACTCACAACTGCACTACCTTCGGGTTCAGAGTCTGTATAACTAGAATAGTTTCTAACTGGCTTCTGCCTCTTCCAAGACTGCCGTAAGGTGTCGTTGACGTTGGCATAGTGATTGACGAAAGAGTGCGGGTCTGAACGAACACTCTCGTTTTCACTCTCCGAGCCCTGGAATAACAAGAATATTGCAGATCTAACATTTTTTTTTTAGAAAAACTAGATGGCAAGTTATTTTACATGAATAGCAGGCAATAATTCTGCATTTCCATAACTCTTTCTAGAAGGTGTGCAATGACTCATGCAAAAAGTTGGGAAAAGTTGGTATTCAAATTATTCACTACAACTTGCAATTTGTTTAAAATTGAAAACAAAAATAACAATAGTAATATTACAAATAAATAATAATACTAGATGATAATGGATAGGGTCTTTTACCTTACACATTAGTTATTGTTTCGGAAATGTTGAGCACAACACGTATTGTTATAGTATATCTCTAATAATACTATTTATTTTTCAATAAATGTCTAATATAAAACTCATATGTGCAACTATACGGAAGGAGTTTGAAAACTCACTGATTCATACAGAAAATGGCATTTGATTTGCTAAAATATTTATGATGTAAACTTTCATTTTTAGTATTTGCATCGACCAAGTTTCATAATGTCAAGTAGTTCCTAGTCCATCAATGTAACTCTTAGGTGTAATATAGATATTTGAGTTCTATAAAACGTAATTGCTATAATGTGTAAATACAAATTGTTTTTTAATATGTTATGTACATGGCGCTATGTTGCAAAGAAATTTTTTTAATGACAGGCATTTTGAAATAGAGGGCATTTAAAAAAGCTTTAATTTTCAATAAAATTCAAATAAAATGTTCTTGAAAATCCAACCGTTTTCAAGATATTTGAGTTTTAACTAAAATTTGCGTAACTATTTTAAAATAAACTTTAGACAATATAGGTCACTGGAAACTTTCTTCATGGAAAGTTAATGGGAATCATGCTACAATAAAACAAAATTTACAACTTTCGGTTTAAAAGAAAATGACTTTGACTTGGATGGGCACTGTATTTTATCACAAAATATTGAAGAAAATAATAATAGGCCAGGCGTCAGGCACTTCAGGATGCATAAATACCATTTTAAATCTGACAAATGATTTTACTGTTGGAACCAGTTCATTATAAGCCTTTTTTAGACATACTAATTTTTCCCCTCGACTCACAAACCACCCCCCCCCACCCCCCCTTGATC
This sequence comes from Leptura quadrifasciata, assembly GCA_963675555.1. Classification (NCBI taxonomy): domain Eukaryota; kingdom Metazoa; phylum Arthropoda; class Insecta; order Coleoptera; family Cerambycidae; genus Leptura; species Leptura quadrifasciata. The sequence continues at coordinate 29,957,494 of OY776677.1, read as the reverse complement.
ACAACATTGGGGCAACATATGCCAATATCACCGTTCTGAATGGTCCCACAGAAAAAAAGGATGGTTAGGATAGTTAAAGAGAAGTAAATCCTGTATTGAAATGGTTCACACACATTTTTACGTAGTATTAATATTACTGGAGTTATAGGCGGCGGAAGTCAAACACCCGCGCTGTATGTTGACACTTTCAAAATTGATAATAAATGTATTTACATAAACTTCAAAAGTGAAAATTAAACGTAATAGCAAGTACAAAGCATGGAAATACAGAAAAGTGTGGATATCCAGAGGGAATATGCGATACAATGCTTGACTTCCCCCGCCTATAACTCAAATAATATTAATACTACGTAAGAATGTATCTGAACCATTTTGATAGAGAATTTACTTATCTTTAACTTTGATAACCATCTTTTTTATCATAGGACCGTTCAGAACAGAGATATAGGCAAAAAATGATTTTTGAGCAATATTGCCCCAAAGTTGGGGGTGCTCCGGGGAGTGTGCGAGGGAGAAAAATTAGTATGTCTAAAAGAGGCCTATAATGAACTGGTTCCAACAGTAAAATCTTTAGTTTGATTTAATACAATGTTAATCTACCTGACGTTTGGCCTGTAATGCAAAAAAACATCAAAAAAATTGTTTAATACAAAAGCGAACAAAAAAGTTGTTGCGGGCTTGGTGAATATGCGACCCGCAACACACATTTGTTTTACGGGCCACATATCACCAATAGTCGCGAGCCATTGGAGTTATGGCTCCTCTTCCCTAGGAGCGGTCACGTGCCTCCCAGCTGGGAAGAACGGTGACGTGCTTAGCTTGGTGTACGCTGCCGATAATTCCTAAAAGCTTCTTTACTTGAGCCATCTTAATGGATTTTGGAATATTGGCAACGGTAAAATTTCTTTCGTTTTAAGTTGTTGCTGTTCATCAGGATATTTTCGTTGCTATGGAGGGAGTTTAATCCCCATATGTGCGGGACTTATGTGTGCATACGTGAGTAACCTTATTATCACCATATTTTTCGACTTTACCCAAGTATTTCAAATATTTATAGGCTGCTTGACAACTTTCCCTTGGGAGTATCTTCGCTGTCAATTGAGCTACAGCATTGTATAATAATTTTGGTGGATTGTATCCCTCAACAAGTCAGAGGGTTTGTAAATTACTTCTTTTGTGGATTATATCTGTTTTCAATCACTCTCATTAGGCACGTTTTCCGTGCATTTCTGAGTTACAAATTAATTAGGGTCCATGGATTGGGTTTGAACGTTCCACGGACTAGGTTAGAAAGTCCCACAGACTAGGCTGAACATTCCACGATTTAGGAAGGCTATAAACCCACCACCCTCATCTGTCCCGAAGTCACCACCGTAGGGTTGCAGCCTCATCACTTGTTGGCGTCTGGGTACCGTACCAATTTTGTGAAAAGTGTTATTGTGCCTTTTAACAAGAAACCACCTTCAGTGGTTCTGTGTAATAATATTTGTTTTCTTTTAACTTACATTGTACATATTTAAACAAAGATTTTATTCACTCACATTGATTAAGTAAGTTCTCTAATTTAACCTGTTGCTGCCAAATTTTATTTTAATCAACCCTTGTAAACCAAGTGTAGCTACACGAGGGGTAGGTTATCTTTATTTTATGCTGTAATATATTTATCAAAATATAGCCACATAACTGAACATCGCCAGGTTCATATTAGAGAACCATAAATTGTAAATACTGTAATATAGTACAATGGAACCCTCAGTGATTTTATATTAAATAAGCAAAAAAACTTATAATAATTTATATTAAACTTGGACTTTTTGCAATTACAATTTCATACGTTCAGGCAAGGCGGTCCCATGGACATATTCTAAGCTAGTGAAATTTTGTCGTGGGCTTGTTACACACTTATCCGGACTAGGTAGTGTCTGCGATCTGCTAGGCACAGCAGCCCAACGTTTATTTATGTTCGATAACTGTAACGGTTAACAACTTCTAATAGTTTATGGAACCCGTAGCAAAGTAATCTAAAAGAAATTTATGGAAGTTGTTCAAATACTATTGCCATTTTCATTTATCACAATTAATGAAAACCAGTCAGGATGTATCGCTGACAGGCTGCTAAATTATCTTACAAATTATACATGGACACTACTAGGCTAACATTTTGCAAAGATTCTGCGAAATAAGTCATTAGAAGAGGCCATGAATGGCTAAAAAAGATACTGTTTCATACGATAATGCATTAACTCACTCATCTGCAATTATCATGCCCAATTTGGTTTTGAATTGTCGCCTATATAAAATAAGTCATTAGTCTGATAGGAGACTGAAAACTGAAAATGAGATCAATATAGTTTGTAATTGTTTTCTGGTAAGCCATGAACTTTTCAAACGCTCCCCATATAAACAATGTCTCTATTATTATAACCTTGCATTTGCCACGCACTTTTTTATATAAATATTGCTCAAGCAATGATTTCAAAAATTCTGCTGTGGAAGTCATTACATTGTGATGGCCAATCATGACGATATATTAAAACACTTTAGTTTGTTTCTATCATTAATTTATTGTAACTTGAACGTTACTGCAGTTTCGGTACTTAACGTACAGGATGACAAGATATTTAACTACATTCTGAGAGTAAACATTACAAGGGTTATCATTAAAGTTATGTACTATGTACTGTAAATGCCACGAGTGATGGCGAGCAAAGGGGAAGCTGTATGTAGAGAGTAGTATAGACCTAGCGTACACATCTCTATCCTAATTGGTGTAGTATAAATTCTAAATAGTGCCAGCGGTCTGCGCCGTTCTACGATAGGTTGACTATATTCCCATACAGTCCCCACCACTCGCCAACATTTGTGGTGTTTACTGTAGATTAGTTTTCAGAAATTAAATGAATGGATTAAAAAGGGATATAAGGTCTTTAACTAAATTGTGAATTGTGACTATACTAAACCAGGTTAATTTAGATTGTTTTTTGTTAATTAGATTTCCTAATGTTCTAATTAACAACAATTTAAATTAGCTTGCTTTAGTATATATCCACATATTGAAGATCACAGTAACAATAAATATATATCCCTAATTTATTAGAGGCAATAGAAATTGTTAAATCCAATAAAAGTGCCTACAATAATCTTCTAAATGACCAGATAGACTTATATCAATCTATCTTTTTCTAATGTATTTAATTTCTGAAAACCATTTTTTTTTTTTATACATTTATTTAACGTCAGCCTATTTCCGCTACTGAGGCCTAACACCGACGCCTGTAAACGAGCTACCCCCAACCAGGAATTTTACCAGACCTCTTCCCTTAAGGAGAGTAGGGATCTTTTACTTGCCTAACATTTAATAGACAAGGGACCGACGGCTTTACATCCCCTCCGAAGGATGGTATATCTCCTATACAACCCTCGCCTAAGGTTGTATAGCTTCCGCGCATACACTGATATACAAGCCGCTGGAAGATGTGTGAGGCGAGAACGTGGTTTCCGTTGGAATGGTCACCATCCAAGTACTAATTGCGCCTGTCGTTGCTTTACATCGCATACCGAAGTATGTACATAGTAAAGACGCACCTACGCTCGCCCCCCGAAAACCAATTTGCATTTAAATTTTGATAATGTTTACTCACAGATTGTAGTTAAATATCTTGGCATGCGTTTGTAAATTTATTAATTTCAATCATTCGTTTGATAATGGTACGTTAACTACCGAAACTGCAGTAACGTTCAAATTACAATAAATTAGTTATACAAACAAAATAAAGTGTTTAATATATCGTAATGATTTTGACATTAAAAAACGAATTTATTATTCTGATTAACGTTAAAAAATTCTATTACAAGAAATAGTGAATATGTTTAGAAGTAGTGCATTTGCGAATTTTTATCTTAAAAATTTCAATACAAACCATTTCCCAAAATTCTACTGTGAGACTGAAAAAAAACTTTGCGTTATGTTTAATTGACAATTTGATATAACAGTAAGAAATTTGTACAGGCCCAATGAGAATTTAGGTCTTGCAATGAAAATTCACTACCAAAATCAATTTGTTGGAGTAACAAATACTTATGTTTATCATTTGTAACATACAATTTTTCTTATACTCTGATTGCCGAATAAATGTTGTAAATGTTTTAACCGCCTTCCAGATCACTAGCGTGACGAGCGGCAAGGGAGTGCCCTACTGAATGATATTTATAATTCTGTAAATCTGCCAGATAAGTAATTTCTGCAATAAAGAAGGTGCAAAAAGGCAATTTGAAAACAACTAATGTCTGATTATTATACTGCATACATGACAGATTATATATGTAATTCTAAGTAGGCACAAAATTTTTAACTAGAAATCGTTATCAGCTTTCATCTAGAAGAAATTGGAAAATACATCATGAGAAGCATAAAAATATGTTGCATCAAACATCAATGAGTTTACCACCTATAATATTTAAGTTAGTAATATAATCCAGTCAGTGAGGACATTTAACCTGCAATAATTGCGAAAGTTTTCAAGTGATTGAGTGAGTTATAAAAACAATAAAACTCATTTTGGCTGCTGTTTGCAAAGCCCGAAACAAAAAAGTAAAACTGTTTTTGCGGTATCTCTGCAATTATTGAGATTTGCTAAAAATTTGGAAATGCGCAACATATACACTTCTCAAAAATTAATGTTTTTGTTAATTTAGACAAAAATCTCAAAGTGTTACTTGTTCGACGACCAGAGTATAGTGAAATTTAACCGATGGAAAAAAATAATTAAAAAACATCATTTATCTTACTTGTGAGTCAGATGAGCTCATTTCTGAGGGTTTCTCAGTAACGCTGCTATCATCAGGATTCTCATCGTAGCCTTTTAAACTCTCCTCGTCCGAGTTGTACGGAACCGACGCTGGAGACGGCCTAGGCGGTGACTTCCCTAACATCGGCGGGGGCTGCTGTGGAGGTTTTCTCGATAGTGTACTCCGCTTGCTGATGGTGCCCAGCGAGCTAATATTACCATTTCCCGTCCTTGGGCGGTAATAATCCATTGCCAACTCCTGGTGATCGCCCATTGACATCGCCATCGATTCTTCTAAGGTTTTCTGCGCTTCTTCTGCAAAAAAGGCACCCAAATAACAACAATAATCAGCCTCACGTCACTTTACTTACGTTTGTACTTGTAGCTTTTGCTTTTGACACAAAGAATTGCGATGATCATTATTATAATAATTATAGAAGTGGCCGCTAGTGCAACCATAAACCACGTTTGTCGATAGAATGGTTTGTGTTGCAGATAACCATATTCTAGGTATAACTTTGAAGGCGTCAGGACTGACTCGTCTGAATATGTTGGATAACTAATACCGAATTTATTGTAGGGAATAACACGGAATTTATACGACGTCGACGGTAATAAGCTTTGGTAGGACACAGTAAATTCTTGTAAAGGCCCGTTAGTTGTCTTGGTAACAGTTTGCCACCTAGTTTCATCTAAAATAAAAATGAGTCATTAGCATAATTACGTTTGTTAGTAGTATATTTTGCAGTACCTTTTCTACGAGACTCTATATAATATCCAAGAATAGGACCTTTTCCTGTCGGACCGTTTAGCCACCTAAGCTCCACGCTAGACAAAGTTTTTACCAGACTTAACTCCTTGGGTGTACCAGGAGAACCTTCCTGAGGTCCTGTGGTAACATTATTTGAAATTGCAGGTCCATAGTCTATAGTTTGAGCCTTAACTGTAAAGGTATAAGTCACCTCTTCTTCTAAACTCTGGACTTGAAGAGAAGTTGTCGATACTTTTTGTTTTACTTGTTTACTAAATCCTGAAATAAATTTATTTTAGATTTATCGACATTTTAAGTAAAAAAAAATCAACATACGTTCGTTTTCCTCTGTTGTTTCATAGGTTACGATATAACTTATAATATCCCCATTGCGTTTCTTTGGTGGGTCCCAAGACACAATCAAACTATTCATGGTTATGTCAGTGAATTTCAAATTAACAGGAGCACTGGGTAAGCCTTGTAGGGTTTTGACGGTAATCGGTTGAGATCTGGGACCATCGCCAGCTGGATTGAATGCCAGAATTTGAATTCTATATTCCGTATATTTATCTAAGAAAACTAAGCTGTGTGAAGTTGTTGACGCTGGCACTACTTCAATTTCTTCTTCCCATTTTTTACCGTCCTCAACTTCTTGTGGTGAGTTGAGAACCAAATAGAATATCTAAAAAATTTCAAACCATTAATTTATACAAGGTGTCCAAAGAAACATAGCGTTAACTTTATAGTTGTCATTTACACCATGAATTTATGTACTTATCAACGACATGCGATTTTTCTATCTTTGCAAATACAAAGTGCATAGGATGTGATCATCAGAAAATCACGTTTGCTAAGGCTGCGACAGAAGTTCCGAGCATAACGATGCGTTTTACAAATTAATATTACAAGCGTTAGTCGCAGCCACAACCAACGTCGAGCATTCTGTTAGTTAATAATAATAATATATTTAATCTCTGGATCAAGAAAATGTAAACTCTTTTACTAGAATCTCTTCCGGCCAATTTGCGGGATCTAGTCATTCATGCTCCAGTTCAGCACTAGTGTCCACTCGGTAACAATTGTAGTCTCCAGATTTTGATGTTTGTTCACAATTTTATATTGTGCCTTATTGACAAAAGTTTTCTTTAAGTATTCAAGCAAATCTGCCTCTGTATCTTCTAATGACAATTTACTGCTAACAAAACTCTCTTCCAACTCAGTAGCGTGCGGTGGATAAAAGACTGAATGCAGTTGTAATAGTCAGAGACATGGCAGTGAAATTAGATGAGTGCTTTAATCAGAAAAAACGTAACAGATGTTCCCTTTTATAGTTGAAATAATCAGCTCCCGGCACATAAAAAAACGCAACAAAAACTTTACGACCTCATTAAAATACTGGTACTCTCTGTACTGCTGTTCGCAAATTAACTCGCTTACCTTTACAGGTTTTTAATGTGCGTCAGGTCGTTCGATGACAGGCATGCCGCCATGGCCCGCGGCAATAATAATTGTCGTAAAGTTTTTGTTGCGTTTTTTGGGTGCAGGGAAGTCCTTACTTGGACTATACCTTTGCAAGAAATCCATGAGGTGAATTGTAAAATCAAATACAGCAACGGATGTTAAAATTGATTGTACCGCATGTTATTATTATCCAGATATTTTCATTACAAAATACTTGTCTTTTACATATGCTGATATGCCCACGCGTGCCATTTTGTGAGACCTTCAGTTGATCAGATTCGAAAATTAAAGAATGATGACATGAATGACAACATTCTTGATTTGAAAAGTAGGTGATGACAGTATTGTTATGTGCTGCCCTCTAACAGAGAGGAGAGTGTAATTACTCCCTGGCCAGTAGGGTGGCGCCATCTGTGAGCCAACTGGCGAACCGCCATTTGGTAGTGCCTAATAAAACTGTAGAGGATTCCAATACATTCTGGAAAGTTCTACAATGAGATTCTAGACATTCCAAGTGTGTATATAAAGAGGTGAATCCAGCAGATGGGGCAACAGTTCAGTTTAGTATACAGTACAGTTCGGTATACAGACAGAGTTTTAGGTTAGATAAGAGTTGACAAGTGATTTAAAAGTAAAGTACAGTTGTGTTTTAAAAGTAGTGAATTTATATTAGATTAAAGTTATTATTAGTTGTGTGAGTTTTAAGGATTAACTATTGTAATTTAAGTGATTAATAAAATAGTGGTTAGTGGAGATTCTTGTTGCAAGTTATTCGAACCTACAGAGTGTTTACTGAAAATTGTAAACATGTAACAGTATTTACAAAAATATGAAAAAAGGTCCTTTTGACATATTTATGTGTCTTAATTAAGAAAAATCTGCTTCTAAATTACACTGTTGAATCCTATACCCAAACCATAAAAAAAGACTTTGGATTAGAAAGGAGGGGGATCCCCCTTCTATTCACCTCTGGTTGAATGTAATTTTTGCAATTGCCGCGAAAAAATTGGTCTAATTGATACTAAATAATGTATATGGACACCCTATATATAAAACCAAAAATAATCTGTTTAATTACTTCCACGTCCAGTGGAAGTATAGTAACGCAAAAAAAAATATATATTTTTTTTTTGTTGAAATAGGCTTAAAATGTCATGAAACGACGAGATATTAAATTTGAGCGAAAAAAATTTCCTGTCTGTAACTTTTTTTGTGTGCACGTTTACTCTGGAACCGTTTGTGATATTGGCTTGAAATTTGGTACACTTATGTATTGTAACGAGATCTGGAACTAGATTATATTTTGATCTAATTCCGTTGAAGGGTTCGGGGGTAAATAGTAAAACAAGCAAGTAAGAGTCCATAAAATTGCAATTTAGGGTATGTACGAAAAGTTAAATTTTTTTGGCATCAGCCACCCCCCCACTATCACCTCCAATACCACCCCTACACTATTATGAAAGGGAGTAAAAAAAAATTAAAATGTGATTTAGTGTATATATAAAAACCAAACGTCTAAAAAGTTTTTTTAGCGTTATCTACCCCCTCTACCAACCCCATTGCCACCCCCACCCTATTATTAAAGAGGGTAAAAAAAATTAAAACGTAATTTAGTTTGTATACAAGAACGAAACGTCTAAAGAAATTTTTTTGGCGTTAGCTACCCCCTCTACCACCCCATTGCCACCCCACCTTATTATTAAAGGGGGTAAATAAAATTAAAATGTGATTTAGTGTGTATACACGAGCGAAACATCTCATAATTTTTTTGGCGTTAGCTACCCCTCTACCACCCTATTATTAAAGGGAGTAAAAAATTAAATTGGGATTTAGTGTGTGTACGAGAACCAAGGGCCTCTAATTTTTTTTTACATTAGCCACCCCCTCTACCACCCCCACTCTATTATTAAAGGGAATAAAATTTTACTTTGGGATTTACTGTGCATAAGACTTGGATACAAAATCTGGATGTGGAAGTAGTGATTCCTTGGGCAGCGGTTTTTTCATTTAAAATTATTTGTAAATATTTTTGAACATTGTATTAAGTGTTGTAAAATTATAATTCACCTATCCTATACCAATCTGTATGGTCTTACAGTATAAAAATAAAAATTATTAATTTCATTACTTACCTTGTACCCCAGCAATTCCCCATTTTGCATTTGCTGTTGCGGGGGTTTCCACCGTAGCCTAACTTCAGTTGACGATACTGATTCACCCTGTAAACCCCTGGGTTCGCCAGTGGGTACTGCTTCCCCTACATAAACAGTAGTCGGAGGACTTGCAGGTCCTTCTCCTTGAGCATTAAACGGTACAACGATAATTTCATAATTTCTATCTTGCAACAATTCACTTAACACCATTTTATTGGCCTATAAAAGAAAAGAAGAAATAATTTGGCGATAAGAAAATTATATTACCACTTACGTTAATGCCCATTATTTCTTCTTTTGGTGTAGCTTGCAGAGCTGTGGGGAAATCCGAAACAGGTTGGAAAACAACTCTATAACCTCCGGTTTTAGTATCCCCGCTCCAATCCTGTTCTTCCACTGGTTCCCAAAACACTTCTACGCTGGTGGTTGTGATTGGAACTGCTTTAAGACCGGTTACAGCTTTACTGGGAGCCGCTGGATAGGTTCTGACTTCAATAGATCCTGGACTAAATCCGCTAGGACCGATGTCATTTGTAGCTCGTATTCGAAATCTGTACATTGTATACGGTTTTAAATCAGAAACTGTATACGAAGTTAATTGTGGGTCAACTCTTTCTGGTAGAGGTTTCCAAGAACCTCCATTTTCCATTTTTTCTACTGTATAATATCTAAGAGGAGCAAAGCCATCTCGACCTGGGGTCCAACTGAACGTAATGTGGTTGCTCTGGATTTGACTACGACTTATTTGGGGTAAGGATGGTGGTTGGGGTTTTTCCCGGTTGTTTGTTGTATAAACTAAGGCGTGGGCTGTTTTACCCCAACCTAACCTCGTTTGAGCTGTTACCGAAAACATGTAATATTTTTCAGGCTCTAGCTGCGTAAATCTAAAACAAAAGGTACAATGTGAGAAAAAAATGAGTTATGGTTAATTTTTCTTATGTTTCTAATTTATATTATCCCTTTATTGTGAGGTCTTGAGACAATGTTGCTTCAATTTGTTTCCGTGAAGTCAGTGAGTAACAATTATCAAAGATTTACGTAGAATAAAAAATTACAAGAGATTTTGAGACACTAGAAGAAGAGGAAATATGATGAAGATATATTCATTCACATATTCAAGACCTAACTAAGGCCTTTGATTGTGTATCTTATAGCATTCTTTTGGAAAAACTTAGAAAAGACTATACAGTTTCGATGATAATAGCATATCTTTTATGAAATCCTATCTGTCGGACAGAATGCAGTATGTGTCATACAACAGCAATGTATCACAGCATACAATGATAAAAGATGGGGTATCACAGGGATGGATTCTTGGTCCTATTCTATTCATTATCTACATTAATGATCTTGCGAACTGTGATGACAACACTACATTTATACTATTTGCTGACGATACTACGGCTCTTTACTCTGACAAGGATTTCAATTGTTTATCTGAGAGTGTCATGAATACATAAGCTGATATAAAGCAATGGTTTCTTGCAAACAGATTGAACTTGAATCAGGACAAGACCCAACTACAACATTTTACTCTTCGCCGTAACAACATCAATTATGATAATGTGGTAAAATTCCTCGGCGTGTCCATCGACTCCAAACTAACCTCGGAAGAACACATAGTAAATTTATCTATAGCCTTGTCAAAAACAAATCTTTTTACTAAGAAATCTAGTATTCACATATGACCCATGCTATCCTTAATTGTAGTGTACGTGAGTCCTTGTTTAAATTAAAGAGACGATTGCCGCCAATATTTTAAGATCTTCAATATCTATACGATGCCCTCTGCATATATACTACAGTGTCTGCTATATATCAGACGTAACTTGCATGCTTTGGATCAACAGGGCGAGATGCACACAAGAACCAGGCACAATATAAAACAAAACGTTCTTCGGCTCACAAAATCCAGAGACAGCAGGGCAGGCACAAGCTATTATTGCATTAGTTTTATAATAAAATACCCAACAGAATAAAGCCCATTGAGCCTAACAAATTTAAACAGACAATCAAAGAATACTTTAAAAAGAAAGTTTTTTACTCTATAGATGATTTCCTTGAGGACAATTTATCTGAGTTATAAGCTACTCACAAAACTAATATTTTGAATTATAATAATACTCTTAAATCTGCTCTGTATGTATTTATGTTAGTAGTTATTTGGTTATTTATTAATAAATAGATTTAAGTATTTACATATTGATATTTTTTAAATCCATTTTACCATTTTATACTTTTCTTTTTTGTTGACATGTAAACATTTGTATGTATCTGACCCCAATAAATGATTATTATTATTATTATTTGTTACCTGAATGTTCGATCAGAAGGTGGAAACTCCTTAGAAGAATAATTGCTGTTAGTGTTGACATTATTAATGTGACAGGTAACTTTGTAGGCCAATATTTCACCATTAGGTTCTTCTGGGACATCCCAAATTATTCTCGCAGATGTAAATGATACATCGGGGAAAGAAACGTTTGAGGGAGCACCCGGAACTAAAACAAAAGTATTATTAGTGAAAATTTCCACCGTTTTATTGTGACGTATCCTACCATCATCAAATGTTCTCACAATGAGAGCGGGCTTGCTAGGTTCTCCATCACCTAACCTCGTGTAAGCCAGCACTTGTATGTGATATGTTACAAATTTACGTAACTCAGTTAAGGTAGTAGTGAATGTGGAGTTGCTTGGTATTAATTTATATTGTGGAGGTGGTTTATTTTCAGCTGCATAACCTACTTTGAATCCTTCAATAAGGCCGTTTTGATGTTCTTTCGGAACGTCACCCCATTTAACTACTATAGTTGTCGATGATGTGGCATTCGCTATAATGTTCATGGGGCCGAAAGAAGGAACTGAAAAAGAATTTGCGATATGAAACAATATAATACTTTACACGACTTCACAAATTTCAATTACCAGATTCTCTAGTTCGTTCAAGGGCCTTGGATCCAGGCGGGGAACACCCCACGTCGTTACATGCCTGCATTTTTACCTCATATAAAGCAAACTCCTCCAAGCCAATTATTACATGTGAATTAGCTGTATGATCTTCGATAGTGGCACTATAAGCAAAGCCAGTTCTTACTTCTGTATAAGTAATATTATACCCTCTAGGATTCCCAAACCATTCTATTTGTTGAAGTGGCTGAAAGAAAAATTTATTAATAACCGTAATATTATAATAATATATTCGCTTACAATCCATCGAACTCGTAATTCAGTGGCGCTCATAGCTCTGACGGTAACATTCTTCGGAGGATGGGCTGGTGGTGCTTGAATTGTCTGAAATTCCTTTGTTGCTTCCGATGGAGCTGAAGCTCCTACAACGTTATTGGAGATTAACCTCAATCTATACATAGTAAACGGTACAAGACCAGTCACAGTGATAGTAGTAGCATCTGGATCGCTAATCTCATAAACGATAAACCATGTTGCATTTCTCGCAGTCTGTGCTTCAACTGTCCACTTTGTTATTGAGGAGTTACCATCAAATCCTGGGGTGAATTGCAAAACCACAGAAAATGCTTCTATGTTAGATAAAGCAAGCTTGGAGGGTGGGTGAGGCAACACTGGTTCGACACCAGATTGGATTATGGCAATTTTAGGAGGACCTGATCCTACTGCAGTCCACGCGGTTACCTCAAACCGATAATGTGTTGTGGCTTGCAAATCATTTACTTTGGTGCTGAGTATGTCGGAGGTAAAATTCTTGATTCGCATTGTGTCTGGTTCGTCTTTGATTTGATATGTCAGCTGATACCCAATTAAAATACCGTTTATTCGTTTCGGTGGTTGCCATATAACTTTAACAGCTCGGTCGCTAATTTCGTCAAACTGTAAGTTGGAAATTTCATCAGGCACTGAAAAGATAACAATAGAATTATTTCTGTAAAAGATAAGGGCATGGGATGCTTACCGTCTTCTTTGGTTTTAACATATGCTAAGTCGCTAATTTCTCCATCGCCTGGGTCGGTAAAACAAAGAACTGTAATGTTATACTCCATAAACTTCCGGAGGTCAACCATGATCGCAGTTTGTTCAGCATAAGGATCTAGTAAATTTGGATGTACTGTCATCATGCTAACTTCAATATTGCCTCTTGTAGGATGCCACTGCCAGGCTTGTATTTTGTAACCCTGATTTATTCCGTTGATTTTCTGTGGATCTGGAGGAATCCACCAAATTTGAATTGCAGTAGAATTTAGCGCTTCAACTCGTCGAATTATTGGAGGTGCTTCTGGTACACCCTCTTTTGTTTTAATTTTAGCACCCTCAGTGAAAACGCCAACTCCTTTATTGTTGTACGCAGCTATTTGCACGATGTAGTCCTTCCACGTTATTAAGTCTTGAATGAGATAGTTCCTTTGTGCCTAAATGAATATGCAAATTCAGTAATCAATAAATAAATAAATAACACCACAGATAATTACGGCCCCCTTTTTCCTGGAAGGCTCCAGAAGAGCCTTGTGTGAGAGGGGGCTACACATTTAGAGACAAGGGACACAAACCCAATATCCGTGTATAGTGGAAAAATCCCTCTCATAGTATTTTCCACTGCCACGACCGGGGATCGAACCCGGAACTATTGGGTGAGAGGCAAGTGCGCCCACCTCTCGACCACCAGTCATACACAAAAATTGAAGATGTAATCTAGTTACCTCATTAGTAATGTTTCTTTTATTCCAAGGACTTTCGTTGTAACCATATAATCTATATCGAATAATATAACCTAGAATTTGTCCATTTCGATGTTCCTCTAGAGGAGGTTGCCATTGAGTTATTATTTCTGAAGAACTTCTAGCTGAACCGACAAAACCGACGGGTGGGCCAGAAGGTGCTATAAATAAAGTGTAAAAAATCTCACTCAATGTAACATCGCAGCAAATTATTTTCTAAATCAAGGGTCGATAACCTAATCTATAAATAATAAAGTTTGATAGTCTTTTATTTCTTTTAAATAAAAAGAGGAGAAAAAATGATGTATGTGCTCAGGTTCAGAAAAGATGTTATACCATCATTCCTGATGGATACACCATTGGACAAAAGTTAAAAAACAAATTAAAATTTTGTTAGAACTGTTCCACACCCAAAAGGATACTGTATTTATAGAATCTATCTATCTATATTATCCATTTTATTAATAGTATCATGGATCAATTATTTGGAAAATACTATGTCATCTTAGGAATGCCCCTGTCATTTATTTTTCAATAAGATAATGAACCTAAACATATATAACATTCAATAAAAGATCGGTAGGTAACATTATGTCCACATTCTTCAATAGCCTGCAGAATGTCCAAACGTCATCCAAAAGAAAATTTATGAGAAAATGTGGAGACGAGATTGGAACCACAATATTGAAAAATAACCATTTTATTTATTATTTGCTTTTGATAACTAACTTGCTCCTTTACTTTTGTCAAATAGTGTATACGATACAATCAAATACTAGAAAAAAATCTAAATTTAATGATGAAGGAGGCTTTCACACACCAAAACACCTGAACTAGATATGCATTTCGCCAATCATTTTGGCATCATCTGGAGCTTCACCATCCCAGGTGATGCCAATATGATTGATGAAACACACGTCAAGTACAACAGTATTAGAGTGTCTTAGTACTTGTGCATACTGCTTGATCACCAGAGGTTTCAACCACCTCCAAGGCTTTCTATAATTTTGAATAAAATAAACAATAAGCGAATTTCAGTACCTACTAATTTTTATACACTATTTCAAAATATTATTTTAACTCATTTTGAACCCATTTTTGCCGATGTTTTTCAGATTATAGTGAATTATAAAAAATCATGCTGAATGTTTGTGATATAAAAATATAATAAAATATATTTGTCTTTTAAAATATTTAATGCATCAACATGGAACATTCACAGAACAAAGATAACAGGACAAAAACATGTCATGCAATTAATAGTTGAACAAACATCCCACCTTTAAATATAAATTTATATGAGCTGCCTGTATGATTGAAAGAAAAAAAATCAAAACAATTTACTGATTTACTAAAATATAATATAATAATGAATAAAAAATGATAATATGGACAATAATTAGTTCTTTTTACGTTCAATAATGCTTTTAAATAGTATGCAATAAAAAAAATTTAAACTCAGTTTTATAAAACTGTTTGTGATGTATAGGTATACATCTAAATTTAAAAAGTGGAAATTTTGTTTATAGTTTATTTGCAAAGGAACGATTTGGAATTTTTGAGTGAAATTTATTCCTATTTCCCGCAATGTCAAAAGAGTTTCTTAAAACAATTTTCTAAAAGGAAAACCTATATCTAGATAAAACCTTTCATAATGTTCTGTAAGTATTAAATTCAACTTTCATTATTCAACCAACCCTTTCAATTTTCAGATATTATGATTATTTACTTAAGGTGGCAATAACTAATATGAAAATAGGAAAATATTTATTATCTGTCTCCATAACTTTTTATAATACTTATAATGTGAATAAACTGTAAGACCACCTAATTATAACTTTTACAAGAGTAGTATTATGTATGCATTTTCACCTTAGACCATTCATTGTGCCACTACACTTCAGGCTTCAATGAACTGGCATTACATTAGCGAAAACTATTCTTGACGGTGATATCATATTTTTTACTGAACAATGGATGCAGCCGTGTAGAATAATTTTCAATAACTTTCGAAAGGTACAAAGTATAGCAATGGTATAAGAGATAGAAAATCCCAACTATCTCTTTTCATACAGAAGTAGTGACGTTATAAACTTTGGTCAGTCGTAACCACATTACCGAATTGATGCATACTCCTCAACTGAGGTAGGTCTTCTAGTGGACATTGCTGACTTAATAGAAATATGAGTCTAATGGGCTTGTCAGAAGACGCAACATACAAATTTTGCCAAGAGGAGGAAGAAACCTCAGCTCATATAAAGGGTGATTTAACTAAACCTGCGGAAAATTATTCAGTGAGTTGTCCCCACCAAAAGGAGTTAAAAAAATTAAAAAATAAAAAAATTTAGAAGTGAGCCGCCTATGACTAACCAATCTGACGTAATACAGTGCAACGAAATCACTTCCTTATGTGGTATGGGTAAAAACGATTCTAGCACATAGGGTACTTATTGAAGGGTCTTGTTCTAGTAATTCTAGAACTTCTTCATCTACTTCAACAGGATGATTTACTACACCTTCTCTGTCGCCTGGTAAACAAAACCCGGTGTCACGAACTCGTTGCACTGCACTTAAATTTTTTCTCTCATTAGGTTTGCGCCTATGGGGAAACTTTCTCCCGTATTTTCGTACAGCACCATAGGTTAATATTATGTCGCAGTACTCTTGCGACGTGAACTACAATTTAAAATTTAACAAAAATGGGAAATACTCTAAACGAAATTCGAAGAGTCACTGAACTGAACAGTGAACGCATGGCGCACTGACCTTAGACAACTAAGACAGCTGATATTATTACCTGCTAAACAAACAAGCAACACGTGTGTGAACAAGATAGCATAACTCACCCGTTCAGAAGCATATCTTTGCAGGTTTTAATGCAAAAAAATATAATAAATTACCTCGGATCGCTTTAAAATTTTACAGAGGCTTCCCCACATAACAGACTTGTATACCATTTTATTTTCCGCATGTTTACATAAATCACTCTGTATTGTGCCACTATAAAAGCCTAGTGAGGCTGAGATTTCAGTTATTTGGATAGGAAAAACCGAGGCAAACAGCTACATTAAAGGGCCTCTACCAATGCTGTGAGTCTGATACAAAGGAAAAAGCTCAATGAAGTGTTGTAAAAAAAGAATCCTTGGGAGCGCCACAGTAAATGTGAAAATGCCACAAGTAACATTTTTAGACACAGTTTCGAAACAACTTTGGTAGTGAGAAACAGTTTTGTAACTGTTACGATTCTTAAGAGAGAAACAAAGGTTTACATACATTTCCGACATTTTTCTGAAATTTTTACCAATATTTTAACATTTACGCATAGCACAATGGTGTTATGAAACAGTTTAGTAGCAGTTTCCACCCTTTTTCACAATTTTCTTTTCGGAACAAGTGTTTGACGATATTTTCGAAACATACTGCAACGTCTTTTACCTTATTTACAACTGTAAACTTGTGCCGATACATTAATGAAACTATATGAAACACATTCTTATGTCTCCATCTGTTTCTGCATTGTTTCGACTTTTCTTGCATAAATATAATAGCAACATATGTAAGCACAAAATATATTATTAACCAAAACTGTGGGAACTTTTTTACATACGTGTTTAGTTTATAACCTGTCATATATTTTACAATTATTATTTTTATCATAGAAAATAGCAGAGTTTAGAGATACTGAAAGAAAATGGGCAAAACTAAGCAATTTAAACATTCCTCCAGGTATTACAACCTGTTAAAGTATACTAGAGTGAAAACCAACGACAGTTTTCAAAAAAGCATGTAAAAATACAAATAATTTAACACATCTTGCAACTAATTCGGAAACAAACACACAGAACCGACCAGAATGCGCAGGCAACATGGCCGATTCATGTGCTGCCATTATTTTCGAAACAATGCCCAAGCGCAGAAAAAATTGTTTCTTTGAGAAAAAGGTTGCCATAATTTCTAAAAGAGTTTCGAAACAAGTTCCCTTCAAGGCAATTATGTTGGAGTATTCGGATTTGTATGGGTAAATTAGAGAAACGAGTTTCTTTTCGTAAGCCATGATCACAACATACGGAGAACTGTTTCTGTAGCCATTTTGGTTGTAAGTGTTGGCATTTGCAATTTAGCGGCCATTATGAAAAAAAATTTTAGCTAATGGCTTAATATCAATATACATTACGAAAAGGCAACACAATTTGATGCTTGCAGACTACATCATGAATCATTATTATCAAAATAATCACGAAAAAACATTTATATATTTATTTTTGATGAAAAAATTTAATTAGAAATTATTATGTTTGAAAGGCGCATTTAAAATATCCAAGTATCTCCGCAAAATAATCTGTACAATTCTAGTTGCTTACGTTTTTCAGACCGAAATCTGTTGAAAATGACATTTTTCAGTTTCCATATTAACACATTATTTATCCACTAAGTATCTTATGTAAACCTCTACATTTAATAAATTGTTTCCATATTGAAAGGTAATAAAAACACTCACAATATTGAAACAAACACATTATTATTTTGAAAGATAATAAAATTTTTCGAAGCCGATTGCACACATTTCATTCCCAACAATGTTAGTAAAACGAACATTTATGGAAATTAATCAATATAAAATATATTAAAGTAGTGCTACATTTGCGAAACTGTGTATAATGCAGTGAGCTACAAATTTGAAACATGTTTCTCTTTATTTTCGAACCCAGCAAAGAAACGCATAGTGCCACCAAATTTTTCGCAACTTGTTGGAAACATTTTAGACATAGGAACAGATACACTTTCTTGGAAACGTTTGCCAAAATGTTCCTTAAAATGCTATTTGAGTGTAGTAGTGGTATATATCAATATATCTATCTACTCCCTAATTCAAATACCGCTTTGTGCCGATGATGGCAAAAATATATTAATGGAAAAGAGAATCAAGACTTTAAGGAAACGATGATTAAAAAATAAAAAGTATGTGTATTAAGCCGATGATTCAAGCAATATTTAGTTTCGGCAGCTCTTGGTTTCGGCAACTCTTGTTCAGTATAAACAAAATTTTTTAGATGTCCCCATAAGAAGAGATCTAATGGAGTTAAGTCATGTGATCATGCTGGGCATCTGATTACTCCATTAGTTCCTATCCATCTTCCAGGATATGTTCGTTGCAAGCATCTAACTGCTATTCTTGAATTAAGTGCCGGTGCCCTGTCTTGATGAGACCAGATTATGTGCCCATCATGAGCAATGTTTCTTAATAAATTTGGCAGCTCCTCTCGCAGGAACCTCCGATATCTAGCACTATAAGTAGATAAGGTCCGACTATGAATCCGTTCAATCTTCCACACCATATATACATTTACTTTAAAAACTGTTTGATTTCTGGTTCTTCGTACCCACCTCGGATTATTTTGAGACCAATATCGAGTGTTCTGTGTAGTCACAAGCTCATTACTATGGAAGCAGCTCTCATCGCTCCACAACACATTTTTCAAATAATTCGGATTTTCTTCATGTAATGCTGACAATTCGGCAATAAAATTTATGCGACGCTGAAAATCACCAGGTCTTAAATGATGAACATAATGAACTTTATATGGGCGGTACTTATTTTTCTCTAATATTCTTTGACAGGAGGAGTAGGAAATATTTGTTTCAGATTTCCGTAAAGACATATTTGGATTATTTACTATTGTATTTGCATCATTTGTAGCCGTTAACTGTTTATTATGCTTTAACTTTTTAAAACTTCCACAATTTTTCAAATTATTGGTTAAAGAAATAAAGGTCTTATGATTTGACTTGGGCAAATTGGGAAAACATAAATAGAATAACCTTTCGGCTTCATGGAAATTATTTCTACATTCTCCGTAGATCAAAATCAAGTTTAATTTGTCTTCATTGGTGCATACAACCATTTCTGAATTATTTTGTAATAACAAACGCATTCAAAAACTTAAAAATTGATTGTATGTTAACAAACGCTAAAATAAATTACTACACAACATACTTGATTTTATATTATTAAATTAGGCTTAGGACCACTAATTTATATAATTAACAAAAAGATACAGGGGTTAATGAAAATTATACTTTAAAAAATTTAAAAATAGGAAATATTAGATTTTTAGAATTTAAATTTTTTTGCAAGTTACCAAATATTTGACTGAATAATTTTTTTTCGATTTATCTCAAAAACCACTGGTTTTAATAGAAAAGTCTATACTGCAAAAAGTACTTAGAATTAAACAAACCTTAATAATATTATACTTTCAAAGTTCCAGTCATCAAAAATGTTCTTTCCGGTGTCACGACATCGCGGACGCCACCACTAAAAATATGTAACGACTGGCCTTTACAGAAATTGAATACCTCTTTTCATTAATACGAACACTGCTGTTTCAGTACGTGTTTATAATATATATCTGTATAAAAACCATTTTTTGATTCAAGATCTTCTGACCTTTACATATGACTGAAATTATTGTAACAATTCAGAATATTATGCTTATTACAGTTCGCTTAGGTTGTTTTATACCTTTTCGCAATATATGCATTAAGAAAAAGTTATGGCCATAATAATTATAATTTTTGAAATAAAATATTTTCTAAAAACCTATAATAAAAAATATATTTCCATTTATTGCATACTTTTTAAAAATCATGACTGTCCTATAGCGAGGACAGTCATATTGTGGATTACTCAACTATGCATTCTAATTGAAATTAATCCTTTTTTACTGATTTCATCAAATTAATCCAAATAACATCACATAAAATTCACTACTAAAGCAAAATTTCCTCATTATAAATATGCATTTTAATATTTCTACCTTAAAAATACTTCTATATCATAACAATCAATATACGAGTCACTACTAACCTTCTTGCGGCAACATAACTTGATTGCTAGGAACTGACGGTGAACCCTCTCCAACGCTGTTGACTGCGCTCACTCTGAACTGATAAGATGCTGCTGCTTTGAGATTCGTAAGTAGGACCCATCGCTGGTCGGCAGACACATTACTAAGTTCCGTCACCCAGTTTAAAAGGGGATCTGGTATTGGACCTGCAATAGGCGGGACTAATGGGACACAATAATACCGTTTGGTTGTCCAGTAGGGCAAATGTGAAATGTAAATTTTTATGAGCATGCTTTCGTAATTTAGTGTGTTTAAATTTATATTTATTCTGTTTACTTAACATCAGTTTTTATAATTGTCAATTGTTTATTTAAATAAGATATATATTTAAATTTGTTTTTATGTACAACTGTTCCCAAATTAGATATCTACATGCCCATGCAGTTAAACAATGTTTTCGTGTTATTTTTGAAAGTTGTTAGTAGTAACACTTGTATAACATCACATCAAATATGTAAATACTTAAGTGACTTCTTCATTTAATCAATATTTTGTATCTTAAACATAAGCGTAAAAGAACAGCACATTCCGGTTTTATTAAAATAAAAAAATACTAAAAGACTTAACAAGAGTACGTTATCTACCATATCTGGATAGTTTTTAATTAAAAAGGTAATGGAAAAGTACAAGATAAACAAAGAACCTTTAAAACTTTTTCCTCTAGGAACACTGAAGAAAAAACTTTAATCCTAATAATTTTAATAAATATGACTAGTTACTTTGAAAAGCTCTGGCTATGAGTCAATGGACATGTAGTTGTGAAGGAATAAGAAAATATCGCTGTGCAATTTGGTTTACTAGTTTTTCTTTAATGATAGGCAACTAATTACACCTTATATGTACCTATATAAGTAGTTATTTATACAAATGTAACGTGTAGCTATACAAGTGCTGGAGTTGGTCTAGTATAGTACTTACATAGAGGTTTATTCTAAAAAGTTAACAGAGAACAAGGGCGGATCTGGGCCTTAGAGGGAGAGGTAATATGACATACATAAATAGAATATATATTCAAAAATAATAAAAGAAACAAAAAAGATATGTTTTTTTGACAAAAACAACAAAACAACTACTTTTAACGAAAATACATACATACAATAAGGTATTAATAAAATGATAACAATAATTTAAATTGGGATGATGAGTTAGGTGTCGAAGTTATTTTAATGGGAAATATAATGGCTGATATTTTTATCTCATGATTTTTTACTTTTACAAATACTTAAAATTTTTAAGTGAAAGCTAGCTTGAGAGAAATCTTAATCAAATTGATTATTTTTATTGTTAATATTTTAGTACATTCATTGTTAGAATGTGATATAGGATAGTCAAATGATACAACTTACTCATATTAAGTTATGCCAATGTAAAATTCCTAAAAATAATGCTAATAAAACAATAAAGGGCTCATTTAATGTCCTTGATTAGTTCAGCTCAACCAGTTAGACTGAATTATTTAAAAATAAAAATAATAAAATAAAAATTCTTTAAATGATCCAAATAATTATAGTCCTATTATTAGTGGAGGAGTAAACCCGCTCCTCTATCTCGCTTATTTCTGGTAGTTATTTTTAAGGTGTAACCAAATGGGACCTTCACCATTTTGTTGGACTTAATTTTGGCTATCCGAAATGAATTTCTACAACTTCTTTTTAGTAGGACCGAATTTTACAAAATCGTTTTTTTCATGTCTGAGAACTAATTTGAAAAATGTGTTTTTAAAAAAATACATGTAAATCAATGATTTGAGCTACAATTATAAATTTTTGTAAACTTATCCAAAAAACTATAGCGCTTCTAACAGCACTCTCCAAATTTTCAAAATGTAAGAACTTTTCGAGAAAATAGGCCCCAAAGCCGTCACTAGCAAATATGTGCATTGAAAACTTCACCATGCGAGCAAGTATGTTAATTATTCAAAATTTATGTATGTATATATGAAGTCAAACATAGATAAAACTATAGAAAAGTTTAAAAAAAATATATCCAGCTCAACAGGTTTGATAGTTTTCGAGAAATCGAATTTTTTATGCGTTTCATTTTCACAGTTAATATAATGTGCCGGACCCGCGGAGTCACACCTGAATTTTGTAATAACGTTCGATGATCAGCCGTACAGTGTTTATGTATTGAGCAAGTATATAGGATCTTGTAGAGTAGTCCATTTCATGTTTATTATTAATCTTTTGAAATTTGGCAAGTAAAATTTCGTAAGTAAGTTCTTATATGAAAATTAGGTGAGGACGAATAGTTTTAGTTATGAATATTTTGTGGGAATCTTTGTGAATCTTCTAAGGACATGATTGTCAACAAACCAACAAGAAAGGATTATTTTAGCCTAATAAAAGCAGCTGAATCTCGACAAAATGAATTCGCCAAGAATATTCTCAATCATAAAATGCAATATATTCTGGTACGAAAAGTTTTAAATTTCATACATCTTGTCGAAGTTCGTATATTTGTCGAGGAAATGTTATTACCAAGTTAATGCCTACCGACCCTCTACTTTACCGAGTACTAATTTAAATGAACAGCTTCGACCTCGAAGTGATTGCTTTGAAATATGCGCAATGTGTTTATTTTGTAAGAGAGCGGGAAAGAAGAAACAAGAAAAATTACCTTCCATACAAACAGGTACCTACTTATTATACAGAGTGTTTCAAAACTGATGAAAAAATATTAGCAGTAGATCTAGATAAGTACAAATTTTAATATATTTTTTTAATTTCTTGCTCCATTTCTGAGATAAAAGGGTTGTAAACACCATCCAAATCACAGAAAAAAATAAATTTAATGTAAGCAAAAAATTTTCTTCATAGAAATGTGATTATTAAAACCCTAACATAATTTCTAATATTTTTTTAAAATTCAATCTTTGGAGCGTAAAAAATTAAAAAAAAAAAGAATGTTTTTGAAGGTCTACTGAAACACCACTTTTTTTCTGTTAGGGTCTCTGTATTATATGGTTTTGTAGTCATGTGTTTCTCATTAATATAGCTGCAAAAATTAGACAAAAGTTCAATAAAATTTGTGCTTCAGTTAAAGCTGCTGATAATGATAGATCTGGTAGTTCAGATGAGGAATTTTCACAGGATACTTTTTCTTTAAACCTCTCTGACAATCACATTCATCATAGAGCTATAGAAATTTGGCAAAAAGCTATCTGTCCATAAAACAACAAAAAAAGTATTTCCCTCTTTTAACGAAGTGACATAAGAAGAATTCGAAAGTCAAGTTCCTGATGTTTTATTGACACTTTTAAAATGGTTTTTAAAAACACCCAATGAGAATAGGGATAATACGATTGCCTAACTTTTTGGAATATTATCAGGAGAGCTTTTACTCATAACAATTTTCCAAAAATATACTTATACAGGGTGGGGAAATGGTGCGTCGGACCTCGATATCTCGAATTCTACGATAGCTAGAAATTTTTTAAAAAATTACACACATTACATACAATGCGAGCCAAGACGAAATTACAGGACCAAGTGCCTTTTTTTTAATGGAGTGGAAGAAATGGACCCATTAAATGGCCTGCTAGATCCCCAGATCTTACAAAAATAGATTTCTTTTTATGGGGATACATGAAGGAAATTGTTTATAGAGACACACCAACAACAGTACAAAATATGAAGGAAAGAATAATAACTGCCTTTACATCTATCACACCGGCAGTTTTAGGAACAGTGGGAACCTCATTTCAAAAACGCATAGAGATGTGTGTCAATCAAAATGATCAATATGTGGAACATTTATTATAGTTTTTTCTACTGAGTTTTTTGAAGAAACTTCTTTTTTTAAGTTTATTTTTGAATTTTGTAATTATTGCTCAATAAAACTAAGTTGGTTGCAATTAGCCCTAGGGAAGTACTTACAAAAAAGTTCGTTTTTCATTTCTACATCACATCGTCGAAAAATATACAGGGTGTTCCATTTAAAAAAATTGAGAAAATTCAATTTAAAATGTTAATTGAAAAATAATTTTTGACCACCCTGTACATTTTTAGGAAATGAAAATGATTCAAAAACATTAATTAGATTAAAACCCATAATTGTAACTGTGGTGATTTTTTTAATATCCATCTGCAGATTGCATTATTTCAACAAAAAAATTCATTACATCCAAGCGGTTGGGAGATATTCAATGCTAATATAGGAATGAATAGAGCCTAGAAAGAGGCTTCAAAAAATGTACTGATATACGTAGCATTCCATTAAAAAAAAGGCACTTGGTCCTGTAATTTCGTCTTGGCTGGTCCTGTATGTTCAAAAATAATTTCTAGTTATAGACTTTTTTATCTAGTTTACTTGCAATTTTTTTAAAAATTTCTAGCTATCGTAGAGCTCGAGATATCGAGATCCGATGCACTATCGCCCCACCTTGTATATTGCATTCTCCGTCGCACGACAGGCAGGTTGTTCATACACTAAGTGGGACTTCGAGCCTGAGAGCAAATGACTATGAATAAGGCGTATTAAAAATTCGATTGCTCGAAAACTATGAGACCTAGCGAGCCGAATCTTTTTTAAAAAGCTTTTCTACAGTTTTGTCTACATTTGCTTTCATATGTACATACATAAATTTTGAATAATTAACATACTTGCTCGCATGATGAAGAGTTCAATGCAGGGATTTACTAGGGGCGACTTTGGATTTTCTCGAAAAGGCCTTACATCTTGAAAATTTGGAGAGAAGCGTTAGGAATGCTAAAGTTTTTGAGTAAGTTTACAAAAATTCATAATCGTGGCTCAAACCGTTGATTTAATAGCACGATGTATGTTTTAAAAAACACGTTTTTCAAATTACTTCTCAGGCATGAAAAATTTGATTTTGCGAAATTCGACCCTACTAAAAAAAGTTGTAATATTCCATTTTGGATGGCCAAAATTATGTTCTACAAGTGGTGAAGGTCCCATTTAGTTATTATACCTTAATTTTAAAAAACGGCATAACTAGGGGCTGATTTTACTCCACTATATATATATATATATATATATATATCATTCATTCCTATCTTATCGAACATTTTCGAATATTCATTAAAAAGCCAAATTATTATTTATTTTCAGACATATATATACAATTTGATTTTTAAACTAATTTGGATTTCAGCAAAGAAGTCAACAAACCTTGACATAAATAATCTTAGCTGACAACATAGTCAAAGGATTTGAATCAGGACTGTTTGTAGGTTCATCTTTTTGTGAGTTAAATAAGGCCTTTGATTGCATATTTCATCAAAT
Organism: Leptura quadrifasciata; assembly: GCA_963675555.1. Classification (NCBI taxonomy): domain Eukaryota; kingdom Metazoa; phylum Arthropoda; class Insecta; order Coleoptera; family Cerambycidae; genus Leptura; species Leptura quadrifasciata. The sequence continues at coordinate 29,931,502 of OY776677.1, read as the reverse complement.
TCTAATCAACAAATTAGTATTTTATAGATTCTTATGAAATTCCATTTCCTTAATGAAGAAATATCTCAGATCATCATCAAAAAGGATTTATAACAAACACGGAGTATCTCAAGGTTCACTCTTGATCTACTACTGTTTTTAATTTATATACATGATTTTCCATTTGCTGCAACTGTGCCTCTTTCTCAAGCTAAGGCAAAATTAAAACATGATGTAAATCAATGGTTTTTATCTAGGTAACAATGACTGAATGAAAAGTAAAATTTTTGGACAGCATGCTGGAGATTACATTAAAACAGGACATGTTGACTATGCAATACTGGGCCTGGTGTCAGTCTATTCACAGTGAAAGACACTTTTTAACATTCAAAGAAAAACAATTTCAAAGGCCTTGGTATAGTATAACCACACTAAATTTATATATTTATCAAAGCCTCATTTAATAATTATATAATATAGAATAATAATAATAATGTTATCACTTCATCTCTTCCCTACAGTTTTTAATCTATTCTTCTATTTTTATTATTTTTAACCTTTCCCTTTATGAGTAAAAATACAAAAAAATTTAAAATATTCAATCAAAATTATTTTGCTATGCCACTAGCTCTGTACACCTGACCGGTAATTTGGATCGGATGAGAGTGCTAGCTGACATTTTTACAGTTAATCTACTTCAACAGGTAGCTAAAATACATATACACAACATAAATACCCTCCCGACATGCATTAAGCATACACAACTAAATGAACAGATATTTGACTCCCAAACATTTGTTAAATAGGCTAAATTAACTACCATCTACTACTCCTACTGCACTACACACAAGATATGACATTTTGTTAATAAAGAAGTATATATAACACAAAAACAATGTTTAAGCAACAAATTATGAGGGACATTCGAACAACTTACCCAACTCGGGTACCTCTCTTTTTTGAACAATATACTTTTTTATAGGGCTGTTTCCGTCAAAGCCTGGTGTCCAGCTTACATTTACAGCTCTCTGCGTACCAGTATCTAGTTTTTCAGCTTTTACGCTAGTAGGGGAAAAAGGCAGTTCGATGACAGCCAATTTTGCGGATCTCGTCTCATTGCCACCAGGAGAACGTACGGCGCAAGTATAGTGTCCAACATCGGATGCTCGAACAGCTTCTATCTCTAAAGTCCCATCGCTTAAGATTTTAATACGTTGGGTACCCCCCGGATTAATCAACCTAAAACACGTTGTCGTAATTACACACATCAAGGTTTAATCTAATTTTTTCTATTCTGATAAAGTCACTTACTGTTTGTCTCTAAACCAATCTAGTTGGTATGGGACGGCAGGGTCCGAAGATATTTTGCACTGAAGTGTAGCTGTTTGGCCCAAGAGTACTCTAGTGTCAACAGGTGGTTGAATTATTTGTGTTCGCACTATAACAAAAAATAAAAATTACTCCACTATTGAAATACACTCTAAAAATAAGATTTAACAAATCCTAAGACAAATCTAGACTTCATTTACACATATTACTATTTTAAAGTAGATGTGGAGCAAATATTAACCTAAAATTTTTCCATTATAAAGTAGTAAAAACAGAAGCATTTTCATAATCCTATTTTGTCTGTAAGCATCAGAACATTTATAAGAACTGTATAATAACATCAGATGTTAAATAATAGTAATATTTAATTAAGTATATGTGCATTTTCAAAACAATAAGTTTGGGTGAACACAAAACCAAAACAGTTGAGAGTTGAGCATCGTTAAACGCCGCGCGACAGGTGTGAGTGCGGTCGGCGATTTTTATTGGTCAAAACTGTAAAAGAGGTGACTATTTGTTAGAATAGGCAACCCAAATAACGTTAAGCAGTATACAAGAAGTACCTACATCCTAAGTCATTTAAATTACCTGTAATTTTAGTCATATTATTCATGAGAGGATGACAATAGAATATTAAGTAAAATAGAATTACAGAATGTTAAGATATACTACTTTCTAGCTCAGGCTACATGTTAAATAGAAATATATAAATAAAGTAGGTATGTAATAACTATAAAGACAGATATGTAATAATATATAAAAAGTTATGATAGTATAAAGAAATAGCAGTATAAAGTTGCTTTATGGTAAGATGCTTTCATACACTTTTTAAGAGATTATTTACGAAATGGTCTTTTTTGGATTTATGAAAAAAGTATTTACATGGATATTAAAAATTATATGTCACTTTATGGCAGACACTAACCACTATTCAAAAATATTTATCAAAAATATCTTTAGATAGAAACAGGGTCGCAAAAAAACACATTTTTGTATAAAAGTCAGGGCCAGTAGATAAGACTGGAAAAACACAAAATGATCTAAATTAGCTATGGAACTTATTTTGCACATAGAAGGTTGTTTTCTAGAGTGCTTTAACTTTGAAGATCCATTTATATCGCAGTTTGAACTAGAATCACGTCCATTTCTTATTATAACGTTTGCAAATTCAGTCCTCTCACTCCTGGCTAGTGGCGAAAAAGTTAAAAAAATAAAACACTGCTTGGTAAAAAAAATTAATGGCAACGAAAAGAGTGTTCTAAAGTCTTTAGATTGTACAGTTGATTTAAAAAAAAACTGGTACCTCTTGTAATCGAAAATTTTAATAGTTTAGTTGTGTGCATATGTCTGTAAATAGAGCTGGCCAGGCATGTTGAGAGGGGGGTGGAGAAGAGGTGATTTACCCCAGACCTGGGTTTTTTGGAGGAGACCGGGTTTCTTAGTGTTTTTATACTTATTAAACCTTTCTTTTTAATTCTATTCAAATGGAATTTTAAAAAATAATTAGAAAATAACTTACAATAACACTCATTATTGTTTAAAAAAATAATATTTGTTACAGATAATTCTACTAATGGTTGTAATTAAAATACTAACTGAATAATGATAATTCTATTTTTAAAATAAGAACACAAAAATACCACTTGAGATTAAAAAAATGTAAAAAATGCAAACTGAACATAAAAATACAATAAAAAAATAACATAAATGAACTTCAACTACATAATATAGAATTAACTAATATTTTGTCATTGCTCAATTAGCGTCTAAAACTGTCTGAAGTCTTGCAGACATAAACAAAATCAGATTTCTTGCAAGGTCAACTTCTTGCGACAAGTTCTCCCAAGCGTCTCTATCTCTTCCAATTTTTGGGCATTATTTGGATGGTTTTTTAATTTTCTTATATGTTTCACCATTAGTCCCCAAACATTTTCAACTGGATTTAAATCCGGACTTTTAGATGGTCGTGCTGTCAACTCTATGTTTTTATTAAGAAACCATTGCCTGACATGATGGGCTGTATGTATGGAGCAGTTGTCTTGTTGGAAAATAAAATTATTTTCCGGGAACACCTCTATTACTGACGGCAACATAATATTGTCTAATATTTCAAAATATTTAATGGAATTGAGATGGCCACCACTGTTCCAACACACACCTAACCCATTTAGGCTCATCCAAGCCCAGACATTGACTGAAAACCTTCCTGATATTTGTGGATCAAAAGTATATTTTTCGTCGTATCTAGTGGAAGGAGGCCTATATACGCGAGCATGTCCATCGTTACAGGATTTAAAAACTTTTTCGTCAGAAAAGACAACTTGTCCCCAGAAGTTTTCATCATTCATTATATAGTTCAGTGCAAAAATAATCCTACCCTGCTTCTTTTCTTCTCAAAGTTTGTATTTTTTAGCTGAACAACTCTTCAATTCGCTTCCTACCTCACAAGCAGTAGGTACTGAAGCAGGGAAATTTGTCTCTGAAATTGCATTTACTGCAGTCTGAAAAGGGCTTTCTCTTAGGTAATTTATAAGATTTTCATCTTTTTGATTATTGCTCTTTCTGGGCCTACCGGAACCAACTTTACGGGATACCGTTTGGTTAGTTTCCCATTCTTTTTTAACACTCATTATCATGATTTTACTCACATTGCATTCAGCAGCAAATCTTCTTATGGACCAACCATCTTCAATTTTAGAAAAAATTCGAAGTTTTTGAATATCTGTTAGATGTCGAACCATTTTTAATAATGATGCCACTGATTAACGTCAAAGTGACATTTGTAAGATTATTAATATCAATCAAAGATTTACATACCTAAAAGAAAGTGTACCAGTTTTTTTTAAATCAACTATACTGAACATTTATCGTGACGCATTGCATCATCGTCAGCTTGAATAGAGAGAACAACATTCTCTAATTTTAATCTGATTCAATCCAAAATATGAAATAAATTAGGAATGGTCACCATTTTAAAGCTTCTGTCTGTTTAATGTTAAACACAAAATGCCCTGTTCAATTATTACTTGATAATTTGTTAGTCTAATAAACTAAAAAATGTATTGTTCCTTTTCTTAAGAGAAATTTATTATGTATAGTAAGGTTTGTTATATGTTTATTTAAGATAATAAAGTTTTTTGGTTGAATTTACACATATTTAATATTTCAAATGTGCTTTTAGAGGGCGGAATATTAAACATAATATTTTTAGTCGCAAACTCCTCTATAAATCCTTATTTTACTATAAGGAACCTAACCAGACTGCAACCAACAGCTACTCTCCGGGCTATGTGCCCCGCCGAGCGCTGAATTACAAGTTACAAGCCTGGCGCGTTAAGTGTAATAATTGCATATTACCATCAAAACGCTAATGCTTCGATTGCAACAAACACCAGCCGAAAGACTGATCCTACTTAAAGGAGCTCCCTTGCCAGTCGTCACACACCACTTGCAGACTGCAGTTTCGAGCTATTGGCTCTCGTCAGTGCAAGGTAGGTATGCGACGACCGACATGAGAATCCTTTGACTATAGTACATCCCGGTATCTTTACAATAGCGACATGTAAAACAGCCAGCAGGCGCCATCTAGCGGTCCAGTGTCCGTTGCAATCGAAAAATAAATAGCCTGACTTGGCTTAGCATAGTTCAAATGTGCTTTTAGAGGGCGGAATATTAAACATAATATTTTTAGTCGCAAACTCCTCTATAAATCCTTATTTTACTATAAGGAACCTAACCAGACTGCAACCAACAGCTACTCTCCGGGCTATGTGCCCCGCCGAGCGCTGAATTACAAGTTACAAGCCTGGCGCGTTAAGTGTAATAATTGCATATTACCATCAAAACGCTAATGCTTCGATTGCAACAAACACCAGCCGAAAGACTGATCCTACTTAAAGGAGCTCCCTTGCCAGTCGTCACACACCACTTGCAGACTGCAGTTTCGAGCTATTGGCTCTCGTCAGTGCAAGGTAGGTATGCGACGACCGACATGAGAATCCTTTGACTATAGTACATCCCGGTATCTTTACAATAGCGACATGTAAAACAGCCAGCAGGCGCCATCTAGCGGTCCAGTGTCCGTTCCAATCGAAAAATAAATAGCCTGACTTGGCTTAGCATAGTTCAAATGTGCTTTTAGAGGGCGGAATATTAAACATAATATTTTTTTTTTTTTTTTTTTTTTTTAGTCGCAAACTCCTCTATAAATCCTTATTTTACTATAAGGAACCTAACCAGACTGCAACCAACAGCTACTCTCCGGGCTATGTGCCCCGCCAAGGGAGCTCCTTTAAGTAGGATCAGTCTTTCGGCTGGTGTTTGTTGCAATCGAAGCATTAGCGTTTTGATGGTAATATGCAATTATTACACTTAACGCGCCAGGCTTGTAACTTGTAATTCAGCGCTCGGCGGGGCACATAGCCCGGAGAGTAGCTGTTGGTTGCAGTCTGGTTAGGTTCCTTATAGTAAAATAAGGATTTATAGAGGAGTTTGCGACTAAAAATATTATGTTTAATATTCCGCCCTCTAAAAGCACATTTGAACTATGCTAAGCCAAGTCAGGCTATTTATTTTTCGATTGCAACGGACACTGGACCGCTAGATGGCGCCTGCTGGCTGTTTTACATGTCGCTATTGTAAAGATACCGGGATGTACTATAGTCAAAGGATTCTCATGTCGGTCGTCGCATACCTACCTTGCACTGACGAGAGCCAATAGCTCGAAACTGCAGTCTGCAAGTGGTGTGTGACGACTGGCAAGGGAGCTCCTTTAAGTAGGATCAGTCTTTCGGCTGGTGTTTGTTGCAATCGAAGCATTAGCGTTTTGATGGTAATATGCAATTATTACACTTAACGCGCCAGGCTTGTAACTTGTAATTCAGCGCTCGGCGGGGCACATAGCCCGGAGAGTAGCTGTTGGTTGCAGTCTGGTTAGGTTCCTTATAGTAAAATAAGGATTTATAGAGGAGTTTGCGACTAAAAATATTATGTTTAATATTCCGCCCTCTAAAAGCACATTTGAACTATGCTAAGCCAAGTCAGGCTATTTATTTTTCGATTGCAACGGACACTGGACCGCTAGATGGCGCCTGCTGGCTGTTTTACATGTCGCTATTGTAAAGATACCGGGATGTACTATAGTCAAAGGATTCTCATGTCGGTCGTCGCATACCTACCTTGCACTGACGAGAGCCAATAGCTCGAAACTGCAGTCTGCAAGTGGTGTGTGACGACTGGCAAGGGAGCTCCTTTAAGTAGGATCAGTCTTTCGGCTGGTGTTTGTTGCAATCGAAGCATTAGCGTTTTGATGGTAATATGCAATTATTACACTTAACGCGCCAGGCTTGTAACTTGTAATTCAGCGCTCGGCGGGGCACATAGCCCGGAGAGTAGCTGTTGGTTGCAGTCTGGTTAGGTTCCTTATAGTAAAATAAGGATTTATAGAGGAGTTTGCGACTAAAAATATTATGTTTAATATTCCGCCCTCTAAAAGCACATTTGAACTATGCTAAGCCAAGTCAGGCTATTTATTTTTCGATTGCAACGGACACTGGACCGCTAGATGGCGCCTGCTGGCTGTTTTACATGTCGCTATTGTAAAGATACCGGGATGTACTATAGTCAAAGGATTCTCATGTCGGTCGTCGCATACCTACCTTGCACTGACGAGAGCCAATAGCTCGAAACTGCAGTCTGCAAGTGGTGTGTGACGACTGGCAAGGGAGCTCCTTTAAGTAGGATCGGTCTTTTGGCTGGTGTTTGTTGCAATCGAAGCATTAGCGTTTTGATGGTAATATGCAATTATTACACTTAACGCGCCAGGCTTGTAACTTGTAATTCAGCGCTCGGCGGGGCACATAGCCCGGAGAGTAGCTGTTGGTTGCAGTCTGGTTAGGTTCCTTATAGTAAAATAAGGATTTATAGAGGAGTTTGCGACTAAAAATATTATGTTTAATATTCCGCCCTCTAAAAGCACATTTGAACTATGCTAAGCCAAGTCAGGCTATTTATTTTTCGATTGCAACGGACACTGGACCGCTAGATGGCGCCTGCTGGCTGTTTTACATGTCGCTATTGTAAAGATACCGGGATGTACTATAGTCAAAGGATTCTCATGTCGGTCGTCGCATACCTACCTTGCACTGACGAGAGCCAATAGCTCGAAACTGCAGTCTGCAAGTGGTGTGTGACGACTGGCAAGGGAGCTCCTTTAAGTAGGATCAGTCTTTCGGCTGGTGTTTGTTGCAATCGAAGCATTAGCGTTTTGATGGTAATATGCAATTATTACACTTAACGCGCCAGGCTTGTAACTTGTAATTCAGCGCTCGGCGGGGCACATAGCCCGGAGAGTAGCTGTTGGTTGCAGTCTGGTTAGGTTCCTTATAGTAAAATAAGGATTTATAGAGGAGTTTGCGACTAAAAATATTATGTTTAATATTCCGCCCTCTAAAAGCACATTTGAACTATGCTAAGCCAAGTCAGGCTATTTATTTTTCGATTGCAACGGACACTGGACCGCTAGATGGCGCCTGCTGGCTGTTTTACATGTCGCTATTGTAAAGATACCGGGATGTACTATAGTCAAAGGATTCTCATGTCGGTCGTCGCATACCTACCTTGCACTGACGAGAGCCAATAGCTCGAAACTGCAGTCTGCAAGTGGTGTGTGACGACTGGCAAGGGAGCTCCTTTAAGTAGGATCGGTCTTTTGGCTGGTGTTTGTTGCAATCGAAGCATTAGCGTTTTGATGGTAATATGCAATTATTACACTTAACGCGCCAGGCTTGTAACTTGTAATTCAGCGCTCGGCGGGGCACATAGCCCGGAGAGTAGCTGTTGGTTGCAGTCTGGTTAGGTTCCTTATAGTAAAATAAGGATTTATAGAGGAGTTTGCGACTAAAAATATTATGTTTAATATTCCGCCCTCTAAAAGCACATTTGAACTATGCTAAGCCAAGTCAGGCTATTTATTTTTCGATTGCAACGGACACTGGACCGCTAGATGGCGCCTGCTGGCTGTTTTACATGTCGCTATTGTAAAGATACCGGGATGTACTATAGTCAAAGGATTCTCATGTCGGTCGTCGCATACCTACCTTGCACTGACGAGAGCCAATAGCTCGAAACTGCAGTCTGCAAGTGGTGTGTGACGACTGGCAAGGGAGCTCCTTTAAGTAGGATCAGTCTTTCGGCTGGTGTTTGTTGCAATCGAAGCATTAGCGTTTTGATGGTAATATGCAATTATTACACTTAACGCGCCAGGCTTGTAACTTGTAATTCAGCGCTCGGCGGGGCACATAGCCCGGAGAGTAGCTGTTGGTTGCAGTCTGGTTAGGTTCCTTATAGTAAAATAAGGATTTATAGAGGAGTTTGCGACTAAAAATATTATGTTTAATATTCCGCCCTCTAAAAGCACATTTGAACTATGCTAAGCCAAGTCAGGCTATTTATTTTTCGATTGCAACGGACACTGGACCGCTAGATGGCGCCTGCTGGCTGTTTTACATGTCGCTATTGTAAAGATACCGGGATGTACTATAGTCAAAGGATTCTCATGTCGGTCGTCGCATACCTACCTTGCACTGACGAGAGCCAATAGCTCGAAACTGCAGTCTGCAAGTGGTGTGTGACGACTGGCAAGGGAGCTCCTTTAAGTAGGATCAGTCTTTCGGCTGGTGTTTGTTGCAATCGAAGCATTAGCGTTTTGATGGTAATATGCAATTATTACACTTAACGCGCCAGGCTTGTAACTTGTAATTCAGCGCTCGGCGGGGCACATAGCCCGGAGAGTAGCTGTTGGTTGCAGTCTGGTTAGGTTCCTTATAGTAAAATAAGGATTTATAGAGGAGTTTGCGACTAAAAATATTATATTTAATATTATTTATTTTCTTTTGTACCTATTCATGTTACCTGCATACCAGGATATATTTGTTATTTACTGTTGTTTATTATATTTATTATTATTTGTTTTATTTTAAGTTTATATTTATAGCTGGGTTATTGTTTATTTTTTTGTGTTGAATTCTTGCAATAAAAAAAGTATAAAACAATTATTGTGAATTTATAAAAAAGAAACATTTCTTAAAGGGAAATAAACACCTTTTTAAGTTACTGTGGATTTTTCCAGCCAACCCTGGGTAGAAACTACAGTTTACACTTTTGGTATTGAGAATATTTCTGAGCGCGCGTTATTGGAATCGTTTACATAATAGTGGAGCGACATGCGATAGATCTATCTGTTGGTGGGCACCGGTGCAACAGCGGAGAATGAAAGAATAGGAGAGGATAGATTAAGTGCAAACAACACCAGCGAAAATGCGTACCCTTTCGACGAATTTCTGAACCGGAACGTCTTGTCTGTTTAAAATACATCGACCAGCCGCGTTGTCTTTATTGGACAGTCATACACAATTTGGTAGCTGCCGTCTGTGTAATTAATTAAAAGAGATTTCCTCAACATTCTAAGATGTTTTACATGAGTATTTAATTCTCATTTACCACTTAAATTTAATAATGCTAGAACATCGTCATGATTCTTGTCCTCTATTTTGCATTAAGTTTTATTGTATCTTAGCGATAGCTCCAACTCTAATCTCAAACAATAACAATTATTTTACCGGCCATTGCCATATAACTCTAACTTCAACCAAAATAACACGGAAATTCTATTGCATAACATGATTCTTGTTATTTGCATAACCAACTCTGAAACATATACACTATAGTCATTACTGTAGCAGCGTAAACTTTCCTATATAATATTTAGACGATTGTCTTAAATATTTGGTTTAAGTTCGTGTTTGGATATTTGGTATAACAATTGTTATAAAATAAAATGGATTTTGTGACTATTGTCCCAACGATAATATATGTATTAAAACAAATTCTGTTTTTTCTAACTAAACTAAATAAATGATAATTAATCAATCACAATCCATTAAAATCTAAAGCAAACTAACCATAAATTCACAGTGCAATTTAGAGTAATAAAATAGAAAATAATAAAATAAATGATTAATTAGTTTCTTAATTAATAAACACTGTGTTCAAACTTACAAGGTATTTAAATTTAAAGAGTGATTCATTTTCTAAGGAAAATAATATCAGATAGAAAACCGTGATATCAAACTTTGCGTCAAGAACTTGGGTAAATATAAAAAGTTACTACTAATCGACCTCTGAAGAAAAATAACATGTCTTATTCGGAGCCAAAGCCACTTTTACTCCTAATAAAACAATATATTCATTTAAAACAAAACTTTTGTTACAAGAAATAAAAGTTTGTCAAAAACAAATTAATTTATCGAAAATTATCATTTTCTTAACATAAGCTATGAGATAAATTAATGATAGTTTGTAATAATAAATAAATTTATCTATGACAAACTTTTATTTCTTGTAATAAAAATATTTATTTTATATGAAGAAACTGTATTTATTGATGTAATTCTTAATGCAAATAATTGTTTTTACGAGTGTACGATACTTTCGTAAGATACAAGATCTGTGCATTTATTTGCACGTATAAGTATTAGTAGAACGTTAAAATATGGTTAATATCTACCAGAACACAAATACAAGCAATGCACGTAATTATACTGACCGAGGACTTGTACATATGCAGATTTTTTTTCTTCCCCAGCTTCATTTGATCGGACACAAGTATACTGGCCCGCATCCGATTCCTTGACAGCAGCAATAAGTAGATCGCCTGTATCCAGAATCTGCACTCTGCTGGATGTTTCTACTTCTTTTTCACCTAAAAAAATTAGTAGCCAAATGCACACTGTTCATGCAGCATGATATATTAAGATTAAGTAAGTATAACGAAAGTGACAAGCAAACGTGTTAATTTTTACTCAACCAATAGAAATTTGTTCTTACCATTGTATATCCAAGTAATATTTGGTACTGGAGCTCCGGCCGCTCTACAGCTTAAGGTTGCATCTTTCCCATCAAGCACCGTCATATTCTTTGGCTCAACATCGATAACAGGTTTTCGAGCTACAGATAATTATTTACAATCAGTTTTAAATATTAATATTTGTTTTAACAGAAACCTCATGCAGATTTTCAAAATCGCAAATCGTAATTTTTAAGATAAATTTTATATGTTCAAAATATTTGCTAAATGAATTGTGCACACAAAACAATTTAACTAAAACAGTCATCATCTAGTCTATTCTACTGGTGCAAAAAGTGTACAAAACGCATTCCATATGACTTTCTCAAACCCTTACATGGCGCTATATATTCAAAATTCTTTTTGCCATGTCGTTCACCGGAACTTCTCAATCTCACAATTTTTGCTGCTAAACTTCGAGTTTTTCTGTGTTCTGCATGTTAATAAATCGTGTCTGAGTTAGAGGATATTACGCATTCATAACAGCTTTAGTTCCCAAGAGAAGGCACAATAAACAATTTCTAAATTCATTATTTTGAGGAATTTTCATTTCTGAAGGTAAAATAAATATGCCAGTGGTGGAAATGCCACAAAACCTGACCGAGTATACCTTCTCCTTGAGAATCATGTAAATATTTATAGTCCAAGTAAGGACATTCCGATACATAAAAAACGCAACAAAAACTTTACGACCTCATTAAAGTACCATTACTCTTTGTGCTGTCTCGACCGCAATTGACTCGCTTACCTTTATAGGTTTATAATGTGCGTCGGATCGTTTGATGCAGCATGTCGCCATGGCCCGCGGTGATAATAATTATGTCGAAATGTTTTGTTGCGTTTTTTATGTATCGGGAACTTATTACTTGAACTGTACTTACTTTTGACTCTTAACCATGTAGCCAATGAACTCTCGCCAGCCTCATTTCTTGCAAAACATTGATACATCCCATTGTCGGTTATTAATAATTTTCGTATTAGAAGTGAATTGTCTTCTTGAACAACGTATCTAGCAAAACAAAATTAAGATATATCAAATAGAAATTGCTTTAAATAGCTTGAATTTTAATTTTTACTGTTGGTAAGACGAAGCTCCTTAAAACCAGTTTATTCTATGTTCTATGCCTGAGCTTATTTAAAATATACGGTAGCAACTTTACATTTATTTATATATATATATATATATATATATATATATATATATATATATATATATATATATAAATACATTTTAAAGTTTACACTTAAAGCTTTATAAATAGTACATTATGGCAACTTGTACAGAAAGTTGGTTATACTGAAGCTTTATTCAACACTAAACTGCTTATAAAGTAACTCGGCGGCATAAGTTTGCTGGTAAAATGCTTTCACAGCATAAATATAAAGCTTCTTTATTAAAGCATCTTATACAGTCTTCTTTAATTTATAAGAGTCTTAGTAGGGTCTATTATACAGATACACATCATGTATATTTATAACAGGTCTATAAACCTCTATATAACATTTATACATCCGTTTTGCAGCTTAGCAATTTCTCTATAACGGTTTTATAACATTGAGTTTTAAAGGTTTTTAAAGCAAAATTTTACAGCAATGTAGTTATTTAAGCCAAATGCCATTTACGTCAGCCCTAATATAGATTATCTATAAATGCTTTTTACGTATATAGAAGGAGTATTTTATAAAGCATTTATTCAGCTGAAATTCTGTTTTGGAGCTATGTAGCTGCAATCTTCCTCCTTTATAAAACACATATACAGCTAGACTTACTCCATTTCATAACCTCCAATATCATTCGATTTGCTTTCGAATTTTTCTTGTTATGTATGACTGATGGTAGAGAGGTAAGTGCACTTGCCTCCGACCCAAAAGTTCCGAGTTCGATTCCCGGTCGTGGCAATCGAAAATACTGTGGGTGTGTTCCCTTTTGTTTCTAAATGTATAGCCTTCTCCCACACAAGGCTCTTTTAGAGCCTTCCGGAATAAAGGAGGTCGTAATTACCTGCGGTGTTATTATTATTATTTAAAAAAAATTTATGCAGTCATTTTCTCATTACAAACTACAAAAACTACAAAAATCCACCAAAATCGATAAAAAGTTACGTCTGAAATTCAAACAAAAGTGATAACATCATATCCTTCAAAATCAAAATATGTTATCATGAATTCAATTATTACACAAAATGTGGAATTCTATCAAAGTAAATTCACCTGTCCAAGGATTTTATCTTCCACTACTACTTCTACACAGCCAAAGTGCTGCTTTAAGAATTTGTAACTGCTTCTGTGGTGACCTTCTTTGGTACTTATAGGGAACCATATTGTATTTTTTAAAGTAAATATGACAGGGCGTCCATTGTTACCGGTTTGAGGTATAATTAACTTTTTATCACTTGAAACGGAAAACCTTGCAAAATATTTACAGCAATCACTTATGGGGTGTTCAAAATACGTGACTTATCATTTTAAAACAATTCTATAGCAAAAAATTAAAAAATATATTTTTAAAATAATTTTCAACTTCTCGAATTCAAGGAATTTTGGAGGCGCGTCTATTTATTTCGAAGTAGAATAGCATATTTCAACAGAAAAATTTTCCTCTCATGACAAATTTAGTTTTCTACGAACTACAGCATACACTAATTCACAGGCAATATTCATTCAGCTTCCTAATAATTTGCCATAAGAAAGTTATTACATTGAAGCTGCTAGAGACACTATGATATCGATGCTTTATAACTGCAAACAGTAACACTATCATTTAGAGGAATTTTTACAGCACAAAAATTACTTGCAACAATTATATAACAACTTCTTAACAGTCATATAACATGATTTATAACAGCTGGTCAGACGAAACAAAGAGGTTGCCATAATGTTACTTTATGCATTTATATACCTTTTACAGAGTTTACCAAGGCTGTATAAACTGTGCCTATTTTGGGTATATAGATACTTCATTAATACTGGACTACTGTTGTTAACTCTTAATTATAAAGTATTAAGCTTTATAAAAAGGTGGAGTAGATAGTCATAGAGTTTTTAAAAAGCAATTTGTGCTACTTGGGTTACGAAGGAAAATAAAAAAATTAACTTTAACTCTAACACCCTGTATCTTTTTACCTATAAACCTTTCATTAAGGCATTATTGGCTAAATTTTAATATTTTGACATTTACTATCTACAGTTAAGTGTTGTATCATCACTTATGAATCACCCTGTATGGATGATAATCCGAAAAATAGTAAAGTGCAATGATTGGTTAAAAACGTGTATTATTTTGTCTATAATTATGGAGTGGGGAGGCTGATGTAAGAGTAATGAGATATTTCATAGCTGTCTATTCGCGTTGCAGATAGAGTGCAAGTGAACAAATGCACGTGATCAACGCGTGACCTTCCGTTAGGACAGTCGTTTGCAATTTTACTCTGCAGATAAAAAAGGCAATAAAAACTTTACGACCTCTTACGACTTACCTTTATAGGTTTTTAATTCGGCTTGAATGACTCCATACCGAATGGTTCACCGGCGTTAATAATGAGCTCGTAAAGTTTTTATTATCATTTTTATCTGCACCGTAAATCCGCACGTTACTATACATACTGAACAATCTACCTGACCAGAATCGCGTGACCAATTTCTACAGTGGCAATATACAATCACCTGAAATCATTGTCTATCTGGACTCTATTTATAACGAGAATAGTGCTTTGAATTGTTAAAATTAGGCGCATTAAAAAAAAAATATGTATTTTTGCCCCTCCGAGTCAGCGCCCTAGGCAGCGGTCCGTGTTGCCTGGCCCTTAAGTCGCCCCTGTTCTAATGTATACAGGGTGCAACTTAGGTATAGTTGTACGAACGATAATAATTGAGCTCATAAAGAATTGACTAAATGACTTCCAATGTAAACAAACTTGCGTCAAACGTGGCGACTTGGTTTGTTGTATTTATTTTTTTTTTTTTTATACATTTATTTAACGTCGGCCTATTTCCGCTACTGAGGCCTAACACCGACGCCTGTAGACGAGCTACCCCCAACCAGGAATTTTGCCGAACCTCTTCCTTTAAGAAGAGTAGGGATCTTTTACTTGCCTAACATTTAATAGACAAGGGACCGACATCTTTACATCCCCTCCGAAGGATTGTATATCTCCTATACAACCCTCGCCTAAGGTTGTATAGCTTCCGCGCATACACTGATATACAAGCCGCTGAAAGATGTGTGAGGTGAGGACGTGGCCTTCGTTGGAACGGTCACCAATCCAACTACTAACCACGCCTAACGTTGCTTTACATCGCATATCGAAGTATGTACATAGTAAAGACGCACCTACGCTCGCCCCCTTGTTGTATTTAAAAATCATTCAATTCTTAAACAGGGATGGATTAAGAAATAATTTGTCTCACGTATAGGTGGTGCGGACAATTATTTTTATTGTAGTTCCTTCAGAGTGTATTAGGTTAGGTTATAAAAACATTTTTAAGGCTTTAGATTTTAACATTAACATTTTAACATAACTTAGCCAACTTAAAAAAAAAGTCCATGTAAACGGTCGCCTAAAAATTTGCCATTTTGGAGATACCGGATGTTGCAATCTCCAAAAAAAGAAAAAAAAATAGCTATCGAATTTTTATGAAAATATGTGCAGAAATAGAGTTAGGTAACTCTTAAGATTAAGTCTTATATTTCTTCAAGATTGAATTCGACTTAATTTCATCTTGAGCAACAATTTAAAGGAGAAAAATGTGTTTAATATGAATGAGTTCTTAAAACTTACCTTTTATCACTTAGGTCAAGTTCTTCCGTATTTCTGTACCAAGTCACATTAGGTTTAGGTATTCCCAAAACATCACACGGCAAGCTCATAGGAGACCCATAGTCCCCCAAGGTTTCAGGCTTTGCGTTGCTAAAAAATCTCGGTTTCTCAAGCACCACGACTTGAGCAGCGGCTTTGACCGTTGGAAAGCCACCAGATCTCAAGTTGACTTGGCACTCATACTGACCGCTATAAGTTGTGTTGACAGAGGCTAATATTAGACTTCGATTCCACATGTCATTGAAGGAATATATAATGCCGGTACTTTCAATGGGAATCCCGTCCTTAAACCACAAAGTTTCTAATTCGTGAAGCGGCCTGGCATTAGCTATGCAATCTATGGTGGTTTGTGGTGTTCCTTTTACGAGTTGTACATCTTCTGGTGGTATTATAATTTCAGGAGCTATTTCACTGGTATCGTCACTTTCTTCTAATGTCAGTCTTATAAAAGCGCTATTTTCTTCTCTTCCTTCTTGGGAATTTATAGCTCGAGCTCTGTGAAACAATTTACACATTTAAATAACAAACAAATGGTCTTGGTGATCACATCAAGACATTACCTATACGATCTTTGGTCTGATTTTTCCGTCGACAGAATAACGAGCTGATTATTCTTCGACGAGGTATACTTTTGTAGATACGGTAAAAGACCCTCATCAGTCTGCCACGTAACATCCGGAGGAGGGATCGAATCTATTTCCGGTAGATCTAGAATTGCAGCCTCCCCTTCCTTAACCGACATCGATCTTTCGCTTTGGTCTTTGAAAACGCCCATATCTAAAAATTAGTCGTTAGTATATTCCCGGATAAAACAGCGGACTAGTAAATTAGCCTTGAGCCACCTCAGAAACAGTACTTACATGCGACGATTATTCTAATTTCTTCGCTAAGTATCGAACCTATTTTATTGGCTGCGATACACCTGTAACTTCCGCCGTCCTCATGTTTTGCCGAAATAATTTTGTAGAAGGGATCCGTCGAAAGCTCCGTGATTGGGATTCCATCCTTGAGCCATCGAAATTGCGGAGACGGATTGCCTGTAACAAAAATACATTGTAAATATGCGTTTCATTTCAAAGCAAATTGAAATAAATAGATGAGATATGGAAATGTAAAATGCAGGTAATAATGGATCAGATTGGAAGAGCGGCGTTAAAATGTAATTGCTAAGGGAGAATCCGGATATTATGGACTGAAACGGAATTCAAAATTCAAGATTTCAAAGGAAGTTATCAGTGATCGGCGAGAGTGACTAGAATCAATAAGCAATTTATAAATTATTAATACCACTACAATTTATAACGTGTTATTTTAAAAAAAATTAGTTAACTTGTTCTATATTAATACACTATATAAAATAAGAATGTCGTTTTATTTTAAATAAACCACATAGGTTTGTTGTTGTCGGTCGTTGAGAGACGAAACCATGTTGGTTATTGCATATACCTTGATGAATCTGAGGATAAAGTGCCGTATGCATGACGATTTCAAATACTTTACCAAATCTTTTTTGTGTATAGGGCAAATCCATTTAAATGATTTTGAGAATAATAATTATTCCTATAAAAATTATCTGACTGCGCTTATAGTCCAAGAGCCTGCGACAGATTTTCATGACCAAGTCCCTCTCAAGCGGTAATTAGTGGAATGCATCAGAGAGTTGTATTATAAAGCCTTGTGAACGCAGCTGCGGTCCCGTGGGTGAGATGAGCGGCGGTAGCCTCCCACGCACGGAGAAAAAAATATATTTTTAGTCATTTCCTCTTGACTAAAAATTTGTCAAACTATAGTTAATCCAATATCCAAAATTTACCTGATGATAGCTTATATGTTACTGTGAATGATTATAAATGTCAGCTGGCTGTACCTCGGTGGAAATATCGTCAGCTGATACCTTGAAAGTTGTAACGCAGAAGTTAGGCGGGAGCATAATTAAGAAGGGAGTTCGTTTCTAAAGAAATATTGATGAACTTTTCTCCTGATTGCGTTTTGACCGCAGTCATCCACCATATCAACAATTTTTTTACGGTTTTGGTGGGTTTTTGACACGGAAAATTTATGGTTAGTGGTATACTCTCTGACAATTTTATGAACACTGCGGCCACACACTCCGATTCATATTTGCCACCTTGTTTATAATTTCATCTTTGAGTAATAGGATTTTCTTGAATCTCATGCTTATACACGCTTAAAATCATTTCCTTGGTCGTTACATCGAAATGAGACTTTTTCGACCTTTTTTTAAGAGGAGACAAACAAATTTCTGTGGGCTCATCATGCATCTTAATATATTTTTTTAATTTTTGTACAGATGATGATGATGAAGACATGATGGCAGACAGCTCTGACAGCGACTCTGACAGTGAATCAGAGAGAGATGAGAATGACACAAGCCAAAGCGAGAACGAAAATGATTAAATTACATTATTATTTTTAATGACTTCTTTAAAATGAATGTTATTTATCGAACAGCTAAGTTACAATAAACTATAAATTAATTAATTTACTTATCTAAATATTTCTTCAGTTTTTCAATTATATACTTATTAGTTTTAAAGTATCTATACAGAATATTGATTTAATCGGAACACTCACATCGGAGCGTAATGCCGAATAATTTAAGATACATCATTTCCTCCCGGATAAAAATTTGTAACCTGATTGTTAATATACTCCTGTAATTAATTAAAAAATCTGGTAGCAGTAAGTCGAGGGAAAACTGGGTCAGCTGATGCATTTAAATAGGCGATAGATGCTCCCGCCTGACTTCTGCGTTACAACTTTCAAGGTATCAGCTGACGATCTTTCCACCGAGTACAGCCAGCTGACATTTATATTCATTCACAGTAGCATATAACCTATCATCAGGTAAATTTTTAGTTGAAAGGAAATCATTGAATGTATAATTTTTTTTTCATGTTCAAGCGACCAGCTGACGTATAATACATCATGTTATAGTCAGCTGACTTTTTTTCTTCAAGATATTGGATTAGCTATAGTTTGACAAATTTTTAGTCAGGAGGAAATGACTAAAAATATTTTTTTTCTCCGTGCGTGGGAGGCTCATCCCACCCACGGAACCGCAGCTGACGTTCACGAGGCATTAAGACAACTCCCTGATGCGTCTCACTAATTATCGTTCGAGAAGAAATAATTGACCAAATTTTCACCTGGCTCCGGGACTATTAGCGAAATGGAAAGAAAATTACAACACTGTTAATAAATTTTGGTAGAGGGAAGAATCCTTTCCACTTTTTAACGAAATATCAGACAATTTTATAATCCGAGTTTGATGATAAACCAAATAATTAATTATTATGGAAATCTTACACTTTAACACGAAGAGGGAAGTGTGTTACATATACAAACATTTTTTGATTTTAGATTGAAATATATTATTATATTAATGAAACTTTCAAACACCAATTTATAAAAGCAACGGTTCCTGTAATAATCATATACAAATCATACATCATACAGATCATATACACAAATAAAGCAATTTTGATTAATCGAAATGTCATCGGAACTATCAGTTAAAAATTATAAATATTTTGGATGACTACTTATCCGTTTCTACAAGAAATAATTTGTTTAACTTAGAATACACCTGCAATAAAGTCTTTTTTCATAAAATAAATGTACTGTTCTTAACATAGCACAAATAAGGTCATATAATTAAAAACACATGTTGAATTCAGTGGTTTGTGTATCCACGACTTCAGAAAATTAAAACATGAAATATTAGTAAACATTTTTAATTAATTTTTATAATTTACTTCATATCATTTTTAGTTAGATATGTGCAATGTGCATCCATCTCCACAAACGGTGTGACTATAAATTGCACATTTTTTCTAATTCTACTTTTCCACGCGCAAAGCCAAACCTTAAATTAAACTGTGTATTCGAGCTTAACTTGGGGACATTTTTTTTCATAAATTTGCTTCAAAATAGGACATTTTGATTGTTTTTTGCAGTTTGACTTCTAAATAAAAACTCTTCTTAGTTGAGAGTAGTATACCGTGATAAATTTAGGAAGTCCTAACCACGTTGCCGAATTCAGTCGCAAACTCAGTACTTACAGTAAAAATTAAACAATTAGTATCTTGTGCTTCGTCTATATGTTGATATATTTTCAGCACATTGGAAGGTGTATGAAATAGGAATCCATAACAGCGTAAGCGGCACATTGAAGGGTCTAAGGTTTTATGTATCATAACTAATTCATTAAGAGGAAAGCATGACAAGAGTTGTCTCGGCCTTGTATCATTGGTACAGCTGATACAGCGGTATTTACACCCCTGGAATATATACTATGTGACCGTGATTTGGCAAAAGGTGATTGAAGGAATTGCAAAAATATGGTAACAATAACCCGTTCAGTTTCTGCAGCAACTTGACCGGATGTGGGCTCGATCGCTACAATTTTTTTTTGAAGACAGGTATTTGATGTGAACCGGGATCTCATTATATAGGAAAGATTTTCTGTTTTGGGGCTACGACGGATATGTACTTAATAATATAATTAAAGTAACGTAACGTAACATAATATAATAATGATAATTTATTAGTGTCAATATACAAGCTTATTTCACACAAGTCAATAAATAGAAGTTACATAGCATTAATGTATGCAATAGTAAGAATTAAATAACATCACTTTCCTATTATTTGGGTTTTCTACCACATGTATTATTATCCTCTTCAAATACAAATCACCGAATCTGCAAAATAATAGAATTATTGGAAAAAAGTCTCTGCGCCCGTGACGTTTACGCCAAAGGAATAGTCAGAGGTTATATTTTGCAAATAATATAAATCGGAATAAACACAGAAATAATGTATTTTGCTGACGTTTCGGAAAGTAATCTCTTTCCGTTTTCAAAGCTTTTTTTGGAAGAACTCTTATTTTGCTGTGTATGTCAAATACACAGCTTTAAGATTCTGTTTATGTTATTTCCATAGATACTTACTACTTACACAGAACATAGAACTGATTATGATTTCTTTTAGATAATGTTGAGTTTGTTAAGTTCTTCTTTTAACATTGGTAGCCAGGTTGTACAAATATTTACAGAACAATTCGACACGCACTTATTTTCATTTAATAAGATTATTGCTGATTCCTTAATTTTTCTTTTTTGGTATCTGCTTCTTTTGTTAGTTCTCCACCGGTTGGTTGTCTGGTGGAGATATGTTGACGACATCTTTGCAATTTGGGCTCATGGTGTCGATTTACTAGTTTTCTGAAAAATATAAATAGTAAGGAATCGTCTATTAGATTCACATTAGAAGTAGAAAGTAGGAATGAACTACCGTTTTTAGATGTTTTAATTAGAAGGGTAAATAATACAATTGAAACTAGCGTTTATAGAAAACCAACACATACTAATAGATATCTAAATTTTAACTCAAATCAGTCAATAAATGTTAAAAGGGGTGTTGTAAAATGTTTATACGATAGGGCCAAAATAATTTCATCTAATAATGAAATATTAAATAACGAGAAAAAATTTATCAATGAGGTTCTAGTACAAAATCAATATCCTGAAGCCTTTGTTGATAGAGTTTTCATAAATGTTGAAAATAGGGACAATCAGGTACGACAAAAACCTGAACATCATTATACAGCAATAATTCCTTGGGTATACGGGTTATCGGAAAGGCTACGCCGTATAGGTGACAAATTTGATGTTAGGACGATATTTCAAGCGGGGAACACTTTAAGATCTATTTTAACAAAAACAAAACCGATAAACAGGGAGCAGAATTCAAAAAACTGTATTTACAATATCCCGTGCGGATGTGACAAATGTTATGTGGGTGAGTCATCCAGACCTTTCAGTGTGAGGTTGGATGAGCACAAGAATTACATTAGAAAGAATGAAATTCAGAAATCAAAGATTTGTGAACATGCTTGGGAAAACGGACATAGAATAAACTGGGACTCGGTAAAAATTTTAACAAAAGAAGCAAATACCAAAAAAAGAAAAATTAAAGAATCAGCAATAATCTTATTAAATGAAAATAAGTGAGTATAATTGTTCTGTAGATATTTGTACAACCTGGCAACCAATGTTAAAAGAAGAACTTAACAAACTCAACATTATCTAAGAGAAAATATCATCAGGTCTATGTTCTGTGTAAGTAGTAAGTATCTATGGAAATAACATAAACAGAATCTTAAAGCTGTGTATTTGACATACACAGCAAAATAAGAGTTCTTCCAAAAAAAGCGTTGAAAACGGAAAGAGATTACTTTCCGAAACGTCAGCAAAATACATTATTTCTGTGTTTATTCCGATTTATATTATTTGGAAAACATAACCTCTGACTATTCCTTTGGCGTAAACGTCACGGGCGCAGAGGCTTTTTTCCAATAATTCTATTATTTTGTAGATTCGGTGATTTGTATTTGAAGAGGATAATAATACATGTGGTAGAAAACACAAATAATAGGAAAGAATATTCGTAGAACGCCACAAATAGCTTTCAGACAATATTTAAATAACATCACAATACAAAAATTGTAAAAGGTCGAAATTTAGTAAAACATAAAATTGTGTATGTAGAAGATAATTATGCAGACTTCAAATTATTAAAATTTGAGGAAAAATATTCTTCGAATGTATAGCATTGGCTACTAAAAATGACTTCGTTGTATTTTTAAGCGGGATGATCCCAAGTTTCCTGATTGTCAAAGGTAAACAATTAAAGAATTTTATGGCATAAAAATTTGTGCCTTTGTGATTTTAGAATTCGTAAAGAATCCGGACAAATATTATCTTGGTTTCTTGTTGAGTATCCATGAATTTCACTGTGAGGTTTGTTCTTTGATTCATGTACTTTAATGTATAATAGACATTGCAATATACAGGGTGTTGCATCATGAGAGGGACATAGCTTAATAGGAGGTAGAGAACATCAGTGGTAACCGGAACCGCCCATAGAAATGTCTCATTGGGCCTTCATTACGAGGTTACTGGGTGTTAAATAATTTTTGGCCAAACCTGTTTTTTGTCATAACTTTGACAGGGAATGAAATAACGGATTCATATTTGGTACGGCTAATGTACTAACGAGCCCCAAGAGGTACATGTATAAAAAAAAATATATCCAGGTCCGGACTCACTATAATTTATGTTCCTTCTTTGCATGAATAAAACATCACCCTGTATATATTTTTTTGAAATTTCGATACGATATTCGAAAAGAGCAAGAAAAAACAAACAAAATGGCCTATTTCATTTTTTTGTTACACCTTCGTGGTTATTTAAATACGTTGTTAAATGTGCAAGAAAATGGATTACAGAACCCTATTAAATGAGAGGCACGTGAAATAAATAGTTTTATAACTAAAATTTGCAAAAATTCTATTGAGCCTAGGTGGTCTGGGTGAATCCTAATTCCGGCACGTTTTAAAGGTCCATTTTGGTAAAAAACTGTGGTCCTAATAAGTAATCGGGTATGAAATAACAAAATTTTTAATCAATCACAGTAGGCTTGTTCAAAGTGACAGATAATAAAAAGAAATCTCCTAAACAGTTGAATAATTGTTTGTTAGTAATTTAATGTGTCAATAATCCGCATTTAGTTAGTGAAAACTTGTGAAAATATTTTAACTATGCCAGTAAAATTTACAAACGTGGAATATGCTGACATAATATTCATCTATGGTTTCTGTAATGGAAATGGTAGGTCGGCGGAAAGAGAATATCGGCTGCGTTTTCCTGGTCGTCGATGCCCTAATCATAAAACCTTTAGTACGGTGTTCCAGTATGCAAGACAACACGGAAAGTTTCCTACTTCTGCAGTTGTGGAGCGTGTTTTACAACAAGGTGTGCAGGAACAAAACAATATTATAAACGTAGTTCAAGAAAACCCAAATATGAGCACTAGACGAATCAGTTTGGCAACTGGTATTCCTCATTGGCGAGTATGGAGAACCCTAAAAAGAGAACGTTACCATCCATATCATATCCAGCAGGTACAGCGTCTTCAACAAGGCGACGATATCCCCCACCTGGCATTTTGTCATTGGTTGTCTAACCATCGCCCAGTCATTTACAGAACCTTATTTACGGATGAGGCACAATTTACAAGGGATGGAGTAAACAATTCACGAAATAATCATAAATGGGCACAGGAAAACCCACATGCGGTACGCCAACGCCGTTCGCAACACAGGTTTTCTGTAAATGTTTGGGTCGGACTTGTGAATAGACATTTGATAGGGCCACATTTTTTTGAAGAAAGATCGAATGGTGAAATTTACTTTGATTTTCTTCAAAACATTTTACCGAATATGTTAGAAAATATCGGTATAAGAGGCATGTTGTTTCAGCATGATGGGGCCCCACCACATTTTAACCTTCAAGTAAGAGAACACTTAAACAATGTGTATCCTAATAGATGGGTTTGGACGCGGGGGTCCACATGAATGGCCACCAAGATCTCCTGATTGTAACCCTTGTGATTACTTTTTATGGGGCCACTTGGAAAAAGAGGTTTATAGCATTGAAATTGAAAGTAGACAACATTTAATCCAGCGCATCGTTACAACCTGCGACGAAATACGGAATAATCCAGAAATGATACGTCGAGCAATTGGTGACCTTTCTAAACGCGCAATAAAATGCACAGAATGTGGGGGAGGACATTTTGAAAATTTACTTTAGTGTCAATTACGTTTTATTTTTAAACACGTTTAGTTATTGTTTTGTTATTTATTGTTAATTGAATGGAAAATATTTTATTTATTTAGATTTTAGTTTGTTCTCTTTTCCAATTTTTATTAAGTATAAAATGTTGATGATTTTCTTGATCAAAGTAACTGGTTGCTTAGGCCTAAATGGTTTAAATTATCTGTCACTTTTATTCTTTGAACAAGCCTACTGTGATTGATTAAAAATTTTGTTATTTCATACCCGATTACTTATTAGGACCACAGTTTTTTACCAAAATGGACCTTTAAAACGTGCCGGAATTAGGATTCACCCAGACCACCTAGGCTCAATAGAATTTTTGCAAATTTTAGTTATAAAACTATTTATTTCACGTGCCTCTCATTTAATAGGGTTCTGTAATCCATTTTCTTGCACATTTAACAACGTATTTAAATAACCACGAAGGTGTAACAAAAAAAATGAAATAGGCCATTTTGTTTGTTTTTTCTTGCTCTTTTCGAATATCGTATCGAAATTTCAAAAAAATATATATAGGGTGATGTTTTATTGATGCAAAGAAGAAACATAAATTATAGTGAGTCCGGACCTGGATATATTTTTTTTATACATGTACCTCTTGGGGCTCGTTAGTACATTAGCCGTACCAAATATGAATCCGTTATTTCATTCCCTGTGAAAGTTATGACAAAAAACAGGTTTGGCCAAAAATTATTTAACACCCAGTAACCTCGTAATGAAGGCCCAATGAGACATTTCTATGGGAGGTTCCGGTTACCACTGATGTTCTCTACCTCCTATTAAGCTATGTCCCTCTCATGATGCAACACCCTGTATACGTGCTGGGTAAAGTAAATATTTTTAATTCTTTAAATGCAAGCCCGCAGTCGTCTCGATATTTTAAGTAATGTACAATCCAATCCGTATGCTTTTCTTTGTATCGCGAAACCATGGGTACTGTGAGATGAGTGTCTCCAAACCAAAATAGCATAAGTTAGACGGGAGTGAATGAGACCATGATAAGCGCTGACATTACTTGCAAGGTTTCTTAGTAGATATATATTTGTAGAGACTATTACAAACGCGGTTTATATGCTGTGCCCATGTTAGTTTGCTATCAAGATACACTCCAAGAAATTTAATACTACTTTTGTCTTGTTCAGGTACGTTTCTTAGGCTAAAAACCATTGTCTCTGTTTTGGATTTATTTAAACTAAGTTGGCTTGCTATAAACCAGTCCTGAGCTTTTGCCTATGTATCATTTAAGCTAGCCAGTAGAGTGTCAAGTTCTTTATGTGACTGGATGATTGTTCTATCATCTGCAAACAGGACGAATTTAGACGAAGTGATATCAGTAAGGTCATTTATGTATATTAGGAACAAAATAGGCCTAGTTTGGAGCCCTGAGGTACTCCGTATTCCATATGTAGCACACTTGATTTACTATTTTGATATATGACGTACTGACATCTATTAGTAAGATGCGATTTTATTAAATTGCGGCTGGTTACACCGAACTCATAAAAGTTCAATTTAGTTATTAAGATATTATGTGACTCACAGTCAAAACCCTTGGACAGATCTAGGAACTGAAAATATATATACATATATATGTTCATTGCCTTCAAAGCCGTTATTTATTATGTCTGTTAACTTTCATCCCTTTACTGAAATATAGCTCACAAAAAATGGAATAACTGTTTCTAAAAACTTTATTATTCTATAATAAATATTAAGCGAGACATTTGGTGTAGCCGTCGTAAAATAGACCGACGATATAGTATGGGGTTCAAGATTCTCATGTGGCCTAAGACATCAGGGGCTTTTACGAAAAACAATTTCACTGTTGATTTCTTCCAGATAAATAAGTTTTGAATCAATTTAATGATTCAATCACCAAGTAGTTAAGTTTATCTAATAATAGTTGATGATGTAAATAGTCAAAAGCCTTTGTGTAATTCAGTATAATAGTAGTTGAGACCTAAGACTCATCAAGTAAAGTAAAAAAAATGTTTGTCCTGTCTACGAGTGTGGTATAGTCGAGGCAAGAATTCAAGCGATGCACGTCACAAATCTATTCTATAAATAAGACACTACTGCTAAGAATCATGAAGCCCCATTCAACTGTACCTATTTCTGAAAAAAGCTTAATAACTGGGTGTCAAGAATTACGCTTTTTAACGTAATTAATGATTAAAAATTATGTTAGGATTAACATTTCTTTAATGAGATCACTCGTGACGTGCATCGCTTGAATTCTTGCCTCGACTTTAATACGGTTCTGTGGCCGACACGGGAATAATGGCTTGTGCTGGTCGTCATCCACAACCTTCTACGCTACACCCCTGCTTTTGTAAAAGTCGTGTGTGTATGTGTAAAACTAATTATAAAAGTAAAATAAAGTATAAAGTCACGTGATTGCTGGCCAAGTGCACTTTATGCATCCTTATAGCACGTGCATTAAGGGGTTACAAACAAAACAAAGCCATTTGCTAGTTCGTAATATAAATAACGCTGAATAATTGTAGTGAAATGGCCATTTCCTTGGCACGTACTAGCCATTCAACTACCACAAATAAAGAGAGCACATTCTGGTTTTAATCAATTGTTTGTAAGTAATTTATGAGGACTTGAGCAAACTAAAATGAATATAATATTCTCGTATTTTCTTCGGAAATATCGAATGTTTCCTGTTTGCTTAAATCTAATTACTAATGAGCAAATAACCGCTAAAATACCGGAATTCAGCTATGGTTCATATACCTATTACTCTCACAAAAATCAGTGTTTTCTCCTCAGCTTGAAGCTTTTAACATTGAGTTCAAAGAGGTTGTATTGAATAAATTAATAATATATCGACTGCGGATGAGTTTTCTTAAGTAGATAGACAAAAGTTGAAAAATGTGGGTTTGTAAAAGTTTTAATTCCTTTGATCTATGCAATATACAGGGTCATGAAATTTGTTACAATTTTACAAAAAGCATAAAAAATAATCTAAGTTAACAGTTACACGTAATACATGAGCTGCATTAATGCTGATAGTATTTCGTAGAATTTTTGACGTGAGACTAATCGGTTTCTTTTTTAGGTGTTCCCTCAATACGTAATGCGATTTGTGTTAAACATTTTTTCCATCAGTTTCAATCTTATCTACTTACTACGTATTGGTGGCGCTAGCAGTGGTGTTGACGAGGTGTAAACACCCTTAAAGGTGCATTCACAACCTATCCGACACGTAATCCGACACGACACTCAATGTGTTTTTGCGATTCTAGCCTAAAATTGCAACAAACCGCTAGAAGATGGGGCGAGAACACTATATTTTCTTGAAACGGGAAACCTATCCAAGTGCTGGCCGCGCCTAACGTTGCTCTATTTTACATATTGAAATATGAGAGAGATAACAAATATTTTCAGCATACATTAAGAATAGATGTATATCCTCTCAAAGATCCACTTCAGGACTAACCACACAACCACCATGCGAAGCGTGGTGTAGCAAGATTGGGTGAAGTAGGTCTCATTCAGTGGAAAAATTGAAACAATAAATAACCTGCAGAATAAAATGAATAGATGATGTATTAAATGATTATTGCATGTGTAGTGAGGATGGATATCATTGTTTCTTAAGAATTGCTGTTCATTAGATTTAATATACATAATTAGTTGCAAAGTTGTTCCAGGCGGCGAAATAACTTGAACGTAAAAAACTGGATTATTGAGACACAAACAATGTAAAATTTAATTCTATATTACAGCAATAAAATGTGTGACCCTGACGCTATGGAACATAAAAATACATCAATGTCAAAAGCAAATCAAAAGTTCTTTAAAATCTACGGAAGGTATTCGAATACGCAATCAAGTCATAGAAAAATAGCTAAACTAATACGGAGAATTTTACAGCAACAAAAAGTAATTCACAAATGTGAACAAAACCTAGAATTATATATATATATATATATATATATATATATATATATATATACATATATATACTAAAAAAATAGTTAGATACTCCGACATTAACACACAATTATAATTCTTAAAGTTAAAATCTAGAAAGGAAAGTTGGGCGAAACGGATTTTATTTTTTGGTAAAAAGCCAAAAACCATTCAGGGAACTTAACTAGAACGTACTTACAGTTTACGATGCACTTTTTCACATGAAGCAGTAAGTGGCACTGACGGAAATCTTTCAAATACCTACTTGGAGGGCGTATTGTTCGAAAATTGTTCGAAAATGTACAATTTAATCCCTAATTCACCAAAGCTTGCACGCACTAAACACAAAATATTTTCAGGATATAATTCGACAATATTTTTCTAAGTGTTCTAATTATGTAAGTTAAATTACTAAACTTTGAGCAGATATTATTTATATGTACTTCTCATGTGAGTTATTGGTCGATATTTATCCCCAGACATTTAATTTCCTTTACCACAAAGTTTAATTAACAGGCTATTGTCAAGAGTAAAATTTTTTGTTAAAAATTTCATGTAAAATGTTTTATTTGGGTTCAACATTAGTCTATTGCCACTCCACTA
Source organism: Leptura quadrifasciata (assembly GCA_963675555.1). Lineage (NCBI taxonomy): Eukaryota > Metazoa > Arthropoda > Insecta > Coleoptera > Cerambycidae > Leptura > Leptura quadrifasciata. Next base: position 29,902,238 of record OY776677.1, on the reverse strand, counting down.
GTTTGCAATTGCGATGCAAGATTAGAGTTTTGAACAAGAGTGTCAAGCTTTTCTGATGTAAAAGAAGATTTGTATCATCTGCATATAGTATAATTTGATTGAAAGTAGTGCAACTATTTGTTATATCATTGATAAATATTATAAAAAAATAAAGAACTCAAAATAGATCCTTGCGGCACACCCAGCTTACTATTTTTTGTATCTGACTTCTCCAATACTTACAGTTACAGTCTTATTATCTAAATATGAAGAAGCTCAGTCGTATACTATATAATTTTTGTAGTAATAACTGATGAACAACGGAATCAAAAGAGCGACTTAAATCATAATATTGGGCAATCATATATGTGTTTTGCTACTGAGAGCCTCACAAATTTTGTATATAAGAGACCAAAAATAAAAATAACCGTGTTAGTAGATCTTCCGGTTCTAAAACCGCGTTGAGCAGGATTTATTAAATTATATTTTGTGACGAAGTTTGTAACTCGATTTGCATATGGTGACTCAATAATTTTTATGATCTGACTTAGGAGATGTATTGTTCTATAATTAACAATGTCCACTCTTAAGCACTTATTTTTTAAAGAGGTATGTACTTTGAAATTTTTAATGAGTGGATATATACATGTGCTGAAGGATTCACTGATTTTATGGCCTTGCCATGAATATCGTCGACTCCTACTGCAGGCTTTAACGTGTTAATAATAATTTGTTTATTATTTCTTCAATCTCGTTAGGAGTTGTTGGTGTTAGATACAAACTATGTAGATTAATTATTATTGTATTACTGTTAATGTTGTTTAGGGCATGATTTTGTTAGGTTACAAAAAATGTGCTAAATTCATTGGCAATATCTTCTGAATCAGTAATACGCTCACCACTCTTTGTTAAAGTTACAGAAGAATTTGATTTAGACCTATGCTTATATTCATTAATTATTTTCCAACTCTCATGCATAATATTGTCAGATTGGACTATACGATCATTATTTATTTTTGTTTAAAGTATTTTATTGCATTTTTAAATATTGCTCTGAATTTATTGTTGGAATAGGAATTGGTTGGGAGGAAGGCCAAAGAAAAATATTGAACCACAGCACTTAGACCCCACTGGGCCCCTTGTACTTCCTCCCTGTAGGCAGACCCTAACCTAGGCCTCAAACCAACCTAATCTTGCAAAGTATGCAAGACATCTCCCTTACATCAGCCAAAGTAGGCTGGCGTTCTCCCAAAATAGATTCTCTGATTGGATGAGACGGTAGAATAGTCACAGAGTACGTGTTGGAACGGCTCATCTTCTTGTTCACAACCTCTGCAGAGAGGTGTTTCGCTTAATCCTACATTGTATAGATGTTTTCTTAACAGACAATGTCCAGATCGAATTAACGTTATAAAACGTAAATTTCTTCAGGACATTGCCAGGTAGTTCATTGCCGTGCTCTTGTTGGGATATTTTAGTAGTTCCCTAGCAAGCTCGTAGCTACTTGTTTCATCCCACAGCTTTTTGAATTCGTTGTGCGTTTTCTCTTTAATTACTTGAATTATCGCTGTGATCGGTAACAGACTGGCCGGGCCTGGTCCAGATATTTAGACCTGCTGCCTTCTTGGCCACTCTGTCGGCTACTTTGTTGCCACTGTTGCATGTCCTTTCATCCAGCATACCAATATTTTATTCATGCTGGAGGCACCCACAAGTGCTTGGTGACATTCCCACACTGCTCCTGTGGTAATTTTGTAATTTCTCAGGGCTAGTAATGATTGTCTACAATCTGTATAGATCCTGATTGTTATGCCCGTAGTTTGTCTATGGATAATGGTTTAGCCTTCAGTTCCACCTGTATTATGCTGGCGCGCCCATCCATAGCCCATTTTATTGGATTTGCAGACTTCTGGAGTATATTCCGCATCCTGCGCCATCCTTCTCCTTTGATCCGTCTGTGAAGACGATGATCACACCTTCGCCAGCAGTATCATTTTCACTATTCGTCTGTGTAGGGTCTGTTGAAGACAAACCGGGGAGAAATGCCATCTGTGCAGGTCTGTAGTAGAGGCGTTTTCCCAACAACCTCATTCCACAGGCGACACAGCCTACATTTGATTGTATGTTAACGGACTTGAAGAGTACCATTGTTGCCAGAGCCACTTCTGGATATATATCTAGTGGTGGCAGACACAGCATTATCTCTCCGCACTTGGCTAAGTTTTACCTCAGCTGTAGTCCGTTTTCTCTTAGACCACAGCTCCATAGTTTATCATTGGTCTGGCAGTGTATATCCACATGAGCATTTTGGGTTTCATTTGAATTTATTGTTTCTAGTAGTATAAACTGGATTATTTAATTATTTTTCAAGTTTTTCCATTTCACTCAACTAGTCGTGGAGAGTCTTAAATTGAGGTATGAACCATTTTTTTGAATTTTTTATTTTTATTTTAGTGATAGGAAAACCACAATTATAATATATTAATATTTCATAAAATGTAAAGAAATTGTCAGTCATGTACATGTACATTATTAATGTATTAATAGAACTATTCAAGACTATTCTTTTTATTGGCATGTTTAACGGCCCCATAAATCTAATCTATACTTTATTGGTATTAATTATTTTTTTTATGTTGATAAATGTAGATTATGTTTTCTGCTTTGTAATGTCAAAAATAAGTTGTTAAATTAATTAATTTGTGGGTTACCACATATATTCAATGTGTTCTTAGCGCAATTATAATGATATATTAATGTTTCATAAAATGTAAAGAAATTGTCAGCCATGTGCATGTACATCATTAATGTATTAATAGAACTATTTAAGACTATTTTTTTGTTGGCATGTTTAACGGCCCCATAAATCTAATCTATACTTTATTGGTATTAATTATTTTATTTTATGTTGATAAATGTAGATTATGTTTTCTGCTTTGTAATGTCAAAAATAAGTATTGAATGAATTAATTTCCGGGTTACCACATATTCAATGTGTTCTTAGCGCTATTTTGGTTAGTGAAAATAATACTGTGTATACGGTCGGTATACGGCATATTAGTGTGATTTTAGTAGCATTCTGGATACAAGCTAATTAACATTATTAGCTATCGATTATTAATAAGGCTGATGAAGATTATGAACAAAGATATTATGGAAATTTGCTGCATTAAGAGTTTTCAATTTTAAATAAAATTCCTTTGCTAAAAAATTGTATAATTAAGTAAAATATTTGCCCTGATTTAATTAAGGTGCCTTGCCTAATTGGCATAATATTAATAATAAAACTATGTGCAATTTGATAGAGCGAATTCTTTAACAAAAACTCTTTTATAATGGTAAGTAGAATTAAAAATAAGAGTTAATAAACTGCTGAAAGAAAGGTTTCATAGCGGAACAATAGGAGGCAATTAAGTCTTAGAGATCGCTTTTGATAGTGGCACAGGCAAAGAGGAAATTTGACGATATTAATGTACCCGCTAAACATACTTTTCTAAACATGGTTGCAGTTTTAAATCGTGAGAAATTGTAAGATTTGCCCCTTGCCTTGCCCTAAATCCAATTTAACAATGTTGCATGTTAAACTTCAAAAACATAGAGTTGCTATTTATTGTGTGTTCGGTACAACTGGCCTAAAGTAAACCGCATGAAGTTTTCAAAGGTAACTATAACCTTTCGTATATAATATTTAGCAGAATTATTATAATAAGTAACTCACCATTACTTATTGACAAATTAATAAAAAATTAACAAAGAGAATTATTACAAAAACATTTTTATAACGTGCCAAATATAGAATACAAAAAGTGGCGTAGTATAAATTATGTAAATAAGGTTAGCACTCAGTATGTAATAGATTAAATAAATTAGGTATTAATACAATATCAACGAATAGAAATAATTTAGGTCGCTTGTTGGTTAATAATAAAGAAAAGACAGAAGATATTAAAAAATCGGTATGAAATAAAGTGTGACGACTGTGATGCTGTATATATAGGTCAGAGTGGCCGCAGCATAGATGTGAGGTTAAGAGAACACAAACAGTCTATTTTATATAATAAAAAATCAACTAGTTTCGCCGAACATTGCATTGAGCAAAATCGCATTTTTAACGGTAGTAGTGTTAAACTTTTGCATAATGCAAACAAAGGAAAAATCCTAGACATGCTTCAAATTTTAGAAATTAAGAAGGCCCTAAGAAACCATATTAAAACGTTACAAATACACAAACAGAATTTATGAACAATCCTGTACTAGACACAGTAATAAAATTAAAATTAAGTTCGCAGTTCCAGCCTGTATCGTTAAATTTTAAGAAATAACAAATCAAATTATTATCCCCCTCTAGGTGGGTAGAGGATTTGTAAGATATATACTGTGAACCACCACTTTCAGGTCAGTTTTTAAGACTCTTTGATAATGGTCGTAAGGCCGAAACATATGTCAGAGAAATCTGAACAAAACTAATGAAACAATAAAATTGTAACTATTCTTTTGAATATTTATAATTATTCTATTGAATATGTTTCATCAAGAACCTACCGCAGATTCCATCCAATTAATAATCTTTAGCAACTTTGTAATAAATTATATTTGATCTATTGAATTAAATATTTTACAGAAACGTCGTATAAGCTTAACAGGAGAAGCCAATACCTACATAATAAATGGCGATATCTATTCTGACTTGTATTGGTATATACCAAACACAATTGATGCACCACGTTCGTAAACTACCGCCCGGCGCCTCCACCAAATTGTCAGCGTCACCCTTTCGGGTAACCGCAACTGATGGCCACTTGCCTTGTGAGAGAGGTGGATTGGGTAGTCAAAGTAGAAGACGAGGTTAAAACAAATGTAATTTATTAACAAAGAACAACAAAAGGTGTCGCAGGCACAACAATGATAACAACAATTGTACAAATGGGCGGCAGGTCCTTACCAATGGCACTGGTGCAGAAACATGCATCGCTCTTCTTAATCGGCTAGTGCAAGTGCAAGAATAATAATTTAGAATTTAGAAAATACTATATGCGTCCTGCTAAAATCCATAAGATCGTAATTGCCGTTTCTACTAACATTACTCCCTATGTGACACATATGTATGTTTACGCAGGCAGTTTTACTGTAAATTTGCATACTATACGTACGAAAAACAAACGGGCTTCATCAATCATGAAATTTTAAGAATATCGTAGTTAAATTAATTCATAATATATTGTGTTACATGGAGTAAAAGTGACATTTTTTGTGTTGAAGAAGTATTTGACGGATGAGCGACGCGGGTCCAGCAAGAATATCTCAGACACAAAAAATCACTTTATCTTCGAATGTGGAATATAATTTAAATAAATATTGTTATTTCTTCTTCAAATACTTCTACTATCGCTCAGATAAAGTGTCAGAGAAGTTTAATTTCACGAAATATATCATAAAAAGTAATGTCTTTATGATGTTTGGAGAAAATAGTATATTTTTTTATTAGGAGTAAAAGTGGTTTTTACTTTATTTTTCTTCAAAATTCAATTAGCTATAAAAAAATGAAGATAAATTTCAGAAAATCATGACATTTCTCACTTAGTTCAACACATTAAAGTTTGACATTTCAGACGGCTGTGCGTTACCATTAGCAACGGAAGTAAAAGTATGTTTTCTTCCGCTCGAGCAGACTACAGTGTTTATGAAGCTGCATTTAAAAAATTCCGAACGGGGTGCGATAAATTTTTCTAGGTCCGCACTTAATAACTGTTCGTTCAATATAATGTTCAAATAGTTAAATTATGGTATATTTTTATTTAATAAATATAAGTTTTGTATTATTTAATATATATCTCGTTATTTATAAGCTATCAGTCATACATTTTCTGCCGTTCACAGCGTCAGAAAAATTACTTTTACCTCCGGTGCTAATAGCAACGCACACCCGTCTGAAATGTCAAACTTTAATATCATGAAATGAGTTAACAAACGTCATGTTTTTCTGACGTTTGAAGAAAATAGTATATTGTTTTAATAGGAATAAAAGTGATACTTTTATGACGAGTCTGTCTGTCAATTACAGATGAGTCACAAAAGCGGCTTTTACTCCGGATAAGACATGTTATTTTGTCTTCAAACGTCGATTAGCTATAAAAATATAAAGATAAAAAATTTAGCTGTGCGTTCCCATTTGCAACGGAAGTAAAAGTCCGCTCAAGACGAAGAAAAAGTAAAAGTCCAGTGCTAATGGCAACGCACAGCCGTCTGAAATGGCAAACTTTAATGTCATGACATGAGTTAACAAATGCATGATTTCTGAAGAATAAATATTTTTTAGGAAACTGTCACTGAATCGAATTCAAAGTATGTAAATTTAGCACGTAACTGATTATAGTTTATAGTGTTAAATGCCTTAGATAATCAAGCAATACCAACGCACTAACTAACCCCTGATCATACGCAGTCAAAAGATTAACCAATACATTGACTAATGCTGTTGCTGTACCAAACTATCTTCGAAAATCACACCGATTGTCAGGCAAAAGTTTTTTTTAACACGCTTTTATTAGCGTCACCTGTCTGTTTGTTTTTTGTTTGTTTGTTAGTTTGTTTGTTTGCTCTTTGAACGTGATTTTTACCCACTTCAAAACGTCAGATTAAACAGAAACTTTGCACACCTTATCAAGGACCGATGACAATACAATAATTTTACAGCTTTGTCCTAATGTCCTCACCAGGATCATGAGGATAAAATAAAATTTAAAAAAAATGACCAATCAATTGTCGAGATTTTGGCGGAGGGGCCGTTGTCATAAATATATATTTTATTATTGGTAAGAAACCTGCCGAGGGATGAATGGCAAGAGGGTGACTAAAAAAATTATAGTTTAAAAAAATTAAAACAAACACGCTTTAATAGCAAACCGAACTAAAAAGTAAAAAATAATGTTTAAATATTAAGATTCTTATTTTATTGTAAAAAATTGATGTCAAGCACCCCACGCTTTTTACAATAAAACAAGAATCTTAATATTTAAACATTATGTTTTACTTTTTAATTAGGTTTGCTATTAAAGCGTGTTTTTTTAGTTTTTTTAAAAGTATTCATAAATCTGACGATGTAAAATTTTTATCCTTCATTTTAAAGGTCTTTTGTTTCTCTATGCGAGTACATGAAAATTAAAACATCAACGTCAGAAGAAAATTTTTATTAGTTCAACAAATGCTCAAATTGTGCACCACCAACTTCCATACAATAATACAAATTCTGCCCGAAACGTTTCCTTACATTTTGGAGGATCTGTGGCGTAACTTGGCGGCATTCCTCAACAATACGTCAACGCAACTCTTCCAGAGACCCTGGTTCAGTTGCGTAAATTTTACTTTACAGATGACCACACAATAAAAAGTCCAGAGGACTTAAATCTGGTAAACGGGCCGGCCATTCCAGAGCACCTCTTCGTACAATCCAATGTCCCGGGAACACTCTGTCCAGATACTCCCGAACAGCAAGATCATAATGAGGTGGAGCTCCATCCTGTTGGAAAGTCAAATGGTCTTCTAGATAACGATCATCATTTTCAACGTTATCTAAAAGCAATGGTTGGACAAGAGCTTCCAACACTTCGAGGTTACGTTCGCCCGTCAGATTGCCATCAAGAAAAATGGGACCAATCTCCAAAAAAATACCGGCCGAAACATTTAGTTTTAGTCGATGTTGAGTTTGAACTTCGTGGAAAATTCTTGGATCCACGTCCGACCAAAACCGACAGTTATTGCGATTTACAGTAAAGTTTAAGAAAAATGTACACTCGTCAGAAAAACCAATGTTGAAAAGAAAATGCGCATCCGCAATTCTCTCTGTCATCACTACGCAAAACTGCTGTCGTCTATCGAAATCATCCTCAGTCCTCAATATTAGGTCTAGGGATGTTGGTTACAGTGGCCAATTTCCTCGTACTTAGAGTTGGGTCTACAGCCACTTCTCCCAAAAGTCCAACCACAGTAGCCTCATTTGTTACCGGGAGTTCACGTTGAAGGTCTCGTTTTTTATTGCCTACTGAACCTGTTTCAAACTTTGTGACCAATTCCAACACGTATTTTCTTTCTACGTATTTATCGGGATGCTCTTGATTAAATAAATCTACCGCACGTTTACCGCACTCACCATTTTTGAAAAACAAAGCGATCATTTCGACCCTCTCCGCAATAGATCATTTTTGCACAACCAATGTTTATTTTGAATCACGATGACAATTCACAAACCAGTTTAAACTGAAAACAAATGAAATATAGTCTAGTATACTTTAACTTGGCGTGTGTATGTATGAGTTAATATTTCCGTACGATTTCATTTTCTCTTGTACACAAAGATCCAGAAATATTGTCCACGTAGACAATGTTTCTGGACTATTGCTTTAACTTTTTGTACAATATGGGAGAAAATGAAATCGGACGGAAATATTAACTCATACATACACACGCCAAGTTAAAGTATACTAGACTTTATGTTAGGTGGTATAGGAAGCTAATAAAAAGTAGAATAAAAAGTTATCTGCGTATTCCGATAACAGAACGAAACCTACTTCTTAAGAAAAACATGTGTACTACAGGATTCTTAAAATGACATAATTAGAGCATTTGTTGAACTAATAAAAATTTCTTGATGTTGAGTAGAAAGACAATACACCGCTAAGACCCATTGTAAGTTTCATAGGCAGCCCCATTTATATGTTATGCAGTTTTGTAGCTGACCTATTAAAATACGCTTTCATTAAAGACGAAAGATATGTTAAAAATTGTTTTGAATTTGTAAAAGACATAAACAACATAATATTGCCAGATAATTATATCCTAATATCTTTGGATGTAAAATCTTTATTTACAAATATACCAGTAGATATAATAATACAACTAATTGAAAAGAGATGGAGTTTAATAGAGACTCACACTAATATTCCATCGAACTTCTTTATAAAAATATTAAATTTTTGTGTTGATAGTAACTATTTTAAATTCCAAAATGATTTTTACAAACAAATATTTGGATTTGTCTCCTGTGCGGATATAGTCATGTCCGAGTTACAAGAAAATTGTATTAAAAAACTAAATTTTAACATATCCTTTTTCAAAAGATATGTCGATGACATAATCACTGCTGTACCCAAAGACAGTACGGAAGAAATTTTAACAGTTTTCATAGTAGGTTCCAATTCACATATGAATTAGAGCAAAATAACCAACTACCGTTCTTAGATACAATAGTCATAAGAAATAATAATGTTCTAATCACTGATTGGTATCACAACCTACCTTTTCTGAAAGATTCCTCGATTACCATTCACAACATCCTATGACACAAAAAATTAATATAATTCAAAACTTAAAATACAGAGCGTTACAGTTATCACATGAAGAGTTTTGGGGAAAAAATTTAAACTTAATAAAAGAACTCTTAACTAAAAATAATTATCCCATTCAACTAGTAAGGAAAATATTGAACAAAGGAAATGAACAAGTTCTGGACAAACAAAATATCCAATTAAATTTTTTTATAAAATACCATACATAAGGAATCTTTCGGAAAAAATATGTAGAACATTAAATAATGACATTATTCAAATTACACAAAAAAGTGAAAAAACAAACAAATTTTTTTTTTACGAAAGTGAAAGCTAAAACATCACAAGAATTGGAATAGGGCATTGTTTATAAAATACCATATAGTAATTGTGAAAAGGTGTATATAGGTCAAACGGGTAGATACATAAAAACAAGGATAAAAGGACACAAAAATGATGAACAAAATATACATAACCCTCTTAGGAAAAAAACTAATCCTACGGCATTGGCAGAACATAGCCTGAACAATCTTCATCAGTTTGATTTTGATGAAACAAAAATTATAGGTAAACAACAAATTTTTAAAAAGATTGTTAAATGAAATAATATCTATAAAAAAGTACAACAATTCCGTTAATAAAAGATCGGATGTGGAGAATCTAAACTCAAGTTACTTTAATTTAATTGACAAAATAAAAATCACCTGATGTTATTATTTTTCGTAACTCAAAATTGTTTTTATTTGTTTTTTATAATATTCTCTCGCTGCAAGAAACATCTTACTGATATATATCAACCAAATATTCTGAACTTGACCATTAGATATTCTATCTACTGTTATCCGTTTATTTATTTTCTCGTACCTAAATGTTTGTTCGTGAATTTATTTATTCATTCAATCATAACACGGAAAACCTTCCTGATTGTGAGTAGCTTATTTTATTGTTGTTTTTTTTTGTTTTGTAGTGTGTTATATTTCAAATGTGCTTTTAGAGGGCGGAATATTAAACATAATATTTTTAGTCGCAAACTCCTCTATAAATCCTTATTTTACTATAAGGAACCTAACCAGACTGCAACCAACAGCTACTCTCCGGGCTATGTGCCCCGCCGAGCGCTGAATTACAAGTTACAAGCCTGGCGCGTTAAGTGTAATAATTGCATATTACCATCAAAACGCTAATGCTTCGATTGCAACAAACACCAGCCGAAAGACTGATCCTACTTAGAGGAGCTCCCTTGCCAGTCGTCACACACCACTTGCAGACTGCAGTTTCGGGATGGAATACCGGGATGTACTATAGTCGAAGGATTCTCATGTCGGTCGTCGCATACCTACCTTGCACTGACGAGAGCCAACAGCTCGAAACTGCAGTCTGCAAGTGGTGTGTGACGACTGGCAAGGGAGCTCCTCTAAGTAGGATCAGTCTTTCGGCTGGTGTTTGTTGCAATCGAAGCATTAGCGTTTTGATGGTAATATGCAATTATTACATTTAACGCGCCAGGCTTGTAACTTGTAATTCAGCGCTCGGCGGGGCACATAGCCCGGAGAGTAGCTGTTGGTTGCAGTCTGGTTAGGTTCCTTATAGTAAAATAAGGATTTATAGAGGAGTTTGCGACTAAAAATATTATGTTTAGTGTGTTATATTGTTTATCAAAAAAATTGCGTATAAGTTGTTGTTTTACAACTATTATAATTATTTATTAATTATTTTAATCCCTCTCAGTTTAAAATTTCATTACCAAATGTAACTTTGTTACTATATTTTAACCAAATTTTAGTCGATTTCAAAAACATGCTTTTATATAGATTTTTAATGTATTCACAAAATCCTGAGGGTGATTTAATAATAAATCGAAACGTCGACAATCATCAGAAATTGGTTTTCCATAATTTATTGGCCTATTCCCGTCAACACAACATATAAATACACATTTCTTCTGACGTTAAATTTTGATGTTTCGATACTTTTTCTACACTTTTCCCATTTTTGTAAGGGCAGATTGAATAATTGAATTTCCTTTTAACGACAAACGAGTTCATAATTTTAAATTAAATAATCCCGAAGACAAATCGATAAATTTGAAAAATTTTAACCGCTTAGTATTCAGGGCAGAAAGGACTGTCAAATCACTGTATCTGAGTCTCGGGAGGTCTTTATAAACACCTAACCACCTTACCGTAATTTTTGCTTTTGTTGGAGGAGGTTGTTGGGGTTAGTGGGTTGACCTGACATCAAAATGTGCATTCAAAAGATAAAAGGTAACGTGTTTCAGGATTTTTCCCAAACAACACCCCCACCTTAGTTAATCTAGAGGGTGGTTTTTATGGGGACGAAAAAAAAATTGAAAAAACTAATTTCGACCGTGCTGTCGCATAGAGAATTGAAAGGCGCTTCATATGAGGGATCACTCGACCCCCTTTTCCTATTTAAATTCTTGAATTAGGGGTTGCTGGGGCTAGGAGATTGATATGCCAATGTCAAGTCTGACATCAAAAGTTGTCCCCCAAAAATCAAGAACCGACCTGTCCTAGCGGTTTTTCAAGAAACTAGTCTAAGTGTTCCAAAACAGGCGTGCTTCGTTTTCGATGGCCCACCCTATACGTACAACACGTTTTGTACATCATATTAAGGAGAATATCAATAGAAACATATTTATATTTTATTAATTAACAAATTTAGAACGTAGTGCTTAACAACATTTGTAAATAAAGCGGGCTTTGTGTAATTAAAGGCCCGTATATCCACATCTCGGCAGTACGGGATCGAATTATCTCAAATGATATAAACCAATTTCCCCGAACCAACTCATATAAAATTCAAATCATCCCATTATTCTCTAGTATATGTAGTAGTGTTAATAATATCCGCAAATGTAAGCCTCATATATCTTCGTTACGATGCATATTCCAACACCCTGTACATGCCTAATTATTCATTTTAACTAATCTTGACTAATTACGACGCCTTGGTGCCAATGTTGCAGCAGAACTTGCGCCATTAATAATAATAACAACAGGTAAACTAGTAATTTTAATAAATCAAATTTACATTAATGAAGTTCGCTAATGAATTAACAATGTTTGGTTGAAACTGTCGATCTTAGGAAAGCCTTCAACGTTTATTACCTTCGAGTCTTCAAGGATTTATGATGTGATGTGGGTCCTACATAGCGGCAGCGCGTAGTCCTGGAGATTGAGGTGGAAGTATGCGTTCCTGCGTGGTTTACGCTGTAATTGTGAGTAAATTACATACGGCACAAGCGTTACGCGTACAAGGGAAAGTCAGGTTTCAGCTAATTAAAACACGAGAAATAGGATATTCATTCTACATTAAGGCCCAAATAACCGAACATAAATAAAATGTTTATAAACTATGTACCACGTTTTTCGAAGTAATAAAAGAGGCATTTTTGACGTTCCACCGGATCGCTTTAAGCTGATTTTTTTCATAGAATACATTGAACTTTATTTTTCCTTAAGAAATGATTTTAACCCTTCTCCGATTGTATTCAAGAAGTTATTTCTAAAGTTATGATCAAAATCCAAGCCGCAGGCAATATTTCAAAAACAACTGTTAAATTTTACTGTTTAAAATCGAACAGGTTAGGTACATTTTCTTGTTCAGCAAATTCAAATAATAATATTTGCGTTGTTCTAAGAAACCAATGTGTGCCTAAAATCTCATTTTGTGACATGGCCTATATTCATTTAATAAAGTTTGCCAAATTACCAAAAAAATTGTAAAAACAAGAATAATGATAATACGTTTTTTACTGAAAATGGGGATTGCGAAACTACCACAAAGACAGCAAGCGAATCCAAAATCAGGGAAACTAAAGCCAATAAGTACTGGACACTCATACATCAAAATATGCAGTGTTAATTATTCTGAAAAGTCTTATAAAAGTAGGTCATTTTCACAAAAAAAATATTCAAACATTTATTAAGTACTTGGAAGATGAAGACTGGTGTAATCTTTACAATGTAAATGGGGATGTAAATAACAAATTTGATTGCTTTATAAAAACGTTGGAGTATTACTATGATCAAAGCTTTAAGTATGTTACTAAAAATCATATGAATAGTGAAAACAAAAAATGTTGGTAACTACAGGGATAAGAATATCTTCAATTAGATTGAAGGAGTTATTTAGTATGCAAAAAATAGGAATAGTGGATTCAAATTACTTTAAAGCAGTATGCAACGTTATAAACTCTACTCTTAAAAATAAAAATGTTAAAAATAATAAAAGTATAATAGTTAATAACCGATAAAACAGAAATTGCTGATAAATATAATAATTATTCCGTTAATCTACCCAATAATATTACAAATAAAAGTTCTTATGCAATGAATGCACAAAAAATTAACCAACCTAACTACACAGAGAAAAATATTTGTCTTTATGAGGTATCTGAAAGTGAAGTCATTAATATAGTACGAGAGCTTAAAAGTACAAATTCGTTTGGTGCCGATAATTTCTCTACTTCCAAACCACTATGTTACATTGCTAATTTATGTATAACCCAGGGTAAATTTCCAAATGCCTTAAAAATATCAAAAGTAATTCCTATTTTCAAAAATGGTGATCCTAAAAATATCTCAAACTATTGTTCCATCTCCCTTTTACCTGTGATCGCATTTTTAGAGAAAAACAATGTTCTATCATCGAATCAACATGGTTTTAGGGGAAAAAAGTGTACAATATCGGCTCTAATACAAATTTTGGACACAGTATACAAAGATTTAGACAGCAATAACAAAGTACTTGCCCTTTTCGTAGATCTATCTAAGGCGTTCAATTGCGTGAATCATGAAATCCTTCTAGAGAAAATTGAACGTTATGGCTTACGAGGAAATTGTAAAAGTCTACTTAGTGATTATTTCAGAAATAGAAAACAATTTGTACATTATTTTGGTGAAAATTCAAACAAAATACATGTTTATGTCCCACAAGGAAATGTTTTAGGTCCCCTATTATTTTTATTCCACTGCAATGACATAGACAACTACATATCCATTTTCACACTTCGTTTGCCGATGACACGACCTTATTATCGTATCACAAATATCAGCTAGAAATGATATCTTTAATGAATAACAATGTTAAATATATTAATGAATATTTCAAGCTAAATCATTTAGTAATGAATCCGAGTAAAACATATACCCTAAAATTTCATCCACATTCAGCAAATTATATGCATAGTCCCTTAATTAAACTGAAAAATAATTCTATAGTACAAGTAATTAAATTTAAATTGCTAGAGGTCTATATTGATTTATCCCTAAACTGGAAGTGTCACGTAGACTATGTATCTAAAAAATCCGCAAAAAACTGTATAGCACTGAAAAGATTACACGAGATATCTGGAAAAGAAATATCTAAAATATTTTATCATTCAAATTTTGAGTCTATTATTAGGTATGGAATAATTCTTTGGGGAAATTCGACAGCAGCAAATAGAATATTCATTTTGCAAAAGACAGCCATTAGATGTATGTTTGGACTAAAATTTCGAGAAACATGTAAAACAACATTTATTCGACTAGACATGGAAATGATTTGCAATATAATTTACATAGACTGGAATTATACAAATCAAATCCTTATTATATAGGTGTAACCCTGTACAACAAATTACCCGAAGATATTAAACATGCAAGTGCAACAAGGTTTTTTATACTTATATATAACATTTTAATAGAGAATGCTTTCTATTCTGTAGATGAGTAATTATCACATGCATTTTTGTAATAATGTTAGTGTTTTTCGTCCTATTTACTTTTTTACATATTTCTATTTATTTTGTCTTTTGTATTTTATTTATTTATATTTTAAAGTCACGTGCATTTCTTGTTGACATGTCCTATATCCGTTTATGTATGATCTCTTGGATAAATAAAGATATATTATATTATTATTATTATATTATATTATTTATGAAAATAACTGATATTTTTTTATATTTAGCATGATCTGTATAGCATTTTGATTTAGTTTTTGTAAGTGAGACTACTTTAAACTAAAAGAATTTTCTTTGTATAACGGCTAAATTTCTTCACATTTTTTATATAGTTATTTTTGTATCTTAGGAATCCAGTCGTGTTTTGTTTACACTAAATTATGTACTTATGTTACAGCACTTCAGGCCACCAATTGTCCGTACCATGCCTGCAAAACATTTACTCACGTAATTTTTTTTTTTACTTTTTTCACTCTGTACAACATGTAGTTACTTTTCTTAACTCTAAAACTCCTTCCAGGCACATCTGTTATACTGCGTATGATATATAATGTATTTACTGGATCATCACAATACAGTTTGAAAACAATTTACTTTATTTGGACAGTCCGTTACTTATTTAGTTATATATGCAATTTATTAATGTCAAACTTTTATATTAAATATTAAAGATTTCTTTATCGATTCTATGCCCTTTCTATAATTTAATTATGAATATAAATCTAATTGGAAAAGAAATCCGATTATAGTGGCGAGACGCTCCTTAGGAAACTAAAATTGTAATATAAAAATGTTTACTTTATTAGTTATTCAAGTTAAGTAGCAATTTGTCTTCCAAATTTGTACTGATCACATCTAAGAACTTTGCTACTGTGAGATACAGGTACATTTTATTTATTAATTATTTCAATTTCAATAATTTTCGATTAATGTATTAATTAAAATTAGATTCAGTGCCTTTAATTTTATGTAACTAAAATTCTACATGTGACCACATGGTAATAAAATAATTGTTTTATATTTCTTTTGGTAATTTAGTTACCAATCAGCAAGTTTCATGAATATCTAGCATGTTTTCACAATAATTGGGATAACTTTAATGATTATCAAATTTTGTAATTATCTAGCAATTTCATAATTGCCTAGCGTTCTAGCTAGTTACATTCATAGTAATATTAAATATATCATTTAATCAAACCATTCGGTTTCATTTCAACAATAGTTTCTTTCCCTCACCAACAAATTTTAGTGTCACCTATAGGAGACTGGTTTCAAGGAAAAAAGAGACAAATCTACTCATTCTTTACTATAGATGCTACCCACATAACATCAAATATTTCATTGTTTCTTTTCCCCAAATAAAACAAAATTTGTCTTATATGCCACACACATAAAAGGGTAAGTTTCACCTCTTTTGTAAGTTCTTTGAACCTACGGCCATTTGCTCCGGCTTAAACCAGCTAGTCGTTCGCATTTGTTGTTTTATTTATTTGCCATTCTAACAAAAAGGAAAATAAGCGGGTAACAATTTTACTACCACACATTCAGTCAACAACAAAAATACTGACAGTAGTATACTTAATTTCCCTCGACTTCATTATGACTACAAAAAAATGAATATAGGTAGTAGATATTTTAGCAGTAGAAATTTTGGCAAGTTTAATGATTTAAACTGATCCGAGAACTGAAGGTCTGATGCCTATTAATGCTGGTGCATTTTATACATTACAGAAACCTGCACTGTGTTCTCTTGGTGTTTGTCCCATATGCAACTCAGCGATATAAAAAACCTCACACGAAAGCATAAAGGGAGCCAACCGCTTGTGATTATTATACCGTTGTTGGCGTTATATGGTAGCATTACACAGGACCGAACTTAACATATATTTTCAGTTTCAAGCAATGGATTGAGGGATTTAAATACTAATCAAATAACATAATTATTTAAATATATCACATACACATCACTTTACATTTATTAAGGTTTAAAAGTTATTTGTGTATCTCCCAGTGCGCATCTAGTATTCCTATATACACTTGTTTCTTATTCAGTCGGCACGAGATTACAACTGCTAGAGTTCTCTGCGCAAAAGCCATATCTTGCCGGGCATTTTGATTTTCATAAAGTAGTCTACACGGAACAATATCGAGTTGCTGCCCGACACCGCATCTAAATGGCATACTTCCGCACTGTCGAGCGGTCATTCACGGATTAATTAAAAACCGCTTCACCACCCTTCATTTTCATTGTATCACGATGTTCTTTTTACTTTTCCAAATGCGGAGTACACAGGGAAAGTATTGTGATCATGCAAAAATCGACTTCGAGTTTTTGGTGGATTGTTACATGGCCTAAGTCCATTTAACAGTTTTATATAAAAACTAGTGTTTTGTTTATATTTAGCACGATCTATGTAACATTTTGATTCAGTTTTTGTAAGTGAAACTGTTTTCAACTAACAGAATTTTACTTGTATTACTGCTAAACCATTTCACACTGTTTTATGTACATATTTTAATATCTTAGGAACTCAGTCATGTTCTGTTAACTATTATGTATCTCTGTACTTATAGCATCCCAGGAAACGATTGTTGATTGTCTAAAAACATTTATTTACATCAGATACCTATATGTCAATTTTTATATTTTTGTTTACTATGTAAGTACATATGGTTATTTTCCTTACCTTTTCTCGTTACTATATATAGTATATCCTATAAGATGTAATATATTTACTGAGTTATCACAATATATTTTACTATTTATTATGGCTGTTCATATTTGTGGTTATGTATAAAATAGAAATTTCAAACTGAGGCAAAGGCAAATCAGCTGTGGTATGGAAGTAATAAAAAATATTATTATAGATTCCTTTTATCGATTATATGCCACTATTTTATTTGCGAGTAAAGGAAATTGTAGAATTTGCGACCTGCAAGTTGTCGCGCTTAACACAACAATTGACAGATGGCCATACCTGTACTGTTTCTATATTTTTATAGCTTTCAATTTAATTAGGGAATTAGATTTCTCAAGTTTATTTGGTAGCATTATTTTCCAGTAAGTAGGATAAAAAAAGTTCACCTTATCAGTAAAACTCACCAGGAAATGATTTTCTTGCAGCCTTTGTACTGATTCGAACGTATATAAATTTTAACTGTGGACTTCAGTAATTGATATTGCATTTTTATATCCCCGTTAACAATAACATCCAGTTTATGAAATCGGTTTAGATATTTATATACTTATATACTTATATTCTATATTTATGCTTTTATATACTTATATATTTCTATATATTTATATGTACTTATATGTTTATGCACATATATACTTATACATTTCTGTATACGTTTCTGCATAGCTTCTTCATTCCTGCATAGCTTTTGCACAGCTTATCTTTCATATAGATAAAATTTCGTTAACTTTTCATAGACCACCTAGTCGGTTAATTTTCCTACGATTTTCACTTCATTTCATGAAGAGACGTAAATTGCCAAGGAAACTTTAGAATCCATTCTCGCAACAAAGAGACAATAGTCAATCTAGGATCCTGGTAATAATTACATATTACCATCAAAACGCTAATGCTTCGATTGCAACAAACATGAGCCGAAAGACTGATCCTACTTAAAGGAGCTCTCTTGCCTACTACATGCCTACCTTGCACTGACGAGAGCCAACAGCTGGAAACTGCAGTCTGCAGGTGGTGTGTGACGGCCGATATTGGACTTTGACCCGCTATTGGGACGCCCTGTATGCAGCAGGGGTGAGCAGAGAAGGCATCATTTATGATGTCTTTATAAGTCGTAGACCTTCGGTATCATTTAAAATAAACACAGCAGTTACTTGATTAGTTACGAGTGGTCTTATTTCAAAATATCAAGAAGAAATAATATTATAAGGGATTCTAATATATTTGATCGTATGACATACTTACTTAGATTATATAAATTTTGCGTATAAAAAATTCATAAAAGTCATTAAGAAGGCTAGATAATTAAGACTTATTGATTTAATATAACCGTATTTCTTTGATAATATCTATTTAGGAAGATATTATAGGCTCTTTACAAATTGCTAAGAAACACTAGGTTATATCATGTTATACGATATATAAATAAACTCATTTTCAATTCAGATACCCTAACCAACCCGTTATTAAAACTCCTGAATAGATTAAACAATATTCAAACTAATGGAAACTTTTTTCTTGAAGTTCTAAGAAACTTGTAAATGAGAATATCAGATTAATAAAGTTTATATTATCTCTTGAAATAATAACTATCTAAACCTCTAATATCAAACCTAAAACAAGAACAATACTGTACTAAAAGTAATCTTAACCAAGTTACAATTTAATGGGGAGTATCTCGTAACATCTTTGCTGTTTTTATATCTTTTTGCCTGATGCAACATTGCGCTGTAAAAAATATACAGGACATAACCCGACTAATGTAATAAAAGAAAAGCTGCTCCGAAGTTATAGTTTGTCCGATGAGAGTATTTATTTTTTTTGTCGGGAACAAATGAAGCGTGAAAAATTTTTATGATCCAATTATTGCGAGTTTTTTATGTGAAAAAACTGGGTCGAAAATTTTTAAGATTTCGTTTCCTCATTGATTCTTTGTGGACCATTAAAAAAGCGATAAAAGCAAAGGTGACGGTGGTGTGTACCGCAAATAACGGGTTAACCATGATCACCTGAAGGTTTAATTTAGTAACCGACTATATTGAATAAAATGCATCAATATATTTATAAATTTAATTAACTTGATAGCTATTTTTTACAATTATAAATATTGCCCAGCAGAGAAAAGCTATTGATTATTATTAATGAAGATTAGCCAAATAAAATGGGGCGAAATTTGTCGATTTGGATGAAATAATTCAGGGCGGGTTGAAATTTTGGGAACAGGCTTATTTTGTGGTATTTTTTAACATATCAAAAGAATGGGCAAGAAAAATCGGTTTTTCGCAAAAAACTCGGAAAGTATCAATTTTACTGTAAAATATGTACACATGTAAATTATAGGTAATAAAAGTCCGCACAATTTTGCTTTTTATTAACTTCTTACGACCTACTCGGAGCAGAGATTTTTTTGAAATTTTGACAGTTTTGCGACGTAACAGGAACGCGCGCGTTCTTCGCTAAAATCTCAAAAATGGTCGTAAAGGATCGCAAAATGTTTCAAATGAAAGTTGTAGAGAATTCGATTACGAACAATTTCCTTTTATTTTTAATTTCCATTTGACCAATATTGGCAAATATATGAAGTTTTAAACGTCTTTATAGCGCGCTATCAGAACACTTATTTGTTTTCGTTTTGATAACGAGTGAATGGAGATAAAAGGGAAAAACATGAAAAATTGTCATTTTCAAGTGCATTTTGACAAATAGTTATTTTTTGATTGGCTTTAGGCAATAATGACACTAAAGGTTTTTTGAAGAGAATTAAATTATCTGTAAAACGAGTTCCAAGTGACCTTCATACAATAAATGGTTCACGAGTTACAACTGTTTAAATCTATGAGCATATAATACCTTACATCACACATTTACTGAACTTCTGCTTACTTCAAAATGTTTTTCCTTCTTTATGGAAAAGGGCCGTGGTGACTGTGTTGCCTAAAAAGTCGAATCCTGATGAATATAAGGATCTTAGGGCGATAAGCATCTTACCAACATTATCTAAAGTTCTTGAAGAAATAATGGAAATGCAACTAAGGCAATATATCATTCAAAATAACTTGATTCCAGCAATACAATCTGGATTCAGGTCAGGCCACAGTTGTACAACGGCTTTGGTTCACATAGTTGATGACATTGTGGGAGCAGCGGATCGAGGAATGTGTACGTGTTTGGTTCTGCTGGATTTCAGTAGAGCCTTTGATACTATAAATTATGATATGCTTACAGCTATACTCCATTACCAAGGCCTCTCTGAAAATGCGGTAGAATTAATACGAAATTATTTGAAGGAGCGTGAACAATGTGTTCGTTTAAATAATACTAGTTCAAATTATCTGCCTTTAAAATCTGGTGTTCCTCAAGGATCCATCCTGGGTCCGTTGCTCTTTACAATGTATACGAGTAATCTTGTTAATAAAATTAACTATTGCAAAATTCACTTATATGCAGATGACACTCAACTCTATTATTCTTTTCTCTCCCTTGATATAGAGAGAGCCAATTCTCTAGTAAATGAGGATATTAAGAAATTTATTAAAGCAGCTCAGAATCACTGTCTAAAAATCAATCCAAACAAATCTGAAGTTATAATTTTTGGACCCAAAAATCAGAGAAATGTTGTTAAAGCTAATTTAAATATTGTGTTGGAAAACGCCGTACTCGAAAAAAAAGTTAAAAGTCTTGGTGTTATTATTGACAGTGATCTGAGATTTGAAAGTCATGTTAATAAAGTGTTACAGAAAGGTTACTTGTCACTGAAATTAATATATGGATGTAGGCACTATCTTACACGGAGATCTAAAATTTTACTATGCGAAACTCTGGTTTTATCCCATCCTAATTATGCAGATTCTTTATATGGTCCTTGTCTCACGGCACTTTACAGACGTAAAATACAAAAACTGCAAAACTCATGCCTCAGATTAATATACGGAATACGTAGGAATCGACGAATATCACACAAATTAAGTGAAGTAAAATGGTTTAATATGCAAAATAGAAAGGACTCATCATGCTGCGTGTTTGTTTCATGCATTGATATTGAACAAGTCCCCATCATACCTATATAGAAAAATCAAATTCAGAACAGACGTACATAACTTGAATGTTAGATTTAAGGGTCTCTTAACTCCTCCTATACATCGTACTCAGTTGTTCACAAGGTCATTTAGTTATCAAATTTGCAAAATTTACAATGGTATTAATAATGAACTTAAAAGCAAGAATATGTACAGTTTTAAAAAGAAATACAAATCTTTGTTATTTGAGCAGCAGGCTCATAATGTATAGCCCCCTTAATTGGATTAATTTCAGATTTATTTATAACCATATATATATATATATATATATATATATATATATATATATATATATTGTGTTTAAAGGTTAAGTGTAAGACTGATGGTCATGATTGTTTGTTGGCAAATAATTGTGGCGCATTAAACTTCGCCTTTTATATTCCACATAATAAATAATATTGTTAAGTATTGTCTATGTAATATCTCAAGGAATATAATAAAGACGTTTATTATTATTATTATTATACATTTCTTTTTGATTATAAATTAAGATTTTCCTGCAAGAATTGTGCATAACAATTTTTTCTTAAATATGAGCCCAGTATGAAATGACTCAGAAATGCCCACGGAATAACTTCTGATACTTCCAAGTGAAAAAATATTATTAAATGTACTTTTTTGTACTTCAAACGTGACGAAAATTGGCTGGAAAGTTTGCTAAAAATTAAAAATCAACCGCATTTTCAATCGTCAGTTCCTTGTCGCTACTGATGGCTGGACTGATGGTCATGATTGTTTGTTGGCAAATAATTGTGGCGCATTAAACTTCGCCTTTTATATTCCACATAATAAATAATATTGTTAAGTATTGTCTATGTAATATCTCAAGGAATATAATAAAGACGTTTATTATTATTATTATTATTATACATTTCTTTTTGATTATAAATTAAGATTTTCCTGCAAGAATTGTGCATAACAATTTTTTCTTAAATATGAGCCCAGTATGAAATGACTCAGAAATGCCCACGGAATAACTTCTGATACTTCCAAGTGAAAAAATATTATTAAATGTACTTTTTTGTACTTCAAACGTGACGAAAATTGGCTGGAAAGTTTGCTAAAAATTAAAAATCAACCGCATTTTCAATCGTCAGTTCCTTGTCGCTACTTATTGATTATACACGAAAAAGTGTTTTTGTAGGAAATTTTGTAAGCTTTCTTTTAGGTCTTATGAAATTTTGTCGTAAAGTCAAAAGAAACGATGATATATACAAAAAAGTGAATTAAAAAATATTATTATTATTATATTGGTTCAATTTTTCTGAACAAAAACGGTTTTCCAAAACCCTTTAAAAAGTTGTTACTCACAGTTCTTGCAGGAATATCTTAGTTTATAATAAAAAACATTTTTGCTCATAGATTTAGACAGCTGTAACTCGTGAACCATTCATCGTATGAGGGTCACTTGGAGCTGATTGAAGATAAATTAACTCCCTTCAAAAAACCTTTAGTGTTATTATTGCCTAAAGCCAATCAAAAAACAGCTATTTGTCAAACTGCACTTGAAAATGACAATTTTTTATGTTTTTCTCTTTTATCTCCATTCACTCGTTATCAAAACGATTTTGTACATACACCAACATATTCAAAATTTGATTCTAACTTTCATTAGATACACTATATGTACGATCTATCGTTATCGATTTTATCATGAAATATGATAGCGCGCTATAAAGATATTTAAAAATTTATATCTGCCAATATTGATCGAATGGAAATGAAAAATAAAAGGAAATTGTTCGCAATCGAATTCTCTACAACTTTTATTTGAAACATCTTGCGATCCGAATGACCATTTTCGAGATTTTAGCGAAAAACGGGCGCGGAAAATTAAAAAAAAACCGTTTTTATTGTTAAAAATGAAATATTTATTGCATGTAAAAAATGAAATGGTTATTGTTAAAAATAAAATAATTAGTGTGCAAGAATGTATGAACATTAAATTTCGTCAAAATCGTCAAACGTCAAAAGTTTCTTTATCATCGATGCCGATGGGGGCTTCGTTCGTACATGAGCCGAGGCACACACTGCATGCACCATCCCTGCTTTGCGGCAACCGCAGCGCCCTCCACATCCAGTAGTGCAGCGGCAAAAGATCATGTTTAAAACGGCGTCGGGGCCGCAGGGTAGTTCGTGGTAACTGGATTCAAGATCCCATCTTCTCGCCTGGCCCAACCCAATTGGGTGGGTGCTAGGGGGTTGCCAAGCCACTGTTGTATCTGTAAGAAAGTAATTAGATATTTGTAATTTAAAGAAATCAGTATTTAACAATTATATGTAAAGGATTTACCTGTAGATATACTCTGAGCGAGTGTTGTTTTGAAGCTCCTTTGGTGGGAGGAAGAGTGCCATGTCTGATTTGGGCTTCGTTGACGCTTTGAAAAATGCCTTGTACCGATATTTGTTCAAGTTGTCTTGATGTGCAGGCGCTTGGTATACAGGCAGAAAAAGCTTCTGGCCAGCCTGTTCAATATCCTCAGGTGATGTTGAGGGATTTGTGAATATTGCTGAGATGTCATGGGTGAGGCCAAGAGAGAGGCTAACAGAGGCATAGCGCCTTCACGCCACAAAATCTGCGTGACTATGTATCCCACCTTCGTAGTAGGGGCTACGTGAGGGCTGTTCCTAGACTGGTGAATGAGGTGGCCGAAGGGCCGCCGCATTCACCGGTTGAGGACGTAGTTCCCCTCGTTCCGCCAACGCCAGAGGGCCTCGGTACCAGACGGGGGTTATACCACATAAAAACCTCCGGGCCACAAGACCTGGCCAGAGTGGATGAAGAACTTCGTGCAGTGCTACCAGAACGGGCTGACCTCTGGCACATAAATTGTGCCATATATGCATACAAAAGATGGAAGCCAAGATCCGGTCGGCGAGGCAACACGCATCCCGTATCCAATGTGTGATGGACTATATGGCGGCCAACAGGCCGTTCACGCCTAAAGTGCGTCGATTAGCCGCCAACTTAAGACGCGCCCATCACACACTCAATAAGGCAGTACTGCGAACCACCAAACAGCACTGTTTCGACAGGATACGGATGCTAGTGACTTGCAAAAAGTCACTAATGAGGCGGGCGAGAGGGCTTGCGGAAAATAAACTGTTCCGCGAAAAGCCCTCGTGCCTTTTCCAACCGCCTCCGCGTGTTGTAGACAGTCCGTCGACTGCAGATGAGGTGGAGAAGTTCTGGAAAACGCTGTACGAGGAGAGGCTTCCACTCAACCGAGATTCTCCTGCCCTTGCACACTTTGAAGCCTTTTGTCAAAAGTTTCAGCAACCACAGGAAGTGTGCGAACCAATAACCCCAGAACAGGTTCGTAGGGCTCTTGAGGGCTCTAAGAACTTTGCTGCTCCAGGTCCCGATGGGATAAATAACTTTTGGTGGAAAAAATTATCGAGCACTAACCACCATTTGGCCAGAATTTTTATTTCCTGGTTGAATGGGAAGCAGCAAATCCCTTCTTGGGTTGTTGAGGGGCGGACAGTGCTGATCCCCAAGAACGGAGATTTGTCCAACCCAAAGAATTACAGACCGATAACCTGTCTAAACGCATGTTACAAGGTGTTTACACGCATTTTGTACATGCGGGTGCTCCACACAGTTGAACCGGTTTACGAACGGATATATGAGCAACGAGGGTCGAAGAGAGGTGTCGCTGGCTGCAAGGAAAACCTGCTGATCGACGCAAGCGGAACCTCTCTATGGGTTAGATCGACTACCGCAAGGCATTTGATATAACACCGCATGAGCTCATTGTTCACTTACTCCGATGTCTTGTGGCACCCGGTCCTGTAGTGAGATGTATTGAAGAACTGATGCCGCTCTGGAGGACTCGCTTTACCATAACATCGGGTAACGACAGAGTCCAAACAGAGTCGGTAACATTCAGAAGAGGAGTATTTCAGGGAAATTCCCTCAGCCCCCTTCTGTTTTGCATCTCACTACTGCCATTATCCGTCTCGCTCCGGAAAACCCGTGACTACAACTGCGACAGGAGGCATAATGTCACCCATCTATTTTATATAGATGACCAAGGTGTCTGCTACAAATATGCTTGCCGTTCCGATCCTTCTCTACTCTTTCGGAGTAGTGAAATGGACTAGAGAAGAGCTGCGTCAACTCGATGTAGTAACCCGCAAGAAGATGCATCTTAATAGGAGCTTGCATCCTAAATCGTCCGTTCCACGATTATATCTCCCACGATATCGGGGAGGCCGTGGACTTTTGAGCTTGGAGAGTCTCCATAGCAGGATGGTTCTGGATGGAGCATGTAAGGTCATCAGGAGTTCGGATCCCCTTCTCTGCATGGTCCGAGACCATGAAAATGCAGAGGTAGGAGCTTTTCTCTTTAAGGCAGCACGGAGAGCAGCCGATGAACTTGGTCTCAGACGTCCAGCGGGTAAACCCCGAACACAACATCCTTCTGCAGCTCCATAAGGATAAGCCATTGCACGGAGTCTTCTATAAAAATATAGAAGACCTCGGCTTATCCGAAAGGCTGACCTTCGCCTTTTTAAGGTCAGCCGGGCTGAAGTCTGAGACCGAGGGATTCATAATGGCTTGCCAAGATGGTGTATTTAACAAACTCGTCTGTCATGGGTATGGAGGTTCCTGATGTCAGCTGCAGGGCCTGCCGCAGGGCGCCGGAGACTGTAATGCACTTACTGTCGGCGTACCCGACATACGCAGTCTCGGCCTATATTCACAGACACGACGCAGCATTACGAGTGCTTTGCTATCATCTAAGGCACTCGTATGAGATAGACGAAACACCAGTGCTGCCTTACGCTCCGAGGATATTGAGTCCGTTGTGGAGAATGAGAAGTGTCTAATTTATTGGAACTACTCGTTTCCCACCGTCAGGAAAATACAAGCCAACAAGCCTGACATAGTACTCCTCGACCACTAACTCAAGACAATGTATGTCGTGGAATTCTCAGCCCCCGCTGAGAGCAACATTGTCTTGAAAGAGGAGGAAAAACGGACAAAATATCGAGATTTGCTCTTCGAACTCCGCAGGCTTTATTTATAAAAAAATTATTGAAGATGAAAATTTAAACATATTTAATACGTTGATATAATATTTATAGTTAATATTACTTTATGGTGCAATAAATCCTGCAAAAATAAATTTGTACGCAGGGTATGAAAGAGTAGAAAAAAAGTGTATATATGTAATTATACAGGTAATTATATATATATATATATATATAGGTATATGAAACGTGGAAAATTCACAAAGGAGGTTTAGTAATACCTCTGATTGAAAATGTAAGTATTTTTTATGTCCATTAATTGATGTAGATGTAGACTACCCAGACATTATCCCCTTCTTTGTTTTGTTTTTAAAAAGTTTTAAGGAGTTAATTTATTTTCTTCAAGGGGTAGTTTATTGAATACTCTTGGTCCTAAGAACAGAAAACAGCATTGTCCAATAGTTTTCCTAGCATGAGGTACTTCTATAATGCGTTCCTGCTGTACCTGGTACTGTACACGTGATCGATTTTTTGGGTATTGGTTAGGTTTACTTTTTGATGGGATATTATTGAATGACAATATAATTGTCTAATATCAAGTACATTAGCTTATTCAAATAGTAAATTGGTTGAGAAGGTAATTTCTTTTTGATGAATGATTTTTAAGATCCATTTTCGCATTATATCTAATTTTGTTAGGTGACAATTGGTCATAACCCAAGAGCTGATGCGGAACATCTTAATGAGCATTATCAAAGTGGATGGTCGTGTTCAGTAGACACCGAGACCGCCTGACATTACCCCATTAGTTATGTGTAAAATACTAGTCAAGACAACATTCTTCGACCACGATAATTTAGTAAATTTCTACTAAAGTCTTTTTTAAATTGAATGAAATTGGATTGAAGATTATTCCAGCTGTCGTAAATTAGTAAAAATTCTAGAAAAAGGATTTAAAATATAAAATAAAGCTCGATTGGAAATAGAAATTCAGTGTACAATATTACCGCTAATATAAAAATGTATTTTTAGCTGATTCTATAAATTAATCATTTAAAATTTAAACGTCGAAAACGAGAAACATTATTAATGAACACTTTTCAACTGAAAATTAATTATGCATGATAAATTGGGATATTATCGGTGGTGAGATAAACAAAGCTTGTTATAAATTAATGCATTTAATTATTGTCATCTAAAATTAGAAATAGGTCTACCGACTTTTGCAGTAATATTTGCAGATTGTACATAAAAATAATAAAGAGTCGCGGTCTGTTTTGTTTGCGTAACAATCCACAATATGCCTCTTAAAACTGCTTTCATGCTAGCATCATTTGCGGAATGCGTATTCGCATTATGCCTTTGCCAAATACGTAATATATTATCATTCATGCATTTATGAAATTCCGCATATATTTGAGGCCAACTTAATTTAATTTGGCTAAATTTAGTATCATGAATGGAAGAAATATCTTTTCATAACTTGTTTATATGAATTAACATACAAAATAATGGAAAAATGGGGGAGACATTATGACTTCATATAATGTTAATTTTCTACACGACAAATTCAAACCATCGTAAATGTGAGTGGTAATATTATTCCGCTTTCGTAATTGCAATTTAGATTAACTTGTGTACATGTCTAATGTATTTGCGAAATAACGAAAAAAATTGACACGACCTATTTTTCAGCGTGTACCTTGATAAGACACGCCTGACAATAACTTCTCGTTTTAGTTTGAAAAGCTAAAAATAGATACATCTTTAAGTCATGCTTTTAACGAATTTTCTTTACAGCACTTGCTTCAAAATATAAAACGATTGAACATAACGCAGATGGTATTAACCATATTATTCATATCAGTATATAAAACAAAATGTTTTGTTTCTCTTTCTTCTTCTTGCTTCTTAAAAGGAGAAAAGACGATAATATCTAACTACCGACCAATCTCAATACTACCATCACCCTCAAAGATCATTGAACTATTAGTCAAGGAACAGGTATAAGATACACAGACAGTAAAATATACTAACAGCTACTCAATTTGGATTTAGGGAAGGTCACAGCACATGTGAAGAAATTTTATTTTTAATTAATAATATAAATGACTGTTTATAAGGAAAATGCTACACACTTTGTGTATTCTGTGACCTAACCAAAGCATTCGACTATATGGACTATCAGTATTTACAAGAAAAACTAAATTTTTATGGCTTTAGGGGTATGTCATACAACCGATTGACGTATGTGGAATTAAAAGAAATTGTAGACAATGAGATAAGACCAATAAAAACTGAACAAAAGAAATTGAAATGTAGTGTTCCGCAAGGCTCAATCCTTGGCCCTGTACTTTTTTAATTTACGTAAATGATCTTGTTTATAATTTTAAAATGGTACGGTTTTCTCTGTTTGCGATGATACCAGTATACCTTTTAAAGAATCAATGCCTGAACGTACAGAAATATTAAATAACATCTGGCTGGTTCTCTGCGAATAGATTAATACAAAATCTAAATAAACTCACAACATCACATTTCATTCAAGTCATAATTTCATACAAGACATTAAACTTCAACAGGAAACCATTACTGCAGTAGATAATGTAAAATTTTGAGGGTGTATATCGATGAAAATCTTAAATGGAGGAGTCACCTAGTGGAGCTCAATAAAAAGCTTTCGAGCGCTGTTTATGCTTGGTTTGTTGTCAGGAAAAATATCGGGTTCAAAACATATATACGTATATTATGCATATTTCCAGAGCATTTTACAATACGGTATTGAATTTTGGGGAGATTCCACCGGCGCCAATATCCATTGGCTTGATGACGGTCTCGATAACTAGGGCCGAGTAGGACTACTACTCTTTGCTCCTAGATTATCTTTGTAGACCTGGACCGGCCTTCGTGATAGGTGGGCCCGCTTACTTCTACCAGACCCAGCCCGCAAATGCGAGATGTGTCGTGGTATTTTCTGCGGACCTCCCCTGGTCCTGGCTCTTCAACCTCGCTGGCAGAGGTCTCTTCTGGCGCTCTTCTTGTCTTGATATTTTCTTTCTTCGCCAGCTTGTCACCCCCGTGGGTAGTCATCGGTCTAGTTGGGTTTTAGGAAGTTTTGGCTGGGATTGACTGCCGGTACGTAGGACACAGTAAAGGTGTGTCCTACCCCGGATCATCGGAAAGGTAAGGATATGAGCTGTGTAGCTCGGGAGTGTGGAGACCCTAAGTGCTTTTTTAGCACTTTCGGACTCCACGGAGCAGGTAGGACAACGGGCGTTGGACGGTATGTTGTCCGACGCCCGCAAGGAGGTTGGGTTTGGGTAGAAAAACGGTCGAGGCTTTATTTAGGATTCAAAAAAGGCCACTAGGGCAATCATTTAAGACCAACTGACTCGTGTAGAGGTTATTTTAAAAACCTTCGAATAATGACCTTGGATAATCTTTATATTTTTCGCGTTTCTATTCTCATCTTTCGAAACAAAAATAAATTAATCAAACATTCGGTTATTCATAAATATAAAACACGAAAAAAGAGCACATACTGTCTACCCACATATAATTATGTTGACACGAGATAATGGACTTAAAATATTTAATCACCTCCAACGGATATTACAATGGCGGCGAGTCTAAATGTGTTTAAGTGTTAGTTAAGACACCGCCTGATAAACAGTGCGTTCTATTCAGTAGAAGAATTTTTCAATTATTCATTTTGAGTAGTTATTAATAATTAATTAGGTAAAAACTTCTTTTTTAACAAAATATTGTGTATATTAACCAACACATGTATAATGTTGATATACTCTCGTGAGCAGAAAAAATAGAACAACTTTTTTTTCTAATGTAAATCTGTCTCTATTTGAATATGTATTGAGTAGCCGAAATAAAACAGATATCACTTTTAATTCATTTTTTATTTTAATGCTATAGTTATTGCTATAGTAAACGATGGATGGTCAATGAGACAAGTTGCACTGCGTTATAACATTAACAAAAATTTGGAGTGTAACATTTTAAGAAAGTAGAGAATAAACGGTACGATTAGTAGAAATCCTGAATCAAAGGACAAAGGACATCCTACTTAACAAGAAACTAACTATTAATATTTCGTTACTGCACCATGTCTATTTATAACTTCTATAAGTCTGTTTGGTATAGAATTAAATAACCTTATACAATAATCATTAGTAATATTTTCCCATGCATTATTTACTATTTCCAGTAATTCCTCGGCATTCCGCGTTCTCACATTTCGTTTTTGGATACTTCTTATGAGTAGTCCCCATACTTCTTCCACAGAGTTAAGATCTGGACTATGACTGGGCCAGTTAAGAACATTGATGTTGTTATTTTGAAACCAGTTAGTTACAGTATGAGCAGTATGAACGGAACAATTGTCTTGTTGAAATATGAACTCATTATTAGGAAATAATTGTGACACAGAAGGGAGCATAATATTGTCTAAAATCCTAATATATGTATCACTATTAAATTGTTCCTCAATATGCCACAAAACACCAGGACCACGTGCCGATATCCAAGCCCAAGCCCACATATTGGCCAAAAATCTACCACTTTTATCATTGTTAGATATATATTTCTCATTGAATCGAGTATTCGGAGGGCGGTAAACACGAATATGACCGTTGTGTGTTGATTGGAAAGTTTTTTCGTCTGTAAAGATTACATTGATCATGCGCTAAAAATTCAAGCGCAAATAAAACTCGAGCTTCTTTATGTTCAGCTTTAAGTAAATATTTCTGTGCTGCTGCATGACAGCGTAGCTCCGATTCTCTTACTCGCCGGCGACCAGTACTACTTGATCCAGGAAAACTCGTTTCTTCAGCAGCCTGAATAACTGAGTAAAATGGATTTTCTACTAAAGCATTTACCAATTGCAAATCTTGTTGTTGAGTTGATATCCTTCGTCGCCCTGATCCAGGATTTCTACTAATCGTACCGTTTATTCTCCACTTTCTTAAAATGTTACACACCGAATTTTTGTCAATATTATAACGCAGTGCAATTTGTCTCATTGACCATTCATCTTCTGCTTTAGCAATAACTCCAGATTTAACTAAATCGCTTATATGAGGCATATTAGTTTGGACACTTGCAATAAATTATGACAACTAACTGACAATGTCACAAAAATTAAAGTTAGATGTACACAACTAGATTTTAGCAAGATACCGTTATAAGACTAGTCCTATTTTTTTTTTGCTCACGACCGTACAATTTATTAATTTAAATTCATAAATGGCGAATACGATATACTTTTTCTTTACACGTGTAAGTTATGTTTTTGAGGTTATTCAAAAATTATGCAAGGATCATTGCATTTAAAATTGAACATATAGTATATAATTAAAATATTATTTAAAAGATAAAACTATAATTTTTCTTAAATTAATTTAAAGTGAGTAACTTGTATATCTATTTTTAGTCCTACATTTTATTAAATAATAAACAAAAAAGCCTAAAAGAAAGATGAGTATATATTTTGATAATAAGATGTTACAGATACGGCAAAAAGTTATATAAAGGGTGTTACAGAAATGAAATAAAGTGAAATTTAATGATCATTTTTGAGATACATAGGTGTGCATGTGGTAAGTCACATATAAATAATAAAAAATATAGAAGTATGTAAAACAATACAAGGCGTCATATATAATATTTATTAATATTGTAATTATTAAAGTAAAAAATATCTGAACATACGCACATACATACACTAATATATAAAACAATTGCTGACACTGGCACAGATGTTTGAAATTAATTGACACAAAAACATTTGCACACTATAAAAACACTTTTCAAGTAACTCACTTGAACACTAAACTCGATGCTCCGCTAACTGCATTAGCATCATCGGGAGATTAAAAAAATTTTAATCATCTGATCTCATTATCTGATAATAAATGAATATATTCTGATAATACAAAAAATATACTGTTTTTAAGAAGACATACACCAATCTAGATAACTAGTTCGTGTAGGACTAATATAGCAAAAATTGTAATTAGATTTATGCAGTTAACTATATAATATTTTAAGTGCTGTACAACCATATCGAATGCTATCGAAGTTTTATGAGTAATAAATATGATAAAATAAGTCCATTAGATAATTAAACTAAGCAGGTTTTTAAAGGTATCATTCTCTATTGAATAAATACTGTCTATACTGTATTAATTGTAGAGTAAAAACGCGACTCTCAAAAATATTTAACCCTTTCAGTATATCTGTCCCTTCAAAAGGACACCGTCTTTGTCCACTTGATTTTGTACAAAAGTATGTCCCTGTAGAGGGACAGATATACTACGAGGGTTCTTTTTTTGTAAGTGAAACTGAAAGGGTTAAAAATAATTTAAATTTTGTCATTAGTAGTAGAAAAATTATTTGCAGATATTTCCGTTTCTGTTACAAAGAAAACAATTTTTGCCGATTTGTTAAATTGTCTACGAGTGACTGATATTACATTTCAATATTATTTGTTCACTAATCGACATAAAAAGATGATAACCTAGGATTCATCATTTTTTCTTTATAGAAATTTAATAACGATCGATCGGCTTTGTTGTAACAGCTCATATGAGACGTGTAGATATTGGATTTTATAGCAGGGAAACCATACTTATATGCCTTTCTATATACAAGTACAATGTATGTAATAGGATATTTCCGCAATTATCCAGAAGCATGTCGTGGGTTCTTGTCTTGAGCGGCTGCATAGCCTAGCACTCAATAAAAAATGCCTCGAACACACTACACATCCTTTGTGGTTAACCAGCCGTGTGAATAAATTTTTATCAACCTATTTCAGCATTTACTCTTGTTTTAATTTGTAAATGTAGTACTTATGCTAATATTGTAATTTGTGAACGCAATTCTTAAGATTTTTGACTTCTGTATATTTGTTCAGTTTGCTAACAATACACTTTATTAGTAATAAACTACCTTAACTAGTAACACTAGTAGTAGTTAATGATTTCGGCGAAATCTGTTTTAAACTGTCTGGAATAGAATTACACAGAAATGGGGCAGACAAAGTATCGGTATATCTAAGATTTCTGTTATGGCACTGTGCGAATGGTCATGCTACCCTAGCCAAATTTTTGAGTATAGATTGATAGATAGCATAAGTAATTCCTTATAGCCCAATAAAATGGGACGAAATTTGTCGATTTGGATGAAATAATTCAGAGGGGGCTGAAGTTTTGGGAACGGGCTTATTTTGTGGTACTTTATAACATACCAAAAGTTTCCACTAGAAACTAGGAAATAATCGGTTTTTCGCAAAAAACTCGGAAAGTATCAATTTTACTGTAAAATATGTACACATGGAAATTATACGTAATAAAAATCCGCATAATTTCGTTTTTTCTTAACTTCGTACCACCTATTGGAGCCGAGATGTATTTTTTTGAAATTTTGACCGGTTTGCGACGCAACGGAAACGCGCGCGCGCGCCAATATCCATTGGCTGGATGTCGGTCTCGATAACTAGGACCGAGTAGAACTACTACTCTTTGCTCCTAGATTATCTCTGTAGACCTGGACCGGCCTTCGTGATAGGTGGGCCCGCTTACTTCTACCAGACCCAGCTTGCAAATGCGAGATGTGTCGTGATATTTTCTGCGGACCTCCCCTGGTCCTGGCTGTTGAACCTCGCTGGCTGAGGTCTCTTCTGGCGCTCTTCTTGTCTTGATATTTTCTTGGAAACGCGCGCGTTCTTCCCTAAAAGCTCAAAAATGGCTGTTCGGATCCCAAAATGTTTCAAATGAAAGGTGGTGCGAGAATAAATGCATTTTTTGCCTTATTCACTGTAAATAAATGTAAATGAAATGTGTAAAATATTCTAGTGGAGAATAAAGATCACCGAGCTCTATAACGGCAATATTTAATATTCATTCTGAGACATAGAAAGCAAGATAATTGCGAAATATGTGGTGCAAAAGAGGTTTGGCGCAACTAAATGCATTTTACACTTAGTTCGCGTCGTATCTCCAAAACGTTTAGCCTCTTCAGCCCCACGAAAAAAAAAAAAATTAAAGTTTTGTTTATTTTCTTTTGTTAATATGTTCATAATAATGTTACATAACTATTTATACTTTTGTTTTTTGAAAATTTTGTTTATTTAAAAAAAAACATCGCCCAGCTGGCTGGACAATGGGCTCCAATTTGGAATAAGGATACCATTAATTACAAAAAAAACATTTTATTTTCGTAATAAATATTTAATGAAATAAAAAAAATCTTATTTAGGAAAACGAATCATACAAACATGTTAGGAGTGAAACTCAAAAAAACACATTGGCGTTGTGGCTGAATGCATAAAAATACTTCATAAGTACTACATTGGAACCGTGTTTTACCTTTGCAGTCTTTATTACGACACCTCATAAATTTATTTTTGTCATCCACAGCGCATATTGGCAAATGATTGTTCGAGGATTTTCGTACATCAGTAGGGGGAATTGCTTTAGGCACGGATGCATTCCTTGGTTGAAGATATTTAGGTGGTACATAGTCATGATCAGTTTGATGTGTTGCTGAACAATCTGCATCCTTGGTCAGACATTCACCTATGCAAATTTTAAATTCCAGGAGATCCCTTATGTTCCG
Organism: Leptura quadrifasciata; assembly: GCA_963675555.1. NCBI lineage: Eukaryota > Metazoa > Arthropoda > Insecta > Coleoptera > Cerambycidae > Leptura > Leptura quadrifasciata. The sequence continues at coordinate 29,866,801 of OY776677.1, read as the reverse complement.
GTTGGGAATACCCATAGCCTTTTGATCCATCCGGTATTCTAACCAAGAATTAACAATTGATAAATCAATGCAGTGAAAAATAAAACGGATGGTCCATTTTTTTGTTCTTTGTGACATTCTGTAGTACGATATCATCCTATCATTCAAATCAACACCTCCCATGGCTCTATTTATTGTAAGCACTGACACAGTTTGGTCGAGGTATTGTGATGTGCCTTCCGGATTTCTTATCCCAGCGTTGAACATCTGTAACTGGCAAACTACCTTCTGATGAGGACAACATTAACACCGATCTATTATCTATCCATTTGGTAACTGAAAGCCGTCCATCTTTTCTCACTATTTCTTGAAAACTACCTCTTCCATCTTTCATTAGATCTTTGTCAGAACGAATAAGGTTTTTTGCCGAAGTAGGTATTCTTTTGTTCATGATAGTTCCAACTGCGTGAATACCTTGATCTTCTAAATAATCAAGAAGAGGACAAAAAGTAAAATATCTGTCCATAGAAATAACACTTCCTGGAACTACATTTTGAGCCAGTCGTTTCACAACACTTCCTCCAATACCAAGTTCTGGTTCAGGCTTACCAGTTGGCCATGTGCTAGCACCTTGGTAAACAAAAAAAATATAGGACCAATCCCTGTGAAGTAGCCAAAACAAAATTCTTCAAGCCTACAGGTTTTTTACATCTCGTCCGAACAATTGTTCATTTTCATCATCAGAGCCTAGGTCTACATCGCTTTCATCCCATATTCTCCTTAGTTCATCATCAGTCAATGGTTTCCTCATATACGAACGACTATCTGAAAAGCAAGAAAAAATAAAAAATTACTTCACTAAAACCGAGTGTCCAGCCGGCGGGAACACAAATAAAGATGGTTTTAGGCATGAAAAACGTCAATCACAAAGTAGCAAATACGTTAGCTAACTCTAAAGGACCTAAACCTTACTAATGCCAACAATTTACTTTTATTTTTGAACAAAAAACGGAAAAAACATTACTTACTTTTGTTATTGAGCTCGCCATAACCTCACTATGCGTTTACAAAAGTCGGGCATCTAATGAGCACAATGTGGCGCTGACTGCCTGATCGCAAGTTATGTGAGGTCAGCCCGCTGTACAATCGGTTTCAAGCATCAGAAATGATGCATATTTTATATTAGAGCGAAAATAAAAAGTGTCCAGCCGGCTGGACCGGGGGACCGAGGAGGTTAGACGTACGAAAAAAATGTATAGAACCTTAAGGTAGAGAATTTACAGACGTGCAACTTTTACAATAGGTGTTGTTCCCGTTTGTGCCATAAAAACTGAGTTAATCGCGAATCCGCGGCCTTCCGAAGCGATTTTCACGAATTCCTCCAAGTGTATCGTGGCGTAATTATCAAGTGTTATTCAGGACGTCCAAATAAACACCATTAAAAACATTTTTTTGTAAAGCACGAATTTAGCACAGAGGTCAATTTTACAGATAAAATGCCTGGAGTATAAACGTGGGTACAAAAAAAAAAGTTACAGACAAACAGACCGACAGACAGACAGGACATTTTTTTCCTTTCGCTCAAATTTAAAATCTCGTCGTTTCATGACATTTTAAGCCTATTTCAACAAACAAAAAAATTTAAAAAAAATTTTTGCGTTACTATGCTTCCACTGGACGTGGAAGTATAGTGCATACGATCAGAATTGAAACCGTATAAAAACTAGAAGCCGGCAAAAACAGTCTTTATTGTTTTTCTTATGACAAGCATTTTTATTTACCTCCGCAAGAGATGCCGACTGTTTTTGCCGGTTTTTAGTTTTTATACGGTTTCAATTCTGGTCGTATACACTATAATTATTATGATTATTTTATTTTTAAGATTTGAATTTAAGCATGTTTGTCTATTCTCGGGGTATGTTGTGGGGTTCGCTCTAGACAATTATCAATAAAAGTCATAAGTTGAAATAAGAAATGATTAAATGTATTAAAGATTTAAATGGTTTCAACATTACAGTGAATTAAATTGAATATGATTTGAATTTACATGGGTTAGAATAATAAAGAATGTTAATAATTAGGCCTTTTTATTTTTGTAAACTGATGAAAATTGAATAAATATTTTATACATAAGAATTTTTAGTTGAGCTCAAATGTAACGAAAAGGTATACCTTTTATAACCATCCGGTCGGTATGCTCCCTCGTTGTGCTGTCAAAACCTTCCTTTCTCGATTGTGGACCTCACTTCTCTCCGGGCTGACTTCATTCTATACCGCTCACAGCTGTTTACTTGCGAAGTGAATAATTGTTTTGTTTAATAGCTGTTTATGTATTAAGTCCATAATACAAGGCTTTATTGAACGAGTCTGGTTTATGGCCGAGCGAGCGCAGCGAGCAAGGCGATAAAGAGGGCGAGTTCAATGAAGCTTTATTATGGACGAGTTGCATACAAAGCTTTATGTCCGACTGCTAAATTTGCCTTATTAATGAAAAAATTAATTCAATGATGACATTTTTGACATTTTTATGAGTGTTGTACATATTTATTTGAAAACGTCAAAATCTGACATCGGCTCATTATTGGAAACGTCTAAATTCGACACGATAGTAACTTTATTTTACTAGTACAATAAAAGTAACTTTATTTTACTGGTACAATAAAGAGGTACTTTATAGCCACAAAACTATATCGTAAACAGTCCTTTATAAGGTGGTCGGACATAAACGATGTTTTTCGCATTTTGACTGATAATAAGCTATTTTACTAAATTCAAAATCGTTTAATAACGTAGCACTTTACCATATTAAAGTGTCACTTTACTATACAGTAATGTCAGTGTTAATAAAAACAGTTTGACAGAAAATTGTTTATTTAAATATTGGAAACATTGTTATATATATATTTCGTATACTTCTCGTATTATTCCTTGGATTTTAAAGGAATGTAAGCACGAAGATGCATCTCGAACCGCATTTAAAATGTCTTCAGAACAATTTTCTAACTTGTTTTCAGTAGCAAGACTCATTTTTGTAATTAATATATACATTAAAATCAATTCGACTCAGAAAAATTATAGCTAACAGTTATTACATAAATAAACAATGCCGTCAGTTTACTAGGTTACGGAAATCCTCCACAAGTAAAGTGTAAACGAATTTAATTGAAACCGTATAAAAACTAAAAGCCGGCAAAAACAGTCGGCATCTCTTTATTGTACATGGGCGGAGGTAAATAGAAATGCTTGTCATAAGAAAATAATAAGATTTTCGGGCGTTATTATATTATCCTTTGTTTCAAATGGTCTCCAGAAAGCCATGGTAAATTAGTAAATAATTAAAATATTTTACCTTTCATATAGTAGTAAATATTTATAAATATGAACAATAACTAACTAAACTCCTACGCTTGATATTATAACAGGTATTTACGCACTGCACTGGCACATTAACAGCACAGCAGAAGTCCACCTTTGACCATTGAGAAGCGATTTACGAGTTTTTTTTATGCTAGTAGGCCTGTCCGTTTTATTATCTTTAAACCAGTGCAGTCGTAGATGGTTCATTCAGGCTGATTACATTGCCAGTCTCGGACTCGCCTGCACAGTTTTAACTACCATTCGAATCTCGATACCATTGCTAAATATATAGGACAAAATATCAAGTTCAGGGCGCACGGTCCTGTGCTTTAACACTGACCAGTTCCAATTATCCTCGTATAAAGTATGCTTACTCTGAGATTTTTTAAATTTCAAATTTTGTAATGCTTTTATATCTATCACTATTGCAACTATTATCACTATCACTATTATAATTACCTACTAACACAAAATGCAAAAAATATTATAAACAAATCTAGTTAGAAAAGCTGTTTTACTAAACTCATATAGTTTTTGAGTTACTCGCTCGCTGCGCTTGCTCGTACTTAAACACGAAAACTTGTTGTTTAATGTAATATTATTCTGCTATTGCTTGTTGAAATGTTGAAATTATACCTCTGTATTAACTGGATTACTCGAAACACTTTGATTTATATGCAGGTAGGTTAAATGTTTGTTGTTTATTTTAAATTTTATCATAATTTTATATTATCTAAGCGTACACCGACTTAGATAATCAACGAATTATATTCATTTCGGATATTTTACAGTTAATTTTACCTGTAATTAGGTGTATTTTATGTTTTCATGTTAAATGCGATAATATTTTATTGACTGAGTTGACATCTGCCTTCTCCTAGTCAAATTTTTGTTTTATACTTTTTGAGGTTATATTTTGCTTGAAATTTTTGTACGTGTTGCCTGGCTCACGTTTAAATATACACTAAACTTGTAGATCTGTGCCCAAAATTGTATAATTTTGACGTTTCTCACCAAATCAGATTGCTTGATATTAAAATTGTATAATTGATTTTTCTTCATTTACACTTTTTGCAGCTATTATTGGCTTTTACTGAAAATAAATCTTACCAATGTGTTTCTTTCTATTTCAAGTTTAATTATTTAATTATTAATTTATGCAATTTATTAGGTTATTAAATAATTTTTTGAACATTAAATTATCCGATATAAATTTGCATATTTCTTCATATTCAGTCACTTTCTATATATTTTACCATTTAAATATTTTTCTGAACACTTAATATTAAATAGAATGCAACCTTATCTTCAATTTTCAATTACAATTTAATAGTTATACAATTTTTTTTATATTTCAGATGACATATCTGAACATTGGTATCTCCCGACTTAATGGAAGAGCTTACCTAATTAAAATCTATCATTAATTGTTCCTCATGGCCTATAGTTTCAACATGGCACACTACACTAAAAGTTTTTTATTTTTTCCACTTGCGTTTTAGAACTCTGTTTTTGAAGCACTATTATGTCATTATGAAGGAGTTTATTAAAGTTTAATTTTGGAGAACTTAGAACACTTTACAGTAAGTTTATGACATTTCGTAAGTAGAAATGTCTGTTTTTATTCTTTTTAAACTTATACTATTTACAGATATTGAACAATTATTATTAACCAAATCTATCATTTTCTTATTTCAACTGCTTCTTATGCTTGAATCAAGCTTTTATTTTACAAATGTCAATTATAAGGTAAAATCATAGTAGGTAGGTGTCAAAATAATACGAAACTGATGCTTGCATACTTTTAAAAATAAGTTAAGTTTTGATGTTGGCGACGTTTTTGATGACTCGGTATTACTAAACAAATTGAAAAGAGCGAACCCTTTAACTATCGATCCGTATTCGTAGAATGGTTGAAAAAATAAAATGATAGAATTGTTGGTATATAAATTATTGTAGTAGTGAACAAAAAATCCAGTGCGTCCTAAAATAACTCGTAATATATTCTTTAAATTCGTTGAACATGATTTTAACAAATAGATCACTTGACAGCTTGTTCATAATAATCGACTTACTCAACATAAAGGGCATAGGACTATAATCGTGTCAATACACTATTCTAATATTCTTGGTTATATATAAATATATATTTTTTGGCAAAGGCGATATTTTCCTTTAAACTTCCAAGGATTTTAATTCAAATAATTTATATCACAATTTTGAGCGTTACTAGATCTCCTAGTTGAAAATACAATCACATACATTTGAAATAAAATACAGCACATAAAAATGCATTACTTATTACAGAAATGTAAAAGTTGAAAAACTTGTTAAAAACTTCCACCAAAGTCCACTAGCTACTTTGGAAAGACTGTCAGCATGTACAGCTATTTTTAATTTAACACAGTATATGTGGAGTATGTTTCAGTTTCATAGATAAAGTGACCAGTCCAGGGGCGTAGAGGCTTATCCGAAATAACAAATTCTATGTATTAGCCATTAAACATAATATTTGATATAGATAAAAGCATTGTACATAATTTAGCTTCATGCAAAATTTAATACAAATTCATTACATTCTATTATGTATGAAAACAATGTGCAGGTCGATTTCATGTCTATTTCCTCAATTAAATGTGTTCATTTCAGTGGCGTCTAAACTGAATCAACGATAAATTAATGATAATAATAATATGATGACTAATATGTATGACTGATGGTCGAGAGGTGAGTGCACTTGTTTCTCACCCAAAAGTTCCGGATTCGATCCCCGGTCGTGGCAGTGGAAAATACTGTGAGAGGGATTTTTCCTCTATACACGGATATTGGGTGTGTGTCCCTTGCTCTAAATGTGTAGCCCCCTCCCACACAAGGCTCTTACAGAGCCTTCCGGGATAAAGGGGGGTCGTCATTACCTGTGGTGTATTTATTATTACTTATTTATTTATTATATAATAATATTTATGGTCATGCAATCTATTCAATGAGGAAAATGTCTGTTCGACGGGGTCGACTTTTCACAAAAAAGAGCTTGTATATCTTTTTTCATACTCATTTTTACCACATTATCAATGATTTGATCACTGGTTAGGCTCATTCTGATGTCTTTTTCAACTGACATTTGTACTAAGGCATCCAAGTGATGCTAGTGAAATTATTTCTCTATGTAAGCCCGCCAGAAAAAAGCTGTGAATTTTCTTAATCGTCCTTATGGAATTCCTAGAGATAAAAAAGAACTATCAATGGCTTAATACCTGAAAATAAAAAAACAATACTGGCTAAATCTTCCCAAGTGCAGTGGCTAAAAATACTATATATTATCTACAAAAACATGTGTTGTTGATTATTTGAATGTAAAGCTGGGGTTTCATTGCGCGAAACTGACTCGCGCAACTGTTTCGCGAAACTAGATTCGCGTTGTGGATACCTACCACCCCGGAACTTTTTGGGCGAAGACGTTTCGAGATGAGCGGACCGGTAGTCGGTTTTTGACTGCGCATCAAAGTATTTCGCGTTGTTTGTTTCGCTCCGTGTAAACGTATACTTGTCTCGAGCTTCAAAATGAACCAGGAGAACTGCATTCCCCTTACTGAACTGCATCAGAGCTATCGATTTTTGTGGGATGCCATCATAATAAGACCGCGTGGAAGGAAATGAGCATCAAAATGGGACAAACTGTCGGTACTCTTAAAGCAAAAATGAAAACTCTAATGGAGTCTTACAGGAGTGAAAAATCAATTGAAAAGAAGAGCAGAGTCCCTGGGTCAGGTATGTAAGTTGTTTTATTTTTTAAAACATTCTGCATACCTAATCCAGTGACTCTGTTACTGCTTCTCTCATATTAGTATTCATTCCTCTTATTATGGGATCAACCTGTGAAAAGAGGTATTCAAAGTCTTGTGAAGTCATCCGGGCAAAGTTATAGTATTATTGATGGGTTCTACTTCTATACCTCTCAGAAGCTAGTTTTCATATTGCAATCGCCGACGAAATAATTCTATGGCCCACCACCGGTGTTTTCTTCGTTTTCCTTCTTTTTATTTTCAACATAAAGTATCGCCATGATAGCAAACGCTGGTGCTGCAGTCGTATATACCAACGGAGTGCTTGTCTCGCACAAACTGGTGACTCACTTTGTTTCGCCTCTATGTTGCGAAACTGGTTAGCACGAGACAGCCGCTCCGCGAGCGATTCTCGCGAAATAGTTGTGCGAGTCAGTTTCACGCAATGGAACCCCAGCTTATTAAACATTGATTTCTATATAACAAACGAGTCTATGTTTATCGTAGTCTATTACTGTGTATTTTCTTCCAAATATTTCAAAAGTTTCAACAATGTAATAATAATAGGCTTTTTGAAAAATGAAATTTTTCGATTTTAATTTTTAATATTTGGGAAAAATAACGTCATTTCCGTGTAAACCAGAAGTGATATATAAAATTTTACATGCATGTTTTTACTTCCCTCTTATAGTCAATTAAAATTATGCAAACGTCGGTTATTCTGAATTATCTTAAAAAATCCGTTTTTCAGCTATAACTTTTACTATTGTCTATTTTTAAACGGCATCGGATTCCACAGAAAAGACAAATTCAGTCTGGATTTTCAACAAAAAATTACAGAGAATATCAAGTGTAACACGTAAACTGGAACGCACTGTATATTTGTTTACTGCTTGATGCGTATTGTCGGCAAAATGCACTTTTATTCTTAGATTTTTATATCTATCTCTTAAGTTCACTAGGTCGGTGCTATAAAAGCTTTAGCTTACCAAGCAAGTTAATAACCTTCCTTTCTTTGTAAAAATCAAAAAGCATTATTTACAACTTATTTTTAATTAAACTGGCCCCATTTATGTAAACGGCAGATCTATTATCCACATCATCAATTAAAACTTATGCACACTTACCAAGTACACTTTTGAGAAAAACTCTTAATAAGACACACAGTTTCGATTCCCGTTTATTCAAAAACTGAAAAGAAATTTGTGAAGTTTATGGGCATTACAGTGCACTCTGCAACTATTCACAGACTATAAGCCATTTGATTCCGTAATTAAGGACAATAAATAACCCTAATTGTAAGTTCCAACCCCTGATGTCGGTTGGCTGATGCGGCCAGGTAGGTTTTTGAAAGGACAGATAATTTTGTCCAGATAAAATGCAATTAATAGGTAAAATATCCTCTCAGAAAGTGTATAACATAGCATGAAAATTTTAACATCAGCCCCGCCCCCCCCCCCCCAGCGGCGGCAGCCAACCCCACAGAGCCCGGTGACCGGCGGCCCATCAGGGCCTGTTATATCTACTAACACAAATGGTAATTTTGAAGTTTATCTCGATTTTTGAGTTTTTTTTTGTGGATACATTAATAAGGAAGTTATATGAAGCGTTTGTGACTAATGAAATGTTGCGCAAATGTTTAATAATCGAAGAAATCGAAGAAAGTGGAGAGAATAGGGGAGCTGGGTGTATAAAAACGAGTGAAAATACGTTTTTAGGTTATTTTGAAACGATTAGCATTGAAAAAGTCATTTTAGGGCAAGCGTAAATAAGAGTAATGGCATTGATTGCTTATTACTGAAATTCATTGATTTCATTGAGTCCCGTCGTACCCCAATAAACATTCATGATGCTTACTTTCCATTGCCCTGAAATGACTTGTTTAAATGCTTTTCATGTGAAAGTGACCTAAAATTCTCGTATTTTTACTACGTTTTGGGTCCTTTATGTATTGGTCATTGCAAACCGAAAAAGTTAGGTTAGGTTAGACGTATTTAGTAGATATAATGCTGTAATGACTCTTATCTTTATTTATCCTTGCCCTAAAACGACTTTTTCGATGCCAATTGTTTCAAAGTGGCCTAAAAACGTCGTATTTTCACTCATTTTTATCCACCCAGCAACCCTATTCGCTCCACTTTCCCGTCAATTCCCTCAATTATTACACATTTGCGCAACGTTTCATTAGTCACAAACGCTTCATATAACTCTGTTATTAATGTATTCACAAAAAAACTCTCAAAAATCGAGAAATGAATAAACTGCAAAATGAGTTAGCCATGAAATGAATTAAAAATTGTTTTGATAATCTTTTGGTGCAAAATTTTTTTAGACGTTTTGTTTTTGTATACACACTAAATCACATTTTAATTTATCTTGCTTCATCTCATAAAAGTATAGGGGTGGTATTAGGGGTAATAGTGGGGGGTATGCTGATGTCAAAAAAAATTTTGAGACCTTAACTTTTCGTACATGCCCTAAATTGCAATTTTATGGACTCTTACTTGCTTGTTTTGCCTATTTACCCCCGAACCCTTCAACGGAATTAGATCAAAATATAATCTAGTTCCAGATCTTATTACAATACATAAGTGTACCAAATTTCAAGTCAATACGATAAACGGTTCCAGAGTAAACGTGCGCACAAAAGAAGTTACGGACAAACCGACAGGCAGGACATTTTCTTTGCTCAAATTTAAAATCTCGACATTTCGTGACGTTTTAAGCCTATTTCAATAAAAAAGATTTTTTTGCGTTACTATATTTCCACTGGACGTGGAAGTAATAACAGATTACTAGCAGGCAAGAAGCAAAGTAAAATTGTAAAGTACGCTCTATCAATTCATTGCACGCCAATGGTCCAGATGCTGAATGGGTCGTAATAAGAGGGTTTGTTTATAACATCGCATAGACTTCTACCAGTGGTGCATTTATTTTCAAGCCGATTCAATAGAGGCCACGCTGCCACGCCATTTATTATTCAAAGACGAATTATAAAGTTCTTTGATCCCACTACAAATTCGCACGTTTTAAGGCTGCCAATTTTAAGTTAAATAGAGTTTACTGCCCACTATATAAAACGTGCATTTCTCATTCCGCTCGGCCATTGTAAAGGCAAAACTGTTTTTCGTTTTTAGATTGGCGTTACAAGTTTGCGCGACGCGACGGAGTTTATTTGTAAAGAGTTATATACCTATATGGTGGATCACACAAAACAAGATTTATTTAGTTTCTTTAGTATTTTTAAAAACTTTACCAATTTTAATCATTTATTTATTTATTCAGTTTGGTTACAACTACCTAGACAGAAATGCAATTATAACGCAGAGATTTTACAAATATGAAAAATCAAAAAATAATTATAACTAAACTAGAACTGCTGAAAATAAATAACTTGAACACTTGTTTTAACGGTTACAGTTATAACATAAAATAAATGTTTGTCCACCCTGTATATTTTATTTAATTAATATTAGTATATAGTTAGACAATTAATATAAATTCCGAAAAAAATTAAACGGGTTATGTTCCTACTTAAAAAATCATGGATGACGTAACAAATAGCGTACATAGAGGGTGGCCCATTAGTGCGAGGGAGTAAAATATCTGGTCTATTATAAGAAATAGAACAAAAATGTTTTAAATAAAAGTTATAGGGCATACGTTATTGCCTATTTCAAAAAATACTTTGATAAACACAGGGTGTTTCTTTAAAGCGAGAGAGGTTCAAGGTTTGTTTTTTAATGACACACCCTGTATATTTTTTAGACCATCGATTTCAGCGTAAAATTTGATGATCAATACTAATTTCTTGCTTTGAAAATGTTGAGACGTTGCCAAGATATTGCGAAAACTGAAAATTCACGGAAAAACAGTGCATCACAAATGAAATAGACATATTGTTGTTAATGAGAGTTAAAGATCAATTTATGTATTTATTTATTTATTACTATAAAATATCCAACGGGCAAGTGCCCAATTACAGGATAAATATCCTAGTATAGTACATACATTAAGCATTGTAAAATGACATTAAAAAAAATACATGAAAATAAAAACGGGGATATTACATAAATAACACGTTACATAAAACATTTTTTGACATCATTAAGACTACAAAATAAGATATCCAAATTATATTCAATATTTGAGTAATTATTTAATATTTGATATAAAGGCGACTTTAAGAGAAGGTTAGTGCGCGCCTGGGGGAGCAAAAATAAGCTGTTATGTCTACTATTGATTCTAGGGACTCGATATATAACCTTTGCAATAATTGACTCACATTTTATCCTATAATGAATTAATTTAAATAGGAAAATAACAGAATGCAGTGTGCGTCTAATGACAAGACTTTGCATGTCAAATCGCTCGAGGAACTGATTATGAGGTGTCCCTCTGGCGGGATAGACACCATCTAGAAGAAAAACAGCTGATTTGAAGAATCTTCGTTGAACTCTTTCAATTAATGTTATGTACGTTGTGTATATTGGACACCATATTGCTGAAGCATACTCAAGCCTGGATCTTACGAAAGTAATAAATAGCAAGCGCAGAGTAGAAATGTTTTTAAAATCCTTAGAGTTGCGCAAAACAAAACCAAGACTTTTGTATGCACCAGCCAAACACACATCTATGTGATGGGAAAAACTGAGGTCAGAGTCAAAGAAGACTCCTAAATCTTTAATATAGTCAGGCCTCTCGAGAATTTGACCGTCAAGTTCATAATGAAATAAAAGTGGTGCATTTTTACGAAAAAAGGACATAACATTGCACTTGCTAGGATTTAGTGGCAATTTGTTCTTACGGCACCAATTATCAAGTGTAGTGATATTATTTTGAAGGTTCTCACACTCAGAGAAGAAATTCTACAATATAATTTGAGGTCATCGGCGTATAGCAAATAGTGAACATTGATATCTTTGGCAATATGGTTAATAAATATTATAAAGAAGAGGGGTCCCAAAATTGATCTTTGGGGAACGCCTGAAGTTTGAGGGAAATGGTTAGACCGAAACCCTCGATATTGCACAAATTGAAAGCGTTCCGTAAGGTATGACTGGAAAAGACTTACTAGGCCTGTGCAAAGTTCAACTCTGATGAGACTGTTTAAAAGTAGAGCATGACCAAGTCTATCAAATGCTTTGGAGAAGTCAGTGTAGATGACGTCTACCTGACCTCCCTCATCAACAACTTCAGATATAAATTGAGTCACACACAAAAGATTGGATACTGTAGAACGACCCTGTATGAAACCGTGTTGCTCTGGCATAATTATATTGGAAACATGAGGTGATATAAAGCTGTGCAAGATAATCTCAAATACCTTACAGAAATTGATAAAATGGCTATGGGTCTGTAATTGGTGAAGTTGTTCTTAGCATCTTTTTTGTGAACAGGCGTAATTCTAGATAGTTTCCAGATATTAGGAAAAACCCCAGAGGTTAATATCAAATTATATAAGATGAGCAATGGTTTACAAAATATTATCGCACAGTCTCTAACCAGGAATGCTGGCACTAAGTCCGGGCCCATGCACATATTATTTTTAATCTTTTTTATTGCCGCTGAAATGTCGGACTCGGTTATTCTCACTATATTTAGGGCATTGTAGTTGCTGAAGATGTTTATGTCGTCTGTAAAGTCCTCTGAGGTAACAAAAGCCTCTGAGAAAGAATGGGCAAAAGTATTTACTATCAACTGAGGGTCATCGACATCTTGACCATTATGATTCATAGTTGAAGGAATAGCTGTAGTATTTCTTTTAGAATTGATAAAAGTCCAAAAGTTATTAGGGTTATTTTTTACTGAGTCCTCGGCATTGATCACAAACCCGCTATATGCCACCGCAATATTAGTTTTAAGTCAAGCTCTAAGACGTTTAAATCCGCTATAATCATCGCTACTCTTGTAGGAATTATATTTTCTTCTAGCTTTTTCTTTTGATTTCCACTGATCAATGAGCGGTTTCGAAAACCATTTTGGAAATTGCCTACTATATTTCATTTTATGCTTTACTGGTATATGTTAATTATTTAGTAAGTGCAAAAATAAATATCAGATAAAATATCTGAGAGGAGCGCACATTTATTTTTATGTATCATAGATTTTATACAGGGGCATCAACTTGTCAATCTTCAAACATCCAGAACTTCGTTTTTTCAAACGGAACACCCGCTATATTGTAATATAAAGATAAAGATAAATGATCAAACAATAAAACTGGCGATGTTAGTATGCTAGGTATTTGTCTCCACTGTTCCTTTTAACCTTTGTTTATTAAACCTTTTATCCATGGTCTAGTTCTTGTTCATTATCAGAAGTCATCATGATGGACCCCTTGATGTGAAACGAGTGTTCCTTGTCTTGATCCTTAATTCGTATTTTATGGGATAATAATTTTGGAGGGTTTATATTTATATTTTTTGGGGGGATTGAATTTACATACCTATCTACGCATATTTATGTTTTTTCCTTTTGGATCAATTTCATTATTTGTTAGAGTCTCGTAGCTAAAGGAGTATATTCAAAGCCAAAACTGGGAAAAAACTATGACATTTCAAATTCCTGATGTAAACAAATGAACACAGATTTTATGGCTGATGTTAGTAATGTAATGATATAAAAAGACAAACAGTTACTGTCACATAATTTCGTACCTGAGGAATTTTAATGTAATACAGTATTTAAAATAAAGATTTTTTCTATAGAAGATAGATAAGGTTTTTGTACTAGGAGCAATTGATAAAAATTGTTTATTTACGACAAGAATTTAGACAAGATGCCCAGATATAAGACATCCCAGAAAAGAAGCTTTTGAAAATTTACTGCAGCTATTTTCCCGAACAGGAAATATTGCATATGAAAAAAACAGACAGAACTAAGGCTATTAACCGAAGAAAATGAAATGACTGTTCAGTTAAAAGTTAAGATCTTCATATCTCGAACAAAGAAATATCAAAACAAACTGACATAAGCCGGTCTGTCGTGCAAAGAATTTTGAAGAAAAACAAAGTCCATTCGTACCATATACAATTAATGCATTAGACGAGGATTTCGAAAAACCGGTAACATTTTGTGAATGAGCTCGGCAACAAATTCTTCGACATAGAGATTTTTTTAATCATGTATTATTCGTTGATGAAACAACATTTCATAAAAAAGGGTTTGTCAATAGACATAGTTTTCATTATTATGCAACCGAAAATCCACATTGTATGCGAAGTACTAGTCAGACAAAGAGGTCATGGGGCGGCAGAATAAGAAATTATGTCATTGGCCTTTATTATTTGAAGGAAGAATTAGCGGCCTGATTTATCTAAATTTTCTGGAGTATCAGTGGCCGTAGTTAATAAATCATTTACCCATTCCACTCAGAGAAAGTGGTATTTACGCGACGGAGCACCAGTTCACCACACGGTATCTATCCACACACATTTAAATAATGAATATCCTGGAAGATGGATAGGGAGAGGGGGATCTTTGAAATGGCCGCCACGCCCACCGGACTTGACAAAAATGTTTTTTTATATGGGGCTACGTCAAAGATCAAGTATATTAAACACCTCCAACTACAAAGCAGGATTTGAAAGTTCGAATTAGGGAAATATTAAAAAACATTATCATCAATATGTTAAGCAACGCTAGTCGAGCTTTTGAAAACCGTGTGCATTATTGTTTAGAAGTAGCAGCTGCGAATTTTGAACATTTGTTTTAATAGGTGTTTTATGTGTTTTTTCCTAGTTACCGTTGTTGTTATTTTTAAATATCCCGCCTTTAAAATTGGGACAAAAAATATAATTTAAAATCGGTATTTCAGTTTTAAAAGCTACAATTACGTAATGACAAATTCATAGCTTACTTGTGCAAAAACGCAATGATTTTAAGTTATCAATTAAATTGTGTAAATATCTCAAAAACTAGCAATTTCGGGGCATAATATCACAGCAACTGACTTAAAGAGATATAATAGTTGTTGTATAAAATAGTGGAATAATATACTGTGTGTTCCACTTGAAAAAACACTGTTTTAGATATTCGTAGATTGATAAATTTGATGCCCCTGTATAAAATCTCCCACACATATTAATAAATGTTAGACATTTTATCTGGTCTTGATCTTTGTACTTTCTTAATGATTTATCGCAACTGTCATTAACAAAAAAAACAATTACATAATTTGTAATTCACTGTTTTCCCGTAAATTTTCC
The DNA here is from genome assembly GCA_963675555.1 of Leptura quadrifasciata. Lineage (NCBI taxonomy): Eukaryota > Metazoa > Arthropoda > Insecta > Coleoptera > Cerambycidae > Leptura > Leptura quadrifasciata. Next base: position 29,851,473 of record OY776677.1, on the reverse strand, counting down.
TATTTTTCGCAATATCTTGACAATACTGCAACGTTTCATATACGAAATTCTTCTGACATAATAATGTTATATACACACCCACGCCCTCTTCCGAAGAGAGATTTAATCCCTAGCAGCAGAGTAAACGGAAGCCTGCCTAATTGGCTACCAGTAAAACGGTAGTTTACCAGTTGGCCCAGAGATGGCGCCATTACCACAAATCGACAAAACAGTAGAATCATCCGAAATGACAAACCAGAGGGAAGGGCAAGTCGTTTGGAATAGTCTACAGTGAAATGGACGAATCGAGAATAAGCGCCACGGATATATACGAAGCGTCAGTTATATTTTAGATGACAGGTGATCAGATAAGATAAAGAACAGTAACAAGTAGGGAACCTATAGTAGTTCAAAGTCATAGTTAGTGTGTAATTATACAAATTATGAAATTACATTGTAATTTAGTGATTAATAAATCAGTGGTTAGTGAAAATTCATGTTGCAATTATTGAACCTAGGCTTGGAGGTGTTTACTGTAGGATGTAAACACGTAACAATAAGCAAAGCTTGACAAAGGGTCTTTTATAATCGTTTATACGTGTAAATTCAGCATTCGTAAAGTTATATTTATATTGCACTGATGTTATTGCGATTTTTCAACGGCGCATTATAAATATTTCGCTTTCGGATTATCCTATCCTATTACAGTTATTAGATTTGCGTAGAATGCAATTCTAGTAATATATTTTCACAGCGCTTTTAAGCCTCTACTTTGAACATGTAACTTCTAGCATGAATCCATATTTATGTTTGCTATCATCCTGTACCATCTTATTAGATTACGTAAATGCACCAGTTATGTCATCTATTTTATATAACAAGAGAATTTTCTCATAAAAAAAGTAGCCAAAAAGCTTCGTCGGGCCGGTGTTTGGATTCAGTACTAAACATCAAGAGTTCAATTATTAAGTATAATGGTTGAATATTCCTTGTTTAGGAAATTACTATACCGGGTGTTAGAAAAGTATGGGAACGGTGGAAAATCTCGAACAGTTTACATCAAATCCAAAAATAAAAAAATACGTGTCAAAAATTTTTCAAAAAAATATCTACTGATACCAAAATGACCTCCACACCCACCACCCTGTGTCAACACGAGTAGCTAGAGTTTGTAAATATTTACAAACTTATGGGCGCTTAAGATTTGTTTCAATTTTGTGCGATTGCAGCGACACTTTGCGAGAATCGAAAAAAATACCCGATATAAAATTCACGTATTTTTGGCCGTAGAATCCGAATCCGCTATAAAAAATAGGGATTTTCATTACAAATTTTAAAGTTGCCCCCGCCCCACCCACTGGGTTAGGGGTGGGAGAGTCGAATCCAATGTCATTGGATAGATTTCCTAAAAATAATAAATACGTGTTTTTCAGTTTTTGAAATTGGACGGTTTTTTATGGGCACAAGACGCTACTCTTGAAACAGTAATGCTTTCTTTTCATTTTTTGCGATTACAGCGACACCATGCAAGAATCGAAAAAAATGTCCGGAATAAAATTTACGTATTTTTTGCCGTAGAATCCGATTCCGCAATAAAAAATAGGGGTTTCCATTTGAAATTTTAAAGTTGCCCCTCGCCCCACCCACAGGGTGGTGGGTGGTGAGGTCATTTTGGTATCAGTAGTTAGTTTTGTGAAAAATTTTTGATACGCATTTTTTAATTTTTCGATTTGATGCAAACTGTTCGAAATTTTCCACCGTTCCCATACTGTTCTAACACCCGGTAGTTTAATCAATATACACTTCAAAATGACACAAGCATGAAATAAATGGTATACAGCTGAATGTCGTGATGAAAACATTGTAATTATACATTTCTTAATTACCAATCACTTGTTTGCACAACCTACAACTAGATTAAACACATTTTTAAGGAAAAAATAATGGATAAACGATAGATTAGTATCTTACCAACAAAAAAAATGAATTACGTTTAGAAACGAAGGAAAATTCTCTAAGTAATAAAACAAAAATACAATTTAGTAATTACGAAAAATTAAAAATAACATACATCTGGTCGATAGCCGAGTGGGTTAAGGCGCGAAGTGGCAATCGCGATTAATCACACGAACATCGCATCCTGGCTCCGGCACTGGCACTGTTGGAGGAAATGGTTGTATGTCCGCGTTTTTTCAATGCGTAACCCCCTTCCGCACAAGCCCTGGCTTCTGGAATTGGAGCTTGTCTAATTTCTGTGGTGTTTACTTATTATTTATTATTATAATAAATTGTATTTGTGGAACAAGGTGAATTCAATGAAAAAGTACTATAATATATTCTACAACGGATTCAGGAAACCAAATTCTAGCGTCGAACTTAGACATAGCAAACGAATTCAATAAACATTTTTAATCCGGCAAATAATATAGTTCCTGATGATGAAAATGCCATTAAAAAAGTTTCGCCCAATTGCTTATATTTGATACACATTGACGTAACCAAATGTACATATAATTAAATGTTTAAATAGAAAAATGCACAATCATAGAAGATATAAGCATTAACAGTATACTTGCTTATGAAAAAATAAAAGGGAATACACTTATTGGTTTTTTGTAGTGTTTATTTTCCTAATTTGTAATGTCTAATGATGGTTGTAATAAAAAACTGAAATATAAGAAACTAAAATAACTTTTTATTTAATGAACGAAATCCCACATTAATTAATTTAATATTTACCTCAAAAAAATAAAATCATCCGGTACTGTGGACTTTGTATCACTAGTTAGCTATGAATGAAGGAAACTAACATTGTCAAGAGTTATGTATAAGGCAAAAGAAGTATTGATATCTGTGGAATAAGAGACAATGTTAAAACGCCTGAATATGGAGTACCACAAAGTACAGTTCTAGCACCACTGCTGTTCAGCATATACATAAACGACTTAGTAAGTTACCAACGCAGCTTCAGTGAAATAATTACTTTTGTCGACGACGTTATAGTCTATATCAAGATAAATAAAAGAATTATTAAAAGGGGCGGGTTACTGATATAATATAAGACAAAATCGTTCATCTATTTTTGTACATATTTCACTGTCTTATCTGGGCACATTAATTTACAAATCAAAGTCGTAAAATTCCCAAAATAAATTATAAAGGTCGTAATTGAACGTGTGTTGGACAAACAAAACTATAACTAGAAATAGATTGAAGAAGCACAGAAATATATAATGTAATAAGAAGCAATTTTATAACGCCTGAATATGGAGTACTACAAGGTACAGTTCTGGGACCACTGCTGTTTACCATATACATAAACGATTTAGTAAGTTGCCAAAGCAGCTTCAGTGAAACAATTACTTGGGTCGACGACGCTATAATCTATATCAAGATAAATTAAGGAATTATTAAAAGAGGTGGGTTACTAATATAAAACAAAGTCGTTAATTTATGTTTGTACGTATTTTACTGTATTTTCACACTAATTTCGTATGTTGGACAAACAAAACTATAACTAGAAATAGATTGCAGAAGCGTAGAAATGTATTGATATCTGTGGAATAGGAAGCAATTTAATAACGCCTGAATGTGGAGTACTACAAGGTACAGTTCTGGGACCACTGCTGTTTACCATATACATAAACGATTTAGTAAGTTGACAACGTAGCTTCTGTGAAATAATATTACTTTTGCCGAAGATGCTGTAGTCTACATCCAGATAAATTAAAGAATTATTAAACGGGGTGGCTTACTGGTATAATATAAGACAAAGTCGTTAATTTATTTTTGTACGTATTTTACTGTCTTTTCTGAGCACACTAACTTACAAATCAGTCGTATAGTTTCCAAAATCAACTATAAAGTTAGTAATTGAACGTATGAATTGGAAAGTATAAAGTCGTTTGAGAATAGATGTTTAATGTAGAATTGTGTGGGAAACTGAAATGAGGACTTCGGTATTCAGTTAATGTATTATAGTTACCATCTTTATCCAAAATCGCTCTAACAACAGTCCACATTACAAAACGGCTCTCTATATGCTAAGACTCCATGAATACAAACGCAATCTAAATTTTATGGGTGGGTACAATTTACGATAATTTGCTAACAATGATAAACTACCTCTATAAGAAATAGAGTCAATTACGAAACATGCAACAAAGATTTTCTAAATGGTATATTTCCGTGTCAGTTTACAGATGTTTAAAGGAATTAAACGGATATTCAATAAAGAAAGGGGTCATGTAGTCTAAGCAACTTATAAAAATAGGAAAATATTAATAGTTGAATATTTAAATGCGATGATTAAACACATACAATGATATTGTCATAATATGCGTTTACATTATTTGAATATCATTTAAAAAATCCTTCTTGATCTATTACAATACAATCTTGTTTTTCTGATTTAGTTAAAATATTGATATAGTTGGGTGTATATTTACTGGGACGTCAAAAAACGCATCAAAAACTTTACGATCGCATTAAAATACAGTTACTCTCTGTATTATCTCGCTTACAAATTGAATCACTTATCTTTCTAGTTTTTCAATGTACGTCGGCTTGTTTGGTGACACTATGCCGAATGGTTCACCGGCGTTAATAGTTAGCTCGTCAAGTTTTTATTACGTTTTTTTGACTGCCCAGTAAATATACATCACCCGACTATGGTTATGTATCGAGTTACACATAATGTTTTAAAGATTGAACATTTTAGGTACAATCATAGAAGTGGGGATATAAATATTGAGTAATTGAGTTGAGAAATAATTCAAGTAAACTGGTTGTGTTCCTAGACCTTCCAATTTTCCAACTTGCATCATTACTCACAATTTCTGAATAAGAAATCTGTAGGACTGGGTTTAACAGCACAAGTCATTAAAAATACCTCGAAGAATCATTGACATCTTATTATTTTATTAAAATAGTCATAGAAGGTTTATTTCCCCGAGGAACTTAAAATTGACATTGTAATACCTATTCATAAAAAAAATATTAAACAAAGCTTTTATTTAAATGCTACAAAAAGTAGAAAATAAATGTTGAAGTAAATGATACCCATCATTTTGTTACATTATATAATTTTTTTTATAATATAAAAGCTTATCGCGAGATTTTCCTGTGTAAATGAGATTGCACGCGACAAGCTTTTATATCATAAAAAAAAATTATATAATGTAATAAAATTATGGGTTTGATTTACTTCAAAGTTTATTTTCTACTTTTTAGAGCATTTAAATAAAAGCTTTTTTTAAAAATATTTTTTTATATAATTTTATTTTTTGCTTTTTAGTCTTTTGATATGCTGTAATCCCCAGATATCGATTTTGAGACGAATCGGATCATAAACGGTAAAGTCGTCCGCCATCTTGAAGTTACCATCCTGAACTAAATTTTTGACTAGAAATTCGTAATCGGCGATCCCGACGATAAATGACAAAAGTCGTGCGCCATATTGGCGCCGCCATTTTGAATTTCTAAATTTTGACCAAGAATTCATAATTGGCGATCTCGAAAACCCTCAGATATCGATTTTGAGTCGAAGCGGAACATAAACGGTAAAGTCGTCCGTCATCTTGAAGCCGCCATTTTGTTTCTTTCTAATATATGTTAAAGTGTATTGTCACCGGACTTATACACATTTGGAAAATTTCAAAGCTCTAGCTTAATTAAAACTAATCGGAATATTGATTGCAAAATTTGACGTAAACAAGGCCAGGAACATGAAAATTACAAGCAAATATCACTGCTTAGTGTTATCTCTAAAATTATAGAATAAATTATTTGCAACAAGATCACAGATCATTTAAAAAAAGACAATATATTAACAAATAGCCAACATAGTTTAAGAGGTGGAAGATCAGTAGAAAGTGCATCTACTAAGTTATTTGATTTTATTTAGAGAGAGGTGGATAAAGGAAAATATATTGTACCTATCTTATCTGATCTAACCAAACCCTTTGATTCTGTAAACAGTCCTGTCTTACTTAGTAAATCGGAAAATATAGGTATTCTCGATTTAATGAAGTCTTTTATGGATACCAGAAGCCTAACAGTTAAATATAATTAAATTTACTCTGTCCCACAAGCTATTACTCTATGAGTACCTCAGGGATCTATCCTGGGACCTCTATTATTTTCCACTTATATGAATGGTCCTACCGTCGCACATTAACAAGGGATTCACAATTATGTACGCAGATAATATTACTGCATGTATCTCTGCATTTAGTAATGATGAGCTAAGTTCTGACATTAAAACAACTGTAGATGAGATGAGTGCCTGGTGTGATCGAAGTAAATTAATATTAAATAGGGATAAATCAGTATTCATAGATTTTAAACTTAGAAGAAATATATTATCACTTTGTAGTATCCCCTTAAGAGAAAGCACAAAACTGTAGGGCACATGTATCGACAGCAAACTGTTATGCAAGCAGCATATCGACTATGTCGCCAATAAGTTAAATAAATCTTATTTCGCAATTTATCAATTAAAAAACCTGCTCAGTGAAGACGGTTTAATGAATAATGTACGCTTTGGCTTTTTCATATATAACTGAAAATATACATCTTTGGATTCTTTGGAGAAAGTGGAGTATATGTATATTGTCTGATTCATGTAAAATGCAATCTGCATCTGAAAATCACAGATATAATACAAGATACGGGAACTTATTATCTACTCCTCAGCATAGGACTTCGACTTTTAAAGAGTCTCTTTATTATAATGGGGTGATATTATATAATAGCCTACCTAAAATTATTAGAAGTCTAAATTTATTAAGGTATAGGAAGAAATAAGGACTTGCTACTGAATAGTGGTTACTACAATGTGAAAGAATCCTTAGACAGATTTACAGATACATAGTATCTAGTTTTTAATTTGTTGTATGTTTTAGCTTGTATACTTTTATATGTCTTTTTTTCTGAACATTATTTTAATAATGTCTCAACGTCTGATGTTATCCAATATAGTTATTAATTTAGATGCTCACATGCCTTATATACATATATTGTATTATACAAATGGTTTATAAACATATTATTATTATTGCAATTAATTTTTCACTTCAAACTAGGGGACAGTCGGCTAACAAAAATAATTATGCTTAAAAGTACAAAACCAGGGGCTATCCATTTTTTTACAGCCTTTTTAGCGAAAACAATGTCCACATTCTTTAACTTCTCAGCACCAAAACTTTCAACCAGGGATTATTACCAAGACCAAACGGAGACGTGGCAAAGAATATTTGATTGAAATTTGTTTTAAAAAAATGCATTATTCACCCTGATCATGCTCCATTAGTTATAACTTTCACAGGCTGTCGCTGCGATATTAATTCTGTAGTATATAAGTGACTAACGTGAATATTTTTGTATTGGAATCAGTTCACCCCCGGCAGTCGGGTGCGTAGTCAAATAAACCTTCTTATCAGAGCTAATTTAATGTATAATTTCATATGTTATCTCTATTTCTCGCAAAATAATTAGTTCAATTACACAGCACCCGACGGGAGGATAAATTGGTCTTGTTGCTGCTAGAACTCCATGAAATTTTAATCAGTATCTTATCTCAACATACATATTTTTAAATGTCAAAGTTTGATTAGAATGTTTCAAATAAAGTAATTGTCATGTAGCAGTTGTATTTTCGATGGCAGACAGTATATGTTACATGCAACTTCAGAAAATACATTTTGTCTGTAATTGCTGGGGCCTCAATTTATATCAAAAATTATATTTCAGTATTTAATATGTATCTAGTATTTGAGATATCGTTTTATTAGACTACTCGGTTTAAGAAAAAAACGAATATTAACCACTTAAGCCCTGGCAAAAAAGTGAATTTTCTATTTCATAAACCGCTAGAAATACCTGGAAAATAAATTGGCCTATTTCACAAGAATTTATTATTGACAGTATCTGTATCGAGGACGTAATGTTCGTCACTCTTCAGTGATAAATGATGTCTAAATAAAATAGATACTTTATGACGCATTTTTTATGGCTTTAATAAATATAGTTTGGATCAATTCTGTTTAATAATAAAGATTCCATAGGTGGGACGTAATTCAATTCATCTTACGTACATGTGGAAAATAATACTTGCTGGCAATACCTGGCCTGCGGCAAAATATCGTCCCACATTGTTTAAGTTCATAGGTGAAATTCATCAAATTTCTATTTTAATACGTTCCTTTAGATTCTATATCAAGATGACGAATCATAAAAACCTTACTTTTAACCCCACAGAAGAGAATACAGTGGTACTAGGTTTGACGTCCTACACAATAAAAGTAGATATATTCTAAATTGTAATTAAATTCTTCCCAACTGCTAAGTTTATATGTGAATTTCTAAGGATTTTTACATATTCCTTCTCCGCTGCACCATTAGAAGGAGAGTAAAATGGCAGTGACGTAATACGTAGAACGTTATTTTGATTTGACACAACAACTTGTACCTATTTCATCTCAAGAATGTTCCTCAAAGTGTAATAGTCCAGGTCAGATAGCAAAGAAGAATGCATTTTTTTGAAAAATTCCTCAGTGCATTTTGTGAACGTGATAATTAAGAGAAAAATAGTGGGAATAATTGTAGGTTGTTCGCTTAAATTGTAGCTTTTGTTGGTACCTACCTGCCCTAAAAATTTCATGCAAAAACATTAGTAACTTTTAGCGGAAATAGCTAAAATGTAAAAAAAGTATTTCCGAAAAACGGCGCGGAAATTGTAAAAAATGGTCATATAACGAGTTTTCAAAAGGCTATTTGTTCCTGATGAAATTCTCTACAACCCTATTATCTTTAAATTTTCGTAAGGTTTCGTTTAGTACCTTAAAAACGCATTTGAAAATCGAGCTATTTCTGAATTTTGGAAGTTCGGGCGCTCGAGCGGAGGGGAAGAGACGCGTCGTGAGGGATGTCTCTCCCTCAGCCGGGATGATTGCGCTTTTTTGCTTTTTTTTTTTAAATTTTGAATTGCACGCTATGGACGAGTACTACGCTCGGGACCACTGGAGAACATGCTTTCGGAGCAGATGTTAGGTAACGCATGCGCAAAAAAGCGACGACAAAAAAGCGCGATCATTACTAAACGAAACCTTACGAAAATTTAAAGATAATAGGGTTGTAGAGAATTTCATCAAGAATAAATAGCTTTTTGAAAAATCGTTCTATGACCATTTTTGACCATTTCCACGCCGTTTTTCGAAAACGCCTTTTTTACATTTTCGCTATTTCCGCTAAAAATTATTAATATTTTGCATGAAAATTTTAGAGCTACAATTTAAGCTCCGAAGCAACTTTCTACGATAATTACAGTCCCTGTAATTAAATGGAAAAAATAGCAACATTTAGCGGTTTTTAATTTTTAGTGCAAACAATTATTGACCGACTTTAATTGTCAAAAACTCATTTTTTTCGTCTTTTTACGAGCTATTTCGTAGTATTTTTTCGCATCGAAAACGTGAAAAAACATGTTTTCGGCACTTTCATGTCCTTTTTTCAACAGGTTCTGAATAAAATTTGCTTTCCAAAATATATACACCTAATTCCCACTATTTTCCTAATTATCACGTGCACAAAATGCACCGAGGAATTTTTTGAAAAAATAAACTATCTGACCTGGACTATAAAGGTAAACCAGACAACGAATCTTCCTGATTTCATTCGGACTTATATAACAGAACTAATATCATATACTAAAAATTTGACAATATCACCTTCTATCTACGCAGCTGGTTTCCTGCAAATTCCGGTATGTTTTTCTGTGGATGAAAATTATGTGGGCGAATTTTCTAGCGTATAAACACGTATGAAACTTACATAATCCGTGAATTATAGCTAGTTTCTCTTTTTCTAGTTGGCAATATTTACGTCCTGCGATGTATACGCCATAGGTCTTTCACGACCGTCCAGTATTATTATATGTGAGAGCACTGCTGATATTCCAAAATCGCTTGTGCCTCTAGGCAAACACTACAGTAAATCAGGGTTATAATGCACTGGAATGTCAGCTCACGTTAATAATTGCTTAATTTGTATAAAAGCTTTATCACAATCGAGTGTCCATTCCTATTCTGACTTCGTTTTAAGTAGATTATGTAATGGTTGCAAATAACTGCAAAATTTGGCATAAATTTACCGTAACGGTTTACGAGGCAAATAAACGATATTAAAACTAGCATTTGTTGGAACAGGGATATTACGAAAATTTTGCTTTGAAAGAACTATATTTCTCTACCTAAAGTTTAAACTATTTCCAACTAGTCATATATTCTACACGATTTTTGCTTGTTATTAATATGTCGTCGAGGAAACAAACTGCCCTAAATCCTGCGACAGCGTATCTAATATTGGTATACCGAACGGAGCACGATTATGCCGAAGAAAACCCTCTATACAGGATGGGACAATAGTGCGTCGGACCTCGATATCTCGAGTTCTACGATAGATAGAAATTTTTTAAAAAATTGCGAGTAAACTAGATAAAAAAGTCTATCTATAACTGGAAATTATTCTCGAACATACAGTTCGGGCCAAGACGAAATTACAGGACCAAGTGCCTTTTTTTAAAATGGAATGCTATGTATATCAGTAAATTTTTTGAAGCCTCTTTCTAGGCTCTATTCATTCCTACATTAGCATTGAATATCTCCCAACCAGTTGGATGTAATGAATTTTTTTGTTGAAATAATGCAATCTGCAGATGGATATTAAGAAAATCACCACAGTCATAATTCTTTCTCTTACACAGAGTTCCAAATTTAGAGGCAGTGAATCGTTTTTTTCTTTCCGTATGCCACAGTGAACAGTTAGCTTGTGATTGCGTTTTTTGTTCAATCTCACTGGCAGTGCTAAAAGTGATTCCAAAGAATTCATCAATATGCACTGGTGGAATAGTTAAAAATATGTTGCTTATCTCGGAATCTAATAAAGGTAGTTGTAATCTGTGATTTTTATTTTCTTCTACATTAGTTTTTTGCAACTGATATTCTAATATTGATCCCACAGGAACGGTAATGCCTGAAACAAATATAAATGTTTTACTTTTGCCCAAAGTTGATATGATTCATAGATACCTGTCAACAGTTTCGTGTCGGCTTCTTCAATCTGATTTAATAAATAAGAAAAGGGAATTCTGTTATTAATGGCCTTTAAATGTTCTTTAACTTCTAAAATTTCACAATTTGTCACTATTTTTACCGCTGAAGTTCTGGAATCAAATAAAGTTGACTGTACAGGATTTTTTTTTCTTGTGATATTTGTTGGCTTTTGAAATATGGCGTCTGAGATTTTTTCTGCCTCTATTTTCTTTCCACGTGGTTTATTCCATACCATAGGTTCTGACGTGCAAGATACATCATCCTCTGGAACTTCACTTAACTGCTTTACAGTTAAATCGTGTAACAAATATGCAAAGCCAACAACATGGTTACAAGATTGGGAATTTCTAAAAATAAACTAAATTTAAATAAGTAAGTAGGTCGGTAGATAAGTATAATATTTAACCCTGATTATTGAAGTTAACTGTAATATAGTTTGGTCCAAATAAATCGTGTGATATATGTGTCCTGTTTAGACAGATTTTCAAACATAAATATAAAAGTAATATACTTACCCAGCTTCACAAGTGCAATGAACTTCCTTGAGAATTAACTTCGTAGTTCTTTCAAAAATCATACACATTTCATGTGGTTTAGCATTCTTTTTCTGACTTTTGTAGCATTTTCCTTTAATTGTTAAATCGTCAGTATATACATCGTGTATATAACCTTCCACGAAAAACTTATAACCTTTACACTTTTGTCGGAAAGTCCACCCATTTTCTTTAAAAAATGACGCTGCTGTTTCGAAATTAAATTCCTTAAATCTACTTAAACTTTTCTCCCACATTTCACAAATTTCAAATTTAGAATCGTACGTTATTTAATAATGTTATCTAATAATGTATATTACTGCACACTGTCGTTCGTACATTCAACGCGTTTCTGGGATACAGAGGTAGCCAGTTGCCACAAGAATGCGCGCAACGTACCACGCACTAGTTTATTGTCTCACTCAACACACATTAGGCTGTATATATCTCGCTCGCTTGTTCTAACTGGATAGGTCTATTGCAACCAATTTCGTTTTATTGGGCAATAATTACTAAATTCAAAAATAAACTTTAAAAAAAGGGGTTTCTTCAAATAACTCAGTAGAAAAAAATATAATAAATGTTCCACATGTTGCCCATTTTGATTGACACACATCTCTATGCGCTTTTGAAAGGAGGTTCCCACTGTTCCTAAAACTGCCGGTGTGATAGATGTAAAGGCAGTTATTATTCTTTCCTTCATATTTTGTACGGTTGTTGGTGTGTCTCTCTAAACAATTTCCTTCACGTATCCCCATAAAAAGAAATCCATTTTTGTAAGATCTGGGGATCTAGCAGGCCATTTAGTGGGTCCATTTATTAGGGTAGGTATTATTTAAGTGGTTTCTAACTGCATTTAAATAATGTGACGGAGCACCACCTTGCTGAAACTACATCCTATTTCGAATGCTTTCAGGGAGATTTACCAATAATTGTGGCGGACAGTTTTCCAAAAAATGTACCACCAAAGAAATGTGGCCCTGTTACATGTTCTCCAATAATTCCTCCCCAAACGTTTTTAGACCATCTGTGTTGGTTCTCAACTTGCATAAAAAAGTAAGCATTTTCCGAAGCATAATAATAGAAAATTGTGCCTATTAACAAATCCATTTTTATAAAAAGTTGCCTCATCACTGAATAAAACAATATTGAAGAAGTTGATATCATGTTGAATTTCACCTCTGGCCCAAATTGAAGGCGCTTTTGAAAATCGTCATCAGATAATTCCTGGTGCGTTTAAATATGATACGCATGCAACTCCATTTGTCTTTAAGATTCGACATACAGACCGTCCACTTATTCATAATAATAAGCTCACTTCTCTTTGACTAACATGGGGATTCTCAACCGTTGCCAGCACCACAGAAAACTCATTTTCTTCGTTCACAACAAGTTTTATTCTTTTTTATTCTTATTCTTATTAAAATTCATATTGTAAAATTCCAAATATTTTAAATTCAATACAAATTGTAACGACCGATAAGTGAGATAAATGCTCCTTTGTACACGACAATTTATACCAAACTGAGGATTTATTGCTTGTCAAATAACGAACAGCAAAAAAATTTACAAAAAAACATTACAGTAAAGGACCGGTTAAATACTATTTACTCATTTCAATGGATTGGAAGAAATGGTCCCACTAAATGGCCTCATTTCAAAATTGCATAAAGACGTGTGTCAATCAAAATGGGCAACACGTCGAACACCTATTATACATTTTTCTAATGAATTATTCGAGGGAACCTCTTTTTCAAGTTTATTCTTGAATTTGACACTTATTTATTTATAAAACGAAAATCGTTGCAATTAGCCATAAGGAAGTACTTAAAAAGATGTTCGTTTTTCATTGAAATTGAGAAAATTCAATTTTTGGCCACCCTGTACATTTTTAGAAAATGAAAATGATTCAACAACATTAATTGGATGTCTCGTAACTGGTATAAGTTTTTCTTAAAACCCACAATTGCGATTATGGTGATTTTTTTAATATTTATCTGCAGATTGCATTATTTCAACAAAAAAAATTCATTACATCCAAGTGGTTGGGAGATATTAAATGCTATTCAATATAGAAATGAATAGGCTTCAAAAAATTTACTGATATACATAGCATTCCAGTTAAAAAAAGGCACTTGGTGCTGTAATTTCGTCTTGGCTCACACTGTATGTTCGAAAATGATTTCCAGTTATAGACTTTTTTATCTAGTTTGCTTGCAATTTTTTAAAAACTTTCTAGCTATCATAGAACTCGAGATAACGAGGTCCGACGCGCTATTGTCCCACCCTGTATATTAATTATACTTTAATAATAGCAAAAATTACGTATATCTTTATAATATAAATTATTACTGGTGTACTTTAATATACTATTATTGTTATTGTATTACGTGTTATTGTGTACGAATTATGATTATTATTATGTTTGTCAAATCAGAAAAAATATGGTTTTAATTATGCATAAAAAAATTTATATCGCGAAAATATTAGACGGAATGAAAGCTGCATAACAAATTCTTTGAAAACGCCTCATCCTAAACGAGTTAGAAGGTGGTTTAAAAATAAACAAAAGTGAAAAAAAGAAATAAATAAAACCTGATGAGCCATTACAGTATGGATAAAGCAGACATGTTATCGGTTTTATTGCAGAATCTCTTCTTATATCTGTAAATCTCAAGGCGAGTTAGAAATTGCCCATCCTATACACTGCAACTTCTTATCTGCAGTATCATTATTCCTAGATATATGTAGACTTTTAAACTATTTATCTGGCGGGAGAGATAATCCAGAGGAGTTTAGTGGGCAATTACCACAGGATATGTGAGAAAATTGTACAAATTAATTTTGGGTAAAATTACATATTGGCATTAAAAGTTTGTCAAATTGCCCGAGTTACGGAAGTAGCAGGGAACTAATCTGGACCATCATAATTTATGACTGCTTTCACAGGGGTACCTAAATCAAAGATCAACACAGTGCTTGATGAATAGCCAAACAGGATAAAAACGCAAAAGGTCAATTTGTATGTTCCCCCTTATTTGAAACAAAAACAAAAATATGTAAACTCTGTTTCGGATATATCTTTCTTACAATTAACTATACGTTATAGACATTTTGACAGAAAAATGTGCCTGATGTTGTCATTGCAACTGGGGATTTCGCATTTTGCATATACGTCTTCTTGTCTTTCTTATAAGAACATTACTCGTATCCGGCGTATCCCTTCCTTTTCTTAGCTTCATGTTACGAAATTAGTAAATCGTCAATGAAACGAGGTTTATACTTACACAAAGTAGATAGGCAACATTAGAATACCGAGTTTTCTGATTGGTTAAATAGTAGATAGGAAATAATCAGCTAAAATGTTTCGTGCGTGGTTCTAATGGAAATTTAAAGGCGACTTCCAGGAAGGAAGTTTATCATTAAATATTTCTCTCCATGTATTTATTACATTTGTGCCTATTTGGAGGACCATTTACCAATTTGTCTAGATTCTCTTGTATATTATTAAGGAAACTTAAAATTCATATACCGGGTGTCCCAATGATAGTTTTTTAAATATTAATAGTACCTGCGGAATGATTCTACTGCACCCAGAACCCAGAACCAATCCATTGGCTATGGGAGTACAATTATTGTTTATCTAGAAATGTCATAAGTCAATGTACTCTTTAATTATTACGCTTTGCATTTTGGAGAAACGAAAGTTTTATTTAGCCACTCTGCTGGAAGTATATAAAAATTTACTCGATACGATGCAGCTCTCACTGCTAACAACAAACATAACCTCACTCCAACCGTAGCCGTTTCAGCGCGGCGCGCAGCGGCATGTTTTCTGGGAGTGGTAGTAATGCCTACCGTACGCCGGTAAATCAAATTAATACTTCAGGAACCTTTTGTGCTACAACAAAGAGGTGTGGTATGTTATTAAGTATAAATGAAGGGTATTTTTTCACAGCATTGGCCAAAATGAAACTAAACCGGGAGTGTAAGGAAGGCCTTATTTCAATCGATTTTTTTTTGGTTCCTTTTTTTAAATGTCGATTTCCTAATCAAAAACACAAAAAGATCCTCTTTGCTAAACACCGTATGACCAACAGTTGTCTTCAAAGGCTTAATTTAGTAGTTGCAATGTCATTTTGTGGCCCAATTTCATTTAATAATCCAATTTCTTTTTAAATATGATCCGTATTTTTTGAGATTTTTGAGAATGAAGACGCATCTTTATTGGGCGAATGGATGTTCTATAATAAAACTGACAAAATATTGCTCCATATTCCTGGGACATCCTGTATACAGAGTTTTTGAAATCCATGCATATATTTAGACCTATGAATAGTCACTTTTTTCTGATCCACGTAAAAATAATTACTTGGCAAAGTGCCTAAAAATAACCGAGGGAGGAAATTTTCAAAATCTCAAATTAAATTTAAAAAATTCCAGTACGCACATGAGCATTGTTTTCATACGGTACTCCTTTTACATCTGACCGTGGTCTTGTTTCGTGTCTTATGCACGTGTTACCAAATGCAATAAGAAGTGAAACTATGTAGTAATTAAACATTAGCTATAAGTTAATTTATTCTGTTTTATGTTTTATCATTAGCGCATTTTACGAAAATTTAGTGGGCAAATATTATGCTCGTGCTCGTGTACTTTACCGGCAACAGTTTCTTGATTTGAATATTCTTGATGAACCAATCTTTGTGTCGGCTGTGCAACATTCAAGCAACTATTGACTGCCAATATATTTTCAAAAAGTGTGATTAAACACTAAAATACACAACATTACTTACTGAAATTGCCAGTGACAGGACTGGGGATTGAACCCAGAATATGGCAGACAGTCTGACCAAAAATGTTCGCCACACAACATGCTCTAGCTGACGCGACGGAGCTAGTGTGTCGGATTCATATACAGTCTGTTCAGCCGGGGGGCTTACACGATCCATATCTCGACAACTATTGAACGAATTTTTGTAAAATTAAGTATTTATAGTAAACTGTGTATGATCTAGCCAACCAAAATATTTTGACAGTTCTGTCACTTCCGCTTATACCGAAAGTAGATGTACTATCTTAAAAACCGTTGTAGTTAGGTATAGAAAAGTAATTGTAAACTATCAATATTTTTAGTCGTAAAATTTGATGTAAAAAAATGGGAGTTTCCATTTAAAAAATTGAAGATATTTAATATTTCTGAATTTAAAGTTGTAACCACTTTTGTACTTGTCCTGTGTAATATTTAAATGTTTTTAATTATTTTGAAATAACTTACGGCTGTGCTGATTACTTCCACAGTAAAAAGATATTTAATTTCTTCGGTGGGTTATTCACAGAAAGAATTTCTTTAGGGGTCTGTAGCTGTCAATCTCCAAAACAATAAACTGTGTAAGGTTTGTTATACAAATTGATCTTAAAATTGATATGATTGCTCTCAGACAGGACACAAAACCAGCCATGTCGCTTATTGTATATCTCTGACTAGTGGACGTGGCACCATTGAAAGTTTTTGCGTGATTTTTTTATACCGACTAAATTGGTGTGGCAAAATGTAAGCAAAAAATGTAATGTATGTAATGCAAGTCCTATTTGTTTGTTTGTTGTAGGTACTTAGATTCCAAAAATATAAATAACCTGTTGGTTTAGTTGAAATCGTCTTCAAAAAATTCATTTAAGTTATAAAAGACCTTGAATTTTAGAATGTTTTTCAACTTCTTTTTAAATAGATTGAAAGATGATTTACGCTGAACTGTTAGTTCCTGATATATGATTAAATATTTTTACACCTGCATATACGGGTCCTCTTCTGTTTACATCCAAATTGTATGAGGGAGTTTGGTACATGTTTTGTATCTCGTATCATGGTTATTAGGATATCGGATGGTGTGGAAAGACTATTTTGTTCTTTGTATATTATTATACTGATCTTATACATGTATAAATTCGTTAACGTAAATATGTTGCGTTTTTTAAAGTAATTTCTGCATGAATCCTGCGTTTTAGATTAAATATTGCTCTAATGGCCTTTTTTGTACTATAAATGTTGTCTTGGCATTGGTTGATTTTCCCCAAAATTCTACTCCATATTGCATAATAGAATAGAAGTATGCATAATACACTGTTTTATCAACATTGAAACCGATGTTATGTCTAATTGTATTTATGGCATAGACTGCATTGGTTAATTTCTTATTTAATTCTATTGTGTGGGTTTTGCAGTCTAACTGTTGGTCCAAGTGAATACCTAAAAATTTAGTGGTAGAAGTGGAAATGTCATTTCCACCATTTGTTAAGATAACAGTCTCATTCAGAAACCTATCTTTAACTGAGAATAATTTGGAAACTAGAACTAAATTAAGTGTAAATAGCATAATGGAACTATTAACAATGTGCATAAAAACAACTAATTTTCAATTGGAAAATGAGTTCTATCGGCAGGATTTTGGTATGGCAATGGGGTCTCCATTATCACCAATTTTAAGCAACATATTTATGGAGAATTTTGAGAACACACATGTTCAAAATTGTATAAACAAACCAACTGTCTGGTGGAGATATGTTGACGATATTTTTGCAATTTGGCGTCATGATGTTGATATACTAGATAGTTTTTTTAGAAAATATAAATAGTAAGGAACCGTCTATTAAATTCACATTAGAAGTAGAAAGTAGGAATGAACTACCGTTTTTAGATGTTTTAATTAAAAGGATAAATAATACAATTGAAACAAGCGTTTATAGAAAACCAACATGTACTAATAGATATCTAAATATTAACTGAAATCAATCAATAAATGTTAAAAGCGGTGTTGTAAAATGTTTATACGATGGGGCCAAAATAATTTCATCTAATAATGAAATATTAAATAACGAGAAAAAATGTATCAAAGAGGTTCTAGTACAAAGTCAATACCCTGAAGCCTTTTCTGATAGAATTTTCATAAATGTTGAAAATAGGGACAATCAGATACGACAAAAACCTGAACGTCATTATACAGCAACAATTCCTTATGTATATGGACTATCGGAGAAGCTACGCCGTCTAGGTGACAAATTTGATGTTAGGACGGTATTTCAAACGGGGAACACTTTGAGATCTATTTTAACAAAAACAAAACCGATAAACCGGGAGGAATTCAAAAAACTGTATTTACAATATCCCGTGCGGATGTGATAAATGTTATGTGGGTGAAGTCATTCAGACCTTTCAGTGTGAGGTTGGATGAACACAAGAATTACATTAGAAATAATGAAATTCAGAAACCAAAGATTTGTGAACATGCTTGGGAAAACAGACATATAATAAACTGGGACTCGACAAAACTTTTAACAAAAGAGGCAGATAACAAAAAAGAAAAATTATAGAATCAGCAATAATCTTATTAAATGATGATAAATGCGTATCGAATTGTTCTGTAGATATTTGTACAATCTGGCTACTAATGTTAAAAGAAGAATTTTACAAACTCAACATTATCTAAAAGAAAATATCAACAGTTCTGTGTAAGTAGTAAATATCTATGGAAATAACATAAGCATAATCTTAAAGCTACGTATTTAACATACACAACAAATAAGAGTTCCTCGAAAAAAGCTTTGAAAACGGAAAGAGACTACTTTCAGAAAGGTCAGCAAAATGCATTATTTCTGTGTTTATTCCGATTTATATTATTTGTAAAAAATAACCTGACTGTTCCTTTGACGTAAACGACACATGCGCAGAGGCTTTTTTCCAATAATTCTATTATTTTGTAGATTCGGTGATTTGTTTTTGAAGAGAATAATACATGTGGTAGAAAACCCAAATAAAAGGAATGTAGAATGCCACAAATAACTTTCAGACAATACTGTTTACTATTATACATACCTCATTTCACAAAAATTCGTTCAATAGTTTTCGAGACATGAAAAACACCATGTACAGATTTGTTTTTGCATTTACACCTAAAGTTGTATTTCCCTAGGTTAACCTCGTACAAAGTAAACTAATATGTTTGAGCGTTTCTACTGTCGGTACTATATTTTAGAACAAATAAGCGTAAATATCTACCTCATAATCGCAAAGCCAATTTTCGCAGAGAGCGAATCCTCTTTAATTATTTGTTGAAAATCCGTGTAATCAGATTTGGTTGATATGCAAATTAAGCGTGCAACGTGTTGAAAAACACTCAAGTTAATACGGCTGAAGTTGAAATCTATAAAGGGTAATTACATTTGCCCAGATTAACAAAACAAATTATAGCCACTCGGAGCATATGGAAAAGGAGAAAACTTAAGAGCAAAATAGCGTAAACATGGAAAAAGTGAACAGCTCTCAGTATAATTGCATTTGCATCAAGCACATCGGGGATATGTTGTTGCAGCTAACCAGATTTTCTGAAACATTGCTGTTATCAATTGCGCACTGTGTCACGTGCGCGCCTGGGTTTCTGCCGTTGGCGGGAAGAGCAGTTTCGAGAAAATTGGATGCGGACGTAACGGCGCTCACTGCAAAAACATCATTAGACGAGATGGCAGCTGAATAATGTAGAGAGAATTTTATAAAACGTATTGTTGACACTATTATATCCAGCGACCGACCGCCAAAGGTTATCCACTTAATGTTTTACTATACACAGTGTTTCTGTTAGAAAGAAGCACGACTCCTTTCACTCCTATATTATTATTGATTATCTCCCAATCATTTGGATGTAGTGGTTTTTTTTGTTGAAATAATGCCACCTGCACATGCACTTTGAAAAAATCACTAGTCACAAAAAAAAATAACAAAGGAACGTCTCGTATTCCTGGAAAAATGTATCTCAATGATAATTCTTATAGCGATCCGTAGTCAGTTGTTAATGGTTTTCGGGATTACTATTTGCAGAGTGACCCCTCAGCTCACAATAATGACAGTAATGATTATGTATCAAATACTGGCATCGTTATAGATTTTTTCAATGAGAATGAAGTTATTCGAGCCATATGTAAATTAAAAAATAAAATGACAGCTGGCCATGATGAGATCCCGAGTTTTTTAGTAAGAGATTGTTCTCGAATCTTTGTTACCCCACTTTTAATAATATTCGATCTCATTTTGAGTACATCTACATTTCCAGAGTGTTGAAAACTAACTAGAGTTTGTCCTGTGCTAAAAAATGGTAACATAAATTTCTTAGATAACTATAGGGCTATTTTTATAATTTATAATTTTGCAAAAGTTTTCGAGATGTCCATATACATGTACAATCACATGTATTCTTCAAGAAGAGACATATCTGCGTCATAACATGGATTTATGAGCAAAAAATCTACTATGACTAATTTACTCGTAACTCAATACATATCTAATACATTGGATGACCAGGGGCAAGTTGATGTGATATATACAGATTTCTCGAAGGCTCTTGACCGCATAACCCATTCCATCCTCATTGCTAAACTTTAGACGTTTGGTGTCAGTACGTCACTGTTGGCGTTATTTAGCTTATATCTAACAAATCGACTGCAATTTGTAGCTTATAATGGTCACAAGTCTGATTTATATGTTGCATCATCTGGGGTACCACAAGGATCAAATCTCAGACCGCTGCCTTTTTATATATTTATCAATGATCTAACTGAATCAATCGAATGTGAACAACTGCTGTATGCTGATGACCCAAAAATATTTAGCGTTATTACAAAGTCTGACGACTTCCAGGCACTCCAGCTTCAACTCAAAGTAATAGAATGGTGTAGTGTTAATAAATTGTCATTAAATATTTCCAAGTGTAAATTCGTAATTTACTCATTCAAGAAATGCCCTTATCTATATGATTATAATGTAAATAAATAATGAACAACTTACATGATGTGGGTTAATTAAGGACTTAGGAATTTTTTTTATAACTATAAATATATCATTTTTTATGCTTACTCTAGATATGTATGAAATATAGAATATTACAATTGAAGAATAGTAAAAAAAGAAAAATATATACTTATGTAATACCAATAATGCGTAAATTAACTTAAGTGAGCACTCTAAATTAAAAAATAACTTGTTGTCGTGCTCCATTTTTCAACTAATTATTATTAGGTATTAAAAAGATAGAAACAAACTAGTAGATATGATAACATTTGCAACAGAAATTAAAATCCATATAATATAAAAAAAAAAAAATAAAAAAAAGTATGTAGGAACTGATACAAAGACTAAGGATGTAGCCTGATCAATACGATTATTCCAATAAATTTAAATCTTTAGAAAAAGACTCTTATTTATACATAAGTACTGTTTAATACTTTTTAATGAATACTTTTACGTTTGTAATGGATCTAATATTTATAGGCAAGACATTATAATACTTAGGACCCAGATATGATACAAATCTTTGACATGAGGTTTTCTTGTAAAAATTTTGCCTTATTTTATTGTTTGTTATTCTTCTTGTAGTATAACTATGTTTTTATATCCTGTTTTTCAAATTTTGTGTGAATGAAAATTATTGATTGTGAGATGTATATTAATTTGATATTATATAACTTTGTGTCATTATACAGTTGCTCCGTAGAATATCTTCGTTCTTTTTTATATATAACTTTAACTAAATAATTTTGTGTTGTTTGTACCATATTTAAAGTACTGTTACACAGCCCACCTCAGTTTATAATACTATATTTGAATATAGATTCCGCTAAAGCATTATAGACCATCAGCATTTGTTTATAGTTTAAAATATTTCTTAATTGGTAAAATATAGGTATTAATGTCTTTACTTTTGAAATTATGTATTCTATATGCTCATTCCATCTTAGATGTTGGTCTACTATTATTCCTGAATATTTTGTTTTATATACAGAATGAATGGTCTCTTTACAAGAACAATTTGTGTAATTGGTTTGAAAACATATATCTTTGCGCAATTTTATTTTTCTTATCGGATTTTGGCCAGTATCAGTTGTAGAAAATGAGATAAACTTGGTTTTGTCATAATGTAATGTCAGAAAACTTTTGTCCAGCCACATACGGACTTTACTGAGACCAATTGATGCATTTTTTATCACTGTTTCCCATTATTTTTTTTGTTAAATATTAAGATTGTGTCGTTAGCATATGAAAGTATTTTTGCATTAAAGGTTTGTGAGAAAAGATTGTTCATATAAATTAAAAATAAAATTGGTCCCAGTACAGTGTCCTGTGGATCTCCAATTTTTGTTTTTAGTGGTGAACTTAATTGTTGTCACTTTTTACATACTGTTCTCTATTGTCTAAGTAATTTTTGATTATTTGTAAAGGTATTTCTCATATTCCAGTATTTTGCATTCTATCAAATAGTATTTGATACCGTATCAAACGCTTTAGCGAGATCTAGAAATATGGCCATATCTAAATTATCATTAATAAAGTTTATAAGTTCATAAAGAGTTAATTCGGTGTTTTTCTGTTCTCAAAAACCAAACTGATTATGTGACAATAATTCAAAATGCTCCAAGAAATCTACAATTATTTTTTTCAGACATTTTTCGAATATTTTTGTCAGATTGTTAATTAATGTGATTGGTCTATAATTTTTCATATTATATTTGTCGCCAACTTTATGAATTGGAACAATGACCGATTGCTTAAAGTGTGTGGGCACAATTCCTGTGGTAAAAATTAAATTAATTATGTGTTTTAAAGGAAATAATATATATAGGTGTATTTGTTTAATAAGTGTGGTAGATATTTCATCTAATCCGGAACTACAATTATTTTTTAAAGAATTTATTTGCATAATTAATTCCTTGTCATTTACAGGTATAAGATACAAAGATTGTGATACAATTTCTTCTTTGATATGCATGCTATTGTTTACATTGTCTATTAAATTAGCCATTTGTATTCCTACATTATTAAAATACTCGTTAAATGAATTAGCCATTTTCTGTGTATATGCCCATTATTATCTTTAATGTTGATATTATTAAACTGATTTTTAGATATATTAGTAGCTTCTTTTATTACACCATACAGTTTTTTATAGTCATTAGCAGAACTTTGCAACTTGTCTCTATAATAATTATTTTTTGCATTTCTTATTATATTTAATTTGTTTCTATGCCTCTTGTATTTTTCAGCTACCTCTCTGTTGCTTAAGTTTTTGTTCATTTCTTTTTTTAGCTTATTTCTAGTTTTAATGGACACTATAATGCCTGCGGTAATCCAAGATTTAATTTTTTTGTGTTTATTTTTAATAACAATTTTTTTTGAGCTTTTATCTCTATATTTTAATAAAGTAGAGACAAAATTATTTGTGGCTATTTCAGGATTATTACAATTTTGTACCTCATTCCAGGTTTCTTGAGAGAGAAATTCTAATAATTTAACTTCATTAATTTTTTTAAAAGTATGCTCAGAAACTATTGGTTTATTGCTTTTCTCAAAACATATATTTAAACTAGTTGCAGAATGGTCGGTAATTGAAATATCTAAAATAAAATGTATTTTTAAATAATTGTTATTTTGTTTATTTATGAATATGTGATCTATATTACTACGGGTGTTTTCGTCAACTCTAGTATTTTTATTAATATATGATATAAGTCCATAGCTGCAAAGTAAGTTTGTATAATTATTAGCCCATTCATTCTCTTTAAGTATATTTATATTAATGTCACCTAATAAAATTTCTATATAATTATTATTGATGTATTCATTTAAATAGATATTCAAATTATTTATAAATTCATTTACATCCGATCATGGTGATGAGTACATACTATTTATTCCAAAATTTATATTATTTACTTTAAATGTAGTTCTTGAGATTATAATATTACTATAAGTAGATAGATAGATAGATAGATAGATAGATAGATAGATACTTTATTAATTCCAAATCCAATTACAGAATATTGGATAGAACAAGTCAAAATTATAAATTACAAAACGCACAAAGTAATGTATAACAAATATAAACAGCACAGTATAAACCAGTCGGTCGAAATATAAATAAATAATATTATGATATATAATGTATACAACGTATAAACGAATTAAAATTACATACAGAAGTATTCATCCAATCTATAAAAACATTTATCAGCTAAGTATGTTTTTAAACGTTTCTTAAATTCAACAAAAGTACTACTTTCTTTGATGTCAAGACGTAATTTGTTGTAAACCTTAAGTCCCAGACTATTAGGGGAATTGAACGTTACATTTAATCTTTGAAATGGTATATAAAAATCATGTTTTTGTCTTGTATTAATAGCGTGCACATTTTTGTTATATAAAAATCTATCCTTATTTTTGAATATATACAAACAAAGCTCATATATAAAAAGAGACGGCAATGATAAAATTTTGTATTTTTTAAATATATTTTTATACGAGTCAGTATTTAATATACCAGTCATGCACCTTATAACCCGCTTCTGAGCTATAAAAACATTAAGTGATGAGGTGGAGACGCCCCAGAAGCAAATACCACAACGAAGTCTTGAATCGACTTGAGCGTAATATAGCTTTAGCAACTGATCAATATTTAGTACATTTCTTATACTTCTAAACTGAAAGACTATAGAATTTAATTTAGATATAACACTTTCACAATAGATCTTCCAATTTAGACATTCATCCACGTGTATTCCCAAGAATTTATTTGTTCATTTTTACATGACAAAATCTGGGTGTCTATTTGCAATTCCAGGTTATTACATGTTTTCTGTCTGTTATGAAACCTCAGTGCCTGAGTTTTATTAGCATTAAAATGAAGGCTGTTCCGGCTAAACCATTCATTTAATTTATGTAATATTGTGGTACATTTGATTTTTAACGACTCTTCACTTCTGTCAGATATAATAATTGACGTATCGTCAGCGTAAATGGTGAAGTTAGCGGAGGTTGTCAAGGCATCAAGATCATTCATATAAAGCAGGAATAACACCGGGCCCAAAATTGAGCCCTGTGGTATTCCTATGTTAATATCGACATACTCTGAATTAACATATTCGACAGTGCTAGTTTCGTTATCAATAAGGGACACATATTGTTTACGATTAAGAAGATAACTCTTAATCCTTATAATATAATATAATCCAATATAATATTAATCCAATGATATGCCTCTTACACCTAACATAGACAGCTTGGTGAGTAGTATTTCGTGATCGATGCAGTCGAATGCCCTGCTAAGGTCACAAAAGATCCCAACGGGGCACTCGCCTGCCTCAATGTATTTCATAATTTCTCCATAGAACGAGTGAACAGCAGTTATGGTAGACTTCCCTAACAAGAATCCATGTTGATTATTTGATACTATATCATAACTATTTAGAAAAGACAATAGTCTGTTCAGGAAACAATATTCAATAATTTTTGAAAAACCTGTGGGAATGGTTATTGGTCTATAATTTTCCAGTGTTTGGGCATCAGTGTATATGCAACGTGTTACTTATTATCTTATTATTTACATATATTAACAATCCATCGTTCTAGTTAAATTGTGAATTATTATAAAACAGTTCATATCCTGGTATATTATAACGTTTTGTGTCTTTAATATTCCATGTTTCGGAAAGGAAAATAATATCAATATTTTTATCATATAAGGATTCCAATAGAATTTGTAATTCATCAAAGTTATTGTTTATACTATGTATATTTATTTAGATGTATGATGTTAATACTTACGTTTTTTGATGCATTTTCCAGTACATGTTACATACATTAAAGGTACGGTACGTGGAACTGATAGAATGCAGGCTCTCACAGCCGTTGTTCAATTAATTCCGGAGACCACTACATATTTTTATCCATCTGCGATGGAAGGTATCTAGATTTTAATCGGTTTTAATTGTCTTTCAGCCGAACCAGTTCCATTCCGCCAGATCCTGCAATTCGCCACCGCGGTGGTTACACAGTCGGGCCCGAGGTGGGTTCTGGAGAGGCATGTAAATTTTAATATTAATACAGTTGTATTGAATTGAGACTTCCATCAGCGAAGTTAATCAGCGTTGGTCGAATTCGGCACTTGGATAGATGTCCGGTATCTCATTTCTCCGTCCTGATTGAGTGGTAGAGTGACTATAGCTATACTCCGCCAGGATGTTAATATAAATATACCAATTAAAAAAAAATACTTTCTTCTGGGTTTTCTCGTGAGTGTCAAAATTCACTTGACGTTTCGCTGATCATACTTTTAGTTTGTTCAGAAAGATTCCGAAGTCTTCAGAATCCAGACTCCATTCAAAGCTAAACTGAACTTCAAAGCTCACCTAGATAAAGTATTCATCCTTTGGCGAATTCTTTGTCTACGCGGACCCTATGGGCGTGCAGTAGCCTGATGGGTAAGACCTGGGGATTACAATCGTATACTGGCTGTACCAAAGGCTTGTGGCACCAATAGTAAGCCACGCCTCTTTGATCTGGTGGAAAAAACCGGAAAGTGACGATGGCTAAATTAGGAATATTACATAGACTATTCTTGGAATAACGGGAGCAATATTAACAACGCCCACCGCAGCATGGAAGTGGTGCTATGCTTACTTCCATTACATATAGAAAGTGGAAGATGAAGCAATGATAGCAATACATATGTTCACAATAAAGATCCAGACGGACTAAAAACGTCATTTAGTACCAAAGCCTGAAGTCAGGGGAGATCAGCCAGAGACAAATGTCAGCCTAAATCTGGGTGTTACTGCAACAGTGGTTAACAACAACGGAGGTCATATACTATAAGAGGATCTGCATAATAACTGAGAGCCAAGCGTCTCTTAAAGCAGAGATAGGTTGCAGAATGGGAAGTAGCAGGCACGAGGATACCAGAGCATCATAGGTAATATAATAAGAAATCTAACAAGCTGACCAGAAAAGGCATAGAAACTGTGTTGGTAGGAGTGGAAACAGCTGTGGGATGTCCTACAATATCGTAAAAGGACCTATTACATCAAAAACAACTAGTTAGATTAGGTTAGGTTAGGTTGAAATGTGAGTGGGTCTATACCAGACCCTCCACCGTGACCAATCGGTCTATTGTGGCTCACACCTAATTTATATTTCACCCAATAGGTTCAGCTTTTTAATAAAGCTGATAACCTTGTTGGGTGAGAGATTGTCCAAGTCCTCAGGCAAAAGCTCACCTTTGCCAAATAATGAGAACCGGGTTCTTTCTGCAGCGGGACGAGCGCACAGGACATGCCTTGCAGTGCTTGAAGATATGCCAAGAACTGGTTCTGGTCCTATAAATTTTGATGCCGCGCCCTCTCTAGCTAGGCAATCGGCAATTTCATTTCAGTTGTTGTTCCTACCCAATTGAATTAGAGTTTTTTGGTGGTTCCACACTGTTTTAGAATTACAGCGATAGGATCCAAGAGCTTTAAGGGCTGCTTGGCTGCCTGAGAAAATCTTTATTGATCTGTATCTAGGGTGCGTTGATTCCAGCGTCCGTATACACAATTCAATGGCATATATTTCAGCCTGAACAATTGTCGCGGTATCACCCAGGCTCGAGGTTATTCTTACCTTTGGACAGCGACTATAAACTCCAGCTCCTGTTCCTTCAGGAGTTTTGGAACCATCTGTATACCAACAGCTGTCTGCCTTCTGTATGTCGGTTTTATTCCGATCCCACTCATCTCTTTCAGGAAATAGGATGTTAAAAGGCAGCTCATGGTTGGTTCTGGTAGGCATCACATCAGAAGGCAACTACTTACACTGGATAGGAGAACCAGCAATGAGGCAGTCACACCCACATTCTTTGACAAACCCTTCAGATCCAACATAAACAAATTATTGAAGCTGAGCAGATAACAGTTAAACACCTCATCTAATGTAAATACCCTGCCCGGTGGCTATAAGACTTTCAGGGGACCATTGATGGCACCGAAAGAGGTAGCCGAAGCCTCCATTGGCCATACACCTTTTTGATGGGGGGAAAGGATCTAATGGAATAATGAAACTGCGAGATACAATTTTAAAGCTTCAATACAGCACCTGACAATTGCTTTAATTTTAGGAAATTATTAAACGGTTCTAATATGCTTGCCCTATCGACGCCTACACCCCAGCACCTACACCCTGCCTGAAATTGTCTGCGCCTGCCAGAAAGCCAACCCACGTGCTTCAGTTGTTTGGTTTGTTCCTATCCGTGAAATTTAATCCAGTTTTATACATTTTTGACGATATTGCTTTTACTTATCATCGTCATGTTTTTAAAGCGCTCCTCCCTAAGCGTATTGTTCCCAATGTTCCCTTTCCCTTGAAATGCGAAAGCAGTAATGTGATAAATAATTATTTGTAAATAATGTATGGCATTAATCGTCCTTGCGTATTATATAATGCGGTATATAAATAGAATTTGGTTGATCGCTTACAGCACCAGACCAATTACTTTGTAATTTTATACAGTTTATGAAGAAGTAAGGAATCAAATTATTCATAATTCTTTCACGCGTTGGTTTTTAAATCATTCTTGGCAAGTAAATTAATTTAAATTGAAGGGGGCACGGCTTTTTAAATACTCCTTACAATTTTCACACCCACTTACCTTCATTTATCTTTTAGATATGTCTTCAGAATTGTATACAGAACAAAAATTAACTAGATGACTGTTTTTAGTTAAACTATTAGCACTTGATAAATCTTGATAACAAACTATTTTTATTTAAACCACAAGATACAAGTTATACAGAGCGAGTCGAAAATAACATTAATCAGGATCGCAACAAATTCTGGGCATACTCCAAAGGCTTAATTTCAATGTCCGGCTAGTAAATTCTAGACATCAAATTTTCTATCTGGCTCTAGCTATAACAACTGCCATCCGGATATTGATATCTTTGGAAGATAGGAGATTTTATCTAATAATGATATGTAAACTCAATTATTATCCGTTGTTTCAAATATTCAAATTGTTTATCATTTTTATCATCGCATATTTCTATAATATGCATATACAGTGTGTCCCGCTTCATACTAAGCCACCTCTATAATTTGGCTATTTGTATTTGGATTTGTATATATTTTTTACAGCACATAGAACTGTTCTCAATCTCTATTTCAAAGCCAACTGTGATGTTTTCAATATGGGAATTTTGCAAAAGTAACGTTAGCGATTGAGATAGAGGAAAAATGTATTTGGAAAAGTCGTTCAGAAAAATTAGGTAAGTTCAAATATGAAGTTTCATTTGAAAATATTGACTTTTATTATTTTTTTAAAAGAGAGAGCATCCAGATTGCTATGAATTCCAGAAAATAGTTGGAAATTTTTAATTTAATAAACCAGTTTACATAATGTTGATAATTTATTTAATTCAAAGAAAACCGAACACAATATTAACAATGCTAAGAATAATATTTATCTGAAATATTTTTCCAATAGATCGCCTTCAATTTCAATGCATTTTAAAATTCTCTTTTTATTATGATTCGATATTTTTCTTAATTCTTCAGGAGATATTGATCGGCAAACTTCTAAAATTCGGTTACACAATTCTTGTCGTGTGCGTGATGGTCTGCTTTTATAAACTTTTACTTTAAGTGCACTCCATAAATAAAAATCAAGGGGAGTAATATCTGGGGATCTGGGCGGAAACTCGCAAAGTGCACTATTACGTCCTGTCCATTTTCAAGGAAAATTTCGATTAAACCATTCTCTCACAATCAAGGCATTATGTACTGAGCAGCCATCTTGTTGGAAGTGGATATCTCTTTGCAATGCAAGCGGTAAATCGTCTATAGCATCGGACAATTCTGTGTTAAGGAAATTCAAATAAACGTCAGCATTTAAATTTCCATCGAAAATAAAATGGACCAATTAGCCAGGTTCCCAGGATACCACACCATACATTCACTTTTTGGGAGTACTGACTATTGCATGTGATTACCCAATTTGGATTATCCTCAGCCCAATATCTACAATTTTGTGACGAATCCACGCCACTAGTGGTAAATGTGGCTTCGTCTGAGAAGAGTATTTCATCGATAAAACGACGGTCCTCTAGAAAATTGCCTTGCAGCCAATAACAATATTCTAATCTTCGTGGGTCCCCTTCTTGCAACGTGTGAAGAAATTTTGGCTTGAAGGGTTTTAATTTGTGCCTGCAAACCTCGAATTTTTCTGACTTGCAATATTTTTCGAAAAAAAAAAAAAAACTAAAAACCAATATTTTAAAATGAAACTTCATATTTGAACTTACTTAATTTTTCTGAATGACTTTTCCAAATACATTTTTCTGCCTTCCAAAGGTAGTTCATTATGGGTATTATGTGCTGTAAAAAATATATACAAATCCAAATACAAATAGCCAAGTTATAGGGGTGGTTTAATACGAAGTGGGACACACTGTATATATAGGTATATGTATTACTTTTCTGTTTATCTTTATATAATTGTATTTTTATATACTTACATATTTCTGCATTGTATCTTATTCAATTCTTTGTTACGTATGTGTGGTTCCCGTCTTATAAATGGTTTTGTACTGGTAGATGGTGTATTAACAAAATAAACAAATAAAATACATAAAACCAATAGTGTCGAGGAAATGAAAGATTTACAACCTATAACGTGTTATCCGTGGAAGCAAAACTATTTAAAAGAGTTATTTATGACCAACTCTTTTATATTTCAAGAAAAATAAATTACATTCCAATGTATCAATCAGGCTTTAGAAAAAATCACAGCACCACAACGACATTCTTTAATATTTATTTATTATTTATTTATTTATTTAGGATACACCATCCAACAGCTTTCGCCAATTAAAGGATGGGAAATTTACAATATTTAAATAATATCACATAGAAAAAATATATGTATAACATATGTATAAAACAATCAAATACAGAAATTCATTGAAAATTAACAAACAACAAGAAAAAATGTAAAAAAAATAAAAAAATAGATACATAATAGATTATTATGAAAATAAATTCGTAATGTCCCTTATCGAACAGTTAAATATATCTAGACTATCCTGCAGGCCGTGATAATTATTACACCTGATATGCAACGGAGAGTATTTCAATAAGTTTGTGTGAGGAGTCGAGAGGTAAAAGGTTCCTTCAAATCTAGTTCCGATTGTTGGCACGCGAAATCTCAGATTCGACAAAACTTCAGCACAGTCATATCTATTGTGTACCATATTGAACAGAAATATTAAGGAGTGAAGCTTTCTGCGATCGGCCAAACTGATAAATGAAAATCTACTGAGAAGTACATAATGTACTGTTCCAATTGGAGGATATATGCCATCGATTTTATAACACAGAAATTTTAAGAATCTCCTTTGAACATTTTCAATGATGTCATTATATTTTGAGTACCCTGGGTACCAAATTAAACTCGCATATTCTAACTTAGATTTTACAAACGCGTTAAACAGCATACATAATACCTGAGTGTCTGTAAAGCCATATGAATTTCTAATGACAAAGCCAAGGTTCTTTGAAGATGCTGATACAATATTTTCAATATGCTTTGAAAATGACAGCTTATGATCAAATGTTACTCCAAGATCACAAAAGTATTCAGGACGTTCAAGAATTGTTCCACTCAGTTGATAAGCGAACTCAAAAGCATTCTTTTTCCTATGGTATGAGACAACCTTGCATTTGGTAGCATTTAATGGCAGAGTATTACTGTTACACCACTCATGAAGCTTATTTAGGTTATTTTGTATTCTCTGACAGTCCTCTAAGGACTCTGTACGCCAGTACAATTTTAGATCATCGGCATATAACAAGCATGGTATGTCTATCGAGTCTACAATATCATTTATAAAGATAACAAACAATAAAGGGCCCAGGACAGAGCCCTGTGGCACACCAGAAGTCGCCGAGATCTCAAAGGACTTATGACTACAGTATTCAACATATTGTTTCCGCATACAAAGATAAGATTCAAAAAATGTAAGAAGTGAGGACGACAGTCCCACATTGTTTAATTTTCTAAGAGAACTCCATGGTCTAGTTTGTCAAAAGCCTTCGAGAAGTCGGTGTATATTACGTCAACTTGAACATTAGCATCCAAATATTCAGATATATTGTGTTATGCAGCAGAGATTGGTCACTGTTGATCTCCCATGTATAAAGCCGTGTTGACTTGGTGTAAGCTGTTCTTTTACGTGAGAATAAAGTGGTTCATGCAGGGCTATCTCAAACACTTTAGCAAAACTACAGATTATGGTTATCGGACGGTAGTTTTCAATTTTATTTCTTTCACCTTTTTTGTATACGGGGCAGATACGAGAAAGCTTCCAGATCTTCGGAAAGGTGCAAAGTTTTAGAGATAAGTTATAGATAAAAGTAAGTGGTTTCGCAAGAACGTAAGCACAGTCTCTTACTATGAAAGCTGGAATATCGTCCGGTCCCTTAGTAAATTTAGGTTTAAGTTTTTTGAGCGCCTTGGTTATGTCATCAATTGTGAATGAAAATGCGTGAAGTACATTACCGATACGACTGTTATTAGTATGCGTAGGTGATTTCTTAGAAACTGAAAAACTAGTTTCGAAAAAAGTAGCAAATTTAGATATTGTAGATGATATAATATTTAAAGATCAAAATGTGCATCAACTGTATTGGTACTTATTGATAAGCTAAAAGCTTTCGAGTGTGGACCTTCAACTGTTTTCATCAAAACTGGGATGAGGTAAGGCATGTGACCCTTGAATCTAATTCTAATTGTATGTTTCGTTTGTCCAATGTACTTCAAATTATGTGCTTAGTACTAATTTCGTAAAGTACATATTTGTTTACTTCAATTTATCAGTACTCTATTCCCAAATCGATAATTAAATACACTATTCTTTTTTTATACATTTACATAGACCAGATAATTATATTCCGTACCATACTCCTGTGTAAACTTGTATGATAGCCATTATCAGATAATTTTTTATTTGCTATATAATTCTGTACACAGCAGCAAAGCAGGCACTGTGAAATATTCTCATTTATAACGGTCAGTATGAAAGCGGATTACTAATTAATTATTATTAAAGGCAGACTAGATTAATCGTTTCATTAACGAAGATAATATATTCATTACAATCTAATTAATAACGAACTATACAACGAACATGTATTTGTTAATAGTTGCTTTAATAGAGTTTTTTAAACATTATGTGAAGAAATAAATCGGAAACAGTATTTTACACCAGATTTTTATGAAATAACAAACTAGTAGGATGATGAATCTTAATTTTCAATTCCACAAATAATTATTTTGTTATAAACTGGAAACTTTATAACTACCGACCTGATCAAATATTAGGTAACAATTAAACTATTATTAAGTCATAAAATGTCCGTAGGGTGATAATTATTATATGCTACCGGGTTATCATGTGCATTAGGTATCTCACTAATAATTATGTGCTAACATAACAGGAAATTTCGATCCACTGTCAATTAGTGCAATCAACTGCAATTATAAATTTTATAAATTATATTATTTAACACTTTTTGGTAAAATGTAAATGTTTACTGATATTGTATGTTAATCAAAATTGCATGAGAAAAAATATATATTTGACTCAAAACGAACGAGAATTTTAATAAACAATTGAAAAAGGAATCTTATATACTGTAATATATGATTCTGTCCTTCATATGAATAGGAACAATAATAACAAAAATAATAAAGTCTTACTTAACCTTATCTCTAAAACTACACGATAATATTACATTACATCAAGAAATAATTGGGATTTCTCAATCATTATCTTACACTTTTCCGAATTGAAATATAATTTGTTTCTAATGGACCAATTGAAAATTTTGTCCAGATCATTTTGCAGCTCAAGGTAATCATTGATATCCTTAATTTGTTTAAAAGTCTTCTTAAGGCCATCAGCATAAAGTAAGCATTTTGAAGATATTTCATAGGACAAGTCATTAATAAATAGCCAAAAAATAAGAGGGTCCATGTTAGACCCCTGTGGGACTCCAGAACTCTAGTAAAAACGTATTAGAACTTACTCCCTTGAACGTAACGAATTCTTCCCTCCCATTTAAATAAGATAAAAGTAGGGTTAATATTACTTATATCATATAAAAATAATTTTGATAAAAGAATATCGTGATTAACCCTATCGAACAAAGTTCATATATATAGTGTCAGTTTGATGGCTCTCATCAAATGACAGATTAATTTTATTTACGAAGGTTGCCAAATTTGTGGTTATTGACTTGCATTTACAAAAGCCATGCTGTTCAGAACTTATAACTTTTTAACAAGTACATACATTTTTTGATACAAAACAAATTCATTTTTAGTATTATGTGTAAATTAACATGGATGTTTCATAATGACCTTTATAAGACTTCTTAAATTTAGGAACACACAAATAAAAGATTTTGTACAATATATTGTACAAGTATTCAATTTCTTCATTTGCATTACTAAAATGCCCTATCTATCCCATTTACAGTCCCTTATTTAAGATCCACGTCCAGTTAAGTGCAAGTATAGTAACGCAAAAAAATATAGAGGGTTACTGGTAATTCGATACATTCCTTTGGAGATGTGATGGGGCATGAGCTAAGGAGTAAATCTAGCCCTAACATGCATTATGCAAAACTCAATAGTTTTTGAGATATTTCAATTTTTTTGTTTTTCTCAAAAAAGTAGATATTAATGTCTTAAAAGTTAATTTCCGAAAAATCTACTTGACATTTTAAATTTTTTTTTACTGGATTACTTGTCCAATATTATAGATATCCGTTTGGAATGAAAAATATCCGGAAACATTTCGATCATATGAACATTTAAAATAAAAACTTGTAAAATTTTTTTTTTTAAATCAGTTATTAAATTTACCTATTAGGTTTTTTTAAAAAAATATTAATGTAGCACGCGTACAAATTATTATAAAAACTTCCTTATTTCAATAGCTATCTAACTAGGTAGAAATGTTTAATGTACCCTTGATAGTTCTAATAAAAAATTAGTAAAGATAATGCTGGTGGCGGCATTTATTAAACGACTAATCGTTCATTTTCATTTAAGTCAGTCAGTCCTTGACTTTGACGTTTGTGCATATATGTCATTAACTGACATTCTTATCTCCGTGTCCCTTAAGTTTGTTGGTCTTGTTAAATTAGTTATCGAAGATTTTGATTTTGCTCGTAGTTGTTGTTATTGTATTTTCTGTGCCATGGCCGCGTATGCCAACGCAGAATACGCTGATATCTTGTTTGTCTATGGATACTGTGGCGGCAACGCTGCTGAAGCTCGCCGAGAATATGACCTTTGGTACCCTAACCGCCGCTTACCAAATGCACGTGTATTCAGTACGGCATATCGAAATATCACTGAAACTGGCTCCGTGAAATGTAGAAGAAGTGACGCTGGTGCTCCTCCCGTTTATGAACCAGATGATGAGGAAGAAATATTGAGGTATTTTGAGGAAGACCCAACTATTTCAACTAATAAAGTCGCAAGACTAACCGGAGCGTCACAATGGAAAATTTGGTCTACGATACGTAGAGTTGGATGTCATCCTTACCACTATACCCCTGTCCAAGGCTTGGAGGAAGGTGATCCTGGAAGGAGAGTGGAATTCTGCCGCTTTATGTTAAATTCAGATGCAGAAAGCGCACATTTTTTAACAAGTATTTTATGGACGGACGAGTCGAAATTTAATCGCGAGGGTATAACAAATTTCCACAACCTACATGTCATGAAACGTCGAGTTTTTAAATTTGAGTAAAAAAAATGTTGTCTGTGGGTTTGTCTGTAACTTTATTGTGCGCACGTTTACTCTGGAACCGTTTATGGTATTGACTTGAAATTTGGTACACTTATGTATTATAATGAAATCGGGAACTAGATTATATTTTAAACTAATTCCGCTGAAGGGTTCAGGGGTAAATGGGGTTCGGAGGTAAATAGGCAAATCAAGCAGGTAAGAGTCCATAAAATTGCAATTTAGAGCATGCACGAAAAGTCAAGGTCTCAAAATTTTTTTTGGCATCAGCCACTCCTTAATACTACCCCCACACTATTATAAAAGGGAGTAAAAAAAAATAAAATGTGATTTAGTATGTATACAAGAACGGAATGTCTCAAAAAAATTTTTCTTTGCGTTAACCACCCCCTCTACCATACCCATTGCCAGCCCCCACCCTATTATTAAAGGGAGTAAAAAATTAAATTGGGATTTAGTGTGTACGAGAACCAAAGGCTCTTAAAATTTATTTTGGCATTACCCAACCCTTCTACCACCCCTCATTGCCACCCCCACCATATTATTAAAGGGAGTAAAATATTACATAGGCATTTAGTGTGTATAAGACTTGGATACAAAAATCTGGATGTGGAAGTAGTGATTCCTTGGGCAGCGGTTGGTTTTCTTCTGTTTTTGGAGACCATACGCATGATGCGTAGGTCACCATAAGTCTGACAACCGATAGGTAGGACCGATGTATCATTTTCTGCTTCAGACCGTAAGTCTTACCAAACAGTCTACGGCACGTCCAAATAGCCGCTGTTGTTTTAGTAAGTGTCCTTTCTAGATGTGAGTTGAGAGTAAGGATATTCGGTATTCCGCCATAACCCCGCTTCGGTGCATCCATAATTTCAATAAAACCTTGCTTTAAACGTTTCTATATAATTCTCATTTTGACATTTAAGGAAGATGTGAATTTGTGACATGCATCTTTGGAACACCATGTATCTAGTTTTACAATTAAAAAAAACTATATAAAATAACTATTACTATTATTACCTTTACTTTCATCGTATCGATGTAAACACAAATTTTAATATTAACTTTACATATAAGCACTTAAATCATGGACATTGTTATATGTAGTTCTAAAACTATTAATCAAAATGTGAAGGTTATTAGGAATTCTTCAATAACGATGTTAGTCTACATCTATAAAGAGCACAAATAAAAGCCAAACAAATGGGGAACTGCTGCTATATAATAACACAATAAACATATTATAACGATACCTCAGTTATGAATATCTCTAGAGTGCCTTTTAATAGCACGTGAGCTATAATATACCTACATTATACACAGAAACCACATTCGGTGCCGAAAAATAAATATTTAAATATTCCAAAATATGAAATAACATATTTCACGAGTATCTGAAGGGTCAACAGAATATATAAATTCAAATATTTGACTGCCCCTAATATACTCTTGAAATTCGAGACTCTTTAGTTTCTACGTTACAAAACTATTAGTAGTTATAAATGAGACCAACCTGGCAAAGTATCGGTTAGGTTGTCATTTCGCATTTACCCATAAAATAGAGAAAATGGCAGGAGTAGATATTTAATTATTTAAATGTACCTTATTTCGCAAAAGCTATTTGTATTCAGAAGTAATTTCTTTAAAAACCTTACAGGCTTGTAAGTAAACTACACTTTACCAAATTACTTGGTTTGGTGACAAAACAAAATAATTTTAATTTTTTATGCAAAAAAATTTCTCGGATATAATAAAACTTTACTTAACAAATTGTAAATATACAGGACGTTCGATATGTGATACTTACTAGTGGTGGAGTTATTAGCATAGAATTGAATTGAAAAGATAATGAGAATGTCGCGTTACATTGAAAGTTGTATATACTTTATGGATAACTTATACATAACAGAGCTGTGCCGAGCACTGACAAAAAGTGCTAGCGAGCACTGAGCACTGAAAAAAGTGCTTAAAATTCACGAGCACTAAGTTTAAAAATTTTAAATAGTATCTATATTATGTTGAAACTAGAACTCAACTGAATTTAGTGTTATTTATAAAAAAGAGGATAAAGGCAACAAGAGCAGCCCAGCAAAAAAATTTAGGAAAAATATAATTTGCTGAATGCACTGAATTTCATGTAAAAATGATGCCTCTCTCTCTCTCTCTCTCTCTCTAGACTTCTAAAGGGCTCTGGATAAGTTACTATTTTCATCTCTTTTTAGGTCCTTAGAGAGAAATAGAGAACCTAATTCTCTATTTTCCTATGCCTGTCGTAAATGCAGCACGCATCCTTAGTCTATGCCAACTTATCATTGAATTCGGAGCATTTTTCTACCATTTTTTTTTACCAATATATGTATTAAAAAGAAAGTTATGGCCAAAAATAATAAATATTTCCTTATCGGATCTCTCTCTTTCTCTTGGATATGCCTACCTTAAATTTTTCTTTCACCGAGAAATTCAATGAAATGTATAGCAATATTTTAGCATTATATTTTGCAGTTTTTACAAACAAGGTAATAAGCCTCAAATTTCAATGTTATTCGACGGGATCAAAATTTGTATGACAGTAGTATGTTTGAGTCCATTGAAAATTAAACGAGATATTGATCCTTTCCTACTAATTAAGAGCGCTCAGGATATAAGCCGGCAAGACGCTTCGATATACTCTCATATAAACCATTATTTTAAAAAACGGCTTTCACTGAAATAAATTAAAAACATGCTACAATGTGGGATGATGAGAGAAAAAAGTATATATAAAAAAATATAATTTTTTTCTTCTATTTTCGATTTGCAAAAATAATTTTTATCATCCCACATTGGTATTATTAAAATAAACATTTTCCCTTTTGTAGAACTAAAATAAAATTAGCTCTAATGTCCTCAAGAGTAAAGAGAGATTTATAGATTAGGTATAATAAATTTGTACAATGTCACATTCTATTACATCTCTATCTCTCTCTTTCCAAGCACACTGTATATTCGGCTGCGTCATTTTATTGACGTGAAACCATTTGCAATAAAATGGGAAGCATGGATGAGTAATACACCCCGGAGAGCTCTTAATGTAATAAAAAATAATTTAAAAAATTAAATTGCCACCAATTTGATTTTGTTCACTATATTATCTGTCAAATTCACTAATAAAAAATTACTGCTGCTTTGCGGTAGATTTTCTATTTTTATTACCCCATCAATCGTTATAAATCTTAATATCCATTTTTAACGCAGAATAAAAAATTGCGTGGTTTTAATAGCGATAATTTTTTTACATTTGTATATTTACTAAAGACTAATATTTATGTAATGTTTCAAAAACATAGCTTTATTATTACCTTAGGCTGATGTAAGTTTTCTAATGTGAATTCCTATGTAAATAAATTAAATGTACATCGAGTCATTTGGAGAGAGAAGCAAATGGCTGAAAAACAGTACATCTCTGTGATAAAAAAGAATGTATTTGACGAAGTTTCTAGTACAAAATGGCATGTCGTTTTTTATTAAGAATAAATTAATTCGACACTGAAATAAAATTACCTCTAAATTAGCCCTAAACAGTTATCACAGACGACAGCCTTAATATATTCATCATCATGAGTAATGATTTGACGTAGAAGGGAAATTAAAAATTTGCTGTCACTCAGGTCTTGGTTAATCAATTTCCTTATAGGACGGTCGGTTGGGGTAATTTAATCCACTCCTACGATTATTCTAAGATCGTTGTATATAGGAAGTCGGAAATATCTGTTAACTTTTAGGTAACGACAGTATTTGCAAAAACATGAAAAATATTGTTATGAACATCTGTTTGGAAATTACCTCGTATTCTATTTAAACTACCGAAATTATGGGGAACAAACTAGATAAAGTAAATGAAATCAATTATTTAGGAGTAAAATGATCAATTATATAATGAATAAAAATGTTTAAAAAAGCATAGTTTTAAGAAAAATCGGCAACGCAATTGTTTAAATATGACTTTACCGTTTATGACCTGATTCGACTCAAAATCGATATCTGGGGTTTTTAGAGATCGCCATTTATGAATTTTTAGTCAAAATTTAGAAATTCAAAATGGTAGCGCCAATATGGCTGACGACTTTTGTCATTTATATCCAAATCGATCAAAATCGATATCTGGGGCTTTTCGGGGTCGCGGATTGTGAATTTCTAGTAAAAAATTTAGTTCAAGATGGCGGACGACTTTATCGTTTATGATCCGATTCGTCTCAAAATCGATATCTGGGGATTAATATCAAAAGTCTAAAAAGTAAAAAATAAAATTATATAAAAAAATATTTAAAAAAAAAGCTTTTATTTAAATGTTTTAAAAAGTAGAAAATAAACTTTGAAGTAAATCAAACCTATCATTTTGTTACATTATATAATTTTTTTTATTATATAAAAGCTTGTCGCGAGCAGTCTCCTTTACACAGGAAAATCTCGCGACAAGCTTTTATATCATAAAAAAAATTATATAATGTAACAAAATGATGGGTTTGATTTACTTCAAAGTTTATTTTCTACATTTTAAATCATTTAAATAAAAGCTTTTTTTAAAAATATTTTTTAATAGTTAATTTGCTAAATAAAGATACTATTACTATTGTTACCTACTTAACCGTTTTTTGTGCTGTTTGATATGCACCTGCTGAATAATTATGCAAAAAAACAATATATCCACATAATACAATTTCAAATGAATGTTAATTTTATTAGTAATTATTATACTACCAATCTGCGCTGTGTGATCTACACACTATTATTAATGTTGTATTACCTTTCGAGAGACAAATCAAACTGCGTAAGCTTTACCAAAGCAAATACCAAAAATTCAGTATTATATTAATATACATTATAGTTAATTCGATAGTTTAATATCAAACCAATTTCCATCAATTACACTGAAATTTCATTATAAACTTCATAAATTATTATTTATAAGTATAATGCGAAATTTAATTTAAGTGCTTGAGCCTGTCAAAGTTCAAAGCGACTCCTGGGTACGGTATTAATTACTTTATTACTTAATCGATATAGCGTAATATATATTGCCTTAATTTGTCTCCTTTTTGGCACTAGATGTTATTAAGTCATTCGTCTGAGATTAAATGCGACAATTTATTTGGGGATTGATACAATTAGGGAGAAGTTAGATATAGTACTACGCTTTCATTGACAACTGAAAACACTGCTACAAGGCTTGGTGGTCGTGAAGAAATTTGATAAGTTTTTGGTGGATTTACATGATTTTAAATCTCCTGAAACCGAAATAGTGATTTTCGAAAAATATTTGCCGTCTGTAGTCTGTAATAGCATCTAGAACCTAAACTAACATTTTATTTTTCATTTATTTATTTCTTTTATTTAAAAATGCAAAACTTGCAATTTCCAATGAAAGAAAGAAAAAAAAACAGGTACAAATACTTCTTCCTCGGATAAATACATTCCGAGGATCCTAATTACAAAGGATTAGTACATGCGAAAAAAAAATTATTGTTTAATCATGTCGCAGTTGTGTATGTAGAGCACTTAAGTGATTAAACACTTGTATTGTGTTGTGAGCAAGTGTGAATTTAGCTATTGAATTTATTTTCTTAACGTACAGAATGGGAAGTGTACAATTAGTGAATGATATACTTATAGGTAACAATTTCTACAACTTAGAATATAGTATTTATACTATACAATTGTCTAAAATTTTTATGAAATCGGAATAATTTTGAACAATGTTGAAATTTTTTTTACATTTTTAATATGCTTAATCTCTGTTGGCAAAAGATTACAAACTTTTGGCAATGTATATATAAAAAATCTATGACAAACATTTTTATTGAATTTTGGGATGGGTAGAACCTCATTAATGGCGCTACGCGTGAGATATGTTGAAATTATGTAATTTTTAAATTTTCATCTTTCATACCTGTAATTTTTATACAAGCAAAATCAGGTCTATTTGCTTCAGTTAATGTAAATGCCAGGTAATGCGTCTTATTAGGGCATTTAATGTTAGATGATACACGCTTAACCAGTTTTTCATTCTTTCTATACCTAATTGAACGGCAATTTTAGTTTCAGTCCATTCTCACAAAAGATAGCAACCGTATCGTCTGCATAAGGTACAATTTTTGCACTTGTCTTTAAGGACAAAAGAGAATTTATATAAGCCAGGAAGAGTATTGGACCAAGAACTGTTCCCTGAGGTACCCCTATTTTCACAGTTCCTGCTTCACTAAGAGTACCATTTAATTTCACAATTTGTATTCTATTTGATAAATAACTGCGAAGGACATCTAATACTGCACCACGAATACCATAACGTTCTAAAACATACAAGAGTTTTTCATGATCAACAGTATCAAATGCTTTGGCAAGATCCAGGAATACTGCAATGCACTTTTTATTTGCATCTTTGATAACCGTGCACATACATACATGCATACTTTGTTGTACGTTATGTGTGTGTTTCGAACTGCTACAACTCCAGGCGAAAATCAGTCATAGCTCAAATGTGAGAAGAGTTAAACCCTAAAAACGGATAAAAGTAAAACTAAAACGGTTTTAATAATTTTAATTAAATCTAACACCCAGATACTCGCTTAGTGCCATCAGTATCAGATGGCATGATATCCAGTTCCAGTTCCTCATAAAATATAGTAAAGTAGGCCGTGGAGGTAAGGTACAAACAATTTTTTTTCTCTAAGACGGTTCTTACGAGTTTGATAAAATTTCACACGTAGACACTCCTTTAGCAGCACTATGAAATGGCATGACAGTTGCTTTTAGGAAATTCAGGGAGGAAGGTTGTGGTGGTAAAGTTTAAAAAATTAAATAATTTTCTTTTCAAACACAGTTCTAACAATTTGGATTAAATTTAACGCTCAGTACCTCCATGAGACGGAATAAACCCTCTCAAGTGTATATGGAGTAATGCCAGTGTAAACCATGGTGTACAAACTAAGACAGATTTATAAACAATAAACGAGAAAAGAAATGACCAGAGAAAAAAGGACAGAGAGCGGGGACACTTTGAAGATGAGTTTTTACATTTTAT
This sequence comes from Leptura quadrifasciata, assembly GCA_963675555.1. Classification (NCBI taxonomy): domain Eukaryota; kingdom Metazoa; phylum Arthropoda; class Insecta; order Coleoptera; family Cerambycidae; genus Leptura; species Leptura quadrifasciata. The sequence goes on along the minus strand of OY776677.1, from coordinate 29,808,130 downwards.
TAAGCATCTTTTAGATTGGGCATAAGTATCTGAAGTTGTGTAAGATATTTGTTTATTTGACAAATCGTGATACAAATCCTCATGCTTCTTGTCATACATTTTGTGTGCGCAGAACATTGTGTATATGGAATTAATTCAATGGCAAATCTCCGCATACTTTTATAATTTGTGTTGGTTTTGGAAGCCGTGGCGTATATAAATGTCGTCGTGGACACAATCTCTGAAACAAGTTCTATCCTCCAACGTTAATTCAGAAATTAACATGTTGTAGGCCCCTTGATTTTCCTTATATTCCAGAAATGTATGTTGACATAATCCGCGTCTTTGACGCTTCTTTTATAATTTATAAATAATAAGAGAGCACTCATTGTTCGCAACTTCTTTTTAAATATGAACATCATACCCCAGACATATACATATACAAGTTTTTTAAACAAAATCTTTTCTGATACATGTATGGATGAATCTCAATACAAATCCATAATACTTGTCCCAATCTAAACGCACCTTTACATTACATTATCTTAAACACGTATTTTGTAATGCATGCGATAATTTATTGCTTCATAACCAGAACAGTGGAATATTGGTTTCAAAAGTTGAGGTTCATAAACTTTTGTTTTTCTAAATTCTTTGTGACTTCTAATTAATTACAGGGTGGACTATCCAAAAGGCATTTTAATTTCATGGCATTTTTTAAATCTGGCTGAGATTCAGTCCAATCAATTACAATTTTGATCCACCCTGTATATTTTTATTTGCATTGTATTCCATGAGGAAAAATGCAGGTAGGTGCCTGAGACGTACTTAGAGTGTAATGATCTGTTGTGGACTGCAGAAAGATGAAGGAGGCGTTGAAAGATAAAAAGGAAGTAACAGGACGACTAAACCAAATGTTCAGATATCTAAAAAAGAACGAATAAATATACTACAGATAAGGAAGGCAAAGGAGCAAATGATCACCAGGCCATTGATGGAATTTGCATCTCTATCTACAAAATAGAACATAACCATAGAGATACCTCAACCACTGACAAAACAAATAAAGCTAAAGGAGCAAATGCAAATGTCAACATTAATAGGTCTGAAAAGAATTATTATAGAAGAACCCAAACATACACAATGAAATAGGTACTGGGGACGTAAAATAAAATCTGAGTACTGATGAACAGCAACAAACTAGAAATTGGGAGACATACTACACATAGACAGCAGTCATTGAAAGGACCAAGCACACTGGAAACGAAAGAAAGTTATACCATAATGAAACCACAAGGGGCTACCGGACTCAAAAAGCAGAAACAAATACAACGAAACTAGTATTAGTACTAGTATTAGGTTCACGAGCTCTTCAGTAAAGTGGATTATGTTTGGACAATTATGGGTAGTACTAATTTTTTTCGTGAAGAACACATTCCAACAGATGAACATAATACTGGACTTCATGACGTTTGCGTATTTATGTGTAAAAACTTGGCTGCTTATTAAGATTCTGAAGTCTTCAAAAGGTGTTTATTTATTCATACATGATCGATCGAAAGGTACATAAGTCTAGTAACATTTGTATAGCCATTCGTGGTGAGCAAATTTCTTGGTGATTCGGTATTACTTGACACTAAAAGACAAATGATGAAGCTCAGCAACAATTTGAATAACTTGGTTAAGAAAATTACCTTGTGTTCAAAACATATACCAGTTTCCGTTGATAAGGGACCCAAGTATCTTTACTGAGTAATTTTTTTTTACAGAAATTCTACATTATAGTGAATTTTCCTAACAAAGACCCTTCTACCTGGGCAACATCAAAGTGGGACTTGAGATAGTTAAACAGTTTTAAATAAAATTTATATTATATTTCTGAAAGAAAAAAAAAAGAAAATTTATAGCGGCTATGTCCGAAAAGATGTGAAAGTCGAAAATAAGGATCATCCTAGTACACAAGTAGTGGGTATATTATACGTGTTATGACAGGCATCGATTAGATATCTAACTCTATCGACGTTGTTTGTTAAATTATTCACGTCGGCAAACGATTAACCCATTTACTTAAAACCGATGAAATTTATGTACCTTTCGAGTTAAGCACTGGAAAAACAAATTTCCTAATACAACGAGAAGATCGTTAAGAATTATTTTCCAATACATCATTAACACAGAACGTCGCATAAAAAATAAATGTGATTAATTATTTTTATTTGTTCTAATCGATAACGGTAGATTCCATTTTTATTTTAAATATTAATGTATTACTGTTGCTTTGTATGTATGGCTATAAAAAATACATCCGTGAAAAGTACAGGTAAATTAGTCTATTTCGGATATCAGACTTTTAGTGTAATTCACATTATACACAGGTGACATTTGTCTAGTCTATTCATAGATGCATTAAAATGGCTGATTGTTATTAAATACATCTATTGATGTGAATGACAGTCCGTCCCAACCACCCCATTTTTGCGCATATAATTGCATTCGACATAATATAGGTCGATATTGTATGTGTCGAAATACTTATAGTAAATTATTATGACGGACATTGAAGCATTCTTAATTATTCATTATTATTATTTGGTTGCTTCGGATTACCGAAGGGAGTCCCAAAAGTTCCAATGAACATTTATTTTTTCCTAAGCGAATGAAAAAATAGATGAGTAAAACATTTTCAATGGATTGCTGAACCTCCTTACAAGATATATGTTTCAGACTGTTTCCAGTGTCTGCTTGTATGTCCTGATTTTCGTTTTGTACTGATAAAAAAAGTGCGACTACCAGCACATCCATATCCACAGTCCATAGGTGGAAACCAGTCAATCGAAAAAGTAATAAAACATTTTTATAATTTCTAATTTACTGGGTCGTTTGAGTGATATAAAACAAAATAGTAAGAGATAAACTAAGGATCTTAAGCAAAATTTTATTTTCTTTTGAATGGCGTTCAAAGCATTTCTCTGCCACCTTGAGGTAAAGGCATCTCCCATGGTGTCTGTTCGAAAAGTTACTTGTTTTCACTTGTTCTGTTAGTTAAAATTATTCGGTTTTACCCAGAAGTAGAAGTATCACACACTCCAGTCACTACGCTAAGAGATATTGCAATGAAATACATTTTTTTAAGTTTGACAGTTGGTATCCGGATTCTACAAAAAAAAGAGTGATAGAGAAACTGAATGTGAAAGAAAGAAGAAATAATAGCTTTATAGGAAAAGTTACTTGAATATACAATATTTCAAATTAGAAATTTTTGGGTTAGGCATTATAATAATTTAATAAACACTACAGGTAATGCAGCCCTCTTTATCCCTAAAAGCTTGGGGGAAACCCTTTAGCTTAAGAATTCTAGATAGAATTACACCAAAACCCAGAAATAATTCCCTACAAGCTGAACTCCCTTTTGTTAGGGGAAAGCTTCCTCTATAATATACTAAAACTTCCAAAAAGTCACACAAGGGACTTGTAGTGTATGATCCTCAGTCAAGAAAAACAAAAACGGCTTTCGTTGTTGATGGAAGATTTTTTTCCACAAAGTTTTTTGGCAAAAACGCCACCACCTATCACGAAATATGTACTCAATACGGTCATATCCAAATATAATATTTTTAGTTGCAAACTCCTCTATAAAATCCTTATTTTACTATAAGGAACGTAACCAGACTGTAACCAACAGCTACTCTCCAGGCTATGTGCCCCGCCAAGCGCTGAATTACAAGCTACAAGCCTGGCGTTTAAGTGCAATAATTATATATTACTAACAGAACGCTAATGCTTCGATTGCAACAAACACCAGCCCAAAGACTGATCCTACTTAAAGGAGCTCTTGTGCCAGTCGTCCACACCACTTGCAGACTGCAGTTTCGAGCTGTTGGCTCTCGTCACTGCAAGGTAGGCATGTGACGACCGACACGAGAATTCTTGGACTATTTGGTACATCTCGGTATCCATAGGACAGCGACATGCAAAACAATCAGCAGGCGCCATCTAGCGGTCCAATGTCTGTTGCAATCGAAAAATAAACAGCCTGACTGGGCTTGGCTTAGTTCAAATGTGCTTTTAGAGGGCAGAATATTAAAACATAATATTCTTAGTCGCAAATTCCTCTATAAAATCCTTATTTTACTATAAGGAACGTAACCAGACTGCAACCATCAGTTACTCTCCGGGCTATGTGCCCCGCCGAGCGCTGACTTACAAGTTACAAGCCTGGCGCATTAAGTGTAATAATGGTATGTTTGTCTGAAAGTTATTTGTGGCATTCTATGAATATTCTTTCCTATTATTTGGGTTTTCTACCACATGTACTATTATCCTCTTCAAAACAAATCACCGAATCTACAAAATAATAGAATTATTGGAAAAAAAAACCTCTGCGCCCGTGACGTTTACGCCAAAGGAAAAGTCAGAGGTTATGTTTTGCAAATAATATAAATCGGAATAAACACAAAAATAATGTATTTTGCTGACGTTTCGGAAAGTAATGTTTTCAAAGCTATTTTTTGAAGAACTCTTATTTTGCTGTGTATGTCAAATACACAGCTTTAAGATTCTGTTTATGTTATTTCCATAGATAATTACTACTTACACAGAACATAGAACTGATGATATTTTTTTTAGATAATGTTGAGTTTGTTAAGTTCTTCTTTTAACATTGGTAGCCAGGTTGTACAAATATCTACAGAACAATTCGATACGCACTTATCTTCATTTAATAAGATTATTGCTGATTCTTTAATTTTTCTTTTTTTGGTATCTGTTTCTTTTGTTAAAATTTTTGCCGAGTCCCAGTTTATTCTATGTCCGTTTTCCCAAGCATGTTCACAAATCTTTGATTTCTGAATTTCATTCTTTCTAATGTAATTCTTGTGTTCATCCAACCTCACACTGAAAGGTCTGGATGACTCACCCACATAACATTTATCACATTCGCACGGGATATTGTAAATACAGTTTTTTGAATTCTGCTCCCTGTTTATGGTATGTTACCAACAGAAGGCTAAAGCTTCTGTCCTCTAAAAGCACATTTGAACTACGGTCATATTCATATCAAAACATCATTATGTAGAAAAATGCGTATTAGTATTTGATTTTTTGATTTGATTTGGTTATGACTCAAACATTGTATCCACTAATGAGCAAGCTTATAGATCGCAAAAAGTGTTGAGGTCTGGCCTGAATTAAATGAAGCCGTTTTACAAGGAGACTTTAAAAAACAATACATCAAGCACAATTTCATTAATTTTCTTATTTTTTCTTTTTTTTTTATCGCCTTGTTTAAATTAACGTCCTGGCGGAGTTTAGCATTAGTTATTTCACCACTCAACCAGGACATGCACATAGATAATTATACAACGACCATTCCCAGCTGGGACTCGAACTCAGGAGTGGTACAGCAACTAGCCGTATTGTCTTTTATGCAACCTCGTCTAGTCAACTGCCACCAACTCGGTAACACATGAAAAACACCACTAAACATCCATATCCTAACCAGGATTAGAACCCGGGTCTCCTTTGTTGCAAGACCAATTACCAATTAAAACTTTTTTATTGCTCATTATATATAACAATTCATTTTATTTATATCATTTTTCCTAGCTAATTAGTTTTCGTTACAAGCCTATGGTTGTTAACAATGTTCTCCTAACCTATCTAGATTCCTCTTCAAGGTGTAGGGCGACCGGTGGATGCCTGAATGATACGCTTAAAATTCAATATTATTGTGCTATTGTGATAATTCCCTAAAGGTTTTTATCATTTATGTGTATTATTCTAAAAGATTTATAAATTGCATGCTTAAGGTTTTTTTGTGGTGTTAAATTTTTATTATATTTTTTATGTAGGAAACGAAAATGAAAAACCTACTTCAAGAATGTGTTTATGTAAAAAACTAAAAAAAATTTTCCGGTAAAAAAAAAATTATGTACAAAAAAGGAATTATGCTATTCTAGCGGTTATCAAAGTAAAAGCAAAAATGTTGCAAGACCAACACGTAAGCGTTAAACCACTGAGCCAGTGTGTATAAAATATTTTTATGCTGGGAGTTATTTCTTTGACGCTGAAAGGATATGGATATTCGATGCGCTAATCAATCAATAAAATTGATGATTATTACATGAACATTAGTAGTAATTTCACTAGTCCCTTATTACTAAAAAAAAAAAAAAAATGAATAAACGTTGAGGATAAGATGTTATTACAAGAAGTTATATAGAATACCTATTAATTAATATAATTGTATATTATTCATTGTTTCAAAAATAAGTTTAATAATACGTTTTACCACAAGGTACGTAATACCTGAGTAGGTACATAAATAAGTATCTAAAAAATAAATAAATAAAATATAACGAAAACACAGATTGAACAGAGAAGTACAGCTAAATATTATAAAATATTCTATCGTGAAAGCATTGGAAGCTAAGTGAGAAATGTAATTAAATTAAAACAGCATTTTGATGGTCTTGACAATACGTCTAAATCGTACCAGCAGTACTAATGAATGTATTATTTAATTATATTTTTGTTTCTCTATGTGTCTTTCGTGAATACAATTTTATTAACCACTTTTACACACGTCTTTCGCATTCGTTTAACAGATATTTTTTGTAAAGATCTGTTTCAGCGTCATGCTTCTAAGAACTATAGATAATACTGAAGCTCAATTAGAACTTGCCTAAACTGAACATTTTCCAATAAAAAATAACAAAGAATATTCTCCATTCTTTCCTCGACAAAGTACATTAAGTATTCATCACAGCTTAATTGCAGGCGATTTAAAACAAAAGAGTTTGAAAGCTCAACTAGGATCAACAGTTTAAGGACTATGTGGTTACGCGCCATCATATGGTAGTTACAAGTAAACAGTCTTTTTTTTGCGTTTTCTTGCTAAGCATGGTCAAGGCTATAGGGCGAGAGAAACGTGTGGATAGAAGGCACGCATTAGTATTAGGTTCGCAATATTGAGAAGAATAAAACGGTGGCCGTCCCACACACACGCGCATTTTATTATTTGTTTAGTATTCATTTTTTGATTGTTTTAATTGCCGTGAAGCAGAAATCACGATATCGGGTGCATAGACAGATTTTGTTAAACTGGGTTGCTGGCGTAATAGTGTTTAAAGTGTCGGAAAACTCCTACGATCCTTTCCTCCCTCTCCCTTGTGTAGGAAAGAAATCACCGATTCCAGCCAGTGACCAGTCAGCGGTAAGTTTTCGACTCTTTCATTACTCATATTTACCCATAATTATTTATACATACAGTCCACTTATTAAATTATTTAATTGATAATTAATTATTCGAATAGACGCACACGCCGATAGGGTATAGGCCCCATCACTATGTACCATGTTCGTGATACAAAATCGTGAATTTTTTCAGCTGAATTTCATCGAATATAGTACAGGCATTTCTATTTACACCAAGTCGCCCAAGATATGCATAGATCATAACATAAAATGGGCCGTTTTATAACCATATACCAACCGGTAAAGAGAATTTCAAATGTATTTTATAAGTCTTTCTCTACGTATTCAAGTCAGTTTATTATTGCAGATTTAAGCATTTTATGTGGCACGTGGCAATATAAAGGCTTTAATAAACATGTAAAATGCAGTTTATGCTTGACTCACGGAAATGACATAAGAAGATAATAAAATAACATCTTTTACTAGGCATTTCACGACACATAAAATAGATACAATAGACGGGAGTATAATTTTTAAGGGAGGTGCACGAAAATGCACGAAAAAGCAATTACCACATAATATCATGCCTATTTTATTGTCTCAAAATTGCCAGTTCTAGGAGATTTATGTGCACACGAATTATTTGTCTAGATTTTTATGCCCATTGTTTTGCTAATACTTATAAGACGTTGTTGGTTTTCCATTCCCATAACTTTTATTTAAATATATCAATTTGGTTTTTAATCTTTAAAATAACTATTACCTCCCTACTTACCTACTATTACTGGTACCAAGCACAATTCACATGCCGACAATGTATGCCGTGCGTTATTGTTCAAATTCAAACATGATTTATAACAAAAATCATTAGAAATTTTAAAACGGAACAAACAAACACACAGACGACAAATTTTTGGATGTTGGGAAATAGTTCAAGATAAAAGTTCAAAATCACACACAACCCACTTCAATTACATTTATTTTGTTTAATCAACATGAGCAATCATCAAATCTTAACATTTTTTTAACGCTTTAGTGCCAAAAAGGCCAAAACATCAAACGTTTGTAGGATCTTTTGCAATACATTTCCTCCCCTGTTTTAGATGGTGAGAAACACGATAGTTTCAAGTTCTGAAACCCTTGCCTACCCTTATCAAGGAAAACCACCCCAATTTCCAGCTTTTCGGTCTTGGGCTTGAGAGGGGTCGTCTGATCAGGTATTTTTTGAGTAATAATAATAAATTCAATTAATTTACGTTAGAGTACCCCGGACCGGCCACCGGAGATTGAACCTATCCCCGCTCGTAATAACAATATCCTCAAAAATTAAAAAATACGGATTGGACAAAGTCTTTTATGGGTTTTCGAGGGCAGGGATCATAAAGTAGGTGGCATTTTTCAACGTACCCTCCCGCAACTATCCCCAACGTATAAAAACGAGGGGTACTTCCATGCTGTCGGTCCTAGGCATGTAGGAATTCGTCGGATTGGGGTTTTTATGAGAATATCAGGCAACTAACCATTAATCAACCACAGTTGACCTAAGCAACCCCCGGGGATTGAAACTATCCTGCTCACAAAACCGAAATCCCCGAAAAACAGGCTTCTCACAGGTTATCGAGGGCGGTAATAACGATGGTGGTATCTTTTTTCACTTTATGGTCTCGAAACTACCCTATACGTATAAAAACCACCCCTCTTCCATGCTGTCGGTCCTAGGCATGCGGGGATTCGTCGGGTCGGGGTGTTTATGAGAATATAGGGTAACTAACCATTACTCAACCGCAGTTGATCTAAGCAACCAACGGCGGTTGAAACTACCCTCCCGCAACTACCCCCAATGTATAAAAATACCCCCCCTTTCGTATAAACTATATGTGTAGTTATATATATATATATATATATATAAAGTATGGTGAAAAATAACACCACCATCGTGATTCCCGCGCTCGAAAACCCGTGAGTGATTTCGGTGTTGCGAGCAGGGTAGTTTCAACCTCCGGGGGTTGCTTAGGTCAACTGTGGTTGAGTAATGGTTAGTTTCCTTAATATTTTCATAAAAACCCCAATCCGACGAATTCCCGCATGTCTAGAACCGACAGCATGGAAAAGGGGGTGGTTTTGTATACGTAGGGGGTAGTTGTGGACGGGTAGGGTGAAAAATATCACCACCATCATGACCTTTGCCCGCGAATACCTATAAGAAATTTTGTCGAGTTCGTACTTTTTACTTTTTGGGATATTGGTAATACGGGCGGGGGTGGGTTCAACTCCCGAGGGTCAGTCCAGGATACTCTAATGTAAATTAACTGAATTTATTATTATTCCCCCCCAAAAAAACTCGATCCGATGATCGCTCGCGAGCCCAAGACCGAGAAGCTGGAAATTGGGGTGGTTTTTCCTTGACAGGGGTAGTTCGCAAGGGTTTCACAACTCGAAACCATCACCATCGTTTTTTTTCACCCTCAAAAACAGGGGGGGAAATGTATTGCAAAAGATTTTACAAACTTTTGATGGTCGGATCATCGTTAAATAGACTACAGTTCTATATGGTTGTTAAGAGAACTTCATTGGGTTTCTTATATTCCTTAATATCATAAAAGAGTGCTCTGGTCTTTTTAAGTTATATATTTTTGACTGCAGTCACTGAATATTAAATTTTTATATCAGCGGTAACTCTGTTTAGGGACATTTAGTTTGAATTTATTTCTTCGCTGTTGAGTTATTTGGTTACTTTCAAATTAATTATTGTTACGTGCCTGTCCACGCCCTCTTACGAATGGATGTTTAATCTAGTAATAGGAAGAAGCTAGCCATAGTATAACAGTTCACCAATCGGCCCAGAGATGGCGCCATTGTTTCTACCACGGATAAACTAGTAGAAACGTCTCGAATGACAGACTGGAATAAAAGAGAAAACTCTAGAATAAGGGTCATGGAGTATATAAGTAGCAGAGCCAACGCGCTGGAGTTCAGTACGGTTCCGAGATGAGCCAAGTGATCAGACAAGAAAAAGGACAATAACAAGTTGTGAATTATAGTAGTGAGTCTATAGTAAATAAAAGTTATAATTAGTATGTTATTATAAGGACTAATTATTGTAAGAAATTTAGTGATAAATAAATCAGTGGTTAGTGACAATCCGTGTTGCAATTATTGAACCTACGTTCGAAGTATTTACTGGAGGGTGTAAACCCGTAACATTATTTTATGTACCATATTCCTTCACCATTAATAATTCATGTGCAGGAACTTTTTTAAATTAGCTTTACTACAAATATGTAAAGTAATTACCGTTTTGGGATTGCGCATAAACAAGGGACGATTTATTATATTTCTGGCCATGCTTAAGTGAGACAGATCCTGGTCTATAATTTTAAAATTCAACAGCCGGCATGTAAAAATGTCACGTAATTGCTGCTGTAGTCAAACTAACGGTGTTCGGGGTAAACTATTCACGTAATTTTATGTTCCACATATAAAACATTAGTGAATATGAATGCGCCGCGCCATCACAAATCAGCAAACGCTCACAACAAACGGAAAATTCACTTAGTTCTCAGTTTTATTTTTCATCGCTGTTGCAAACATTTTATTAATTAGTTTGATATTAAACTTCCTAAATATGGAAAAGTGCTCACGGACCCGTAAAACGATTAAGCCAATTTGTATGGAATGAAAGAATATGAAATGATAAACATAAAATGGCATACTTATTCGAGTCATAGGATTTCCACGTAACTGAGTCTAGTAAAGGAATCATCCTTTATTTAAAAAACCGCTGCCCAAGGAATCACTACTTCCACATCCTGATTTTGTATCCAAGAGTTATACACACTAAATCACAATGTAATATGTTATTTCCTTTAATAATAGAGTGGGAGTGGCAATGGGGGTGGTAGAGGGGGTGGCTAATGTAAATTTTTTTTTAGAAGCCCTTGGTTCTCGTATAATATACACTGAATTCCAATTTGATACTTTATTCCCTTAAACAATAGGGTGGGGGTGGCAATGAGGGTGGTAGAGGGGGTATCTAATGTCAAAATAAATATTAGAGGCTGTTGGTTCTCGTACACATATTAAATCCCAATTTAATTTTTTGCTCCCTTTAATAATAGGGTGGGGGTGGTAATGGGTGTGGTAGAGGGTAGCTAACGCCAAAAAATTTTTTTGAGACGTTTCGTTCTTGTATACACACTAAATCACATTTTAATTTTTTTTACTTCCTTTCATAATAGTGTGGGGGTGGTATTGGGGGTGATAGTAAGGGCGGGGCTGGGTGGTGTCAAAACAATTTTTGAGACCTTGACTTTTCGTACATGCCCTAAATTACAATTTTATGGACTCTTACGCTTGCTTTGACTATTTACCCTTATTTACCCTCGAACCCTTCAACAGAATTAGATCAAATATAATCTAGTTCCAGATCTCGTTATAATACATAAGTGTACCAAATTTCAAGTCAATATCATAAACGGTTTCAAAGTAAACGTGCGCACAAAAAAGTTACAGACAGACAGACAGATAGACCGACAGACAGACCGATAGATAGACAGGAAATTTTTTCGCTCAAATTTAAAATCTCGACGTTTCAAAAACTATTTCAACAAAATAAATAATATTTTTTTGCGTTATTATACTTCCAATGGACGTGGAAGTAAAAGATACAATGCGGAGGTTGTATTAGATTGTATTAGAAGTAACGCCTGGTTGATCGACTTTACGTACAAATAATAATATAATGTAAGCCTGTGTCTAAAATCTGATCTGATTTCTTTATAAAAGTCGGAACAAACATTAAAAGTTTTTATCGAGCAATGAACGACATGTAGCCATAAAAAAGGTACCTATACCCCTTAAGAGGGGGATAATAAATTTCGGTTTTTCTGCAATATCATCCGACTTCCTTCAAATATCAACTTCATATTCTAAACATAGTCATAGGCCATCGAGACACTAGTTTACATGGTATCACTCAAACCATCTCTTGTGCTTAAGTGGTAGTATTAGGGGGCGACTGTAAGTATCTTTTTGATAACTTTTTAATTTTTTTCGTATTTCTAAAAATTATTATAAAGAACTAATTTTCAGATCATTAGAAATAAAAAAATTCTTATCGCACTTCGATAAACCAAGTCGTTCTCGAGTAATTTATGTTTAAAAAAACAATGTGCATTTACAATATTTTTATTAATAAATTCTTTTGCACATAATAAGGAATGCTTTGAAATATTACTTTGACATTTCTGTTATTTATTAGATCTGGATTCATTTTTTAGAAAATAATTCTAGTTTAATTGTTAATATTATTTAAACACGGGCGATTGCACGTTCTCTGAATTAACAGACGTAGTTTTGACTTTGGCAGAATGTTTTGGTAATGCTGCTGCAGCTGTTGTACGTTATAAAGATAAATTCCCGAATAGAAATATTCCTGATGCCAAAACTTTTTACAGTACATCATAACGCCGACTTGGGGAAACAGGAAGTTTTCAAGTCAGAAACAGAGACGCTGGCCTTCCAAGAAACGCAAGAACTGTTGACGTTGAATAAGAAATATTAGACACTGTAATGGAAGATCCCACGATAAGTACTAGAAGATTAGCCTTAAGAATGGATATATCTCACAAAAGCTGTTGCGTCCTTATTTAATTTAGATTTTTTTTAATTTGCTTTTCTTTCTTAACTTAAATTCACCGCATTATAAGTTAAAATTAAGATACACTTAATTATTTTTATTTTTCTTTGGCTCACCGTGTAACCTCCCGTGATAGAGGTTTTTTGTGATCATATCGCACAGCTGCTTGAAGCCATCATTCTTCAAACCATAGTGTTGAAAACGCCGTCGTTTAAACATTTATTTCTACCCGCATTTAATCGCCCGCTAATAACTGTAACTTTCCCGCCTAATTTTTGTGTGTGCAACGATCGAATCCACAGGTATCTGGTATCCGGATCTGGAGGCCTCCAGAAGAAAGCTGAAGCTGGAAGAAGACAACATCTGGCAAAGATAGGATCCATTAATCTTTTTCAACGTCGCTATACAGTCCACACTCTTTTTTGCTCCCGCTTGATAAATAATATTTTTTTCCCAGCAAGTTTACGGATGCTCTGCCGTTCGTGAATAAAAGCGCTTAAAGAGTAGGTACTACATGAACAATAATTGCACCCATTCTATTGCCGAAAAATCAAGAATTATGCCAATAAGAATTGATTTTTATCAGTTGTTGCTTGAACGAACGGAAAATGCTCTAGACTTTTTAAGTAAAATGCTTTTTACTGACGAAGCTACATTCACACAACAACGCATATTTAATTCTCGGAATGTGGGCTCTGGGCTGAAGAAAAGAAGAAAGAAGAAATATGTTTTTTATGTATAAGGGCGCAACACCGCATTATACCAGAACATGGTTACACAACCACTATCCTAATAAATGGATTGGCCGGGGTGCAGATGCACCGATCAAGTGGGCTGCTCGGTCTCCTGACCTAACTCTACTTTCACTGTGTGGAGTTATCTAAAATCACGAGTTTATAATATTCAAATGGACACGATTGAACAGTTGAGAGAAAAATCGATCAATTGTTTACAATTATTACAAATATTACTACTTTTAAAATTTTAACCCTGGATGAGTCTTAACACAAAGAGACAGACAGTTTTGTTTTGCACTTTAGTAAAACTAACTAATTTTGTACTAATTTTTAACTTTAAAACTTATTAAACACTATTTATTTTGTTTGACAGGTATATACCATAATATATACACATATTATATATTGTACGTCTGATTTTCTTAAACTTTTTAACAAGATTGATAGGCAGTGGAATATTTTATGTTCGTGTGTAACTTTTTAAAATAAAAACACAAGAAGTTGTTTATCAAATTTGCTTGCTTGTAGAAACTTTTCCTAGCACGGTAGAGTGGGACACTAGCAAGAGGGGCGACCACACTTAATGTACCTATTGATTGATAAGAGTCGTTGAGAAAGTAAGAGAAAATATTTTTGTGGTAAACGGCAAATGGTACTATGAAGATTATTAAAGAAGCAAGTTTTGAAAAATCGACAACAATTTTATCATAAATAATAAATTTTTGTGAACATGTAAAAGTTGTGTAATATCTTCAATTTTTGTTTATATACTTATAACACACTGTTGCAAAGTTAAGCACCTAATTACAGAACAGGAAAGTACACAAAAAATAATACATATAACAAATTATACATTACGTACCTAGGGAGCAAAGGCGAGTTTTTCGTACGAGTGTTCCGACAGAACACGAGTACGAAAACGCCTTGTCCCTAGGTACTAATTACCAATTAATTACCAATTAAAAACATTTATTAATCATTAAAAATATGTACAATTCATTTTGCCTTAATTATATCATTATTTGATTTATTTCATTTATTGCATTTAACAATAAAGTATTTATCTGCGGCGTGACAAAGTGCCAATAGCACCGACTCGCCACGCCAAGATGTTAGGCAAATGCTAAATTTCGGGGGGATGATAGCCGCTCACAAGCGTATTCGGTATGTTAACGTTCAATGACTTCATTACCAAAGTAATTTGAAATAATTGCAGTACAATCATTTATGTTAGTTTGAGTACTGTTTAGTTGTGTAGGAAAACTTAATGAAAAACCTACTTCAAATATTTTCTGATAAAGTATAAACGAACTTAATTGAAACCGTATAAAAACTAAAAGCCGGCAAAAACAGTCGGCATCTCTTTATTGTACATGGGCGGAGGTAAATAGAAATGCTTGTCATAAGAAAATGATAAGATTTTCGGGCGTTATTATATTATCCTCTGTTTCAAATGGTCTCCAGGAAGCCATGATAAATTAGTAAATAATTAAAATATTTTACCTTTTATATACTAGTAAATATTTATAAATATGAACAATAACTAACTAAACTCCTACGCTTGATATTATAACAAGTATTTACGCACTGCACTGGCACAGACAGCACATCTCTAAGTCCGCCATTGAAACGTTTTACGAGTTTTTTATGCTAGTAGGCCTGTCCGTTTTATTATCTTTAAACCAGTGCAGTCGTAGATGGTTCATTCAGGCTGATTACATTGCCAGTCTCGGACTCGCCCGCACAGTTTCAACTACCATTCGAATCTCGATACCACTGCTAAATATATAGGACAAAATATCAAGTTCAGTGCGCACGGTCCTGTGCTCTAACACTGACAAGTTTCAATTATCCTCGTTTAAAGTATACTAGTTTAGATGATTTTTGGAGTGAAATTTTGTTGTGTCTAGCCATGCATGCACACGAGTATGTATACAACGGCTAGTGGGGAAGAATAAGAGAGATACTGTAAAAGGGTAGGTTGAATAGAAGGGAAGGAGGAATAGGAGGAGGATTGTCTAGTCAGTCTAGTATTCGTTCTTCGTAAATCGGTAGGCGTTGGTAAATTATATTGTGCGTATGTCCCGTGTTATGGTAGCGACTTGTCGCTGTTATGTCTCTTGTCAGAGTGGAGGAAGCTATTTTTGTTTTGAAAAATTTCTGCGAGGCTTCGTCGATATATTCTCGCACTCTGAGTAGTCTAGTCTGTCTATCTAATTCGTCTTTGGTTATGTATCTTATCGAGTTGGTAAGTAGGCGTAACAGTTTGTTTTGTGTACGTTGAAGTCTGTCACATTGTGTGTCTGAAACCATGTTCCAGACAGGACAGGCGTACGTCAGTATAGGTCGGAAGATAGTTTTGTAAAGTGTGAGTTTATTGTCCGTCGTCAGCAGGCTCCTTCAATTGCAAATCGGGTAGAGCCTGCTGAGGGTTGCGTATGTTTTGTTTATAGTCTTAGTTATATGTGGTCTGAATGAAACTCGAGTGTCTAAGGTGACACCGAGGTAATTGACCGTGGTCTTTTATTCGATGTCTCTGTTGTTAAGTTTTAGTCGAGTTATTGTACGTATGTTGGTGAATATGTGGTGAAATGTGGCAGTCTGTGACTTATCCTCATTCACCGCAATCTTCCACGTCTTGTAGTAGTCGAGTAGTTTAAGTAGATGGTACTGTATTTTATATATAGCATATGGCAGTCTGTGCGTAGAACGACGTCGCGTAAAGTAGCGTATCGTCTGCGTATAGTAATAGGTTGGCAGTCTGGTTCGTACAGTGCTTTCTGTCACAAGTGCGCCGAAGGCGCCCCTTTCCGTAACTGATTTTGGAGACAGCGGGCGCGAAAGTACCTTCGCGCCCGCTCTTTCGTCTCTGGGGGCGCGAAAGTAATTTCGCGCCCGCTGTTTTAAATTCATTACCAACTGCGTTTTCAATACGGGCATTGAATGTTAAGGTCCTGGAAAGTATCAGGTCTTTGTATGACAGTATTGTCAAGATGGTAGTTAAACACATGGGGAGCTGATTTACGAGTAAAAGAGATAACATTACATTTACCGGCATTTCATGGCAGTTTGTTGATTAGACACCACAGTGATAGTCTGTCAAGGTTATGCTGTAGGCGGTAACCGTCTTCAGTACCAGTTATCACTATAAAGGTCTTTAAATCATCCGCATATAGCGGAATATGGGTAGATAACAATCCAATATATCATTAATCAAAATTATGAATAGGAAGGGATCTAGAACCGAGCCTTGACAAACACCTGATGACACCAAGAATTCAACAGACTTAACTCAATTATACGCGACATATTGTATTCGATTTGACAGGTAACTGCAGCAGTGAATAAGACAAACCTATTTCACATAACTTACGAAGTACAATATTTTGGTTCAACCTGTCGAAAATCTTAGTTTCTTTAATAGTAGTACGGTCGTGAGCAAAAAAAAATAGGACAAGCCGAATAACGGTATTTTGCTAAAATCTAGTTGTGTACATCTAACTTTAATTTTTGTGACATTGTCAGTTAGTTGTCATAATTTATTGTAAGTGTGCAAAAAACTAGTAGGCCTCATATAAGCGATTTAGTTAAATCTGGAGTTATTGCTAAAGCAGAAAATGAATGGTCAATGAGGCAAATTGCACTGCGTTATAATATTGACAAAAATTCGGTGTGTAATATTTTAAGAAAGTGGAGAATAAACGGTACTATTAGTAGAAATCCTGGATCAGAGCGATGAAATATATCAACTGAACAACAAGATTTGCAGTTGGTAAATGCTTTAGTAGAAAATCCATTTTACTCAGTTATTCAGGCTGCTGAAGAAACGAATTTTCTTGGATCGGGTAGTACTGGTCGCCGGCGAGTAAGAGAATCGCAGCTATGCTGTCATGCAGCAGCACAGAAATACTTAGTTAAAGCTGAACATAAAGATGCTCGAGTAGGATTTGCGCTTGAATTTTTAGCGCATGATGTAAATTTTTGGAACAATGTAATCTTTCCAGTCAACACACAGCGGTCGTATTCCTGTTTACCGCCCTCCGAATACTCGATTCGATCAGAAATATATATCTAACAATGATAAAAATGGTAGATTTTCAATATGTGGGCTTGGATATCGGCACGTGGTCCTGGTGTTTTGTGGAATATTAGGAACGATTTAATAGTGAAACGTATATTAAGATTTTAGACAATATTATGCTCCCTTCTGTGTCACAATTATTTCCTAATAATAAGTTCATATTTCAACAAGACAATTGTTCCGTTCATACTGCTCATACCGTAACTAACTGGTTTCAAGATAACAACATCAATGTTCTTAACTGGGCCAGTCATAGTCCAGATCTTAACCCTGTGGAAGAAGTATGGGGACTACTCGTAAGAAGTATCCAAAAACGAAATGCGAGACCACGGAATGCCGACGAATTACTGGAAATAGTAAATAATGCATGGGACAATATTATTACTAATGATTATTGTATAAAGTTATTTAATTCTATGCCAAACACTTATAGAAGTTATAAATAGAAATGGTGCAATAACGAAACATTAATAGTTAGTTTATTGTTAAGTAGGATATCCTTTGTCCTTTGATCCAGAATTTCCACTAATCGTACCGTTTATTCTCCACTTTCTTAAAATGTTACCCACCAAATTTTTGTTAATGTTATAACGCAGTGCAATTTGTCTCATTAACCATCCATCATTTACTATAGCAATAACTACAGCATTAAAATAAAAAATAAATCAAAAGTGATATCTGTTTTATTTCGGCTACTCATTACTACGATGGTTCTGAAGGGCCATGATCAAAACATTTTCCCAAATGCCTTATCAAAATGTCGCACTGCAATATTTTAAGTCGCACTGCGAATTTTAAAAACGCACTGTGTGATTTAAAGTTGCACTGCAAATAAATGTTTGCGTAAGGGACAAATACATTTATCAACAAATCCATCCAGCTCGTAGCGTACGCAGACGACATTAACATCATGGCTCGTAAAATTGCATCCGCCAAAGAAACATACATAGATTTGGAAAATAAATAGTTACTTTCCTAGCTTTGGTTTCGGCGAAATGTTGGATATCTCTGTCGATATCTATACTTCGGGCCGTTTAATTTTCAATGGAAACTATGGCTAAATTTGCCAAATTTTCTTGTAATAAAAAGTTCCTTAAGTAGTTTTTAATTAATTTTAATTTCGAAAATGACCTCTCGGCTGAAGCTACTAATACGGGAATCGTTAAATATAAAATCACAGCAGTGCAAACTTCTGTATACGAAGTTGATGAAATCGGGTCCAGAATTGCTAACTTGGCCAAATCAAGCATTCTAATATATTTAAGGTTTCCTAATTTCCGCCGCTGGGCAAAGACACTTATCAACAAATCTACCCAGCTCGAAGCGTAGGCAGATGCCAATCTGAGCCCTGAATCCTTGTGCATACGCGATTGTTTAAGTTTCGCCATGCAACTTTAAATCTCACAGTGCGTTTTTAAAATTTGCAGTGCGACTTTATAACTAGCAGTGCATCTTTTTAACAAACACTGCGACTGAAAATATTGCAGTGCGACATTTTAATGAGACATTTGGAAAAAATTGTGATCGTAGCCCTTCAGAGCCATCGTACATTACATATTCAAATAGACACAGATTTACATTAGAAAAAAAAGTTGTCCTATTTTTTTCTGCTCACGACAGTACAAATAACTATAACAATAATTATTTAAATATAATATTTTCAAGATCAGAAAGAAAAAGCAGGATTTCAGGGGCCAGATGGAAAGGTAGATTTCATCCACTATTGTTTTGCACTGTCTTAGGTCCCTATTATTTTAGTAAAGAAGTGATTAATTAAGTATATTTTTATTGGAACTGCCCAACTTCAATTTACCGTCATCGATTTATGAACTATTTGCACGTAGGTTGTCTTCAAAATATAAATAAATCACGCTCTTATGTGTTAGACAAAAGTTGTAGGTTTAGATGAGTACTATCCAACGATGTATCGCATTTACATAATTTGATTCGAAATAAAATTTTAAGAATTTTTTGACTGAACCGCCGCCATTTTTTTTTTTTTTTTTTTTATTCGTTTTGGCAAAAAATGTTTCAGACAAAAGTTGTCAGGCTAGATGAGCACTATCCAACGATGTATCACACGTACATATTTAATTCGAAATAAAAATTTTGAGATTTTTTTAAAACTTTGAACCGCCGCCATTTTGAAACAAAGCAGGCGATTTGGCCCATCTTCGAACTTAACCGAGGTATGAACCGAAATTATATGCCTGCCAAATTTCATTTCTATCCATTGAGAAATGCGTCCTTTAGAGTGTATACAAATTTCGTTATATATCATATATAAACTTTTGAACGAGGGTTTTTTTGGGGTCTGGGGACCATAACCGAAGAAACTATAGTGAAATTTTCCCAAAGTCGTGACACGCTGCACTCTGGAATAGGTAGATTACAAATCCACCTAAAAACGGTTGTCGTAAGACACTACGTGTTTAATTTCTAGTGTTATTAAAAAGTTATTTTTACATCATAAATCAAATGTACTAGAGTTTTCTTACCTACCTCATACCTCAAGAGAAACAACAATGCAGCTACGGACACGTGTTTCGGAGTTATTGCTCCTCATCAGCGTAGCGAATATATCTTATAAATCGAGCAAAACCAACAAAGGTCGGAAAGTACAGTGCACAATACTCGATTTGTTTGCTGGTTTTGCTCGATTTATAAGATATATTCGCTAAGCTACGCTACGCTGATGAGGAGCAATAACTCCGAAACACGTGTCCGTAGCTGCATTGTTGTTTCTCTTGAGGTATAAGGCAATAACTTGTTTCTTTATTTAATTATTTAGCCTCATAAACCCCCATCATATTTTATTAAGTACATTAACTCAAACGGCTCTTAGAAACAACGAACTAATATAACTTTTATCGCTGCGGGACATAGGTGGCTTTTACTTATATAATAAAAAAGGACATAAAAAATGTAAATAAACTAGGACACTTACCAAACGCTTGGCACTGCACGATTTTTGTAGTTCCTAACCTAATTATGCTACTACTTGAGGACGATGTAGTAAATCTCGGTGCTTGTAGTAAATTTTCTGAAACAAAAACAAATTACCTTGTAAAAAATGCCTCCACAAACTCCAAATTACTTAACATCTAAGCTGCTAATAAATTACATTTTTATGTAAACAAAGTTAATTTACTCGATAAAAACGTAATTAAAAAATAAATTAGTTTAGAAGTATATTACGTATTCAGCCGAGAATCTTGTCGTTATATATTACAAAGTTTCCCAAATTGAATTAAATAAACACACGGGAGTTTATGATTATAAAAGTAAAAACTAAATTCAATACGAAACGGCGCGGCGATGTAATATTAATTTAACAATGTAACTTTTAATCAATATTTAACCAATCTAGGTGTAATATTGCGATTAAAAAAATCATGAATTTCAAATTGACTTTTATGCATAGAGCCAGGCAGTTAACGTTACTAATATTATTAAATTTTACACGGCGCCCATACAGAATTGTTTTTTATTGCATATTTTGCAGGTTAAAATCACTTCATTAAAGCAACAATAACGAGGCTCGATTGAGTTTATAAAATTACCTCGTCCCAAATTGAACAAGTGGTAATTTTTGCAAACTACTGTTTAAATCATTATTTAATAATCACGTACAAACAAAATTAGATCATTTAATTTTAGAGAAGGAAAATTGGCAAGATCAAACAAAATAATGAATACACAGTATAATCCGGTAAAAGTAGACAAAAAAATAGTGGCAAGTGTAAAATTCGTATGGAGCTAAATATTGGTACAGGTCTTAGGTACACTATTACAAATAAAATTTCAAAAATCCCCACCGATCCTACGTCTGCTAAAAAATATCGGTTTTTTGCATTTTTCTCGTAAACGGTAAGTGTTATCATGAAAATGGGTCAGCCAAAAGTTGTATTCATGGAATTATCTACAAAAATTGTTTTTATATTTTTTTCCTACGAATCACCATTCTCATTCCTGAGATATCACCATTTGAAATATCGAAAATACTAATATGCACGCCTACGCCGCCTATACACGTCATCGCACGTTCAATATAAGTAAAAATATTGGTTTGTGTAACTTATACATACAAATTTTAAAAATAATATCAATTGCCAGTGGAGTCGTGGGTGATAATAAAATTAATTGTCAAAAAGCAGGTGAAGTTGGGATTGCCTCGATGTCTAAAATGACAGGACAAACATTCAATAATATTAAATTAAAACGCGCCGATTAAGTACTCCCACTTTTAACCATGAGTAGCCCCATAAAAGTTTATGATGAGAAGGTACCTACCTGCCTCAACGCATGAGTATTATTACTAAGACATTTGAGGATGAAATTGAAAAATTCTTCGAATATAATTGCCCTAACCATTATCACTCTTCGATGTAATTGGAATGAGTAAAACACAGAAGTCAGCCATTTACGGTTACTTTCAATCAGGCAACATTGGAATTGACAACACAAATGCTACTTACATCATCGATGGAGGGTATCTATTACACCGTATTGTGTGGGATCGAGAAGAAACATTCAACGTTATTTTTGATAAATACGTTCAGCAAGTACATAGATATGTTGTTCATAGTGTGACTATAGTATTTGATGGTTATACTGATTATAAGAAAAACATTAAAGCTGTAGAACAATGTTGAACTACAAAAACATCTTCAACTTCTGATGTTGTTATTGATCAATTTCTGACAGTTCCAACAAATCAACAACAATTTCTTGCAAATACAACAAATCTCGCTTCATTACATTATGTGAAAAATTTACAACTGCGAACATTTTAGTGAAACAAGCTGATAATGACGCTGACGTCCTCATCATTGAAACAGCTACGGAACAATTCAATTCAACAAATACAACTATCATTGTTGGTGAAGATGTTGACTTGTTAATACTACTGACTGCACGAACTCCAATTGATAAAATTATTTACTTTTTGAAACCTAGGAAGGCTCAACAACAAACAAAAATATATTCATCGAAAAGTTTATCTGCTTATCCAAAATGTCAAAATCATGTCTTATTTTTACATGCAAAAACTGGCTGCGATACTACATCAGCAACTTACAAAAGGGGTAAAACAACAGTATTTAAAATGTTTTTTTTTATAAATTTATTTAACGCCGGCCTATTTCCGTTACTGAGGCCTAACACCGACCGACGCCTGTAGACGAGCTACCCCCAACCAGGAATTTTACCGAACCTCTTCAATTA
The DNA here is from genome assembly GCA_963675555.1 of Leptura quadrifasciata. Taxonomy (NCBI): domain Eukaryota; kingdom Metazoa; phylum Arthropoda; class Insecta; order Coleoptera; family Cerambycidae; genus Leptura; species Leptura quadrifasciata. Next base: position 29,785,275 of record OY776677.1, on the reverse strand, counting down.
AGAAGAGTAGGGATCTTTTACTTGCCTAACATTTAATAGACAAGGGACCGACGGCTTTACATCCCCTCCGAATGATGGTATATCTCCTATACAACCCTCGCCTAAGGTTGTATAGCTTCCGCGCATATACTGATATACAAGCCGCTGGAAGATGTGTGAGGCGAGGACGCGGTTTCCCTTGGAATGGTCACCCATCCAACTACTAACTGCGCCTGTCGTTGCTTTACATCGCATACCGAAGTATGTATATAGTAAAGACGCACCTACGCTCGCCCACATTAAAATGTTTGAAAAATATGATTTACTTGATTGCGCAAAAGTATTAAAAAGATTGCCTCTTCTCCACAAGTCATCATCATAAACGGGATTAGCTTTCTTCTTGCTCAAAAAAAAAAAAAAAATTGATCGTATAGGCAAGTATAAATATTTCAGTTTTGTAAAAAATACACAGAAAATAAAAGAGTAGAACTATCTTGTCTTTCTCCAACATCTGCTTCTGCTTACCAACACTTATATCGAGTATACTATCAAGTTCCAATGTGGCTAGGTAATCAACTGGACCCAGAAGACTGGGGTTAGAAATTAATAGATGATACTTTGGAGTCAATTCAAACTGTACTCCCACCTGCTCCAGAAAAACTTCTTAATACCATATTTTGCAATTGCAAAAAAAGGTTGTAGTGCAAACTGTGTCTGTAAAAAAGTCGGATTATTTTGTTCACCAGCATGTACCAATTGTCAAGGCTAGTCTTGCTTCAATGTTCAATCAGATGCAACAGATGAGGATTTTTGTGATATCAATGAGGAGACAACAATTTACAGATATCCAGCAAGAAGAAGAAGAAAACAAAGAAGAAGATTATCAGTCGGACTAAAATTTTCACGAAATCAACAATAATTCGAGCCACTTTAATCATTTTCAATAGTACATTTTTTTAGTTAATAGAATATTATTTAATAAAACTAAATCACAATATATCGTGGAGTATGCCTACCGGGGAAACCACGTTAAAAAAATGCGCCAAGTAGATTAGGCCACAAGTGGTGCGGATATGTGTGGATATTATGTAGAATACGACTTCGTCAACTTTTGGAATTGCGATATCTAAGGAATGGTGATTCGTAGGAAAAAATATAAGAACAATTTTTGTACATAATTGCATGAACTTTTGTCTGACCTATTTTTATGATAACACTTACCGTTTACGAGAAAAATGCAATAAACCTATATCCTTGAAATTTAATAAATTTTTTAGCAGACGTAGGATCGGTGGAAATTTTGTATATTTTATTTGTAATAGTGTACCTAAGACCTGTACCAATATTCAGAACTATACGAATTATAGTAAATTAAAATTCCTACTTAGTAGTATTCATACATATTAGGAAAGAAGTGGACTAATATCTCCCGTATTTTAAATAATGACACAATAAATAATAATAATAAGGGTTTCATTGAGTAGGGACCAGCCGGTGCAGGGTGATAGAGGACGCGTCGTTTTGAGCCCCCATGTATAATAATGTTTCAGTCTGCTGTCTTATTGGCTACTCTGTTGGCTTCTTTGTTGCCACTGCACTGTGCAGGTCCTTTCACCCAGCATACCGATATGTTATTCATGCTGGAGGTACCCACAAGTGCTTGGTGACATTCCCATACTGCTCCTGTGGTAATTTTGTAACTTCTCAGGGTTAGTAGTGATTGTCTCCAATCTGTATAGATCCTGATTGTTTTGCCCGTAATTTGTCTTCTTTAGTCTTCTATGTGAAGATTCCATGTTAGTTTGGCATTGAAGGTTACCCCAAGGTATTTCACTTCTGATGCGAAACATAGTGTTGTATTCAGGAGGGTAGGCGCCTTCAGTGCTCCTAGTTTCCTTTTTCTTGTGAAGAGAACCATCTCCGTCTTCCTGGGATTGACAGATAGGGAGAGTGTTCTTTGCACCATTTTTCGATTATCCTTAGGGCCCCCTGCATTCTTTCACAAAGGACTCCTTCGAATTTTCCGCTAAGCGTGATTGTTAAATCATCTACGTAGTCAATTGTGTGGAATCCTTTCCAAATTGAGGCGACACAAGAGGCTATCAAGAACGAGGCTCCATAGCAGTGGTGATATTACGCCTCCCTGCGTACAGCCTCTCGACCATTATTCGTACAGAAGCATCTGCCATACTAATTTGTACAGGCCTTTTTGATGACATGTTGGATATCCAGCTTCCCATGATCGTAGGGACGTTCCTCTCCACTAGGGCCGCGGTAATTTTTGAAATTTTATCGGTTATTTGGCATAGTAGACAAAAATGTTAAATAGAAAAGTTACTCCATTTTATGAGCACAAGTATTCTTTAAAAAAGACTACCACCAAATAGCAAACGCCCTGTATATGATTTGATCATGGTGAATTGGCAAAATTCAGGTATGCGGGAAAGACCCATTGAACTCTTCTTGTAATCTGTTGGGAAATATAGGTGCTTATTTATTTATAACCTTGTATGCTCTAAAGATGAAACTGCATTGGCAAGTAATTTAAAACGCTAACACATAATTGTTTCTAGTAAAATGTACCAAATATATACTATTTCTCTGTAAAATACTAAACGTTAAACTTGAAGGAAGTTTGTCCAACAAGGTGACGTAACTTTCCCTGTTGTATTTTCAGTAATTACTGGCAAATAGTTTAGCTGACATTCTCAAGAAACAAGCATGCTATACATTTATTAAAATGTTCACGCATAAATCAAGTCAATACACTTAAATTACCTAATTAACTTCCACGCTAAAAATATATATTATTCCTACGGCACAACCTTTGACTTTTCCAACGAATATTAGTATGGATTGTTAGGAACCCTTTTTGATGAGGTAATCAGCATTCCTTCGGACAAAAGAAACGCTCCGATACAAATAGCCATGTCATTGGTGTGACAGCATTCATCAATGGGCTATTCATTATATCACAACAAGAATTGCTCAAATTGCTTTTATCTAAATGCCATTTCACAAATGTATTTTCAATTACTTCCCTCGCGATATTCCCCTAAAATATAAATTATGTTTTATCGATTTGTCGGGTGGTCAGGTCATATTTATGTATTATGACGTAAATAAATAGCTCATTGTTTTAAGTGAAAATGCGGAATTTTGGAATTACTTTTAGCATGCTCTAATACTAATACTGAAGTCTAATAGCGTCACTTGAGATGGTTCCTGAAGGGGTCGCATATATTTTTTCTGCAAAACGGATTGTATGATTTTTATTACTAAATAAATACCCACAAAATTCTTAAAGGAAATTAAGAAGTTTTAAGTAAGTTTTTTATTATTATAGTATGTTTTTGATCAGTACTCCACTAATTTCCACTAAACTCCACTCCACTAAACATTGGTGCAAGTAGAAGTAATTTAAAAATAATAAAATATGTCATTCCTCAAGGAACGGTTCTAGGGCCAATTCTTTTCAATATTTATGTCAATGAATTACTTCAACTTCCAATTAATGGAAAAGTAGTCGCATATGCAGATGACACTGTTCTTCTGGCGAGGATGAATTCTGGGAAAACGTTGCCAAAAAAGCGGTGGAAGAGTTTTCAAAACTACAACAATGGCTATCGGAAAATTACCTAACAGTTAACCTAGGTAAGGCTAAATTTATGTACTTTAGTATATATGACAGAAACGTACCTAAGATAGATACACTACACTTACATAATACTAATGAATTGTAAGTGGAAAAAGCAATTTTGATTTGATTTGAATTAAGAGCAAGCACAACTGAAATTTAACGACACTCTTGGATACGAAAAATCAAGTAACTGGAATCGGGGTTAGAGCCCGGATGGGTGATATAAAGAGGAACACAGAGACCTCGTCCAACCTTCTAGCGGTTTGCACATCAGCGTATACGCAGAAGCTATACAATCTTAGGCGAGGTTTGTGTAACAGATTACCATCCCTTGGAGGGAATGTAACGTAGCCGGCTCATTGCCAGGCAAATAAAAAATTCTTATTCGTCGGTAAATAAGACGTTCGGCCAAATTTCTAGGTTGGGTAACTTGTATCCTAGCGTCGGTGATTGGCCTTAGTCACAGAAATGCGCAGACAGGTCTCTGGCATACTACCTGTCATTATTAAAATATCAGACATTATAAACAGGCTATCGATTTATGTCTACCTATTCAAAGTTGAAAATAGAAACTTGAAGTGTCGAAAAAGGTGAGCCACTAATATTCTAGCTATTCTCTGTGAAGTATATTGTAACATATTGAAAGCAGAGATCAATACCGAGATGAGTAAGAGCACACTTATTTTCAACGAAAAACAAGGCAGGTCCAGACATGGTACGATACGACGTTAGAAGGAAACAAAGTGAAGTGCTACTTTCAGATATCTAAGCTGATGTTAAATAAAGGGCTCAAATCGAAAGCAAATACAGAAGATACAAGTCAGTGAGCGCCAAAATCTATCCTGTAACGGGTTCGAATCTAACGAATTAATCTAACTTGTGGAACAAATTTACATTTGTCTGGCACATATTTAGGGCATAGCCTTCAGTTGCCTGGGGTCCGCTGCACAAGTATGTCTCCAGAGGATCCAAGCAGGTTAAGATAGCATTAGAAATATCAGCGGGTACCTGAGCCTTGCTTTAAAAGGTAATCTGGGATCCACTACAAAAGGTCTACCTACACACGCAGCGAAGTTTCAACCCTGAACTGGGTATATTTTTGATTATATCTGTATTTGGTTAATGGGTACGCTTGTCGAGTCAACAAGAATCTAACTTTAGCTTAAAAAAACAAATGAAGAGTTATATCCACCCATTCTAAGCTGTGACACTGTCCGCTGTCTGTAGATAGTGTTTATGCACTGTTCATGTTAAAGAACACGCCAAAACCCTGGATGAACTTTTCGAAACTGTAACAAAATTCGAAACATTTCGCATGAATAGCGGCTTTTTATACATTAAAACACATTTTCGCTCTACGGAGCCATTTTTATGCCAAACATTTCGCATGAAAAGCGTGCTTCACGTAAAAATGCCGTTGGAAGAGCTTTTTAAACATTAAATCACATTTTCGTTCTATGGAGCGTTTTTTATGCCAAAATCTAGGAAACTCATCAAGGAGTTAATTTTAGAAAGCGTAGTAAATGTCGCTGCACGGAGACGTAATGTCGCCCCGACCACAAAATTTAGAAAGTATAACGAAAACCGACTTTTAACTTAACTTCGGAAATTTTGAAAATAAAAACCCTTTTACGAATCCACGTTGTTCAGCACTGTAACTCATGCGTTGTGTTAAATATGAGGACAAGTTATCCAGTCTCTAGTCAAAGTATTTCGAAAGTTTTAGCGAAAATAGCCCTTAGCAGTCGATTTTGACGGAAAAATGATGGGTTTTAAGCGTATTTGCCCTAAAGCGGTTCCTCAGTGATTCGGTGTCAGAAAAGTATAGTTACTACCATGTACTCAGAACGTGCATGGGACCCGCCTTGCCTGAACGTATGAATCTATAATTGCAGAATATAATTCAAAGTCGTTGCGATTCAATCATTTTTAAGCTCCGAGGAGTGATCAAAATTGATATTAAACTAAAATACGTCAATAGACAGGCAAGCAAAATCCCACCAAAATTATAAACATTTAACTTTTCTTGAATCTTTTTGTGTAATCGTTAGCTATAAACCGCACATTGGATGGTAGTTGGTTACATTATGAGTCGTTCCGTTCCTCACTATGTGTTGTACACGGGCCAGACTATAGTTTGTCAATACATTTTTCCTGAACGTTTTCGTAATACATAATTTTTTAAAAGATTTAATATATATTGTCTTTTTCTTGTGTTTTCAAAAATCCTTTTCAGGTTTAAATTTAAGAAAGTGTTAGTATTTACTGTGTTAGATTTATAGTGTTACGACGTCCAATTGGTACCATCAGTGAAGCAGTTAAGCAAAAACGAAACAGTAAGTATAGATTTTGTATTATTCTCCATCTGAAACAGTCGTTTTGAACCCTTATTTGTGAACGTTGATTTCCATTTTGGAAAGTATAATAAAAGTTCTTCAGGCGTGTAAAGATGGATCGTTCACATTCACATGGATTTCCTTAGTTTGAAATAAAATTTTTAACAAGTTACTGCAATTATCAATTCTTATAATCGTTATGCACGTTTTTTAAATCACATCCCAAAGCGACCACTCGACTGTAATGTAATTGCCTTTATCGGCTAGAGGTATAGGAGTTTTAATATTTTATTACTATTCACATTAATCATTTTATTCTATTATATAATGTTTTTATTAAAACAACGCTACGCTACGTACAATCACAATATAGATTAAACAAAAAACATAGCACGACAAATAAAACATAAAATTGAATATTTTAACCTGAAATACTGTAAAGTTCACCTCATTAAAGGTTCAACAAAATAAAATATTTCAAATATGAACGTTAAAAAAGAACGATGATGGTATTTTAAAAGGAAATAATTTTATTTTAGACTATCTCTCAAATAATTTTTATATTCCAGTATTTTCGAAAACAAATTGTTGGTTAATAATTAATTAGTAGGTACCTCACCATTATTTAATAGAAAATAGGACATAATTCTTCCCATACAGCATGTGTAAACTAATTTTATTGACAATTACTAAAGCTCAAAGTGTTTGTGGCGTTTAAAACACCCTTAATTTGGCCATATTTCCATTCATTATCTTAAACGATATCTCTGTTAAACTCGTAAGCGACGATAAAATCCTTTACAGGACACGGGCATTGTTCAACAGACAGACCACTGCACATAATTAACAATAGAAACAGCCTGTCATGGAGGATAAACAGCCCATGTCACCTGTGTTATATATAATAGGACACGCAAACATATGGATACATGTGTGTTGGGGTAAGGTTGTTTCAAAAACTAATTTATTTGGTTAATGATAGCAAAACAATTTAGAAGTTTAGTGAGCAGTAATTGTTCTAGAAATGGTAAACAATTAATGATTTAAAAAATACAAATACAGATTAAAATTCTACAGGATAATACTCTCGTTTTAGATTTAGAAATTGACACTAATTTTAGTACACGCTTTGTCAATTCGATAAAAAATAACAAACAAACATCAGTTTGTCAGAAGCTGTTTTGTGACACTTTAATAAAAACCGGTGTCCTAACATTAACCGTTAATCTTAAAAATTCAAACGCATACGGATAACATGGGATATAAATATGTAAATTCGTCTTTGACGTAAATATCTTTACAAAATGAAATTTTCCCAGTTTGTTGTCCTGCTCTTTTATAAGAAGGATGATCCAAACTATAGAGCCATAACTTGCTATCGAGCGTTTCAATATTCTTTCACATTATTTGTGTTAGAGTCCAAGATGGAGTACAGTTGAAATGTAGCATATTCGTTAATATTGTCTGAAAGTTATTTGTGGCATTCTACGAATATTCTTTCCTATTGTTTGGGTTTTCTACCACATGTATTATTGTCCTCTTCAAAAACAAATCACCGAATCTCCAAAATAATAGAATTATTGGAAAAAAGCCTCTGCGCCCGTGACGTTTACGCCACAGGAATAGTCAGAGGTTATGTTTTGCAAATAATATAAATCGGAATAAACACAGAAATAATGTATTTTGCTGACGTTTCAGAAAATAATCTCTTTCCGTTTTCAAAACTTTTTTTTTGGAAGAATGTCGTATGTCGTATCGAATTGTTCTGTAGATATTTGTACAACCTGGCTACCAATGTTAAAAGAAGAACTTAACAAATCCAACATTATCTAAAAGAAAATATCATCAGTTCTATGTTCTGTGTAAGTAGTAAGTATATATGGAAATAACATAAACAGAATCTTAAAGCTATGTATTTGAGGGTTAATCGATGCAAAAAGAAATATTTCAATCCTATCTATATTAATTATCTGTATCTAAGTAAGAGTTTTTGCAATTTTACCCTCTGTAATAACAGGCTGTCCATTTTATCAGGGCCCTCGAGAATATCTCACTTAATATCGGTCGTACAAAAAAAAATATTTTCACGAAAATTGTGCCGATTTATATAACCTACAAAATGGTTTAAAGACATTTAAATCCATGGCCTACTTTAAGAGTTATGGCGAAAAATACCGAAAATGTTGAAAAGGTCTAGGCCAAATATCTCCGTTATTTGAAGAGATACGAGAAAAATTCTAAGGCGAAAATTTTTTGCAAAACAGTGTTTCAGCGAGATCTTATTTTTTTTTTCAAAACCACTGTATTTTGAGATTTACTCTTCAGGCTGTTAAAAAAATTATTTTGAAACGGGCGGGAAATAGCGCCACTAAATGGAGTATTTTCCTCACTTTTCAACGATATATCACATGCCATATTTATTCATTGGTACTACGTTAGTAATTATAAAAACATTAAAAAAAAAAAAATTAAACAAGCATTATACTTGCCATGGAGAAGTATGATTAAATAAAACGATAAAATAATTCAATAAGTTGTTCAAATCTTTGCTATAATAAAACATTAATACAATTGTCAAGTTTGTTCATAGCCAACTATTTTAAAATAATTGAAATAATAGTGAAATCATGAAATACAAACAAATGTATATTATACTTAAATTAATTGGTAGACATTTTAACTTTCTGAGCAAGGAGTGACGCTTTTATGGAGGACCTCTATACATTAGCATAACTGCGAATACTCTTTCCATAATTGCTCCATGTTGCTTTCTTGATTATTATTTTGTGAATTTACTTTATTCTTCTTAATTGCGTTAATTTTTTATTATAGCAAAGATTTGAACAACTTATTGAATTATTTTATCGTTTTATTTAATCATACTTTTCCACGGCAATGCTTATTAAAAAAAATTTTTTGGTTTAAAATTTTTTTATTGGTTTAAAAAAAATGTATTTATAATTACTAACGTAGTACCAATGAATAAATATGGCATGTGATATCTCGTTGAAAAAGGACACTCCGTTTTGCAAAAAATTTTCCCCTTAGAATTTTTCCCGTATCTCTTCAAATAACGGATATATTTGGCCTAGACGTTTTCCGCATTTTCGATATTTTCCGCCATAACTCTTAAAGTAGGCCATGGATTTCAAATGTCTTTAAACCATTTTGTAGGTTATATAAATGGGCACAATTTTCGCAAAAATATCTTTTTTGTACAACCGATTTTAAGTGAGATATTCTCGAGGGCCCTAATAAAATGGACAACCTGTATAATTACCACTCAAATTTGAAGAAAATCGCATTATTAATAACTGAGATATTAGACCGGATTTATGAAAAGCAGGACACACTGTATATAGGAGTAAAACAGCAATTGAGAGTTTTCCAGATCAAAAACTACCAACTTTTTATTAATATAAAAAATAATTTGATTATACTGTTGCATTTTTCAAATTCAGTGATTGGCGGCTACATGCATTTACCATGTTAAAAATTAAAACATTATACGCGTGCCACATATATTTATGTTTTATACAGAAATAAAACATATCTGGCAAATAATGATATTTCATTACACTAATTTTTTCTACTGTGTGACAATCTGAACGATTAAATTACATTATATATAACAATAGGATAAATACATCAGTTCCTTTGTCATTAATTGAAATTTTAACAACTACATTTATTTAAACTAAAAACTTATTTGTTCGATAACATTGCAGCTCATCTAAAAAATTTGTTTGTACAAGTCTGCGGCAGAAATAATTTTTTTTTCTCCAAAAATACGACGATGTTGTGGACTACTACGATAACAGACCTATGCAATGATCCTAATAATTACCTTTGTTTCGTATATTTTAGGTAAAGGAATATAATAAAACAGGAACAAATTCCAATACTGAGATGTAAATAAAATAAACAGTTTTTGAATGGCATTCACTACGTAAATTTGTATATTCTTTGCATCAAGACAGTTCCGTTGCAGAAAGAAGCTTAAAATCTATATAATTTTGCGTATGAAGCGAACATTTTCAAATAGCCGGTATAGTGTATACGACTAGAATTGAAACCGTATAAAAAATAAAAGCCGGCAAAAACAGTCGGCATCTCTTTATTGTTTTTCTTATGACAAACATTTCTGTTTACCTCCGCAAGATATGCCGACTGTTTTTGCCGGCTTTTAGTTTTTATACGGTTTCAATTCAATTCTGGTCGTATACACTATACTTATAGAGCTCAACTTATATCATTATATATAAATATTGATAACTGCAGAAATTAAAAAAATACTTTAATTATACACACCATTCTTTAAAAATACAGGAATAAATAATAAAAAAATATCCGATTAAAACAGAGAAAGTAAATTTTTAACCCCAGAGTACAATATAAAGTCGATTGGCTTGGAAGCGTGATCAAGATATAAAACCTCAAATGAATCATTGTCAGTCATCCCGATTTTAAAATAGTTTTAAACAACCGAAATTTGATGCCAGTTGACTTTTGTAAGAACCTTGGTGTTTGGTTTGACACGGATTTAAGATTTGGAAAACATGTCAGCACTTTGATACGAAATTCTTTTTGTAAACTGAAACTTCTCTATATGCACAAAGACATTCTTAGTACAGAAGTGAAGTTGAAATTAACCGATTCGTTAATTTTAACGTCTATTTCTTATTGTGACACCCTGTACTGGCCAGCTATCTTAAATCGTGATAAAGTATGCCTCCAGAGGATACAAAATGCTTGTATCAGATTTTCATATAACTTGCGTAAATTTGATCATATTACTTATCATTTCCGTCAGTCCAAATGGTTAAACCTTTCTGAGCGTTTTGACTGCCATATGGCGTGTTTAATTTTTAAAATGATCAAATATATGACACCTAGCTACTTAAACATAATATTTTTAGTCGCAAACTCCTCTATAAATCCTTATTTTACTATAAGGAACCCAACCAGACTGCAACCAACAGCTACTCTCCGGGCTATGTGCCCCGCCGAGCGCTGAATTACAAGTTACAAGCCTGGCGCGTTAAGTGTAATAATTGCATATTACCATCAAAACGCCAATGCTTCGATTGCAACAAACACCAGCCGAAAGACTGATCCTACTTAAAGGAGCTCCCTTGCCAGTCGTCACACACCACTTGCAGACTGCAGTTTCGAGCTGTTGGCTCTCGTCAGTGCAAGGTAGGTATGCGACGACCGACATGAGAATCCTTTGACTATAGTACATCCCGGTATTTTTACAATAGCGACATGTAAAACAGCCAGCAGGCGCCATCTTGCAATCGAAGCATTGGCGTTTTGATGGTAATATGCAATTATTACACTTAACGCGCCAGGCTTGTAACTTGTAATTCAGCGCTCGGCGGGGCACATAGCCCGGAGAGTAGCTGTTGGTTGCAGTCTGGTTGGGTTCCTTATAGTAAAATAAGGATTTATAGAGGAGTTTGCGACTAAAAATATTATGTTTAATATTCCGCCCTCTAAAAGCACATTTGAACCTAGCTACTTAGTTGCTAAGTTAAAAAAAGGCACTGACACTCATCAGCGTTCTACGCGTTACTGTACCCAATTTACTGTTCCTAAGCATAACTCTGCCCTGTTTCAACGTTCCTTTTCTTTCTCCGCCGCAAAATTGTATAACTCTATTCCCCAGAATATAAAGTCCCTTACCAATATATCTGCATTCAGAAAACAGATCACAGATTTTATCATGAATAAGCGTGATATTTGAGCACATATATAATGTTTCTTCGCCGCCAGTATTGTGCTACATTGTACTCTAGTTAATTTACTAACAAGGGTGGTTATATGGAAGAGCACTAACGTGAATATCGCCACCCTTCTTCTTCAAATTTTGTTTTTATGTGTAATTTATAAGAAAACAATAAAGACATGTTATTATTATTATTATTATTATTACAAATACAACCAAAAAATTTTAACATTGAAGCTAGATAGTTAGATTTTCTCTATTCGTTGGAAAAAAGACTATCTAAGAAATATAAATATCTTTCTCATAACTGCAACAATTCCAATCATAATTGCCATTGTATTATTTCTACTTCGAAAATACAATTTCCACTGAGAATAATACAGGTTTACCTTTAACTGCCTCCATCGATAACAAATCACAAAAAGCTGCAGGATAATCTCAAGCAAATAGCATATATATAAATAGAAAATTTCCCGGAGTGCTCTAATTTCCTTCACAAACTTTTTATTCTCTTCTATAATTGCCTTGCTCGCACACCTGCAAGTAATGCGTTTTCTTTCGATAATTTTACGTTCTACTTTAAGCACCTATTTTACATTACTCGTTTAAGTATTGAACTAATAAATTATATAAGCAATCGATGACGGGAACTGACTCATTTTGTTTATTATAATCTGTTAATGAAGACTGAAAATGTAAATTTTTATTTTGGTGTAAACGATTTTCTTAAATTTGAAAACTATTGCAATTTATTCATAGAAACAAATTATCAACAATTATCTTTTTTAATTAATATACAGGGTGTTTGGTAAGGCGATGCCGACCCTGAACAGGGAGGTTGGCATCTATTTGACCAAGCATATCTATATGAAAAATGCTACGGTTTCTTTATATTGCCGATTTTATACTTTTTTAAAAAAATTTCCATATTTCATCATTTATTTAAGTATTACGCACTAAATTTAACTGATGTCTTCCAACTTCCAACAAAAACAAAAAAAAATTAAAAGTTTATTAGAAGAAAATTGTAATGGTAATTAAAAATGTCTATTTTCGTAGTCTTACAAATTTTAAAAAAAAGTCATTTAGATATTACAAATACTTTAAAAACTTCTCTATTATATCCTCTTTAGGTGGTAATATCATACATACTGAAGCACCCTGTATATACCCCATTTATAAATTTAATTTTTTCTTATTTTTATTTCCAAATTCAAGTAATTATTGCAGTTAATTTATTTTATTTCATCTTGTCATTTATTTAGTCATTAAATATTAAACACAGTAAAGTTACCAGAAATGCATTTTAAAATTATATTCTTTTAAAGCAAAGTTAAACGCTACAGTTTCAACAAAAAAGTTACAGAAAATCGAGTCGGGCCACAGGGTTTGTTTACAATGGACACGATAAGCGTCAAGCACTTCGGTTCCTTCCCAGTGTGTGAAATCGCCTACCCTTTTCTATCTTAACCGTAGGTGGAGATAGAGAGTGGAGTTTTAAATCTGAAACGCTGCACAAAATTACACCGTATCAAATATTAATATTGTTAACATAAACAATTCCCACGTCGGACTTGGGGGACGCGTAAGTCTGGGTAAACTGTGACGTCATTTTTACCATATAAAAGAAACGGCAGTGCCCATGGAAAACGGTAATCCGACCCGAGCTACATTGCAGGATATTGGGTTCGCTGTTGCTCCCTGGAGATTACAATTGCACCACACCTTAGGTACATCGCTGGACATTGAGTTCGCTGTACTGACGGTATTTTTGTGTGGTTATTTGCCTGACTGCGAGTCCAACAATATTTTGATCTACTTAGCCTTTTCACTTATTTCATCTCAGTCGCAGACAACCATTCTTTCGCGTACTCTTTATGAAGGGCCATTTTAACCTCTCTGTTATACTCGACGAGTACGTTAAACATGAAGAAGCTGGGGAAAAGCATTCACGGGCGATATAACGCTATACAGAGTGCATGGACATTCTGCAGGCCTAAATTTCTAAAGGTGATTGATTACTTTCCTATTTCGAGACTCTACTTTATTATTTGCAATTGCATTTATATTCTGGTTACGGGGTGTTTAATAAAGGTTTAAATGACGCATTTGTGGTACTAAAAGAACATTAGAATTTTTTTAAATGAAATATTAGCTTTGACTTTTAACCAGAAAATATAATATTATATTACCAGTTATTCAGTTATGATTTCATTCACGAATTTAATTCATAAAATCTCACTCTCTGAATATTTTACTAGGGAGATTTGCGTTTGCAAAATAACAAGTTTATATTCAGGAACTATATATCTAAGAGCTATGCAATAACAAGGTACTTTATGTCAATAATTATTCTGCAGTTTTTATAAAACAAATAGTTGACTCTCATGTTTACCTCATCTCTCGTAAGGTTTTTCAAGAATGCATTATACCTAGGAATGTTTTCCTACTGTAACCACAAGGTTGTCTAATTGTTGAACATTTACCTACGATAAATTATTATAGTTACATGAATTCGGCGTACTTGGTGTTAACAAAGGTTTGAAACATTGACTACGGCCAATTGGCTGGTTCTGTTCTCAATTGGGTTCAGTTACAACGAGGGATGTCAATATATCAGGCACTTGTCTGGTCACTTATTTCGATTGAAGGGTGATGCAACCGCACTTTCTTACCTTCGCGGCTTCGTATGTTTGACCAATCATGTCAATCTTCTAGTCGCTTTTCTATTTAATTACTATAGACAGATTTCCCCAGTATTCTACAAGATTTTATGTGAGTGTAAATTCTCACCACAAGATTAATATGATTATCTGAACGATTGTTCCTACTCTAATTTCAATCAATAAACCGTGTATAATTAAAGGATATTTCCTCAACACTCTATGATATTTTACACGAGTATTTAACGCTCGTTTTTCAACTTTATTTTGATAATGTATAAACATGACATGATTCTTGTCCTTTGTTTTGCATTCGATTCGTTATTTGGCTATTGCTAACAACTTTAATTATAAACCATTATCACCGAGCGATTGCTAACAGCTCTATTATAGATTATCATTATCAGGCCATTGCCACAACTCTAATTACTATTAAAATAACACAGCATACTTTTGTATCTCAGTTCTTGTTATTGCATCAAAACACTCAGTATATCTATAGTATGGTCATTACTATAGCGACGCAGATTTTCCTATTATAATATTTAGACAATAATATAAAATATTTATATAAAATAAAATGGTTTTTTATGACTATTTTTCCCATTCAATTGTTGTTTTTTTCCTATTTAACTTTCTAGCTAGACAAATAATTAACTAAATAAATGGATTAATTTTAAATCAAAATAGCAAACAGACTTCAACTATAAAGGTACAGTGCAATCTTGAGTAATAAAATACTACATAAATAACATATAATTGACTAGGTCTCTCAATTAATAGACAGTGTGTTCAAGTTTACCACGTAGTTCAATTAACAGAGTGATTAATTTTCTAAGGTTAGTATCAGACAGAAACAAGTAATATTAAACTTTATATAAAAGAACCTGGGTAATTAAAAAGGGTTACTACACACACAACAAAATTTGGGTCCTACACTAACAAACAAAACTAGACAATCACGCAAATGGCCAATCTTATTTGTTTATCCTTCAGATAAATAAATAGTACTTAGTTTCCTGGTGATATAAATTACCAGTACTTTATTTAGTAATTAAACAGGGTACCTCATAATCCTCTTCAATACCATCAAATAATCTATCGGCAATAATTTTTCATTTAATCAAAAATTAAATATGCGCGTTCTTTCAACAAAAACAAAGCTTTCTTTCAAAAAACCTTATTTAGAACAAAAATTATTATTTCAGAATAAATGTATTATTTTTGGTGCACTTAATGCATTTCCTCGCTCGTCTTCTAATTTCAATAGCAGCGTCTTTAATCTCATTTCTTGTCGTAGTTGTAGAGGGGCTCGCTCTACATTTGCTACCAGTTGAAAAATTGTGAATTCGGAAATATGGCAAAAGAACGATGCTATTGAAGAAATTGCAAATAAATGTTTTAATTATGTTCGAAGCCATTATGCAGCTAATAGTTTTATAGTATTCGATGGGTATCCCCAAGTAAATAAAATTTGAACTATAACACTTACTGCATCTACTTCCACTTCGATGGGCACGAAACAAGCTGAACGTTCACGTCGTAAGAAATCTGCAAACATTCCTACATTTGAATATCATGATATAAGTACAATACCGTTTTCGCAAGAGAAATTTGTATTCAATCAAAGTAACAAAAACAATTTAATACAAACTATATCAGATAAACTACAATCAGAGGGATTTTTGTGCAGGTAAGCTTCCGAAGACACCGATGCATTAATTATAAATACTGCAATTGAACTAGCAAAACGATGATAAAACTGTCGTCGGCGTGGGCCAAGATATTGATTTACTGAATTCAAATGGTCTCAGTTTTTTTTTTTCACCAACTAGGCTCAGGCAACTAAAAGAATTCATTTTATACATCTAATTGTTTCAAACACGAATCGTACACAAATATAATAGAATTTCTTCACTCTTTTTCGGACTGCGATACAACTTCAGGTTTTGCTAGAAAATGAAAAAAACAATAGTAAAATCGTTATTGAGTATAAAAAATTTATCAATCCTAATTAGTATTTTTTTTTAAAGACGCAGACCAAATAACCACTGCAAAAAAGGATCCCAACTTATAGCTGATATTTACAAAAGAAAAAAAAATATGATATGTTATTAAATCAATTAAGATTTGACCATTGCCAACTGGCAACTAACAAATCTACTTTTAAATTGGAATAGTTTCATCCAGCTGAAGGTGCAGCTGCACAACACTCCTATAGAGTTTATTACCAATTGCAAACTGCTTGGTTATTTGGGCAACGAGCCAGCACGATACCAAAAAAGCTAAGCAATGGGGTTGGAACGAAGATCTAGGTAGACTCGTGCCCAAATCCATCCCAGACATTTCAGACTTAATTCCAGGAAAATTATTAAAAAGTATTAGCTGCAGCTGTGAAAGTAGTTGTAATAAATAAAAATGTGGCTGCCGAAAACACGGCTTAAAATGTACATTTTTATGCAGTAATAGTAATTGTCATGAAATATGCTCAAATAGAGATGAAGAAATATTTGAACACTCTTAAGTGATTCGGAAGAGATTATCTATGAAGAGCCAGCAAAGAGTCTCGATATTGAAATTGAAGAGCTCAAAGACGTCGATAAGATCCTTCGGAATTAATTTGAAACTTTTATTGATGAACAACCACAATACAAAACATCTAAAATTCATTAGAATAATATAATTTTTCACACATTTTTTATTTTTATAAAAAAGTGACACAAAAACATTTTTCTGAACACGAACAGTCAAAATTGGTAAAAAATATCAATAAATTAATTACTTTACTTAATAATTATTTATTCAAATTATTTTATTCAAATATACCTAAAACAGATTACTCATCGTTATATCATTTATTTAGTGAAAAAATAGTAAAATATGCATTATAACAAGAATGCACACTGGCCAGTGAGTCTTAACTCTAGCTTACGACTTTCAGTGGATTGCCATGAAAACTTAAGTTTCAGAATGATTTCCCCCACTTTCTTCAATTGAATTCATTCAACTTTAGTAATATTACATTGAAATAAATTCTGTCATTGAAATTAATCCATTATTTATATAAATCATTTAAAAAATGAAAAATTCTAAAAAATATTTGAAAAATTCATGATTCGAAAAGTAATTTTTTTGGTTTTTCTCAATTTTAAGCGGTCTCATGAAAAATAAACCATCAACATATATAGACCACTTTAAAGTGGACATTTCAAAGGTTACAATGAGCCCAGATAGAATATGTAAAAAAACATCAATAAAGTTTTCCGTGAAGGATTTTGGTATTTTTTCTGAAAAATGTAAATATCTCGGAAACTACCTGTTTCCCAGATTCCAAAAAAATCATGCTTATTCAATGCAAAAAAGGGTATACTTTCACATAATTCCATGTAAATTGAATTATTTTTACGAGAGAAAAAAATAAAGGACCGAAAAACAGGTTTTCTGCCGTTTTCTCAGAAAATTTGAGGTTTTGTTGAAAAATGCCTGATTTAGTTTTAGATTTTTTTATTATATACAACTTTTGTAAAGGACATTTTCCGTTAGGAGGTCACGTTTCGCCGAAACTCGCAAAAAACTATTTTCAATCCCTAAACACCCCCATTTCACAATTTCACTTCATCTCGTGTTTAATTTTTGTTTTTTCTCTTAATTATGACCTTAACTAAATCTTCCGGCTGGTCCTTGCCTGTTACTATTTTTAAATTAATATTCAAAATCCGCTTTGGCACCAGCCTATTGAGTGTTTGTCGAAAACAAATTTGCTGAAAATGCGCTTATGGACAGATATAAAGCTTGGTTTTTAAAACTGAAAATTAGGAAGCCTATTAGCAAATTCATGAAGGTTTGTTCTCTTCATTTCAGTAAAGATTAGAACTTTTTTAAAGGTGTATATTTTTGAGGTTATATTATTTGTCATTTTAGATGAAAATTCCAAAAAATCAAGAATAGTTAAAAAGATTGCTGTACCCTTAAAAAAAATGTCCTGGCAGAATGATATGGTTGCTGGAACCTCCCCAAGAAGTATTTGGAAAAATCTGAGAGAAGTTTCTAAAGAAATAGAACTGAAAGGCATATTTCCTGAAAAAAGTGATTAAATTGCAAATGTACATAAAATTTTAAAGGATATTTAAGTATACTAATATATTACTTACGTTAACTCATGAGACAACGTTTACATATAAGAAACTGTACTTTTCAAGAGGAAAAAATTTGTTTATCTTTATCTAATAAAACATAAATTTTTCTAAGTAACGCTAACATCTTGCAGATCACTTAAGGGTTCCGTTTGCGTTCACGAAAAACATGAAATCGTAGCCAGATAACTGTGACATAATTAGAGAAGATATGAATACGAAATTTGGAGGGTAAATACATAAAAGTTCAATCTGTGTCGCTGCGTGGAATTTTTTGAAAAAAAATTTACTTTTTTCTTTACGAATTTTCAAAATTTTAAAATGTGAAAATCAAAAAACTAAAAGCACAGCAACGTAGAATATAATAACATTTATCACAGAAAACAAAAAATAATTATCTTAATTGTAAGTATTTTTAATTGTGTGGCTCTTTTTCGATTTTCGTATATGCAATATCTCCGCGCGACTCTACGCGTATTCAGTGTTATTTGTGGGCTCATTTACTGCCGCACATTCTGACGATAATTCACTCCACAAATGGCACAATGAGCTCGACTCCAACTCTGATGAAATCTCAGGTAATATTTACGCCAATAGCAAAACAATAACCGCAATGCAAGCTCCACCACTCGGTACAGTCTTTTTATTATAATTTACCGGCCTAGTAGTTGTGTGCTTTGCAAACGGGACTCTTAAAGCAAAATCTTGAAAACTATTGTGTTGTGTATTATAATTTGACGTCAAAAATAGCTGATTAACAGAAAAAATCAACGTATATAATTCGTCACACCACAAACAGAGATTGATTCATTAATTAGTTCACGGTTTCTCCGCTTTAGCGCTGCCATCTTAAGTTCATATGCATATTGTGAAAACTGTATGCTTCAGTTTTAGGAATATTATTTCAGTTTTCAGTACTATCATTACTTTTGCAGGTCTCAATTTCAACGATATATTAAACCTTGAATTCTTCGTAACCCCTTGCCACTACCATTTTCTTTATACTTATAATTCAAGTTTCGGATAATGTAATTCGTGGCATTCTTACCCGACAACGTGTACTTCGTGGCTGTAAAAAATTCTCACTATTTTATTCATTCTCCACAAAATCAGTGTTTTGCATATTCCCTTTAATTCAGCTGGGAATGCACTATGTGGCCGTATTCTTTACAGTTGGCTATAAAAATGTAGCAAGAATTTCAGAAATATTACTGAAATGCTGTAATACCTCTTCTGCCGGTAATAAGGGTACGTGCAGGCTCCAAATTAGGACAGCAAGATTAGAAGATACAGCGGGACCGATCTCTATGCTAACCACTATCACATGGCAAATGAAAAGGCTACAGGGGCAATTTCTAGACAGGTGCATTATAGCATGAAGTTCCGACAATATGCAGCGGGATTAAATGAACTTCGTGGAAGTTAATAATATCCTGCCTTACTCTTTGCTGGATATGTTATATTCGATTTGGGAAATGTCATACATTGGGGCATCGTATAACTTCGACGGTGCTTTTGGTCCTGTGGTTCGAGAGTAAAGTCGCGCACTGCATATTTAGAAGCAACTATTACTGAAATTTAATCGCTTATATTTCGTTATGTTAATAAATACTTAGGTAATTAGGGCTGGATTTCATTATTTTATACAATATACGTATGTTGATAGAAACGGTTAAGCACAGGGTTGATAATAATCATTAAGCGAATCGAGAAATACGAAGTGGGCTTGAGCACGTTGCAACTTCTATAAACTTGACAAAGCTGCGACTATACCCAGGTAGAACACTAATATTGAATCAATATTGGTTTAATATTACAAAAACGTTGGCTGAATGTAAAAAACGCAACATTGAACCAATAAAAAATGTGAATATTTTTGTATATAGATTCAATATTGGTTATGCAATATTCAAGAAATATTTAAAAATCATATATAATATTTTATTTCAATATAAATTATTATTTGAAATTATATATTGGTCCAATATTTAATGAAAATTTAGCCTAATGCCCAAAGATGGTAAAGCTATTTCTTGTAATTTTCATAAAGCACAATTTTTGAATAATAAATGTTGTTTTAAGAACCTTACTAACAAGATCTAGAAGTGATTGTAGTAAAACCTCCAGCTGAAATATTTAACATGTGTATGGTAGGTACTAACTACATCATCTGTAAAATTACTAAAGGCATCTTGGACCTTTGTTAGTACAGATTTGGTGAGCATCACCACAGTGAATTTCTCTTTGTCATTATTGAATCACATTGCCTGGAGACCCTAAGTCAGAAATTGTACAGTTGTACAAGCATATTACAAGGAGAGACATCCACTGCAAATTATTGCAATCAGCCTAGGCGCAGCATGACTATCCAATATAGATATAAATCGGTTAAATAACATTATTTAAAAGAGTTTAACAATATAATCTCAATATGAATATCCCGATATTTTAAAATTAATATTTGTCGTTATCAGTCGATGTTTGTTGTGCAATATTACTAAAAAGTTTAATAACAACATAATATATACAATTTCCAATATTGTAAAACAAATATTTATTGGTATTAGAAAATATTGTCTAAACAATATAATTTTACACATAGTTGACAAATATGAGTTAAATATGAGTTTTCCAATATTTTAGAATCAATATTTATCTTTATCAATCGATATTTTTTGTACAATATTGTCAAAAAATGTAATAACAATATAATGCGAATACAGACTTTTCAATGTTGTAAAATTAATATTAATAGATATTCATCAATATTGTGTATATTAATATTAGTTCAATATTTTTGTTACAATTTCAATGTATCTATATTGATCCAATATTGAATCACGGTTCAGCCAATATTATGTTCTACCTGGGTAGGAAAAAAAAATCGCGGCTTGCAAAACATTACTCGCATACATACCGTTTTATAGTCTTCTGAGGAAATGTAAAGGCCATTATAGTACTGGGCACGCAGCAAAAGACCTCCCCCCCCCCGTTTTAGAGGGTAAGGAATATAGTCCAAGATCTCAGAGCCCCCAGACCTACGTCATTTTGGCAAAGCTAAGATTTTCACATTAAATATGTAATATGTAGGTAAAAACGTATTGCGTACTTGCTAACTTGAAATCCGGGCCCTTTTACAGATAATAGGTACTAAAAGTAAATAAAAAAATCTTCCTTTTACGTTCATATAGCAAAAAGTATGTAGTTTTATTAACAACCATCCGTGGTGTAGTGGTTGAATTGCCCGATTATTAGACAGCATAATGCCCCATTTCGAATAAAACACACCTTGCCTTACCAGACGCTGCCCATCTTCCGGCAACCTCTATAACCAACCTTCACCAACTTTAATTCTTCTTCCCCTATCTACATGTACCGATATTTCATAACTGTTAAAATCTTTGCATCTTTTTCGCCCCCTCTTGTCCATGTTTGTTTCAGTTTGTATTGTTTGATTTATGTGTGTTACATCATGTAAGCTCAACATTAGAAAATAAAAGACGGCTTCAACGCAGCCCGCTGTTGGAATTCCTGTAACCGGTTCTCATTTGAATTGGAGTACCCGCACCAGCAGCCAAATTTTATGAGTGATTCGTGAGATTACTTTTTAGAGTGATTTAATTGTTTTTAGCCATTGTTGGCATACATGAATTTTATTACCTATTTTAATTTGTTTTCATGCAAAAGATGTGTAGTGTGTTAAGTTTTATTATTTTTTTGCGGAACCGGCCTCGCCCCGCCCGATCCTGCAACCACCATCACGTATCGCGTGTTGGATGCAGGCTCGATCCCGAGGTGAGATGTGGGGAGGACATATGTATTCTGTAATATTTAATAAATTTATTGATTGATTGATTGCCCGATTATCACGTGCTAGGTTGAGGGTTCAAATCACGTTTTTTGCATTTTTTAAAAACTTTTAAAGTAGCATAGCTGGTTTTTATATATGTTTTACATAATGTTATTAAGAACGAACATTTATTATTGCCAGACGCTCTCCGTGGGCCCTAACTTCCGCCAGACGCTTTAAAGCTGGAGAATCACAATAAATGTGTAATATTGTAGGTAAAAACGCATGTGTACTTACTTTTACGTATTTGTGTTCGTATTAGTTATTTCAATTGCTAATCGAGCTGAAATACATCTCGTTCAAAATGTAGAAAAAAATGCAAAAGACGGGATTCGAACCCTCTCCCTCGGCAGGCAATTCAACCAATTTACAATTTACAATTTAAAAATCTTTATTTCTTCATAAGTACATGTCAATTTTTTTATTATTGTATTTATGCCATTTATATCATTCTGTTTACAATCAATAATTATACCCGACGCGTTACAATTTGCTCATGGTAAAGAAACGAGGCGGGGGGCTGATAACATGCCAAAATAGCCAGACAATAACAAATTAAAATTAATATATTTCGTTGCTCTCCAAAAGTTTTAACAAATTAAGCAATTATTCTACCAAAGGTTTTTGAAAATAAAAATAATAAGAAACTTGCTTAAAAAAAATTTATTTACAAAAATAAAAATACACCGATTGTGTATGTGCTAAGGAGAAAATAAAAATAAATGCATTTTCGTTTTATTTACAATTAATAATTAATAAAATATTTTTAAGGTTTATTTACATATTTACATTCGGATTCGTTGAAAGTTTACATTTCATTAAAATTCTACATGACTTTGCCAAATTATGAGTCTTAAAATTATTGTTATCTCTCCGAATAAATCGGAAGATTTTCATGTATGAACTTATGTGTATGTTCAATGTTTTGATGTTCCCGTATGTCTACCATATGTGTGGTAAGCGGGGATTTATGTATCTTATGTTTAAAGAATTTTTGTCCAGTTTCTATAATATAATCCCTAATTAAAGGGATATTATACTTTCTATGGAATGTTTCTATAGGAGTATACCTGTTTGTTTGTGTAAGTAATCTAAGGATTTTATTCTGTGTCCTTTGTAGTCTATTACATTGCGCATCTGAAATTGTGTTCCAAGACGCGCATGCATAGGTAAGGATCGGTTTTAGCATAACTTTATACAGGGTTAATTTGTTATCCTTAGTTAATTTGCTCCTTTTATTGACTAATGGATATAGTCGACTTAAGGCAGCATACGTACTATTTATTACTCTGGTTATATGAGGTCCGAAGCGCAGTCTCGTATCCAGGGTTACCTCCAGGTACTTAACTGCGCTCTTTTCCTCAATAACTTTGTCATTTATTTTAAGTTTATTAAAAATTTTGGTATTTGTAAACTTCCTATGCATGGTGATAATCTCAGTTTTATCGGCATTTATTTTGATTTTCCATTTTTGGTGGAAAGTTAATAAATTATTTAAGTGATATCTTACTTTTTGTAGGGCTGTTGCAGCGTAAACTGATCTGGTATAAATTGCCGTATCATCAGCGTATAAAATTATATCAGTGGAATGACTTGTCGGCGTATCCGCGAGGTATATATTATATAATATGGGTGATAATATAGCCCCCTGCGGAACGCCGGCAGACATTCGTTTCAGAGCCGAGTAGGCAACTCAACCAATACACCACGGACGGCTGGTAACGAAACTAGATATTTTTAATACCTATTATCTGTAAAAGGGCCCCGCCTCAAGGTAGCAAGTACGCAATACGTTTTTACCCACATATTACACATTTACTGTGAAAATCTTAGCTTTGCTAAAATGACGTAGGTTGGGGGCTCTGGGATCTTACTCTAATATGATCGTGACAATGGTTTCCCAATTTAGCACAAACCACCACTTTATACAATAAGACGCCCCGGATTATCGGGTCTGGACGTGCGAGGCCTTGTCGGATCGGAATTTCTTTGTTCAATTTCAGCAACTATCGACCACAAGCCACCCCGCATAACCACAAGGTTGAAACCACACCTCCAAAAACTGAAAATTTTTTAAAAGAGAAAAATCGTACAGAAATGGGTATACCCCCGTTTTCGAGGGCGACAAACACGGTCGTGGCAATATTTTCTCGCCCACCCCAAACGAAAAACCAACCCCTTGCTTTTCTTAACTGGGCCTGGGCGTTTATATATCCTGGAGTAAGCGAGTGCGAAAAGAAAATAAAAATTTTGAACAGAAAGTTGGATATTCTTTCCTATTATTTGGGTTTTCTACCACATGTATTATCCTCTTCAAAAACAAATCACCGAATCTACAAAATAATAGAATTATTGGAAAAAAGCCTCTGCGCCCGTGACGTTTAGGCCAAAGGAATAGTCAGAGGTTATGTTTTGCAAATAATATAAATCGGAATAAACACAGAAATAATGTATTTTGCTGACGTTTCGGAAAGTAATCTCTTTCCGTTTTCAAAGCTTTTTTTGAAGGAACTCTTATTTTACTGTGTATGTCAAAACGGAAAGAGATTATTTTCCGAAACGTCAGCAAAATACATTATTTGTGTTTATTCCGATTTATATTATTTGCAAAACATAACCTCTGACTATTCCTTTGGCGTAAAAGTTACGGGCGCAGAGGCTTTTTTCCAATAATTCTATTATTTTGTAGATTCGGTGATTTGTTTTTGAAGAGGATAAATAGAAAACTCAAATAATAGGAAAGAATATTCGTAGAATGCCACAAATAACTTTCAGATAATATTTAGAAAGTTGGATATACTACTCTCAGCACCCTCCACACTTCGTGAAATATTATTTTTATCACCTTGTCATGTATCAACGCAGGACATCGGTATTGTCGTGGCAAACGGTATAGTAGAATACGGTCGCGGTGAGATGGGAGGTCGAGAAACTTCGTTCGTGCGTCAATAATATTACAATCATCTGTCTCGCTTTCACGTAAGCGATGTTTGTTTTCTTTCTCGCACTCGTTTACTTCAAGATATATAAAACTACTTTTGCCAAATCTATATATCGATTTTACCGTATAAATAGCCATATTTAAGCCAGATTGGATAAAAAATACTATTCTGTGAAAATTCTGAACAAATTATATATATTAGAATGCAGGTTTTCACGGCCGTTGTCTAATGAAGTAGATTCTTCCGGGTCTTGCCGTGGTCGTCGAACTTGACTTGACGTTTCGCTGATCATCCTGTCAGCTTCTTCAGAGGGATTCTAAAGTCTTTATCGGCGCAACGTCAAGTCAAGTTCGACGACCACGGCAAGACCCGGAAGAATCTACTTCATTCATTCAAATTATATATAATCAGTATTCTTTAACGATAGATGAGACAATTATGTTAGCATATGATTTATTCTTATTCCTAAATGAAAGTATTGCCCTTTTCATGATAGCAAAACATTTATTATTGTGAGACATAAACATCTGGCTAGTTGAAAAAAACGCAAACACGAAAATAATTTCAAAATTTTGTTTACAGATAAATTATTTATTTATTTAGATAAGGAAATAATTAACACTATTCACAAAATCCAGCTAATCACTTTAGAAGAAAAGTCGTGTGGGTCTAAAAGCTATAATCGAGCGTTATAGTTATTGTGATATACCATTATTTATCCCTGGATATTATGTAATTAATATAGGTATAATATGACACGTAATGGGGCATTCCCCGTTGAGCATTAAAACTGCACCGAGTGCAACGAGGTACCGACTGTGTCATTAACTTAAATATATCTAACACAAACTGCCAGAACTGACACAGTTTGGTTTGTGGATGCCACACAGCAAGTTAGGAGATATCTGAAAAATGTCCTTTTAAGAGGATGCTAGTAATATTTGCATATATTAGTTTAAAAAACAGCAAAACTTAATTCGCCTAAAACATATGTAATCCTGATTGTAGGTCGAAAAAAACAGTGATCCAGATCAGCTTCACTTTTTATATAGGAGTTAACTTATGTAAAACCTCAAGGTCGGGAGCTTCCCTTAATTTTGTAATACCAAAATCTAGTTTTTAGGGAATAACTTATTTTATGCTTAGCCTACGCCCAAAGAGTGGAATATAAAATGGGATCATGTAGTATTTTTTAAAATTTCATATTTAGGAAGATACCTAACAAAAAATCGACTTGCAATCTTGTTCCGTTTTTCAAATTTTGATACCAAAATTTTGTTGTCTGATTAAAGTTATGCAAAAAAGGTTGTGTTTGTTAAACATCGGAAAGCCCCTTTTCACACTGGGCGACTTAGCAGCGCGATTTAGTAGTGCGACTCAGTGAAAGGATATGCGACTAAGTCGCGCGGTTCTAATCTAAAGACACGAGCCGGGTGAGTCGTCGCGGCTACCTGCGGCTGCACGCCCGATCGCGCTACTAAATCGCCAAGTGTGAAAAGGGACCAAGACCAATATATACATTCTATTAAGTTTAGGAGATCTAGATTTATCTGTGTTTACTGTTAAGTAAACAGGAGAATCTGAACCACTTCTTGGGGATAGTTTCCGCAATTAATGCAGGCGCGGTCATAGGGGGAGGGAGGCATGGGGGCCGTGGCCCCCTACTCTGAGAATTTACATGGAATATTATCTCCATTCAACTCTAGAATAAATTGCTGTATTTAGACGGCCGTATTCCTATTTTTTTATTTAAATGTAAGAAATTACTATTTTTCTATAAATTGACTACATAATGACTGCTAAAATACTAATAATACTTTAGATACAGCATGTCGCTCTTAGGAGTTAATTTTTTTCTTTTTTTTCCGATTTGAGAAAATTTTACTCAGATATATAATAAAGTAGGATCTACTTATGGTCTTCGCTCTCTACAAATGCAAAGCTACCTACAATACTAAAATTAACGGAAAAAAATAAGAAAATCTTATTAGACATTTTTTATCGGAAATTTTTATTATTGAGGGAGAATTGTCCAAAAACCTTGAGTTTAAAACTTCATCAAAATTCAAAAAATATTAAGATTTTGTTTAAAATACCAAGTCCAAAAATATAATTGTAATATGTTTCTTTGCTTAGAAAAGTGTGTTTTGGTTTAAATTAAACGCAAGCTATCAGGTGTTTGTCAAATAATCTATGTTATTTAAAATGATGTTTTCTTACTGACATATTAAGTTTTGATGAAATTTTGGACTAAAGGTTTAAGACAATTCTGAACAACTTTCACAAATAAATTTTTTCGATAAAAAAATGCTTAATATATGATCTTTTCATTTTTTTTCGTTTATCTTAGTTTTTGGTTTATCTTGGTCTTGGATTTTGCATTTGTAGGGGGCGGATGTTTTTTTACCATAAGTATTTATTTTCATATTTTTTATGTTCATAACAGATATTTTGTAATTACGAGTATATGTTTTATTTTATAAGCGTTTTATATATTTCATTTTAATAGAATTTTGTTTAGTAAGTGATTAAATTTTTACCTATACGTGTTGAAGTGACCCCCCTCCCCCCCTTGAAGAAGATATATGACCGCCCCTGAATCAATGAGATTCTAACCTACTTCAATCGGTATGCCCTAGAGAGCAAGCTCTAGACCTCTCTCTTAAAACGAAATTATAAAGTTGGGTCATTTTACTGTTCAAAATTACCTAACATCTGGATTAATACATACAGGAAGAACACATGTTATAAAATTAGGTCCATAGTTTTGATTAATCTCCTCTTTATTGATCCAATACAGAGAACATGCTAAACAAAAGAATAAGCTGTGTTAAATACCTTCGCATCAAGGATGCGTTGAATAATTGAACGAGTAAACGACTCATATTTCCGTCATCCAGTTGTCAAACGTCAGTTAAGTCATCAGTAACTTTAACACATTAAATTTATCACCGTTCTAAAGCATTCGGTTTCATTTCACTCCAATATAGTCGAGTGTTAAAGGGGTCATGACTTATTTATTCTTGGAATTAGGAGTGTGAAAAGAAAATTCAAAAATCTAGGCAAATCAGATTTTTTTTCGATAATGTAATGCATTTTATAATACAGTTCCAATAATTGAAATTAGTGACAAAGTTTTACTAAGCTTAGTGTCGATATTAAGTAAGAATGTCGAATAAACTGGACGACTGCATGAAATTATATTTTATAATTTTTCGCGACTTTTTGAAGGCGGTTCAACTTTTTTCAAAAAATCTTTAGGTGGTTCAATTTCTTGCTTTTAAAATCCTCATGTACGGTATAGTAGTGTAAAGATAGATTTTCAGAGAAAATTTTACATAAGCAACGCGACTTAGAAAAATAAGTTTGTTCTGGTGGAACGTGGAACTAAGAATAACCTGAGTTTTCTACATCGAGTAGGCGGGGGAACCTTTTTTTTTCTCGCAAAAATGGGGTAAATTGGTCCTTTTTATAGGTGGTCTTTCAGTTTTAATTTATTTTGGACCCTTTAAAATGCTAGTCAAGAAACGAGAATAGTACCCTTTTTCTGTTGATGTTCAAGGAACCTTCAGTCCAAATTCCGTGAAAATCGATACACCGCCCCCCACGATATGTTTAAATATATATTCTGAAATAAAGTAAAATATTAAATTACAGCTAACCCAATTTGATGACATTTTAGATGAGAGTAATCTATAATACGAGGAAATAGTCTGCCAAATTTTAGCAAAAAATATTTAATAGTTTGGCCGCAGTTCCATATTCAGTATAAAGGATCCCGCACAGAAACAGGTGATTTGGGATCCCGGTGAAAATGGTCGAAATTGAAATATGTTATAGTTCAGACCTTCCTGATGAAAAGTTCAAATGAAACCAAGGCTCGAAAATCTTTTATTTTGGAGTTGCAGCAAGGGCAAAAGTCTAAAATTAGTAAATTGTGGGATTTGGGATCTCGGTGAAAATGGTCGAAATTGAGATATATTGTAGTTCAGACCTCCTGATGAAACGTTCAAATGGGACCAAGGCTCAAAAACCTTTTATTTTGGAGTTAAATAAGGCCGTAAATTCGTGACAAATCTTCAAAAATCAAAAATATACGTTTATATATACGGTACTAGGTAACAGTCATGCGATATTAACATCACAATGCAACTTGAATTTAAAATTGCCAAGCGCGTCATCTGCTAGATATGCAGCGCATGCGCAAATAAGATTATACGAAAACGGAATTTCCGTTGCAAATATGCCATGATCATCGAGTTCAGGAGTTAGTCATATTCAATATTGATGTTAGAAATGAGAGAGAAGATGCTAAAAAATTAGAAATAAAATACCTTCATGCCAAGAATAAAAATCAATAAACTCGGAGGAGCGTAAAAAATTGTTATTTGCAAAAAGCTACAATTTTTTTTTTTTTCGAATTTTCCAACTAACACATTCCAATTTTTGAGTGACATAATTTTCGCACACAATAGTTTTGAGTAAAACATAAAATAAATACTAATTATATATTTGGTTGATAAAAATGAGAGTAAGAATAGGCATTCGAATATTGAATATCTGGTTGAAAAAATAAGATTTTAACACAGATAAATGGAATAAAATTGGCCGTTCGTATAGAGTTCTTTGTGTAAGTTATTTTATAGTACTTGTATTTATAAAACGCATGGATTTGAAAGAGTAAAAACCTGAACTATACAATCTAAAATCAAAACGCTCTTCTAAGAGTTCCAAACGTACCTTTTATACTTAATTGATTATAAAATCCGTATATCGTATATATAGCCATCCTCGTGGATTTGTAAATTTAGGCAACCAGCTGCAGTTTCTCGTTATTTTGGATATTGTTTTATTTTGTGGAGCTAGTTTCGAGTAGGATTTTAGTCGACAAACAGTAAGCATGTTCTTCATGGTCACCCTTTTACTTGTTGACATGTGATTTTTATTATTTTAGGCCGCTTCCGGCACGTTCAGGGTACGCTTTTATGGTATGATTATGGTACGCTGTTGGTTCGTTTATGGTACGCTGTTGGTACGCTTCTGGTACGGTGTTAGTACGTTATTGGTACGCTTTTTCTTGGTACCTCCCAGCACGTTGTTAGCCGCCGTTTAGGACCCAATCACGGCCATCATCTGGGCAAACCACATAACTGAGGGATCTACGAAACTGTCAGAACTCTGTCCTATCCCTTTGGGGGCTCGAAACCACGGATTCCAGCAAATATATACATATATACACCACAGGTAATGACGACCCCCTTTATCCCGGAAGGCTGTAGAAGATCCTTGTGTGGGAGAGGGCTACACATTTAGAGACAACACACCCCCAATATCCGTGTATAGTGGAAAAATCCCTCTCAGAGTATTTTCCACTGCCACGACCGGGGATAGAACCCGGAACTTTTGGGTGAGAGGCAAGTGCGCTCACCTCTCGACCATCAATCATAGTGGGTAAATACATCTCGTTTATACTCTCTTATTCAGTTTATTCGCTGTATTTTTCATATCGAGCAATCTGACACGCCGTCTGGGGAATTAATTGCTACTTATTTATTTCAACATAGTTAATATATATCATTATTTACTGTACGTCTGCGGTAGCTACCAAACGGTATTATAAATATACATTTTAATTTTGTTACATAGCAATACACAACGTATTAACCAGATATTGAGTATAACATTGTTAAATTTGAAACATATAGTCTATTCCACGCCAGCTGTTGCAGTAATAAAGTGTTGTATTTGTGTATTAGGGTGTTTTATTTTTATTGTCACGCCAGGGAAACGTGAGCAACTGATAATTCATCCCGTAAGTATAAGATACAGTTACGCCCCGAGATACTGAGGTAGGTTACTTTTTTGCCGTGAACACTACACCACAATTCCGGGCTAATCGTGTCATGACATATGCTACACTTTGTGCCCTCTTATAACTTGCCCCTATAGTACCACTTTTAGGAAAGTTTTCCCTGTAGCAAAAACTTAACAAAAATTATTTCTGAAATCTCTTCTAAATTTGCGAATTAGATAACACAGTATATGCTTAAATATTTGCTGTAATGTTTAAACTATAAAGTCACAAAATTATTTAATAGAAATAGAAGGATAAATATAACACCATACAATTAAAAATTAATATACA
This sequence comes from Leptura quadrifasciata, assembly GCA_963675555.1. Classification (NCBI taxonomy): domain Eukaryota; kingdom Metazoa; phylum Arthropoda; class Insecta; order Coleoptera; family Cerambycidae; genus Leptura; species Leptura quadrifasciata. Next base: position 29,753,856 of record OY776677.1, on the reverse strand, counting down.
TGTCAGTGATGGTGCGATGAAGCGCCACATCACATATTTAAATTAATATATTATACTTATGATCAACGAAGAATTTTAATAAAACATGGGTTTCTTACACACAAAAAAACGGTTCTATTCGGTTTTTATGAAAAACTGGCTCGAAACCAGTCTTCAACCGGTTTTTTTCAAACATTAATTCTGTTCTTGAAGGCTGCCTGGGCTACACGGCAGCTAACCTAATTAATTATTAAGGACATTTCACGTGTGTTACCTAAGTTACCTTTACCTGTCGTTAAACGAAAATATTAGTTTGCTAATTTAATTATTTTATGTTTTTGTCTGCGTCAAATTAATTGCGTTAATATAAACAAGCACGTGTTATTCGTGTAATTTTGACATCTAGGATGTTTTATTACCCCTGTTACTAACAATAAAATATTTTTTATACACCTATCTTGGCAATCAATATTTGGTCTGAAGTTTGAGACAGGCATAAATATTTGCAACTCTACAAAAAAAGAATCCATATTGCATAGAGACATGGGTGGATCGACACAGAAGGCGGGAGACATGGATGGATGTTGTTAAAGACATAGTGGGATCAGTCTGCATGAACTTAGTTACAGATGATGATGTCACGATGAATGGCCTTGAAAGACCAGAATGAACCTCTATAAGAAATAACAAGGGATTTTGGTCCAAAACTCTCATGCCTATCTACTGCATACATTCTTTAAAAATCGTTTCAATCCGATCGTTTTCAATTCGACCCGTTTCAATTTCGCGGTAACATTGTTTAAATTCACTGTAAATAGTAGTATTATTAGAATTTTTGTATTTTCTCCATAGCGATTGCTCTCTCTCTTGAGATCCTTTAATAGAATAATAATTGAATCTAAGGTCTAATTGATTGTAGAATAGATTGTAAAAACTCCAATCAGTTTCAAGTAAAATCAACGTACCAAATTTAACGTTTATTATAGTTTTACCTGCTGACTGTATTTTACACTGTTACAATTCACTAAGCCGACAATAAATACATGTATGCTTTGGTAAATCATGAATAATAAACTGGCTATATAGCGATGTAATGGTTTCAATAAATATCCGTGATAAAGTCCTTTGTGAGCCTGACTTTATTAAGATATTATTATAAAAGCTTTTAGTAAACAAACTACCACTAAACTTATTATACGATATGTGTACTTAATGATATGCATTATTTCCAAATAGCCAACTAAAATCCGGTCCATTCAGTTTAAGCATCAATTTGAATATTGGATGTAAAATATACATGTACATATATAAGCTTGCAGCTAACATAGTGTTTTAATTTGCTGGAATAATGTAGCTATTGCTGTATACCCGGTGGTGATTGAAGAGGACTGTAAAAAAGATATATTCAAACTGGCAATAGTGGATGAGATGAGCTGATCTACACATGTCATCATTTTTCCAAAAGGATGAAAAACGTAGGTATCCCACGACAATGTGGAGGTTGACTATGAGTGGAAACTCTTGGTTAGGGGTGTATTTGATGGAAGACATTACAGAATAGATCTACATGAAAAATCGCTGGAGCTCGCTCACAGTGGTTTGTTTTTCACGAAACCTGGCTAAAATCATGTCTTAAAGGTAGTAAGTAGTCCAAGAGCCAAGCAGGATTTATTTACAGCCTCAGAAAAATTAGTCTTACAAAATTCTAGTGATGGAGGGTTGCGTAGTGACTTCATCAATATGGCTTCCATTGCGTAGTTTCACATTCAAATATGCCTAACTTCTCACCCGTTTGTTCTACAGAGACAATTTTTCTTCTGCAAAATTCTAAATTTAAAGATAAATATTGTCTGTAATTAAAAATTGTCTCCGAATACTGGTAGTTTTCGAAAAAAAAAAAAAAAAATCATTTGTACGTATAGTTACACTTATACGTCTTCTTTCTTTTTATTTATTTATGGGATAGCCCCATTTACAAAAAGTTACTCATCATTATGTATATCTAACCTAATTAATAATTTAATATATTAAAGCATAGCGTAGTAATTTGAACAATAAGTAGTAACGTTTAACATATATATAAAATGATAAGATCACACGAGTATTATTATACTTAATTGGTAAGAAAACAAACAATAAATCAAAATGTCTGAAAGTTATATCAAATTTCTTTTTAATTGATAAGTTGTAATGTTGAAAAAATCTAGCTGAATGGTGTTAGCATTTGTTACAATTCTATTAATACCTAAGTTAGCAGCATATAAGGTTCTATGATACTGGAGAGAAAATGTTAACTGCCTATGGGGTACATAAAAGTCTATCACTGAGAGTAATTCGAGACAGTCAATAATGCCATTGCTAACTCTACCTGCCACAATTATATCTGCATTGATTTGTAACGATCTATTCTGATCGCTACAACGGACATAGCCACATAGCCAGGTTGTAAAATTTACGAGTATTAGCGTTCCCTGATTTATAAATTAAATTTAGGAAAATGCTGACATCTCATCAAACACGCTAACTGTTAATTGGGTTGCCTATATGAAATATAGAACAGATTTGTAGAACCATATAGTACTTCTTATCAACTTACTTTTTTTGTGGAACGTTAATTTTTGTTAGAATGAAAAAGCAACGAATTATCTTTTTTGAACATTCCAGAAAACGACAGTAGAAAAAGGATATTGGGTGTTAGCCATTTGCTTTATGAATTTTGACCTAGTGAGTTCTAGCGAGTTACAATATATTTAATTGTGCCATACTTTTGGGATTTTCTCGTTAAAACTAAAGTAAATCAGTTTCCATTTTTTTGGAGTTGCTGTTTAGCATTTGGATAGTGTGTTTTGGAAACTGTGTCTCTGATAGAGGATTTTTCTGCTAGGCCATATTCCCTCTGGCATTTCTTTGACCGTACCACCGGGTCTGAAAAACGATAAGATTTTGTTGTGTAGGAAACCCTCGAAAGAGGTAAGTTTTGACTATTTTATGTCCTTTTCTTCTGTTTCGTAACAGATTATTATTTTATTTTAGGGTTTTTAGTATCAGTTTGGTATCCACCAATTGTTTTGTGTACCCACAAATTTTTATTACTAGTCGTAATATTTGGAATCCATCCACCAGTTTTGTAATAGTCCGAGCATTTGAGTTCAAGTATAGATTGTATGAGAAAATATTACAACCCTTAATTCCTGGCTGCTGTGCTCCTGAGAGAATTTTCCTGCCTGTTTCACCCCGGAGTATCTACGATTTGGAAGGAGATTCGACAATTTTACATCCACACGTAGCTTCAGATAAGATTATTGCATGTTTTATTTACCTATCTATTTTTTTTTATGATCAGTAAATTAGCATATTGTTTTTGCATAATATTTTTTTTGCTGCTTAATCATACAAGCGATACATGTGTTACAGTGGGTAGTAACCACCATTTATAGGGCACCAACCCTATACATATTTACTTTTTATTATTTGCAAGTGAAAACATTCATTCTTGTTTTAGTACAAAACTAGATTTTGCACAAAAAAAAAAAACATATTACTACCAATAGTTTATTTTTCTTTTTGGCGTAAGCATTTTCGTTTAACTACGTAATCAGTGAAAATAAATAAAAATATGTAAACTTTACGTGTACACGTACGGTAATTACGTTTATGGGGTTGTATATATATCTAATTTCTCCTTATTTTCTATAAATTATTATACACTGCTTACACGAATTTTGTGTAATATACTGCTCGCCAAAGAAAAGTTATATTTTACACAAATTTTCTACCTTACGTCATTTAAATTTTTAACAATAGTAAATAAATAAATCAGATATCATTTGCAGAAACATTTCATTTCTGATTGACTGTTATTTATCATCAGTAGGTAAATAAATATTTTCTTAAATTTTAATGGTGACTTATTTATGAATAAAGACGCTGAAAAGATCATAACTTATTGAAGCTACCAATACATTGTCCTTTTTTTTTTGAGCAAGGACTCCTCGAAATCAAGAAGATAAGGTAATTTAACATTGTTGTATATATATTTTGTTTCGTCTGTGCGTCTAAAGGTATATATATATACTTTATATATATATATATAGTCTAGTTCACTATTTGAGTTTTGCCACTTAGATTGATATATATAGGTATATATATTTTTTTTTTTGGAACGGATTCCTATAAGAACAGGGGCTTTTCTAGTTTAAAGTGGAAATAAACTAGTGGCGCCCTTAATTTATTTTTTTTAACCCACCCCACTCTCTGACTGAGCTCGGGTAACAATTTTTTTTGTGCCGCGCTATCACCAATCCGGGTCCAATTAAGTGGCATTGTAAGAAAAGCGCGTCGCAAATTTGACGCCCAACGTGTGGGGCCTTCGACGCTACCGACGCACTTAGACATAGTGACGCCTACCGACGCCTGGCGTCGGTTTTGTAAAATTGTCATAGTTTTGCTGTATTTATAGTCTGTAACCAATTTTGAATTTTTTTTACAATTTTAGCGTCATGACGCCTACCGACGCCTGACGTCGATTTGGTTATTTTATCTTATATGTGTTAGTTAGACTGGGTGTAAAGAGTAAGCAGATATTTTAGTTATTTTAGCGTCACGACGCCCACCGACGCCTGACGTCGTATTGGTTATTTTGCTTTATAGGTGTTGCTTGGGCTATATATATCGAATAAACAGGTACTTTATTCATTTTAGGGTAACGACGCCGACCGACGCCTGACGTCGATTTGGTTATTTTACTGTATAGGTGTTATTGAGGCCATATATATCAAGGAAATAGGTGATTTAGTCATTTTAGCATCTCGACGCCCACCGACGCCGAGCGTCGTTTTATCATTATACTGGAATTGGGTCTATTTTGATGTGACAAGACAAATAATTCATGGTTTAGTTTTTTTTGTTTTTTTTACATACCGACGCCGAGCGTCGTTTTGTAATTATAGTTGAATTATGCTAATATTGATGCCGCAAAGTAAAATTTTCAAGTTTTAGACATTTTCAGCGTTCCAACGCTCACCGACGCCGAGCGTCGAAATTGAGTTTTTGCTATTTTAGTAGTATATATCGAATTATAAATCGATTGCAGGCATTTTGACATCCACATCCGTCGATGCTTACCGACGCTGAACACATTTAGGAGGATTTAACTGGTTTTTTTTTTTATGATTTGTGTGGTAATATTAAAAATTAAGTTTAGTAAAACATTTTGTTAACATCGTTTATGAAATATGGTTGTTTTATTGTTGATTTTATTGTTTAGAGGTATTTATTTTGGATATTGGGGGTAATTTTATGTGGTCAACGCTTGGCGACATCTGATCTTGTAATTTGTAATTTTTGCTGTTGCTGTAACGGGTCACAATGAGTTCTAAGATAAAATTAGACATAAACCGTCTATCTAAAGAGGAATTGATTTATGAACTAAGGGTACGCGGTCTAGGTGATGGCAGTGAATTGACTGTTGCAGAACTTAGGACTGTTCTACGTAACGCACTTCAACTTGAGAAAACTTCTCTCGCGATTAAGAATCCGACATATCCGTATACTTTTGCGCAGGATGCAGAAATATTATCAGGAAACTTAGAGAATATCAATAAACTTATTACAGAATTTTCTGGGTCAGAAAACGATAGTAAGTTTAAAGGTATAGTCTCTAAAATTGCTCATTCATTAGGTCGTGTTAATAGGTCTAGTCCTCAAAATGAGGAAGAGAAGACCACTAAAGCTGATATGAGACGTCAATTGCTTTTAGCATTTGACAAACTCAAGCTGAAGGCTAAAGGCAGCCGTAAAGATTCGACCATTTTTGATTTGTCGGTATTAAGGCACAATTTAGATCTACCTGGTGCACATAGTTCCGCAATGGAATCAGATCTAACATCATCTAGTGACGATGATACGCCTGTCCGAATTAAACCTGTTCCTGTTCGAGATTGGGGTCTAAAGTTTACAGGTAAGAAAAGTGAAATGTCATTAAGTACTTTTTTGGAACGTGTAGAGGAAAGAAGACGTTCGAGGGGTATTTCTCGTGCATTATTATTCAGGGACGCGGTAGATTTATTTGAAGGTGATGCATATACTTGGTATAATATGGTCAAAGAATGGGCGACAGACTGGGAGTCATTAGTGGAATTGATGAAAGAACAATTTTTGCCAGCAAATTTTGATCGAGACCTTTTTGAGGAAATTAAGCGTAGGACTCAAGGCGATCATGAAAGTATTGGGCTATATATTGCTAGTATGAAAGGTTTATTTAATAAAATGAAACAGCAAATGTCTGAGAGCACTCAATTTGAGATCATATTGGAGAGAATAGATCCTTATTACCAACCATTTATAGCTTTTGAGCAAATATCCTCAATTACTGAGTTATTGTCTGCATGTCGTAAACTTGACGCTAAGAGGGAAATCGCTAAATCGTTTTCCCCTCCTCCTCCTAAAAATAAAAGTTTGATACCAGAGTTAGCTTACACTTGTACATCTCGTAGTTCAGAATGTGGCAGTAGTGGTAGTAATCAAGTGACTCATCATATAAGTGAAGTCTCTGGTAATAGCAACAGACCTCAGATGAATAATGTTAAATCAGTATCAGAAAAGATTTGTTGGAATTGTGGTAATGCTGGTCATTTCTCCACGAGGTGTCCAAATCCTCAAAGTCGTTATTGTTACTCGTGTGGTTTTCGAAATGTTACGGTACGTACTTGTCCGAAGTGTAACAAGAGACAGGGAAACGGTCAGATGAGACATTCGTAGACGACCAACTTATGTCTCAAAATCAAAATTCGGTCGAAAGTTTATCTCCTCTTAGTTATGTGTTAGATTATGTTTTAGCTCACGTGAAGGGTGATGAGAGACCTTATGTTACTGTGTCTATTTTTGGCAAATCTTTGTTAGGTTTATTGGACTCTGGAGCTAGTCGAACAATTATAGGTTCTAAGGGTTGGGAAATGCTGAAAAATATTGGGCTAGTTAATTTAGAAAAATCTGATCTTAAGTCGATTACTGTAGCAAACGGTAATCGTTGTAACTGTTTGGGTGTTCTGCGTGCACCTGTTAGGTTGCAAAATGTGGAGAAGATTATAGATATTCTTGTTGTACCAGAATTAAACCATACTTTAATTTTGGGTATAGATTTTTGGATGCGTATGGGAATAATTCCAAATATGGGTTCTAATGAGTGGAAATTTTCTCTAGATGATTGTGCAAATGTCGATGTAGTCGAAGCGTTAAATCCGCGTAGCGCTTTAACATCAGAACAGTCTACCATTTTAGATCGACTCATTGATGAGACTTTCGAGAAAATGGGTGATAAATTGGGATGTACTAATGTAGTCGAACATAGAATTGAGATATTGGATGACGTGCAACCAATCAAGCAACGTTTTTATCCGGTTTCGCCGACTCTTATGAAATGCATTGATTCAGAACTTCAGGAAATGCTACAGAAAGATGTAATTGAGCCTTCTAGTAGTCCTTGGAGTAGTCCCATTGTGATGGTATGCAAAAAGGATAACTCTTACCGATTTTGCGTTGATTATCGGAAATTAAACCGTGTGACGAAGCGAGATGCTTATCCCCTTCCGTTTGTGACGAATATTTTGGATAAATTAAGAGATGCTCGTTACCTATCGAGCCTAGACATCAAATCGGCCTACTGGCAGATTTCAGTAGAGGAAAAGTCACGTCAGTATACAGCATTCACTGTACCTGGGCGTGGGCTTTTTCAATTTAAAAGACTGCCTTTCGGTTTACATACTGCGCCTGCAACTTGGCAACGCTTGATTGATCGCGTTCTTGGAGCCGATTTAGAGCCATACGTATTCGTCTATCTCGACGATATCGTTGTCGTCACACAAACATTCGAGAAACATGTAGAAATTCTTTCAGAGGTATTTTCACGATTAATCTCTGCTGGACTCACGTTAGGTAGAGAGAAGTGTAATTTTTGTCGGCCGGAATTACGTTACCTGGGTTATGTAGTAGATGTTAATGGGTTACATGTTGATCCTGAGAAGGTTAACGCTATATTACAAATTCCAACTCCTACCAAAGTCTCTGAAGTGCGAAGTATTATAGGTACTGCCTCATGGTATCGTAGGTTCATACCGAATTTCTCCTCTTTGATACAACCGTTAACTGAATTATTACGGAAAAATGTACCATTTAAATGGACTTCACGACAAGAAGAAGCTCTAAAGTCAATTAAAGAACATTTAATATCAGCACCTGTGTTAACTTGTCCTAATTTTGAACTACCTTTTGTCATTCAAACGGACGCGAGCGCATATGGGATTGGGAGTGTACTGATCCAAAACCACCCAGATCTCGGCGAAAAAGTTGTGTGTTATCTGTCAAGGTCTTTAACTAAACAGGAACGGAAGTACTCCACTACTGAGCGGGAATGCTTGGCCGTACTTTGGAGCATAGAGAAGCTACGTCCTTATATCGAGGGTACGCACTTTACTGTCGTGACAGACCATTGGTCTTTGTGTTGGCTAAATAATTTGAAGGACCCGACTGGTCGATTGGCCAGGTGGGCTATCAGACTACAACAATATAGCTTTGACCTCGTACATCGCAAAGGTAAAGACCATGTAGTTCCAGATATGTTGTCTCGGTCAGTTCCGGTTATAGATGTCCTTGATTGTGGTGATGTTTGTGAGGCGGATATAGGAAGTCAATTAAGTCTAGATTCTTGGTATGTAAAAATGAGGGATAGAGTTCAGAATAATCCTTTAAAATTTCCATCTTGGCGTATCGAAGGTGCAATCTTATACAAGTATGTCGAACATAATAATTTTCCTGGGTTGTCGGAGAGTGCAAACAATTGGAAACGTGTAATTTCAAAAGAAGAACGTAAAGAAGTTCTTCGTAAATGTCATGATGATCCGTGTGCTGGACACTGTGGTGTATTTAAGACATTTAAGCGTGTTTCCCAGCATTATTACTGGCCTAAGATGAAGGCAGACATAACCAAATATGTTCGTAGTTGTATAATTTGTTGTAAGAACAAACCTGAGCAGAGAAAACCTGCTGGTTTACTCGCACCGCATCGTATTGTAGATAGACCATTCCAGGTCGTTTCATGTGATTTGATTGGACCTTTGCCTAGATCCAATCGGGGTTTTAAATTTATTTTGGTAATAGTCGATAGTTTTAGTAAATTTAGTATAGTTGTACCGTTAAGAAATGCAACAGCAAGATTAATATGCACTGCTCTAGAAGAACACTTGTTATTGTTGTTTGGTCAACCGGATGTTTTGATTTGCGATAACGGTAGTCAGCTCACAAGTAAGGAATTTAGGAAATTGCTTAAGTCCTATAATATCAAACAATTTTGTATTGCTAATTACCATCCACAGGCAAATCCTACGGAGAGGACAAATAAGACTCTCGAAACTATGATTAGGTGTTATGTGGCTGACAATCATCGCGAGTGGGATAAAAATTTGGCAAAATTGTCGTGCGCAATTCGCACTCAAGTTCATGAGTCTACCAGACGTACACCTTATTTTGTAGTATTTGGTCGTGAAATGCCATCTAATATACATAACATAGATGATACTCAGCCAGTAAGTTTTGACATCGATAAAAATGAATTAGCTCGTGATAAGAGTGAAGCCTTTAAGAAATTGTACGCTGAAGTTAAGCTTCGATTAAAGAAAGCATTCGAAAAGAATAAACGTTATTATGATTTACGTCACCGTGATGTGACATATCAAGTGGGTTCTCGAGTTTACAAAAGAAATTTTGTATTGTCTGATGCAGCTAAATTCTTCTCGTCGAAGTTGGCTCCTAAATATGAAGGTCCATTTATCGTGTCTAAAAAGTTGTCTCCATGGACCTATGAACTGAAAGATATGGATGGCAGGTTTAGAGGTGCATGGCATGCTAAAGACCTTAAACCATCCCCCGACTAAATTATATAAGAGATTTAAGCCAATGGCGCGATTTACCACCCTTACGCGAGGCATGCTCTAGATATTATTGTGTCTAAGGATTGAATCTTAGAAATGTCTTGTAAATAGTCCTATTTTCTAGATTAGATCGTTTAGGTAGTTTAGTATATAGTTTTAACATAATTTTTTTGTGTCTATTCCTTAGTTTCTTTTTTTTTGTATAAAAATGTTTCCGGTGGATGTATGAAAATTTCTGCGAAATTTTCTGGGAGGTTCAGGTGGAATTTGTAACGATCTATTCTGATCGCTACAACGGACATAGCCACATAGCCAGGTTGTAAAATTTACGAGTATTAGCGTTCCCTGATTTATAAATTAAATTTAGGAAAATGCTGACATCTCATCAAACACGCTAACTGTTAATTGGGTTGCCTATATGAAATATAGAACAGATTTGTAGAACCATATAGTACTTCTTATCAACTTACTTTTTTTGTGGAACGTTAATTTTTGTTAGAATGAAAAAGCAACGAATTATCTTTTTTGAACATTCCAGAAAACGACAGTAGAAAAAGGATATTGGGTGTTAGCCATTTGCTTTATGAATTTTGACCTAGTGAGTTCTAGCGAGTTACAATATATTTAATTGTGCCATACTTTTGGGATTTTCTCGTTAAAACTAAAGTAAATCAGTTTCCATTTTTTTGGAGTTGCTGTTTAGCATTTGGATAGTGTGTTTTGGAAACTGTGTCTCTGATAGAGGATTTTTCTGCTAGGCCATATTCCCTCTGGCATTTCTTTGACCGTACCACCGGGTCTGAAAAACGATAAGATTTTGTTGTGTAGGAAACCCTCGAAAGAGGTAAGTTTTGACTATTTTATGTCCTTTTCTTCTGTTTCGTAACAGATTATTATTTTATTTTAGGGTTTTTAGTATCAGTTTGGTATCCACCAATTGTTTTGTGTACCCACAAATTTTTATTACTAGTCGTAATATTTGGAATCCATCCACCAGTTTTGTAATAGTCCGAGCATTTGAGTTCAAGTATAGATTGTATGAGAAAATATTACAACCCTTAATTCCTGGCTGCTGTGCTCCTGAGAGAATTTTCCTGCCTGTTTCACCCCGGAGTATCTACGATTTGGAAGGAGATTCGACAATTTTACATCCACACGTAGCTTCAGATAAGATTATTGCATGTTTTATTTACCTATCTATTTTTTTTTATGATCAGTAAATTAGCATATTGTTTTTGCATAATATTTTTTTTGCTGCTTAATCATACAAGCGATACATGTGTTACAGTGGGTAGTAACCACCATTTATAGGGCACCAACCCTATACATATTTACTTTTTATTATTTGCAAGTGAAAACATTCATTCTTGTTTTAGTACAAAACTAGATTTTGCACAAAAAAAAAAACATATTACTACCAATAGTTTATTTTTCTTTTTGGCGTAAGCATTTTCGTTTAACTACGTAATCAGTGAAAATAAATAAAAATATGTAAACTTTACGTGTACACGTACGGTAATTACGTTTATGGGGTTGTATATATATCTAATTTCTCCTTATTTTCTATAAATTATTATACACTGCTTACACGAATTTTGTGTAATATACTGCTCGCCAAAGAAAAGTTATATTTTACACAAATTTTCTACCTTACGTCATTTAAATTTTTAACAATAGTAAATAAATAAATCAGATATCATTTGCAGAAACATTTCATTTCTGATTGACTGTTATTTATCGTCAGTAGGTAAATAAATATTTTCTTAAATTTTAATGGTGACTTATTTATGAATAAAGACGCTGAAAAGATCATAACTTATTGAAGCTACCAATACATTGTCCTTTTTTTTTTGAGCAAGGACTCCTCGAAATCAAGAAGATAAGGTAATTTAACATTGTTGTATATATATTTTGTTTCGTCTGTGCGTCTAAAGGTATATATATATACTTTATATATATATATATAGTCTAGTTCACTATTTGAGTTTTGCCACTTAGATTGATATATATAGGTATATATATTTTTTTTTTTGGAACGGATTCCTATAAGAACAGGGGCTTTTCTAGTTTAAAGTGGAAATAAACTAGTGGCGCCCTTAATTTATTTTTTTTAACCCACCCCACTCTCTGACTGAGCTCGGGTAACAATTTTTTTTGTGCCGCGCTATCACCAATCCGGGTCCAATTAAGTGGCATTGTAAGAAAAGCGCGTCGCAGATTCTTCGATGCTCCGAAGTACGGAGATGTAAAATGTTTAGAATTTCCTCACAATTAATAGCATAAGTGGGGATATTGAGCTTATATGCTATATAGCGTACTCTTTCAACCTTATCAATATGTATTTGAAAATAAGGAGACCATATGACTGAAAAATTTTCTAAATGAGATCTGGCCAATGAAATATATAACGATTTTATGGCAATTATATTACTAAATTCTTTGTATGTCTTTTAATAAAATCAAGTAATTTTAGTGCTTTATTGCATATTAAATCAATGTGATGCATAAATGTCAGTTAGTTTGGAATCGAAATATATTCCTAGATCACGTATCACTTTTACATTTTCAATTAGTGTCATTTATGGTATAGGAATTTATTGATTGGGATATCCCTTTACTGAATTGAATATATTTGCATTTAGAAATATTAAGGTTCAATTTTTTCCGCTTGCACCATTTCTGAAATCTGGCAACATCATTTTGTAATTCAACAACAGAATAGTGATTTTTGATTTCTTTAAGGTCATCTGCATACAATAGTATCTGACAATGTAGAAAACATTCAACATCATTAATAAAAAGATTGAATTGCAGAGGTGCCAAGTGCGCCCCTTGAGGAACACTAGATCTAACCTGAATTTCATTGGAGTAATGGTTATTAATTTTAACAACTTGAACTCGGTAAGTTAAATATGAACTCAACCATGACAAAATACTACCACAAGTATATCGAGATAATTCATTTAATAGCAAAGCATGATCTACTTTATCAAATGCCTTGGAGAAGTCTGTGTAAATTGAGTCCACACAATAACCCTTCTCCAAGGAATTGACAATAAAATCTTCATAAATTAACAAATTTGTTGTTATAGATCTGCCTTGAAAGAATCCATGTTGCATAATAGTAATACTGTTTTTCAATTTAAAAGTTAGATAGTCATTCACAAGAGATTCAAAAATTTTTGGTATGTGCGAAATTTTGGTAATAGGCCGATAGTTGATAACCATTCCCTTATCACCAGTCTTTTTATAGACAGGAACAATGCATGATCTTTTCCAGATAGTTGGAAATATTCCTCAGATAGGGATTTGTTAAACAAAAGCCACAATGGTCTAGATAAAGCAAAAGCACAATATTTTAAGAAATAAGCTGATATGTCATCAGGTCCAGAACCCTTTTTGCAGTCGAGTTTAATTAGTTTGTAGTTTAAAACCTCATTTATTCCTATATATATATATATATATATATAAACTATTGATATTAACACTATTATCAGAATCCTGAATATCAGTATTACTGTTTATTTTATCAGTTAGGGAGTCATCGTAAACTGATGCAAAGTGCATTGCAAATAACCAATAGACCTTCCATCATCGGCTATTTCGTCAAGATAACTCATAGTGTTGGGAATAAGGTCTTCCTTGTCTCATCACGCTCATAGTCCCAACAGACCCTTGGATCATTTAGTACACTATTTTCTATTTCATATATATAGTTTCTATAGCAAATGGAAGCTTGTTCTTTACAAACTGCTCTTAGATTAGTAAAGTGATTATAATCACCTATATTTCTAGTAATTTTATATTGCCTATGAGCTGCCCGTTTATTTATAGTATTTTGTTTCAAATCGTTATCGAACCAAATTGGGAATTTAAATTTACTTTTTATTTTCATTTTAGGCACAAATATTTCAAAACATTGAGATAAGGTTGAATAAAATAGTTCATGTTTTATTGCATGACACAGAAATAGCAATAGCAGGATGATGTTTATCACATTTAACTAGATAATTAGCAGCAAGTGAGATTATGTAATTTTAGAGTTAACCTATCATACAGGGCTTTCATTCCAAAGTATCCATCCCAAATATTTTTACGCCAACGGTGAGTTGGAGGTGCAAAGTTTTTTTTACGCATTTATTTAACGCCGGCCTATTTTTGCTACTGAGGCTTATCACCGACGCCTGTAGACGAGCTACCCCCCAACCAGGAATTTTGTCGAATCTCTTCTCTGTCAAAGAGTAAGGATCTTTTACTTGCCTAACATTTCATAGACAAGGGAGGGGCAGCTTTACATTCCCTTCGATGGATGGTATATCCACTACGCAATCCTCGCCTAAGATTGCATAGTTTCTGCGTATACACTGATATACAAGCCGCCAGGTGGGGGCGAGATCGCTATATTTCCCTGAAGGGCACTCTAGTGCATTCTGTAAGTCGGAACAAACCTCGAAAAATGTTCATTTTTCAGAGCCTACCGGCCAAACCGTGTTTCCCCCTCCCGTTCTCGAGGATGCTGAGCACGATGGTGATGTCAAGACCTCTCTTCGACCGCCGCCAACCCCCAAACGGCCAAAACTGCCCCCGATAGGGGTGAAATGCGGATAGGCTGTCTTCGGGGGGTTGGCGGGGATCGAGGTGAGGTCTCGACATAACCATCGTGCTCAGCATCCACGAGAACGAGGGGTATAACACGGGTTTAGCCGGTAGGAGACGGCGGATACGCGGTTTACCCTTTTCGGGGGGTGGTTTTTGGCCGTTTGGGGGGTGGCGTGAGCTCGGGGAGTTTTAACCACAACTATCGTGTTCAGCATCCTCGAAAATGGGAGGGGGGGGTACATAGTCTCGTTAGGCTCTAAAAAATGAACATTTCCGTCCGACCTACAGAATGCATTACTCATCCAAGTAGTCGCCGTAATTGCTGATCGCTTTACTTTTCGCATCGATGATACGAGTGCAGTATACTCAGATCTACGCTCGCCCCTAATGTTGCTCTTATATTACATAGGTTTCGATAACTGTTTACAATGTTCATCCCTCTCCCTTCACATATGTTTGAAGTATTATGCGTGAATTGGGATTTATGTCAATAACATCATTTATTAAGTTTAAGAATATTACTTTGAAAGTACTCACAACCAGAAGGTGAAGCAATCGAACGATATAATTTAAGGCCAGAACTGTATAGATAATAATTGGCTGACAATATCAGAAATAATTATGACGAAGAGAATAGGACCGAAGACTGATCCTTGAGGAACACCCGAGCATAACAACTTGATTTAGAACCTCGATATAATATAGTCGCAGGCAATAAATAATAGGACAGCTCTTTTAGCCTAATGTAAATTTGTTTGTGTTTGAATATACAGTAAGAAGCCCAAATAAAACAATTATTTTATATGTTAAAACATATTGTTACATATATTATTTTATACGTTAAAGTGGTAAATATTTAATTTGTAGCATATGTTTTAAATATAAAAGAAAATATAAACACTGACCAATCTTTCTCTGCTTTAGCAATAGTTACAGCTTTAACAAAATGCTAATACCAGCCATATTTGTTTCTTGGCACATTTTCTTTATATTTTGACAAATATAATGAAAATGTCCTATTATTGGAGCAGATTTCTTAACGCGGTTTGGAATTTTTCCTTGGTTACTTTGAACAACAGTTAGAGAAAAATAAAATTGTTGCCAGTCGACAGTGATAGGTTAATTGTAATATAGTTAACACTAAGAAGTGAGTAAGTACGTCACAAACGTCACACATACTTATCATAAAATTATTGAAATTACCAAAAATAAGGGAGCATTGTTATTATAACAGTATATACCAATAAAACTGTTATTGGGAAAATAACATTCATCGCTTTATGAGAAATAGTGGGTCAATTTGAGCTTTCGCGTATTAAAACTAAAACTGGTTCGTAAATAACAACGTAGATTTACCCCATAATACACTAATGTTGGTAAATTATTTATACACTGCAAACTACATTACGTCTCGTATTTGGATTTCGAGTAATTGCGCATTTTAAATTTAGTACCTATATCATTTTCATTTTATCTGGTTCATTTACATTAATATGCTTTTACAGGATAAAAATACTGCTGATTTAAATAAAATTAAATTTATCAACGATTAACGCGATTAGAAATCACCATGCATGTAACGATCTATCAAAATGTCGTTCGTAATGTAACGTAAATTAAAAATTTTGTATTTTATATACGCACATCAATAAATTTATTTCAGAGAGCATTTCATATTTCGCTGGGACTGCCGGCAAAATAAAATTGTTCTATATTGAATAAATATTTATCAAGGTATGTATTTTTAATGAATGAATGCCACATATATATTATTTCCCGAATTTTATTTAACTAACTGCTTTAATGGAAAAATATATGGAATAGATAATTTAAAAAAATTAGTCCCAAACAACTAGAACAAACTTTCCCGTACTCCAGGAGCAAGGTAATAATATCATGTTTTCGCTTTGCGCGGCCTCCCTGTTTGATGTAGTACCAAGAAACAACTGGTCAGGCCCTCATATTGCTTCTAAGAAAGTATCCGCGTGACAAATTAGATTATAACCGTTTGTCTAGTTTTAAAGAAAAAAATACTTAATTGTTTGAACCATACCCCCTACAACATCAAGGGATGTTGTAGGGGGAATGCAAGGGCATTCTTTAGCAGTCATGTTATACTGGTACTAACGAAGTATGCATGTTTCATTTTATCAAAATCAGCAGAAAGAATTTAATTCTATCCCCCCATATAGTCTCCGTTCCTGCACTTCTTAAGAGAACTGATCATGTCATCTCATAATAGTACCAGGGAGAACACAAATAAACAAAACCGCTGCTCAAGGAATCACTACTTCCACATCCAGATTATGTATCCAAGTTTTATGCACACTAAATTCCAATGTAATATTTTATTCCTTTTAATAATAGTGAGGGTGGTAGGGGGGGGGTGGCTAATGTAAAAAATTTTAGAAGTTCTTGGTTCTCGTATACACACTAAACCCCAATTTAATTTTTTATTCCCTCAAACAATAGGGTGGGGTGGTAGAGGGGTATCTAATGCCAAAATAAATGTTAGAGGCCTTTGGTTCAAATCCCAATTTAATTTTTTACTCCCTTTAATAATAGGGTGGGGGTGGCAATGGCGTTGGTAGAGGGGGTAGCTAACGCCAAAAATTTTTTTTTAGACGTTTCGTTCTTTTATACACACTAAATCACATTTAAATTTTCTTTGCTCCCTTTCATAATAGTGTGGAGGTGGTATTGGAGGTGATAGTGGGGAGGGGGGGGTAGCTGATGCCAAAAAAGAATGTTGAGACCTTAACTTTTCGTACATGCCCTAAATTGAAATTTTGTGGACACTTACTTGCTTGTTTTGCATATTTAACTTTATTTACCCTTATTTACCCCATTTACCCCCGAACCCTTCAATGGAATTAGATCTAAATATAATCTAGTTCCAGATCTCATTGCAATACATAAGTGTACCAAATTTCAAATCAATATCATAAACGGTTCCAAAGTAAACGTGCCCAAAAAAAGTTACAGACAGACAGAAAAATTTTTTTTCGCTCAAATTTAAAATCTCGACGTTTCATGACATTTTAAGCCTATTTCAACAAAAAAATAAATAAATATTTTTTTTTTGCATTACTACCACTGGACACGGAAGTAATAATGTTTTAAATTAAGAACTTTTAAATCATATACTATGAGCAAGTCATAAAATTCTTCACATAAAACATACATTTTTGTGCTAAATAACTTTATTTACAGCAAACTTTTTATTTATTTGCCTATATGAAACAAAGATTATTAATTCAGAATATTGTTAATGTTAAATTTGATCAAAATCATTACAGCCGTTTTAAAGAAAAAAATATTTTCCAATTTCTTACCGATTTTTACAGGTTAACTCCCCCTACACTTGAGCTAGAACCAATTTTGAAATTTCGCCTCAAGGTGTGGTCATCCTAAATACGCATGCAAAATTTGGGCAAAACCAATTCAGCAATTCAAGCTCTAGGTGCGACCATACGACATTTTTTAAACTACTTTTTATATAATATGCATTAATTGCAATCACCTACATGTGTTTTTATAACATATTTCTTTATATGGTTGGAACTGTTACGAAAATTTGACATACCAGGTGTCAACGGATCATGGTAGAGTCCCTTTTTTTCCTTATTACTTCCACGTTCAGTGGAAGTATAGCAATGCAAAAAACAATTTATTATTTTTTGTTGAAATAGGCTTAACCCCACTCTATTAATAAAGGGAATAAAATATTACATTCGGTTTTAGCGTATATAAGACTTGGATACAAAATCTGGATGTTTGTTTTCTTAAAATATTTTCTTAACCACCTCTCAAGTTAGTGAAGTAACCCCCTGGAAGAGAGACGAGGCCCTACAGTTTAATGTGGACTTTCTTAACACACTGAGCTACCGTGTGACTCCTTGGGCAGCGGTTTTTTTAAGAATATCAGAATGAAACTTGGTAGATGTTTTATATGAACAACAAGACACTTTGTGGCATAACTGTCATTTTTTTTCCACTTCCGGTTTCACCGAAAATAACCCCAACTATTGATTTTTAAATAAAACACTCTGTATATTATTATATTTTTGGAATCCTTGAAAAATTCTGAGTACGGTGATGCCCCATAAGTGACATTTCGATTCCATGGAAAAAAAAATTCTCGAAATTTGTTGGTAAATCTAGAGTGCCATAACCTGAAAAAAATGCTTGTAATGGACCGGTGTGATGCCAGAAAAATGAAATCGAGCATAAAAATTTTGGTTTGAACAGTTTTTTTTACCAAAACTTAATTTTTTCAAATGGAACTATAATGGTTATAATACTACCATAAAATAGTGTATGTTCTAAGGAATCGGTGGATGTGCCTAAAGGCAATTTTTGTTTTTTTTTAAATTTTAAGTCAAATTTTTTTCATGGAGTCGAAATGTCACTTATGAGGCATCAATATACTCAGATTTTTTCAAGGATTTCAAAAATATAATAATATATCCATTTAAAAATCAAAAATTGGGGTCATTTTTAAATATGCATTAATTGCAGTTACCTACCGGCTTCATTACAACATCTTTCTTTAATGGTCGGAAATATTACAAAAATTTGACATATATTAATAACCATCAATATAACGTATGTAATTTTAAAATATCGTTATATATTTAATATTATTACTCTATTTGGAGAACACGGAGAATAATAAAAGCTAATTATTGATGTAAATAATCTAAAAGCATAATCAGAGCGCTTATACTAAGTAGCTATAAATATTTTCTTGTATATATGTTGGTAATCTACACTTTTAAAGAAATTTCGCTATAAATACCCGCACTATGTCAGTTATTGGATAAAATTCTACATGCTTTGGTCGTAAATCATTTAATCCTTTTCAAATTGTCTGTCTTTGCCTCTAACGTTATTCTATTTATATGCATGCGTAACTGTTTGAGCAAATGGCATAGCCAGTATTACGATATAGTCGGAAATATAATGCATAATTTCTATGAATATCGAAAGAAATAGTGGTACGCCTATGACTGGTCCGTGTCTTATTGATGTATTACTCTTTCCCGTTCCCAAATAGACCATAGTAATATTTAAGTATATGAAAATTGTTAAAATATGACAAGCAATTATAATGAAAAATTCATGATGACTTAACGCATTCTCCTACATGTGCTATTTTTACAGTTCGTTATGAACAATCGAATATAAACAATTAACATAATAATAGCCGTTACAAAAATGATTCATTTTAGGTAATTTGCTAATTTGTATAAAATTTTATGATGCATAACGTGCCAATAAACGCATTACGCTCTATTTTCTCGGTAGTGTTAGTGATAAATTTTTTATTCAAACGCCAGTCTGACGTTTTTTTTTTCGAATCCGATGCCGTTAAGAAAAAACAATTAAGCATCAAAGAAAAAGTTATAGTCCAAAAACTAGTATTATAAAAAAAATCAAAATGGCGGTTTTTGCGTTTTCTTAATTGACTATCAAGTAATAAAATACATGTGAATTTTAATTATCACTTCCGGTTTACACGGAAATGACATTGTCACTCTTAAAAATAAACTCGCAACTTTATAATCCCATTGAAAATTAAACAATAATGTAATTTTTAGTCAAACCAGTAGTTAAATAAATTTGCTTTATTATTATCCAAATCAAGACCATTTTACTACGAGAAATATCTTGAAGGAGCTATCATCTAAAACTTTATTTAAAAAAGTTATGGCAATATTTGTTATTAAAACAAATTATATTGAAATTGAAATATCTCGAAAACCATTGTTTTTTCGAAAATTGTTCGTATTATAAAAAATTCTTAGAATTGAGTGCCCCTCCACATGCACCTATTTTGAAGTTTCCTGGGATCGATTAATTTCTTTGCATCTCAACGCCATCTATATCTCGATGAGGAGAAAGCCCGTCTTCACTCAAAAGTGAAATCATTTATATATTCTAGTGAATGGCCTTTTAAAGAATTCAAATATATCTTTTGCTCATCCAGAAAATGGCATCGGGAGCTTTATGTGGGACACCCTATATATGGTAAAGGGTAGTAAAAAGATGCATCTAAATTTTTTAAAACAATTCATTTTTGAGCACTTTTTTGACTGTGTAAGATATGAACATGTAAATGTCAAAGAACCTACCAAATCACATCAAAAGTCATCTTGATTGAAGCCGGCAAAAATATCCTTAGAAGGGAATTTTTCGGGACTGTAACGAAATCCGACTAATATTTTGCATGAGCCGCGTGCGACACATAAAAATGTCAATGGAAAACATTTTTGGAAGTACAATGAAACGTCCAATGAGATTTTGGAAATTGCAATAAAAAATTTATATTTCGGAATTAGAATAAAAATTTCATTTCTGAAAACTATCATAAAAGATCGCATTTTCAATTCTTGCAGCTGCAATGTACGATGGCCCACGGAGCGCGATTTGTAGAACTATAACAAATTAGTAACTATCTGGAAAGCATATTTTCAAATAAGATTCTTTATTACGACCCGACGTTGTGTAGTACTGTTTCTCATGCACGATATGGACTATGAGCACGAGTTAAGAGGTCCGCCATAAAGTTCCTGAAGGGAGATTTTATGACCCATGTCGCTCTATTACCATCTACAATACATAGTACATGGAACCGCCTTGCCTGAACGTATGAATATAAAATAATACTCTAATCCATTGCGATTCACACATTTTCTAACTCTATAACCAAGCGATCCAAATTATTTATGATATTTAACAAATACGTGTAAAGACAAGCAAGAGAACCCACAAAGTCGTAAACATTAAATTTTCAGTTGAATCTTTTTGGTTTCAGTTGATTGCTTAAAGTAAATCAATGGATAGTAGTTGGATACTACATTGTCCTAGTCGTCCTACTCCTCACCATGTGTGGTATGAGCCGATACTTTTGTTAATCTTATAATCTTGTTAACCTTATACCTATACATCCAAAATTGCAATAAATTTTTTTCCAAAAGACAGCTTTACCTAAATCCTATCTTTTCTTTTTATCGCCTTATTTAGATTAATGTCCTGGCGGAGTTTAGCATTAGCTATTCCACCACTCAACCAGGACACATACACAGACAATTATACAACGTCCATTCCCTACGACATTGTCATATATCGCAGCTTAGACTCGAACTCAAGATTGGTACAGCAACTAGCCGTGTTGGCTCTCACACAACCTCGTCTAGTCCACTGCCACCAACTCCATAACACATGAAAAACACCACTTTTCTTCCGGAAAAAGTAGATCAAAACGGCAACACCGCAATGCGACTCCAAAAATGTTATATGACTGGATGGAGTCTAGTATAATAGCCTGTAGATTTGAAAACTATTTTAGAATACCTACGAAACTTTTAGTCTTTTGGGAGAAATATTACCAAATTTGAAACAGTTGAGAAGATACTGACCGTCCACAAGTCCACACTCTTATTGACGCACCCTGTATATCGATAAATATCTGACTTATCAGGATATTTCAGTAAATATCGTATTTTCGATTTTATCTTTTAAAATGATGTGTCAGAAGACAGGAATGCATCCAGTCATTCTAGGACGTTAGTTGTGAAATGAAAACACTATCTGTAATTTACTTTTACTTTTTATGAGCAGGCAAGCTGACAAAGCGCACTTCATTAAAAACTTGCAATTATACATAAATATTTATTCGTGTATCAAGATTGTGTATATTAAATAAGTTACAACATTTTATTGTTCACCGTAAATTAGGTTAGGTAGGTCATATTTACGTCGTATATCTTAATATTTACTGAAGTTAATTGTTTACAAGTTACAAGTTTATAGAAATAAATGGTTTCAGCAACTATTAAGCTAGTCTATTTTTTGGGTTGGCATAGTTTCACGTTATCTGGTATGTATCTAACATTTATAAACGTTTAAAATATAAACAAATTAATTGTATGTATATATAGGATGTTCAGCTTAATTGTTACTCCATTTATTTTTGTTATTTTATTAAGTGAATTCGAAAAACACGGTACATTTTAATTTAAGATAATAAAATTTAGACTGAAATGAATGTATTCTGAAAATTTATTGCATAAATACAAGGTGTGATTAGTTTCCTATCTGGTAGTAGAGAACGATCAGACAAATAAAAACCTTAATAACATGGCGTTTAAAGCCCATAGTTTTCCAGATCAACTGATTTCCCCGATGTAAATACGGTTCTATTCAGTGGTGGCGCATCAATCACAATATTATTGTTTTACTGTCAGTGTCGTTGTCATATTAAGTGAAAATACATTTTTGTTTATTACTTACTTTATTATGCCTTAGCATGTGTTATGTGAAGCAGAAAAAGATTATACTATCGCTAAACTTGGACAAGGTTGGACATTGGATTCTGGCTGGCCAAGAAAACTACAGTAAACGACAATAACCTTATGGAATGTGAGGCAAAATCAATTTTCCAACTTTATTCAAGCCAAAGAGGAAGCCAACTTCCCTGCATCTGTTAGGACGAAATCAAGATCTTTTTAACAGCACCAGTATTAAAAAGCTTCATCTAACATACGTTAATAAAGACGAAAGAGTGGAGTTTGCAAATAATTATATTAATCAAATTGATCCTTATTGGCAGCGAGTGGTCTCTTTCGACAAAAAAATATTTCAGTCCTGCTACAACTGCGAGTTACCGTCTCAAGAGGTCATAAATTCAATGTGCTTCTAATGTTTGAAAATTGTAACATTAACTGGAACTCTAAGTGTATTGTAATTACCTAAAAAATGTAATCCTGGACACATATGTTTGGAATTGGTGGTGGTATTACTGATTTCGTCATAACTAATAGTTGAAATATAGAAGTCTCAGTTTTAGATGAACTAAATATAACTGATTACAGTATTATAGAAATTAGTCTACCTAGAGTGAACTAATGTAAAACCAGTATAACTAGACCTAGACTTGAGATATAGGCTCATTTCAAGATAAAATTTGAAAATTTGTAATCAATTTTAATTAGGGGACTAATATCAACGAAAAATACGATTTATTTTAGAGGAATATGGTAAAAATAGGAGATAATTTTATGCTTAAGAAAGAAACTATGTTACATAGGACAGGTAAATGGTGGTTTAATAAAAATGTCTTTAATGCTGTAATGCAGACGGAAGAAAGTTATAAAATTTACAAGATAACAGAAAATCTAAATGTTTGGAAGTAGTACAAGATGAAACGAAATAAAGTAGTGAATGTCGTAAGAACTGAGAAGTGTAGGTTCTTTAAGGGTAAAATTGATATTTGTAGAGGCGACTCAAAGATGATGTGAAAGTCCTTAAAAACCATCATATGCAACTAAAATAGGAAAGTCATTAATGAAGTAATGTTTGGCACTCAGTTATTAAAGGATATGAATACTATCGTGGAAAGATTTAATGAACTTTGCATAAATAATGCGAGTGAAATCCCAGACAATGATAAACATTACCAAATAATGCAATACCCCAATAAGTTTTCTAATTTTCAGTTATTAAATAAAAGTGAATTCAAAACAATAATTCTTTCATTATCAAATAAAAGCTGCCCTGATGATACTGAAATGTTTTTTTATAAAGACTTCTTTGGCGTACGTGCAAATCTTACAATTTATCATAGAAAACAATTTAATATGTAAGTTTCAGTCTCGTTTTAGCCAAAGGCATAGCTATGAAAGTGTGTTGCATTATGTGATTAACTGGAGCTGTGCATATGTGGTTAAGTATTTATTTGAATGGTAGGATACAAAGAGTATAGTATGACAAGTAAGTATCGACTACAAAAAGTATAAAAGTTGGAATATCGCAAGGAAGTATTCTGGGGCCGCTTTTGTTCATTTCATACATTAATGACATCGCAAATCTGTTTAGTAACTGCTGTTATCGTTATCTTTCGTTTGCAGATGATACAGTTATTTATACAACAAAGGGCATTAGTGCATCGTTGGTGACTAGAATGGATGTCCTGAAAGAGGTGGGTGAATGGTTAGAAGAAAACAAATTGAAGCTGAGTGTATCTAAAACAAAATGTATGATTATAGAAAAACGGAAATTCAAATATCAAATAGAATAGCAAGGAACTGAAGAATTGAAGTCGTCAAGGACATTAAATATTTGGATGTAATCATAGGTAATGAACTTAAAAGTAATCATATCAATTATGTATACAAAAAGATAGCTAAAAAGATTAGTGTTTTAAAAAGAGTTAGTTGGTATTTGTCTATCAAAAGTAGAAAATTGGTATTCAACACTATTATTATATTTACACATTTTAATTATTATAATACCATTCTCTATCTCGCTAACCAGGACGTAGATCGATTGTAAAAGTTACAAAACAGAGCTATGAGGATTATATTAAAGTGTAGTATTTATACTAGGGTAAATAAATAACATGCTGGAAGTATTAAGATGGATGAATGTGTACAATTATGTTGAGTACCTTCTGTTTGCAAGAAAGTGAAAGTTTTTGAGAATTTTCACAATAATTATAACACTACAAATATAATTAATTTTGCCTTGCAACAAGTAAACACAACTGCTCTGTACAGCGGTTCATCTTGTTTTTTTTTATACATTTATTTAACGTCGGCCTATTTCCGCTACTGAGGCCTAACACTGACGCCTGTAGACGAGCTACCCTCAACCAGAAATTTTGCCGAATCTCTTCCCTTAAGAAGAGTAGGGATCTTTCACTTGCCTAACATTTAATAGACAAGGGACCGACGGCTTTACATCCCCTCCGAAGGATGGTATATCCCCTATACAAGCCTTGCCTAAGGTTGTATAGCTTCCACGCATACACTGATATACAAGCCGCTGGAAGATGTGTAAGGCGAGGACGCGGTCTTCGTTGTGAACACGCAGAGGACTCTCCCGTTTTATGAAAAATAATAAATTTCGGCTGAGTTTGGAGCCTTAGAGCTTGAGAGAGACCCTAGGAGCCTGCGTGCATTTTATTTTTGTAATTTGTGAGGAGTGGGTGGGTCACACGTAAAACGTTGGATAGAGTCAAACGCTACACCCTGTATAGCCCTGGAGTCGTTGCTTCTCTTAAAATTGTCTGATTAGCACTTTAATTAAAGTTATTGTTTTTGGCAGGGTCCAAAACTTCACCCTGTATTCGTTTCTTGAAGTAAAACACTTAGTTTAAACGAACAAGAATAAATTCATTAAGAAACACTGAACACAGTTTTAGTAACGATTTAAAATAAAAGATTTATTCTACACTAATTAAAAGTTACACTGAAATTCCGTTTTGTTCAAAATATAAATATATTAACGCGATGGTTTTGTTTTATGAGGTTTAAAAAATTCACTTTTTTATTTGTTGCACGAGGGCAGATTAAGATTATGATTATTTAAAATGAAACTCTTTTTTGCAAGATTTAGGCCTTGGAAGTAGCACAGGCACTGGATCTGATTGTCGCGAGTAATACCGAAGAAACTGACTAGCCCGAGCTCGCTGGGCTCGGTTATTTATACTCTCGTCGGGGCAGAGAGCTGGAAAGGTCTAGAAAAGGCTGTATGAGTCCCCGCACATTCCGTGCTGGCGAGGATGACTCATCGATTACGCAATATTGCACAACATTTCGCAATATTACATAAGAAAAGGACACTTGAAATTCGAAAATGAAAATTATATCGCCGTATCGGCCTGAAAAGGAGGAATTTTTTGATATGTGAATGAATTCTGAATCACTTTGGGTTTAGGCGTTATTAACGAAAATCTTGTATGAAAATTGGAATGACCCCGTAAAGTGGTCTCGAAGGTCCATGCGTTGGAAAGTTAAAATGAAATGAAAGTGTGCCGATATGCGCTCGGTGAAGGGAATGACGTGGATTCAATTTGATGTGATACACATCGTATGATTTTGGAAATGAGTTTTGATATTGATGGGGACAAGAGTAACGGTATTTTATTTGAGCAATTTGAAAGGGGACTGATTGTATGTGGATAATTTGAATGCGAAAATGAATGAACGTTGAAATTCGAAAGAAGAATATTTTATAAGAAGTTTGTTTGATTGAAGTTAAGCATTATACAGGGGGGTATGAAGAGTAACATTGAAATTTGTTAGCCAGTTGGCGGAACAAATGAAATGGGGTTAATTTTATCGTCGACGAGAACACGTGAAAGGGAAAGAAAATTGAATAAATGACTGGCTGGCGATTTGGGAAAATGAATAAAGGATGTTTTGAAGTGGTAATGAAATCTAGAATGGAACTTTGAAATTAAGCGAAAAATGTCTTGATTGATAGAATGAAAATATAAAGTTGTGGTTCGGGGTGTGGAAAGTCAATATGATATAGATCGGGTTAGTGGGGGGGGCTGTATTTTTAGTGGCTGTTGTTTGTAACTTTTTTGCTACAAAATGATGGGGATATGAATGTTTGAGCTGATTAATATATATTATTTTTGAATTATCGAGACTATGTGAATTTTTTTGAGAGAATTGTGGTTTGTTGTTGGTTTGAATGTCGTAGTGACTTTTTTATCATAGTTTGAAAGTTTAGAATGATTTTTTGACAAATTTTGAGATTTTTGCAATTTTTTCTGGCTCCCGTGTGGGGAATCTACTGTAACAGTTGGAATGGTCCCAATCCAACTACTAACCGCGCCTGACGTTGCTTTACATCGCATATCGAAGTATGTATATAGTAAAGACGGAGGTTTATTTTCTTCAGGGGTTTAAACACATATTAATAGCCTTAGTAGGGAAGCTAAGCAGGCCCATAACATAGCTTCTTTGAAAAGAATAGTTAGAGACAATTACATATAAATTTTCTCTTTCTATTTCTCATGTTTTAATGCAGTTAACAGTTGAATTGATTTGTTACGATGATAAGAATAAAATTAAGAGAGGAATTGCACTTATGGTTCGTAACTGGCTTGAAGGAAATAATTTAATAATATAATTTCTTGGCCATTGAAAAGTCCAGATTTAAACCCGATGGAAAATATTGGGGGTTACATTGTGAAAAAGATTTACAAATATGAATTTAGGCTATGTGTTCAGTCCGCATTTTTTATTTTATTTTGAAATAAAATTACACTCTATATATTAGTTAATTTAATTTATTTATTTAATTAATTCGCCCGCATAACTCCTATTTGTTGAATAAAAACGTATCAAGGGATTTTTTGTACTATCTTATCTCTACGAAACGAAAAGTAGCCATATTTGGTTTGTACGTAGTTTATAAAGGCCAAAGTTTTCTCTTCGCATAAAATACATTTTTGATTTGAGGTTTTACTCCCGACGCTCATCGTTTATTGTTGTAAATATTGTTTATCGTATGTTGTATGAACTATCAAAATTTGGGTGAAAAGTGTCCATAGTTCCTGTGTCGAACTTCGGCATCCAAAAGGTGGTTCGAGAGCTTTCCCCCATACCACCCGACCGCCCAAACCAACAAACAAGGTAAGAAGATAACAATAGATCTTTTGATACTTTAGTCTTAGGATTACAGTCCACATTTAGTTCAGCTGCGCGATTAAGTTTTTTCCGCTACACTACGATATAGAGAAGAATTAAGGCAATTCAAGCTGAGTGGAATAATTTGGATGAAAATTACAACATGCAATATTTAATTAGTTCCGTGTCCAGATATTAGATTAGAATATTAGTTTCTTTTAAATATCTTTTTTTACTTGGATATTTACTTTCTTGGTCGCCCAACGGATGCTGGGAAGTTGGTTTCCCGTTTGGATTGAATAGAATTATAGACTCTCAGAAGCATCCTCTAACAGAATAATAATTACTTTTAAATCGATTTCATTTGAAAAAAAATGTTGGTTTACTTATTCGAAAGCTGAAATGCTTACTTTATTGAGATATTTGGAATTATCTTTAAAAATAACAACTTTAGTTCACGTATAACACACAAAGATCTAAAGTTATTTAAAAAATGTGATAAACCTTTAAGTAACATTCCTCAGAGGCAACAGAAAATCGTCCTATAAATATCTTGCGAAACAACGGCTTTAGATAAGAGTGAATGAAACTTCGAGGAAGCTGTAAAGAGGTTTCGGGATTACTAACTCTATCGAACACTTGTTCATCATCTGCTCTCGATCCGGATAGTAAATTAAAACATGACAGTTATGTCCTAATTTCTCAGCACCCATTGAGAATGTAACCTGAACAATTTCTTGAACATCACGTTTTTTATCACGAATATGCACTAAGTTTTTAAATTTAAACATCATGATTAGCCATTTTTAAAAGCTTTTATTTAACTTGCAATGTTTGTTTATTAGTTTGCTTAGGTCAAATCTTGCAATCATAATTTCGATTAGTTCTAATTAAACTAGAGCTTTGAAATTTTGCACATGTGACGACTTCGTTTAGGATTCGATTCGACTCAAAATCGATATCTGGGGGTTTTCGAGATCGCCAATTATGAATTCTTGGTCAAAATTTAGAAATTCAAAATGGCGGTGCCAATATGGCGGACGACTTTTGTCATTTATGGTCCAAATCGATCAAAATCGATATCTGGGGGTTTTCAGGTTCGCCGATTACGAATTTCTAGTAAAAAATATAGTTCAGGATGGCGGAGGATTATGAATTTTTAGTCAAAATTCAGAAATTCAAAATGGCGGCGCCAATATGGCTGACGACTTTCGTCATTTAGTTCCAAATCGATCAAAATCGATATCTGGGGGTTTTCGGGGTCACGGATTGTGATTTTCTAGTCAAAAATTTAGTTCAAGCTGGCGGACGACTTTACCGTTTATGATCCGATTCGTCTCAAAATCGATATCTGGAGATTACAGCATATCAAAAGACTAAAAAGTAAAAAATAAAATTATGTAAATTTTTTTTTTTAAAAAAGCTTATTTAAATGTTCTAAAAGTAGAAAATAAACTTTGAAGTAAATCAAACCCATCATTTTGTTACATTATATAATTTTTTTATGATATAAAAGCTTGTCGCGAGCAATCTCCTTTACACAGGAAAATCTCACGAAAAGCTTTTATATCATAAAAAATATATATAATGTAACAAAATGTTTTCTTAAATGTTTTCTTAAAATGTTTTCTTAACCGCCTCTCAAGTTACCGAAGTAACTCCCTGGAAGATCTCAAGGATCTTGTGCTAGGCAAAGAGAGACGAGGCCCTACAGTTTAATGTGGACTCCGAACCACTCTTGGGGCAATTTCTTTAATGAAAAATTCTTTCCCCTTGTAGGAATCGAACCCACTTGGCTAGGCAACTCAGTTTGCTAGCCAGTCGCTTTAACACACTGAGCTACCATTCCCGATGAGTTTGATTTACTTCAAAGTTTATTTCCTACTTTTTAGAGCATTTAAATAAATGCTTTTTTTAAAATATTTTTTTATATCATTTTATTGTTAGTTAAACTTTTTAAATGGCATGAATTCCAGTTGATTTTTGCCACAAAAATCAAAAATATAAAAATAAATTCAAAAAATTGTTAGATATATCAACTTAGAACAGTAGTTATTATTATTTTTCCATAACTTGGTCATTTGTTTCTAAATTTCTAAGTGTTAATTAACCTACCCCTACCACTGACCCAATATATCATATTCCGATTATTTTCTGATGGCCATGCAACTCTTGGATATATTTTTTTAAATCGAGTTCATACGATGTATAATTTTCTGCTGAATCCATTTCCGGAAAACGCAAAGTGACTCATATTTGCATTCATCACCTATATTAATTTTGCGCCAATCGCAATGTTAAGTATTTTTCTAAAATCATAGAGATCTCCGAAAACTTAAATTCCTACTTAAACCTACACAACCTGGTAACAAAATATCAGTTTGTCTTCAGGAATAACCTTCCAACGGTAAATGTTACTATCGAATTTATTCAGCACATCTTAAGTAAACTCGAAGAATCCGTGCTATTTTTTATATTTACCTAGAATGTTCGATACCATAGATAGTAGATTTGTCCCAATAAAATTAGATAAATTAGGTATTGGAGGAAATGCCAACTCTCTAATAATATCCTATCTCGAAAGTAGAAAATTCATTGTTAAATATGCTAATGTTTCTTCGCACAGTTATAAAACTGAACTTGGTACCCCTCAAGACAGGGTTCGCAGCCCACTCATTTTTCCCTTATATGTCAACGATTTGCCCAACCATCTAAGTGTGTGCAATATTTTCATGTATGCGGATGAACATCGTTAATTGTCAGTGATAAATGCGAAATAGAAATTACTTGTAAAAGTCTAAGAGTGTGGCCTTGGAATTAAGTTCATGCAAACATAGCAAAAACTTTAATTTTCCATCGACAATGAAAATATTGAGAGAATAATGCCACTAAATTCCTTGGGAAGCTCGCGTTCCCCGTGGTCCAGTACGCGTCACCATATATTTCGCCCTCCAAAAATGAATTGAGAAGACAATATAACATAATTCTACTAAAATTAAATTTGGATTCTTTACTACATATTGTACGTACAACCTAGTCAATATTTCTAAAAATACAAAAAGTACCTCGATGGAACAATTTCTTTTACAATATTTCAACGCCTTTTACAGTTTAAAATTTGATACTTGTACCATTTATAGTTTTCGGAACATCGTGAGTTATATTTCAAAAAATATAAATACTGACAACATTGTACATCAAATAAATATGTGAAAAATTAATATAGATGATGAACGCGTGCTCGAATCGTATGGATTTCGGAAATGGATTTAGCAGAACATAATATGGGCCTAATTTTAAAAGTATGTTCAAAAGACTGAAATAAAACAGTATATCCTTGCTTAAATTGCTATAAATTTGTTTTTTGATGAGAACACACATTGAATTTCCTTCAGAAACGGAATATTTAAAAAGAAAGTAAGTTGATTAAGTATTTTAAGGTCTAACGTGAAATTTGTATAAAATGTATATATTTTCTATTTGTTCAGGACTTGGTAAATGGAAGATAGTTATTAAATATTCATATAATTAATGAAGGCATTTATCAGAATGTCTTTATATAAACAGTAAATCAACCGTAGGTAAATTTAATAAAAATTAATTAATAGCCTTAAATAAATACAAGTAGGGCAAAAGATAAGCATTTGTTAACCTTCTTATTACTCTTTTTCTTTAATACCCCATATATCCAGAATAAATAAGCTAAGCTAAGCAAGTGGCTTTCCTCCTTTAAAAATATCACCATTACTTTTTCTGTTTTACTCATCCTCATAATCTTCTTTATAATATGCACAGACATACCTGGAACAAAGAAATTATTTCAGCATTTTGCTACAAAAAAGAAATAAATAAAAACACAAATATAACCAAATTTATCAATATTTTTTAAATAATCAGTTATCCCATTCTCCATATGAACTTAGTACTAGCAAAGGCATAATGAATAACAGTGCTACAAGCTTGGTTGCTAGCATCGATGATTTGATCCATTTCATACAATTAACCTCAGTCTAATCTATTATAAATTTAAATATTTTGGCTGATAATTTACCAGTTACTAATCAACCAACCCATATTTCCATGGTGTAGTATAAAACAATTCTACTGACAAATGTTTCTTTTGGTGTTCATGTATTCCTAGATATACCGCTAGCTTGAATTTTAGATCTTATAATTTATATCTCCGACATATTAAATTCAGTAAACGTGTGTAAAGTTCAAGTATATGCTGGCGCTGATGACACTCAGACATACATCATGTAAATGATCATATCCGGGCAGTTGACGCCTTCAAATCCAATGCACAAACCGTCAAACAGCTTTCAGAGAAATACGGTTCAAAATTATGTTACACCAAATCTAGCGTAATTTTATTAAATACTAACAAAAATATTATTAAATAATAATAATGATTAAATAAATATTAAAATTAGTGTTTTCTCGTCTGTTACAGATTAAAAGAAAAATTAGGGAATAATTGTAAAAGGTTTGGATTCTAAAAATCAAGAAATCCTGCCGGGTTTCGGACTTAATTTTCTCTGTCTCCCATTGCTATTGATGTTTGAATTTTGAGATTTGTTGATTCCGTCTATAGAAACCCACCAAAAACTTTTAAACATTGAACTTTTCTTGAATCTTTTTGTGTAATCGTTAGTTATAAACCGCATATTGGATGGTAGTTGGTACATTATAAGTCGTCCGTTCGTCACCATGTGTTGTACACGGGCGAGACTATAGTATGTCAATACATTTTCTTGAACGTTTTTGTAAAGCATGATTTTTTAAAGAGATTTAATATATATTTTTTGAACTTTATATTGTCTTTTTCTTGTTTTTTTAAAAAATCCCTTTTCGGTTTAATTTTAAGAAAGTGTTAGTACTTACTGTGTTAGATTTATAGTGTTATGACGTCCAATTGGTACCATCAGTAAGGGAATTGAAATTAAGTCTATTTAATAAATACTGGTTGTCACAGCCTTCTGCTAGGATACCTCCTATCGATCCGGTAAATGAGATAATTTAGAAATTTCCTTTGGACATACTCGATGGATTTTATATAGCAGTCATAAATGAGGTTCCAGACAGGAGAGCAGTATTCGAGCTTGGAATAAACATAGGCGGAGGATAGCGTAATTAAAACATTGGTATCGGTAAAACATTGACCCAGTCTAAGTACAAATCCCAACATTCTCATGGAAGACGAAACGGTTTGCTTGATATATGTGGAAAAATTTAATTTACAATAAAAATAAATTCCTTAATCTTTCAATGCATCGGTGCGAACTAGAGCCTGCGATTCAGTGTATGCAACTATGGAGATGTTCAAATTAAGACGATTTTTGCTACACCAAGCTAGCTCGACTTGCAGTAGATTACAGTCGTCAGCTGATTTAATTGATGAAAATATTTTTAAGTCATCTGCGAAAAACATTTTATGACAATCAATTACATTACTCAGGTCATTAATGAAAGTACAAAAGAATAGAGGACCTAGATTAGATCCTTGTGGAACTCCTAAGGTAATCGCGTATTGGCTTCATTTAAAACAGGTATATGTAACGTACTGGAGACAATCTGTCAAGTATGAGCGAAAGAAAGAAAGTAGTGGCGCATAATAATCGTGTTCTTCTAGTTTGATTAGTAGGATTTTGTGATCAATACGATCAAAGGCTTTCAAAAAATGAGAATGTTTCAATAATATGTCCGTAACTGCTGATGCCGATTATTTATAGGTTAAGGAATTATCACCACATTTTACATAGAATTTAAAAAATTAAGTGTCTTCATTTGGGGAGTTTTAGAAATAATCATATTTTTGTACAAAATTGTAATTATTTTTCCCCAGGGAACGAACGAAGATTGAAAGTATGCGAAAGAAATGTGTTGTAAGAAATGCAATGGTGTCAAATAATCTGAAAATATTTCCCAACAGATTTATTTTTTGCACTAGTGGTAA
The DNA here is from genome assembly GCA_963675555.1 of Leptura quadrifasciata. Classification (NCBI taxonomy): domain Eukaryota; kingdom Metazoa; phylum Arthropoda; class Insecta; order Coleoptera; family Cerambycidae; genus Leptura; species Leptura quadrifasciata. The sequence continues at coordinate 29,719,969 of OY776677.1, read as the reverse complement.
TAATTACCTTTGGTTAGAAAAAGTACGAATCGCAAAATGTATTTAACACATTCCCGGTCCATATGCTAATTTGCTATTCCTTCAGATAAACTCTGTTCCATTTAGCGAAATATTTTGTGTCTTACAGGGCACATAACCTCAAACAAATTGACGAAGCACACGAGTAGTTGTAGTGTTTATTAAATTGAATAGAAAAGTAGTATGTGCCATGTCGAATAATAAACGACAACTAACAGAAGAAGAGTTAAATGGCTTGGCAAATAGTTTGTCAGATGTAAATTCTGACTCAGATTAGGATTACGATTCAGATAACAGTATCGCTGACCCTAATTATCTCAGTCATGTAATCTATCTAAGTAATGAAGAACCGCATCTGCCAAGATTAGATCTTCCTGGGAGCACCGTAAAAGTTTTGGCAAAACCTTTACCAAATGACAGACACTTAGTAATAACTGATAATTATTAAAGTAGTATAGGCCTTGCCAAGTATTTCTATGACCAAAATACTATTTTCTTAAGCCGTATACGAAAAAATAGGCTCAGGTTGTCTCGTGTATTGATCTTATGATATAAACAAGGTGAAAATTGCTTGCAAAACATAGTGTTTCAACGAAGTTTTATCTAATTATTTTCAAAACCGCTGTATTTTGAGATTTACTCTTCAGGCTGTTAAAATAATTATTTTGAAACGGGCGGGAAATTGCGCCATTAAATAGAGTATTTTCCTCCCTTTACAACGATATATCACATGCCATATTTGTTCATTGGTACTACGTTAGTAATTATAAAAACATTTTTTAAAAACCAATAATTTTTTTTTAAACAAGCATTATACTTGCCGTGGACAAGTATCATTAAATAAAACGATAAAATAATTCAATAAGTTGTTCAAATCCTTGCTATAATAAAACATTAACACAATTAAGAAGAATAAAGTAAATTCATGCAACAAAAACAAATTATTAATATAGCACACAGAACATTAATCTTTATCTAATCCTCAAAATAATTTTTAAGATATCATATCAAGTGTTCAAAGTGTCCACCGCGATTTCTTATGCACAATCGAGCGCGGCGAGGCACTGCATTTAAAACATTACTCAGCATTTCGGGGGTAACTGTAATACGTGCCTGTTGAATTCGAGCTCTTTAATATACCCCCATTGGGGTTATATCTGGAGAACGAGGGGGCCATCGAATAAATCCATTGGTACCTACCCAATGTTGAGGCAAAATTTGGTCTAAATAATCTAGGCAAATCTGCGAATTGTGGGGAGGAGCTCTATCTTGTTGAAAATATTGAAAGTTGTGTCGATTCTCTAAAGGTAGGTCATCTAAGAATTCATTAAATTCATTTCTCAAAAAGTTTAGGTACCTTTGACCACTGAGGTGACCATCATAAAAATAAGGACCTATTAAATTGGTGCCCAAAATACCTATCCACACATTTATTGAAAAACGATTTTGAAACCCAGTCGGTCTATGCCAGTGTGTATTGTCAGAAGTGCATTTGTAATGAATATTGCGATTAAAAAATCCATTATTGGAAAAATGTGCCTCGTCGGACCAAAGTATTTTACTACATATTAATGGATCGGCACGCTTCTTTTCCAACAGCCACCTACAAAAAGTCGTCCTCCTTGGTTTGTCCCCCGCTTGTAAATTGTCAACTTTTTTGGCTTTATAACACCGGTAACCATTTTTCTTTAAGATTTTTCTAGTTGTTTTAGTTATATGACAAGCAATTTGAATTTCTCTTAATGATGTTTCCAAATTTTCTGTAATTTTATTTTTTACATAATTAATAACTCGGTTTACCTTATTTACATTATCAGTAACACTGTTCAAACTTGTCTTCTTTAAAAATGAACCATTATTTTTTAGTTTCGTAGCTAATTTTCTGAACAGAGTTTCATTCAGCTGTAGTGCTTGTGGAAATCTGTTTCTATATTCTACTTGAGCTAATCCAGAGATAAAATTGCATTGGCAATATGTAATGAACATATTATAACGATCAATGTGAGTTAAAATCATTTTTGAAAATTATAAATTCTTAAACGAGTGTGATGAGTGAGAGTTTAAGTATTAACTGAGATGACCTGTAAAAAAATTAAATTGTCAAGTTTGTTCATAGCCGACTATTTTAAAATAATTGAAATAATAGTGCAATCATGAAGTACAAACAAATGGATATTATACTTAAATTAATTGGTAAAGGCATTTTAACTTTCTGAGCAAGGAGTGACGCTTTTATGGAGGACCTCTATAGATTGGCATAACTGCGAATGCTCTTTCTATAATTGCTCCATGTTGCTTTCTTGATTATTATTTTGTTTTTGTTACCTGAATTTACTTTATTCTTCTTAATTGTGTTAATGTTTTATTATAGCAAAGATTTGAACAACTTATTGAATTATTTTATCGTTTTATTTAATCATACTTCTCCACGGCAAGTATAATGCTTGTTAAAAAAAAATTATTGGTTTTAAAAAAATGTTTTTATAATTACTAACGTAGTACCAATGAATAAATATGACATGTGATATATTGTTGTAAAGGGAGGAAAATACTCTATTTAATGGCGCCATTTCCCGCCCGTTTCAAAATAATTCTTTTAAAAGCCTGAAGAGTAAATCTCAAAATACAGCGGTTTTGAAAAAAAACAGATGAAACCTCGTTGAAACACTCTGTTTTGCAAAAAATTTTCGCCTTCGAATTTTTCTCGTATCTCTTCAAATAACGCAGATATTTGGCCTAGACGTTTTCCGCATTTTCGATATTTCCGCCATAACTCTTAAAGTAGGCCATGGATTTCAAATGTCTTTAAACCATTTTGTATGTTATGTAAATCGGCACAATTTTCGTCAAAATATTTTTTCTTATACGACCGATATTAAGTGAGATATTCTCGAGGGCCCTGATAAAATGGACAGCCTGTATATAGTTATTTATTATATAACTTGTGAACCAATTTGTTACATACAGTTCCAACATACATTTTGATACTAAAATAAAATTAACGAGCTTGTCCATTAAAATAAATAAAAGGCATTAGAGTGTTTACCAAACACGTCGATTTATTACTCACTGTGTTTATAGAACAAATGGGTTGTTGCTAATTTGTAAAATGCTACTTAGCAACATTGTAAAAATACTGATGTAAACCAAATTTCTATTCGTGGAAATGCCGGGTATGTAAAAACAATCGCTGTCTGACAGGTGATGATCCTCATATTGTTCCAAAATTTAAAAATAAAATAGACTAATCCATTTAAAACCATTTTTTCAATTAAAACAAAAAGATATTAAACACGATTAACGCCAACATCAAAATTTAACGTTCTGTGATTGAATATTCATTCAAGTGATGCTACCCTCTTACCATCTTCATAAATATTAATACTCTGCTAAGAGATATTACCGCAATAGTTAATAATATGTCGTATAATACGACAGATTTCACGAAGAAAATAAAAAACTTTTCTAGCAATTCATTAAAATAAACTAGGACTGTATAAAAGATGTATATCGATGCTGAAATTGTACCAAGTTTTTGTGTTCGACGAACAAATGCATGCCAAATACTATTCAGAATAATTGTATTTTTCGTTGCATAAGAATTTTTAAAATAATAAGTATTACTAAAATTTACTACAAGTAATTTTATCGGGTACCAAATATAATATTTCTTGTTATTGTTGGAGGATATTATAATTACTGTACACATTTTCTGCACCATGCTGCCTGCCGTTCTGATGTAATAACTTTTCCACTTTTCCTCACACCATTCGTCATTTGCCTTGTATCGACTTTTTGAGGATTTTGACATAATTGCATATTCTGTAAACTGATAAAGCACTTGACCGTTACATTAAAACTATTAGATAGAAGAGATTGTTAGTACTGCCTTGTACTCTACACTTTCAGTAGGTATGGATTGATATTGGCTCTATATCATCCATTTAGAATACTTGTGTTTTCGAATTATACAATTTTCTTCTACAAAGTATTGCACCATCCATCAAAGCATTAACGAACTTAAACGGAAGAACGAGCAAACTAGTTCAGTACAAAACTTAAAAACACCAGTGTGTTTATGCAGAGCGTTCGCATTGCCTTTTACGAATTCACGTTGTGCAGCACTGCAACTCATGCGTTGTGTTAAATATGAAGACAAGTTAATCCAGTCTCTAGTCAAAGTATATCGAGAGTTTTAGCGAAAATAGCCTTTACCGACAAGGGTGACCATTCATCAGAACAGTTGGTCTAGCGGCGTAGATGAATATCCTAATCTCCTGTTAAAGAAAGCTTTACCTTTTATTATAAAACCATTGACTTTTTTGATCAATCTTTCTTTTTGTTGCGGTTCTTTTCCAAACAGTCTTAAGACTGGGAAAGTAAATCCAATTTTTAAAAAAGGCGACCCGCAAAATATTAATAATTATAGGCCGATCACGGAGATCTCGGGGTTCTCCAAAATGTTTGAGTATGCTTACCTTAATAGACTTAATTCTTATCTAGATGAAAACAAAATTATCACTAACAACCAACACGGCTTTCAAAAAAATAAAAATACAAGTTCAGCACTCCTTAGTTTTCATAACAATATCATTAGCAAGATTGATGCTTGCGAGTGTCCTGTTGGAGTATTCTGTGACCTCAGCAGGGCATTCGACTGCGTTGATCACGATCTACTCTTGTATAAACTAAAAAAATGTGGTATTGAAGGTTCAGCTTTAAACTGGATAAACTGTTATTTAAAGGATCGATCTCAATATGTTAATTTATCTTACGTCACTGACAGCTCGAAAAGCTTTTCGCAGTCTGAAAATAAGCATGTTCAAATTGGAGTGTCTCAGGGCTCCGTTGTAGGCCCAATTCTTTTCATACTTTACATTAATGATGTAGAAAATGCAGTACCAAATGCTAACTTGGCCATATATGCAGATGATGATGATATTAGACTGGAAGATTCCTGCAATGCTTCTCTCTCTAATCTAAATGCATGGTTCTGTAGCAACTCTTTATATTTTAATAGTGAGAAAACCTACTACTTAGGTTTTCACAATAGGCAAAGGATATGTAACGGTGTCAATATTATATTAAATAATTCACCCATATCATGTGCCACCACAAGTGTTAAATTTTTAGGGATATACTATGACAGTACCTTGAGCTGGAAATATCACTGCCAAAATCTTGTCTCTAAACTGCGCAGTCAAAATTATTTATTCATTAATTTAAGAACTGTTCTTCATAAGGATCAGTTAATTAAAATATATTATGCAAATGTGGATTCTTTATTGAGATATGGCATCTTTCTCTGGGGCTGGTCCACTCATGCTACTAATGTATTTATAGCCCAAAAGCAAATAATAAGAACCATTTGTGGAGTTAATAGCAGACACTCTTGTAGATCACTATTTTGTGATTTAGGTATTTTAACCGTGTCGTCAATTTTAATATTTGAATTGTGCATCTATGTATTTAAGAACCAGGGAAACTTTCTCAAAAACTCTGACATTCATAACTCGAATACTAGAAACAGAGATAACTTTCATATACCATTCTCTAAATACAACTCATCATATAAATCACCTGATGTACTTGGATTAGTAATGTTCAATAAGTTACCTGCTCATATTAAATCTAATATATGCTTTAGATCATTTAAAACTCACCTTAAGGAATTTTTAATGAAAGAATGCTACTATCGTGTGGAAGATTTCCTATACTGATTTCCTGCTAAAATATATGTTTCAGTGATTAACGAAATGTTATTGTTATTTTTGTTTGTGACCTACTGTTTACTTGTTATAATTACATTTCTGTGTAACTATTTACTATAGTCCTTAAGCAATTCTATGACGACTCCTATACATTGTAATAAGTCAAAGGGAAAATAAATTATTATTATTCATTTTCTAGCAGTCGATTTTGACGAGAAAATGATGGAATTTAACGGGATTTGACCGGTTCCTCAGTGATTCGGTGTCAGAAAAGTATCTTTACCATGTACTCATATGTGCATGGGACCGCCTTGCCTGAACGTATGAATTTATAATTGCTACCATATAATTCAAAGTCGTTGCGATCCAAGCATTTTTAAGCTCTGAGGAGCGAACCAAATTATTATTGAACTGATAATACGTAAACAGACGGGCAAGCAAAAGCCCACCAAAAATTTTTAAACATTGAACTTTTCTTGAATCTTTTTGTGTAATCGTTAGTTATAAACCGCATATTGGATGGCAGTTGGTACATTATAAGTCGTTCCGTTCCTCACCATGTGTTGTACACGGGCCAGGCTATAGTTTGTCAATACAATTTTCTTGAAGGTTTTTGTAAAACATGATTTTTAAAAGAGATTTAATATACATTTTTTGAACTTTATATTGTCTTTTTCTTGTGTTTTCAAAATTCCTTTTCAGGTTTAATTTTAAGAAAGTGTTAGTACTTACTGTGTTAGATTTATAGTATTACGACGTCCAATTGGTACCATCAGTGAAGCAGTTAAGCATAAACGAACAGTAAGTATAAATTTTGTATTATTCTCTGTCTGAAACAGTACTTTTGAACCCTTCTTTTTGAATGTTAATACTCATTTTTGGAAAATATAATAGAAATCCTTCAGACGCGAAAAGATGGATCGTTCACATGTGAAGCAATTAAACATTCCTTGCTAAACTTTACATATTTTACGAAAAAATTTACATTTACATACCTACAAAATTCAGTTAACGAAGGGACTGAAGCTGGAGCCCATTAGCAGTGCTGTACCTTTGCCGGTTGGAGGATGGAGCAACAAGAAATTAACCTCAATTTTTCGAAGAAAATCATATTCAGTAATGACGCACGTTTTGACCCCAGTGGATTCATTAATCAGTAAAATTTGGGCTTTTTGGGCTTCTGAAAATCCATATGAAATTGTCGAACAGTCGGTGTATCCACAGAAAGCCACTGTTTGATCATCGGATCATTTTTCTCCGAAAATCATTACCAAAGCATAGCAATCCAGTTTCTATGGAGTGAATACGTGGCATGGACTTAATGGACATAAGGTTTCAACAGGACGGTACGACATGTCACAGCGGACGGCACAAAAACTCTACAGAGGTCAAAGTTTAGTTTGCGGATTTGGTGACATCGATTGACCGCCGAGATCTTGCGACTTGACACCCTTGGACTTTTTTATCTAGGCCTATGTGAAAAGCAAAGTATGTGCCAATAATTCTGAAGTGATTTCAGACCTAAAGGTCCATTTATGGAAAAATATCATGAGAAACTTGAACAAAAGTTGGTGTTATGACAGGGGAGGTAAGGAGGGTATTTATCCGATATTTTGTGTCATATTTAAGCTATGTGTGTATTTTATGTTTTCATATCTAGTACTTTCACAAAGATTATATATTTTATTGAAAAATCAAGATACAATCTCTCCTTTGGACCCCCATATGGATTAAATTTTTAAAGGAAGTAGAAGCATCCGCCTTCCTAGATAAGCACACGACACCCAGTTTTGGTCTAATTTTATCGGAACATCCTGGGACCTGATATAGATGTCCTCGAGAATTCCAGAGCGGGGCATCTTGGGAAATTAAAGAGGATATTCATATTAGGTCTTGAAGTTTTATTTATTTTCTGAGTTTTAAATTATAATATACTCCCTCAACTACCCGAAATTTTCCTTTTATATCAGTAACTTTCCCTTCGACGCCAGTAACTTTTTCTTTGACTTTAATTACTTCCTCTTCAATCTTATTTGCTTTTCATCGACGTCATTAACTTTAGCATTTACAGTCCCTATATCCTCCTTAATTTCATTTTTGATTCCTTCGGTAGATTAAAGAATAGTATCCTGCTATACATGTATAACTTTCTTATCCTTTTCTTTCGAATGCTTTTACCAATGAGCTTAGTTGAAAATAGGACGGAGGTATAATTGCAGTATATCTAACGACTTACACAAAACCAAGCTCAGTGATGGCACACACGTTGATAAGCATGTATTCATAAAATAAAGGAATATGTTATCCGCTTTTGTGGTTAAAGTTAGAGGTGAACGAACCGGATAATGAACATATTCCCGTTGTTATCCAATTTTAATGAAATTGTAAATACTTAACAAGCTTTGTCGAAACACCATATACCTACCACAAGTTTAGAATCCTATTTTAAATCACGTACGCTATTTATTTTCAATGGTCTGCAACAAAGATTGATGTGGCCCCCTCTTCTAAAAAATATATATTTTATCGTTAAGCGCCTGCAATAGTCATTTGTAGGTTGCCTGGTTTATATTAAATATATTTAGTCAATGCATGGTATATTTGGAATAACAGCTATAAATGGCAATACTCAATTAGATTCTTATGTACATTTTATACAGGTAGACTTCAGTTCCCTACTTTAGTACAAAAATGTACCGCAATATATATATATATATATATATATATATATATATATATATATATATATATATATATATATATATATTATTATACATGATTTGCAGGAAACAACTACTCAGCGGGCAAATACCCCGACCTGCATTGAATTACACCTTACAATTCATGAATCATATTCTATATAATATATATATATTTTTATACATTTATTTAACGTCGGCCTATTTCCGCTACTGAGGCCTAACACCGACGGCTGTAGACGAGCTATCCCCAACCAGGAATTTTGCCGAACCTCTTCCCTTAAGAAGAGTAGGGATCTTTTACTTGCCTAACATTTAATAGACAAGGGACCGACGGCTTTACATCCCCTCCGAAGGATGGTATATCTCCTATACAACCCTCGCCTAAGGTTGTATAGCTTCCGCGCATACACTGATATACAAGCCGCTGGAAGATGTGTGAGGCGAGAACGTGGTTTCCGTTGGAATGGTCACCCATCCAAGTACTAACTGCGCCTGTCGTTGCTTTACATCGCATACCGAAGTATGTACATAGTAAAGACGCACCTATGCTCGCCCCTCCCGCAAATATGGTAATCGGTATTTTAGAGATCCTGAATACTTTATTTTAAACACTTAATATTCATATGTATTATTTAAATTTTCAATTATATGTTTGCAATGTACTTGACAATGTAGTTTGGCAGCAAAAAGAGTTCAGGCATTAGGGCGAGCGTAGGTATGATTTTTATTATACTTGTATCGTCGACACGGAAAGTAAAGCAACTGCAATTGCAGAAGTTATGCAATCTTAGGCGATGGTTGCGTAGTGGTATACCATCTTTCGGAAGGGATGTAAAGAAGGCGGTTCGTTGTTTGTTAAATGTTAGGCAAGTAAAAGATCCCTACTCCTCGACAGAGAAACGGTTCAGTAAAATTCCTAACTGGGGGTAATTCATCCCCAGGCGTATGTGATAAGTTTTAGTCAGAAATAGACAGACGTTAAATAAATGTATATAAAAAAAGTTAATTTCTCTCTCCTTTGCAACTTCGATTTAAAGAAAGTAAGTCCACTGTTGATGCTGTATATATGCTTTGGATATGGTTTCACACACCAATCTGATTGATAAAGTAAATAACTATGGAATTCGCGGTATATGCAGTGATCAGAAACTACTTAACTGGCAGGAAACAATATGTATGTATTCAATCAGTTTGTAGCTAAGAAGGATTGATTAGTAGAATACGGATTTCCGCAAGGAACAGTACTGAGGCCAATTTTGTTTCGATTACACGTAAATGATATGCTAGGTTTAGACATGTCTGGAAAAAATTGTTTCATATGCCGACGATTACACTTCTAATATTACAAATAATAGTTATTTTCAAATTCCAGCTGGGGAAAGGAAATATCAAAATTAAATCAGAACGTGGTCTGCTAAATATAAAATAATGATTAAATAGTACAAATAAAAAAAAAATGATTACTTTGTCTCTGAATGTAGTAGGTTAAACCAATATGAAAATTACATGCCATGAGTATAGGAATAAGCATACTGAAACTTTAATTCCGCAAATTATTATTCCAAAAGGACCTTCTTATTAAAAATGATAAAGTTTTAAATTAAATTTTCTCAATTGAGTCATTAATCCACGTTCATCGTTTCTCCCACCAATTCAAAAGCTTACGTCATCTTCAAACGTTTTGAGGACCCGGTATATGCATAAACAATTATTATTATATTCATAAGTTGCATCGTTTTTGTATAGTACATGTAATTAAGGTCTAAATTGCTGGACATTCTGTTCGTTTTATATGGATGCATTTAAATAATCCCCACAACAAATCATTGTTAATATATTAATTGATTAATAATTAAACATGTATGTTTATATACTAATCTCCCTCGCATTTATTTGGTACTAACTAACGCATTAATGTTATAATCTAATAAATTTCAGTGCATATATCCTAATGTGAATATTAAATCCCGACATGAAATGTTTGTTTATGGGTTATGTTATTATTTAACATTTTACTGTCGTTAATTAATTTTCAGTTTTATACGCTTAATATGAATAACCAAAATAATGCGTACTGAAAATTTCGTTGTAGCAACATAATTCATAATTTTTTAGGGTTATTTACGGGAAAACATAATTTTTTGTAATAGCACAGGAATAAGGGTAGCTATGGATCAAACAGAGGCGTATCTTTGAATCGGCAGATTATACAGGCCCGCAAAAGTCACGTAATTTTCAGAAACGTAGATTTTAGCAATCGAACTTTTTTGTAAAAAATGGTGTTTTTATCTGGGTAATGAAGAGAGTTATAGTCATCATCTTTATGCGTATTCACATCCGGTACTTGCTTTAGCTATACAAACTGCGACGATATAACATGGCTGTACTGTCCTTAACGACGTTTCTCCCCTGCCTTTTGGCTTAGTATTGAAAAGACCCGCCCCTGGGTCGGTTATTTTTTGCATAATTCCCTATTTTACTGCCAAAATTCAATTATTTTTCTAATATTAATCACCAATAATCAACAGTAATTACGACAGAATAATATACGATAAATTTTCAATTTTAAAGCCAATATTTACATAATATTTCAATAAATTTAATAATTTTATATTGTACAGGATGGTGAAATTCTAAACTAACCGTAAAAGTATATTTTAATATAAAAAAGTTCAACTAAGTCGATATTGTAGTGTTGACATAAAATAAACGAGACCACGCACTCAGCAATACACGATGTAGCAGACTATGGAAATCTTTGCATGCATCGGGTCTACCTCAGATACATTTACTAAATGTGGTGCCCTCGGGCTCATACTGGTATAACAAGCAGCCGAATGAGACAGCGGTAAAGCAACCTCCAATTATGAAGAAACCGTCTGAGACGCCTGACGCAAATACTACCACTAGTTCTACCCAAAGCCGTACGTTATGACATCAGTAATATACAATCTGTGTGCATGCATTTGGAGCACACGATGCTGCAATTGGTGATTCCATATGTTTAGGAGGGGTACGGTTAGAAGTCGTCTTCCGTGCAACTTTATCATAATTGATAGGGGGCGAGCGTAGATGCGTCTTTATTATGTACATACTTCGATACGCCATGTAAAGCAACGTAAGGCGCGGTTAGTACTTGGATGGCCGACCGTTTAAAAAAAGACCGTGTCCTCGCCTCACATATCTTCCAGCGGCTTGTATATCAGTGCATACGCGGAAGCTATGCAACCTTAGGCGAGGGTTGTGTAGGTAATATACCATCCTTCGGAGGGGATGTAAAGCCGTCGGTCCCTTGTCTATTAAATATTAGGCAAGTAAAAAATCCCTACTCTTCTTAAGGGAAGAGGTTCGGCAAAATTCCTGGTTGGGGGTAGCTCGTATGCAGGCGTCGGTGATACGCCTCAGTAGCGGAAATAGACCGACGTTAAACAAATGTTAAAAAAAATCATAATTGATGATTTTCCTATCAGATATTAATCCAACGTTCCTTAACAAAGGTAGAGACCCCCTGAAGATAGAAAAAATTCCTCTGGCAATGGACATGAAATGAGGTTAAAAGTTGTATCTCCTCAAGTATTAGACAAGACGCAGAAAATCTTTGTCATGTTTGCCTGCTCTCCGATTCCGAGCATTTTTGCTTACACGCTGGACTAGATTGATGGGCCGCTCTGTGGGCACAACCTGGTGTACCTAGAGACGTGGTGGAGAGAAATGAATCGAAATAAATCTAGAGGATCACCAACACGGTAATTATATTCTAATTCACCGGAAGCAGCAAATTTTAGAATCTAATTTGTTTTAGTTGGAGATTTTTCAAATTTCACAGATCAATGGCAACGGAAACTTAATAAATTTTATACAATAATTTACGACTTTATATCTACGACGCGGTTATAAATTACACAAAACATTCGATTCCCTTCGCGGTACCAAGATAACCAAAGATAATTAAACATTGATAAAATATTCTATGTAATCGAATCAAAAGTTAGAATAACTATTATTGCACTATTTCAATCATTATTTTCAGAGTGATGGAGTTCACTACTCCACATATTTATTACAATATTTTCTTAGGGGAAGTTATATTGGCTAATTTGCAATTTTCTATCACAGAAAATGTGCATGGCTCAGAGTTATGAAACGAGCAATGATTTTGGCAGTTATATAGCTTACATTAACTTCAATATTTTTCAGTTAAATAAATATTGGCTCGGCGGCTTGTAACGAAGCATTTTTCGTTACGGAAATTTGCATAAGATCTATATTCAATTGTACTCTAAATAATTATGTTTCTTGTTTTCTGTACCGCCTTAAATAAATTACTGTATATTACCAGAAAATATTCACTATTTGAACACCTGAATATTTATTTAAAGCAGAAAATACTTATAAGCAGAATTGTTATTTGTTCTTTGAAACAATTAATTTAATAACTGGTTATCTGTGGCCGATTAAATCCGTTTCTTTTTCGTAGTTGGTTAGAATAATTATTTGAAACTGATTCTAGGTAATACGAAATTTAAAATACTTTATTTATACTAACTGACGCACAGGGGCCGCTCCAGACGGTGGGCATAGTGCGCAAATAGAATCGCAAATCGCTCTTTTAGTTCGCAGATAAATTAATATATATATTTTGACCACCATAATCAGGCTCTTTGTAATTGACCGAAAATATATCTCATAAAAAAGAGAATATTTATATTTTGCTTATAGAGAAGGGAGGGAGCGGCAAATACCTTTCGCCCAGGGCGGCAAGAGCTAGAGCGACCCCTGCTGACGCACGTAATAATAGATTATCAGTACTTTTAATAAGTCAATACCGCCGGCATCGCTGTTTCGTAGCAAGCGCCTAGGTCGATGCGCGTTCATAAGGCATGTCAAATTCTTACAATTCGGTAGTGGGAAACGTGGCTATAAAACCGACAGTAACGGCCTGTAAAGTGTAAAATCAGAAGTGGTTCCAGAACTTGAAGTGAGCAGTCGACTACCAATCTACTAGTGCTCACCGCGAAGTTGGAAAAAGTATGAAATTTTTAAATACTTGGCTAGTGCAATTTTATTTTACTGTTTTTCGCTTATTTTACTGATTGATATTGATATTTTCTGATATTTTGCTCATTTTACTGTTTGAATATTTTTGATAAATCTGTTTATTTTTGTGACTTCCTTTTTCCCTACACTTAGCCTATTGTTTTTCGCAGCCCGGCAGATTTCCCTTTCACCTAGACTATTGGTTTTCGCAGCCTGGCAGGTGTGTCATAACCTCAATTACCTTTCGTCACAGTACTGTTTATTACGGGCTGATAGTGAATAGTTAACTTTTCGTCTTGTATATTTTACTGTCTAGTCCGGGACTAGAACTTCACGACTAAAACCACAATAGTTGCTCATTACTTGATACTTAGCTCACTGTACTGTTTAACGTCATTAAGCACTAGCCAAGTTTCCGGTCTGTATTATAACCTGTCATATAATGCTGTTTAATTCTGTTTGCTTTCTAGTATCCATGCACTGTTCGCCTGTTATCCGCTTTATCATTCACTCCCTAATTTTACAGCTTATACTGCTTTTGCCACCAATCTTGTTTTATTGCTTATTAACCCCCTTTACCACCTGTATAAATTGTGCTTAATTTTATGTATATAAATTTTTAACAACTGTAAATTGCAGGATGAAGAGTAATATACTTCTTTTTTGAAACTACTGCGTTTTACTGTTGTGTTTGTGAAAGTCTAATTTCCCATACTGATCCACTGGAATTGACCGTTTCTTCACTGAGCTGCTCAGTCCAGCCTACGGACTTTTGGGTAGTGTTGTTCAATCACTTTAAACTTGAACTGGCGCCCGAGTAACCAAATAAGAAAGCTCGAGTGTCAAAGTGACAACCTTATTTCTCGCACTGAACGAGAAAACAGCGTCACAGGCTTCCGTGTGCCGCCTGGATATCACGCCAGATGTTAAATTTTATTTTCAAATTATTCCGTTAGAATTTTCATATTGGAATACTAACGATTTGATTATCACACTCATACACTCATGCAATTAACTATCGAAATTCAATTAATACAACTTATAGTGAGGCAATAACAACGGGTTCAAGGATTTACTCTCTCTATTGGCCATTGGTGGCTCGATTGTGCACTGTCATACCGGGGGATAAGTGTATTTATCACATCTGTCTGATCATTTGTTGAATTGATGGATGATAGGCACAACCCTCAAATTTTGCGGAATCGCGTTTTCGTACTGTTGACAGTCATACGCTATTTTTGGTTACCATTTGTTTAATTACTTTCGAGTGTTTTCCCGAGCATTCTACAATATTTTATGTGAGTGTTTAAACTCTCACCTACAACTCTAATTCGATATTTTTTTAACAGTGGCATTGTTCTTGTTATTTACTCTATTCAAGGTTTTGTATTATTATATTGGCGATTGCCGCAACTTTAAACAAAATAATAAGAACATTCTATTGCATGACATGATTCTTGTTACATGCTGGGTAAAACAAATTTGTATTGGCATTTTTTATTAATCAGTTAAAATTAAAAATTGTATACCACATCAACTTATTCGATATCTACATTATAAATCTAAATATTTAGATAACAGTAATAAAAATACAAAACATCTCAATTTTATTTCAATAAAATGTATAAAAGTACTAACATATTATATGTTTTTTAAAATTTTTATTTTGAATTTTCTTTTTTACAAGAATTATGTGATTTTAGTTCTATATTTGCAAATTTTAGGTATAATAAATTCTAACTCTTGTATATAAGGAGATCAAATATTTATATGGAAAATTTGAACATGAGTGTGTAAATAATGTAACATTAGAAAATATTGTGGATTTGTCTGAATGGGTTATATTGCAATAATCTAAACAAATGTCACACGAATGTTTTACAAGACATTTGCGAAAAATGTATCCACCAATATAGACAAGTGCATTGCTTTCCTCTGTTATTAAACTTCTATAATCGCTTGTATGTATTTTCAAAATGGGGGTAATGTTTTCATGTTTTTCCTTGAAGATATTCACCTTTTTTTAAGTAAATCCGGTGTTATGGAAAGTAAAATGTCACTAGCATTTTCCAAACAATTGCTACCTTCATTATCAACATCAAAATATTTTAAAGCAAATAAATTTTTGATCGGTCATCGAAATGTGCACTACATATTCTTATTCGATTATGGGCCTCCTCAGGTGCCAATTTTGCATATTTATGCCCTCCAATAGAACCTAAAATACTTTTCCATCGCTGACACCTAAAAAAATGTATCGAGCTAATAGTTTATTTACAAATCATTAATATTTAAAATTAGTACTTTCAAATATCTATTAATCTATTTTTTAAACATTTATATTACCTTGTAAAGTCTTTAGAGTAACGAAAAAACGAATCATTATTTCGTACATTATTAATGTTACAATCGTTGATACAACAATAGTAACCATGAGAAGCCATCACAATAATAATTATCAAAATTCACTTAAACACGTTATTTGGCGGACCTAGTACAACTCTATGCGAGGACACTATGTTCAATACTGTAGAGACGGGCTGCTTGCTGAAAAAGGGGTGAGAAGGGTGTCGGCAAGAGGGGGATTTTTATTGCATTTCACGAGTGATCGGACTTAATATATCCTTAGACTATGCCATGATATTTTCTGCCAATGAATTAGCTTCCCCATAGATTTATTTTTAGGACACTATGTTCAATACTGTAGAGACGGGCTGCTTGCTGAAAAAGGGGAGAGAAGGATGTCGGCAAGAGGGGGATTTTTATTGCATTTCACGAGTGATCGGACTTAATATATCCTTAGACTATGCCATGATATTTTCTGCCAATGAATTAGCTTCCCCATAGATTTATTTTTAGGACACTATGTTCAATACTGTAGAGACGGGCTGCTTGCTGAAAAAGGGGTGAGAAGGGTGTCGGCAAGAGGGGGATTTTTATTGCATTTCACGAGTGATCGGACTTAATATATCCTTAGACTATGCCATGATATTTTCTGCCAATGAATTAGCTTCCCCATAGATTTATTTTTAGCAATAGTAGTGATATTGTTCTTAGGTTGGAAAAAATATGAATCGTAAAAAATTATTTAACTTCAATTTAATAGAGTTTTGGGTGAATTTGGCATCCCGTGATTTAAACTGAATTGAAGAGGTGCATTGTACCGTTATTTACTTTATGGTAATGCCTCATTAAATTTTATTACTTTGTGGGTGCACAATGGTGGAGTTTATTGTTTTTTATTTATCTAAATTATTTGTGCATCAACATTTAAAATACAAGAGTTAGGATGATCGTATCTACAACAAATATGTGCTGAAAAGTGATAATTTTTTTAGCCTTTGTCCTCTCGTGTGGGATGATGATATAAATATATCCCGCATTATAATATTCATCAAATGACATTCAGGAAATTCAGAAAAGTATCTAACATCTCCTGCATGAAAAGAGAACAACATATTCACATGCAATTCAATAAAGTACTGATCTTCAGCTTCAATCTAAACGAAGAGGCATTTAAAACTTGCATATTAAAAAGTAATTAAGTACATTCTATTACACATTAAAATAGGTCGGGTATAATGGGCTTGAGCGAGCATTTTATTAAATTCATTGCGATAAGAAAAAAAATCTATTCGAGATTATATCTCAAACCTTTTTGAAATCGCGTGACTCCCACAAACTACATACCTTTTAAATGGCGGAAAATGAAATATAGAATTGTTAAATAATTGTTTCTCAAATAAAGCCTAATTATTTTTCGATGTATTATGTCGAACAATTTAAGCCCGGTAAAAATACGTCATGTTTGAGCGTTGCAATTCAATAGGAATGAATTATTAATGTACTTTCCATCAATTTATTCAAAATTGTTATGGCATTTGTGCGTGCCGGGTTTATTCTAAAACTGGCAGTTATTTCGGTAAAAGTGTTTCGGCCATTTAAACAAATCGCCATTTCAGGCGAGAACGTGATTTTTATATACCTACCCGCTATTATAATGTTATCTAACAAAAGTGTATATATGCAAATTTATTCATATATTTTTTTTTATATAAAAGTAAAACATTCATGTCCCAAGTGTTAATAACCCCTTTGTCGTTTAAAAGTTTATTATTTACACTATAAAAAAAATTATATGTAAACAATATCACATGTATGCCAACTTTTATACCGCAAAAATAGTACATTCCATGGAATTGTATATACGACACATCTTGATCTGGTTAAATTTCATTTTGATCAGTGCCATAAAATAATAGCTGTTATTAATACTAACACACCAAATCTCATCGCTATAACAGCGGATTCCTAGATATTAAACAATAACCTACTCTCGAGCACCACATTCGAAGGGCCCAGATCCCTTCGAAGGCATTTTTACAAATATTATTTTTATTTAAAACAGCGAGCGACAGGAATGTTCGGACATCCTATATACCTCATAAAAGATAAGCAAAATATCTCCTTAAAATTAAATTCATGATCAAACTAATTTTTTATAGTACATAAATTAGTTTGTACAATGTCAATTCTCACATATCTATTTTGTATAAGATCGCCGGTATCATCGGCGAAATTGATGCCCGAGTTTTAAAAGGAAAATTTTCCATTTACATAAACTGAAAATAGTGGCGGCCCTATCACCCCGCCGTGTGGTTCTTCGTATTCGATATTTAGTGACTCGCGATTTTTTAGTTTACAAATTATATTAATATCATTTTTATCTTTTGGAAGTATACATAATGCTTGGGATATTTGAGGTGAAAAGGTTGGATCTTTTCTTATATTATTATAGCTAATAATATAAGAAAAGATCCAACCTTTTATATTAATAATAATATTAGCATATTCTCCCTATTTTTGAAAAATCTTTGCAACTTCATTTGCTATGTGATTAGTTTCAGTTAATACATGGCTCACGTCCATTTAACAATTTTATATAATAACTCGTATTTTACTTATATTTAGCACGATTTGTATAGCATTTTAATTCAGTTCTTGTAAGTGAGACTGTTCCAACTATCAGAAATTTTCTACTAATATAACTGCCAAATTATTTCACATTATTTTATGTACCTGTTTTTATATCTTAGGGACTCAGTCATGTTTTTTAACACTAAATTATGTATCTCTGTTACAGCTTCAGAACCCATTGTCGATGCCAAGCCTACAAAAGCATTTACATTCATTAATATACTTTGTTACTATATACTTGTAGTTATTTTCCTTACATGTGTAACTTTCTAAGTTACCTGTTGTATAATGTATCCTGTGTGATGTAATGTATTTACTGAATTCTCACAAAACAGTTGTAAACGATTTACTATTTATTAGGACAGTTCGCTTATAGGTTATATTTGCAATAAACACTTATTCTTTGTCAAACTTTGGTGTAGAAATTATAGATTCCCTTTATCGATTCTATTAATCGGTTTTGTAACTTGCCTTGCTTGTGTGAGGAAACCTAACTAGAAAAGAAGCTTGTGTGCTTAAGTCGCTCATCAACAGATGGCAACACCCGTACACTTTCAAAGCCTTCAATTTAGTAAAACTATATTTTTATATTGGTACAATATTGTTGAAGGTAATATAAAAAAGTTTATCTTATTAGTTAAAATCAACAAGGAATCATTTACCTGCCGATTTTGATCTGATTTACACTTTCAAACGTTCACTGTGAGATCCGAGTAATTTATATTACAATCATATCCACGTTTCGTGTGTTTAACACAGCCGGGTAAATTTTATTTATTAATAATTTAAATTTCAATAATGTTCAGTTTTGTCCTCATTGCAATTTAAATTTTTTTAATACAAAAAGTAATTAAAATACGACATGTTACCACATGGTAATAAAATATTTCTCATTTTTTTTGAAAATTTATAGTTTGCAAATCAGAATCGAATAAATTAATTTATCTTCAAGCATTAATTTATTTCTATGCAGAATTTATTTTTATGCATTAATTGATTTTCATGCATTTATTTACCTCGATGCAAGTAGGTACTTCCATATCGCAGTTATTTCTATGCATCATTTATTTTTACGTATAATTACTTTTACGTATTGAGTATTGTTACGTATTAAGCAGACTCTTATTAAGCAATCTTTACACATCAACATTCTTTGGAATCAAACGACTTTTTGCAAGGTAAATTGCCAAATTATTTAGATTGGGTACTCCACCAGACAATGGGGTCCTGAACTGTAGGACCAGAGCTTTCCATTTTCCTCTATACCGACTGGAAATCCAATTCAATATATTTTTTTTGTATTAAAATTACTCCTTTTTCATTGATATAATGTTATTAACAAAATTTCACCTAAAGTTAAATTTCAAATAACGTGCATATTTTTCCCAAGGAATTATTGTGGAAATCAAATTTTACTATTTTATATGTAACATCACATTATACAATTTATTTATGTAATATATTTTATTATTAATTTTATTCATATTTTTATTTTCCTTACCAATAATTTTGGTCTCGTCTATAGGAGACTGGTTTTACGAGAAAAGAGACAACTCAACTAATTATCAACTATAGATGGTGCCCACACAATATAAATTTTTTCATTGTCTCCTTTTCTCGAACAAAACATAAATTTGACTTTTATGTCATACATTCAAAAAGGGTCAGTTTCACATCTCTTACAAGTGCTCTGAATCCACAACTCTTTGCTCTGGTTAAAACCAGCTAGTCGATCGCATATGTTGCCTCATTTGTTTCCCAAAAATAAACAATCAGGGAAAGGAGGTAACACCATGTTTATTTTCTGATTCACTAAATGTTAGTTTTGATTTTACTTTTGTTATTTCTCGACTACTTTCCAAATATCTTTAGAATCAGCTGCATTTTTATTTTCATTTCCAAAGCATTTATTTTTGTTTTATGTATCAGAAGTATTTAATATAATTTACGACTTAAAATATCCTCTTATGCACTTATCCATTTTCAGTAAGTGATCTAGTTGCCGTAGATGATTCACAGTGAGCGAGTGGAGGAAATTAATATAAACCAAATGATAGTACAGTCACGAGAAGAAAATTACACCGAGCAAAGTGTTACAGTGTGTGCCTAAGATCTCGGGAGCTCTGTGAAGTTAGCACTACCACATTAAAATTTTGAAATCGTTTTGGCCTCATCAATTGTAGCTTTTTTGTTGCGAATTTGTTGCGGTGAGAAAAAATTTGTAGCTCTTTATTTAAAAAAAAATAACCCATAGTAATGCTAACTTCACAGTGAAGATAGCATTACCACTCACAGTGCTTTAAAATTTTGAAATCGTTTTGGCCTCATCAATTGTAGCTTTTTTGTTGCGATGAGAAAAAATTTGTAGCTCTTTATTTTTAAAAAATAACTCATGGTAATGCTAACTTCACGGTGAAGATAGCATTACTACTTACCAGTGCTTTAAAATTTTGAAATCGTTTTGGCCCCATTAATTGTAGCTTTTTATTGCGGTGAGAACAAATTTCTAGCTCTTTATTTTTTTAAAAATAACCCGTGGTAATGCTAACTTCACAGTGAAGATAGCATTACCACTCAACAGTGCTTTAAGATTTTGAATTCGTTTTGGCCCCATTAATTATAGGTTTTTTGTTGCGAATTTGTTGCGGTGAGAAAAAATTTGTAGCTTTTTATTTTTTTAAAATAACCCATGGTAATGCTAACTTCACAGTAAAGTTAGCATTACCACTCACAGAAATAGCTTTAAAAAGTGCACAAACATTTTCTTATCATAAGAATAATTTGTTGCGAATTTGTTGCACACGATTAATAGGAAAAAATTTATGAGAAAAATGTTTTTTCTGGTAATGCGAACTTGATAATCAAAATAGCATTAAAACTTATGAAAAATCGCTTTTAATAATTAGCCCAATAAAACGGGAGGTTTGTCGATTTGGATGAAATAATTCAGAGCGGGCTGAAATTTTGGGAACAGGCGTATTTTGTTATAATTTTGAACATATCAAAAGTCCCCACCCGTAGATGCCGGCGGCAAAATTTGTTGTGCCGAGTAATAATTTGTTGCGAAACAAATTTTCAGCAAAAACCGAAAAAACGTTGAATTTTCCGCATAACTTGGCATTACCACCTACAAAAATTGTTGTAAATACATTTTTTCGTGTGTTTTTCACTTCGACGATTTGTAGCGTATGGTGTACGAATTTGTTGCGAAACAACTTTTCAGTATAAACCGAGAAAACGTTGAATTTTCAGTACGACCTGGCATTACCACTGCCAAAAACTGTTGCATATGCATTTTTTCATGTGTTATTCACTTCAAGGATTTGTAGCGTGTGGTGTACGAATTTGTTGTGCCGAGTTATAATTTGTTGCGAAAAAAAGTTTCAGCAAGAACCGATAAAACGTTGAATTTTCAGTACAAACTGGCATTATCACTTCCAAAAACTGTTGCATATGCATTTTTTCATGTGTTATTCACTTCAAGGATTTGTAGCGTGTGGTGTACGAATTTGTTGTGCCGAGTAATAATTTTTTGCGAAATAGATTTTCAGCAAAAACCGATAAAACGTTGAATATTTAGCACAGCCTGGCATTACCACCTACAAAAATGGTTGTAAATGCAATTTTTCATGTATTTTTCACTTCAAGAATTTGTAGCGTGTGATGTAAAAATTTGTTGTGCCGAGTAATAATTTGTTGCGAAACAAATTTTCAGCAAAAACCGAAAAAAACGTTGAATTTTCCGCATAACTTGGCATTACCACCTTCAAAAATTGTTGTAAATACATTTTTTCGTGTGTTTTTCACTTCGACGATTTGTAGCGTATGGTGTACGAATTTGTTGTGCCGAGTAATAATTTGTTGCGAAACAACTTTTCAGTATAAACCGAAAAAACGTTGAATTTTCAGTACGACCTGGCATTACCAGTGCCAAAAACCGTTGCATATGCATTTTTTCATGTGTTATTCACTTCAAGGATTTGTAGCGTGTGGTGTACGAATTTGTTGTGCCGAGTAATAATTTGTTGCGAAACAACTTTTCAGTATAAATCGAAAAAACGTTGAATTTTCACTACGACCTCTCATTACCACTGCGTGACGAAAATTGCCTGTTTGCTAAAACTTAAAAGTCAACCGCATTTTCAATCGTCAGTTCCTTGTCACTACTTATTGAAAATCATACACGAAAAAGTATTTTATGTAGGGAATTTTGTAAGCTTTCGTTTAGGTCTTATGAAGTTTTGTCATAAAGTCAAAAGAAACGATGATATATACAAAAAAAGGAATGAAAAAATTATTGGTTTCATTTTACTGAACAAAAACAGTTTTCAAGAACCTTCTTTTTTAAAAAAATATACCTTGCGAAAGACTTATGCTAATGCATTACTTTCATATGTACATAAACTAATAAAAGTAGGTCAAAATCGATTTAAAAAAATTGTTACGCACAGTTCTTGCAGGAAGACCTTAATTTACAATAAAAAATACATTTTTACTCATAGCTTTAAACAGCTATAACTCGTGAACCATTCATCACTTGGAGCTCATTTTACCGATAATTTAATTCTCTTCAAAAATAGCTTTAGTGTCATTATTGCCTAAAGCCGATCAAAAAATAGCTATTTCTCCAAATGCATTTGAAAATAACAATGTTTCATGTTTTTCCCTTTTATCTCCATTCAGTCGTTATCAAAGATTTTGTACACACCAACATATTCAGAATTTGATTCTCCTTAACTTTTATTAGATACACTATATGCGTACGATCTATCGTTTTCGAGTTTTTGTCGATTTTATCATGAAACAAGTGTTGTGATAGCGCGCTATAAAGATGTTTAAAAATTCATATCTCCGCCAATATTGATTGAATGGAAATGAAAAATAAAAGGAAATTGTTCGTAATCGATTCTCTAAAACTTTCATTTGAAACTTTTTGCGATCTGAGTGACCATTTTCGAGATTTTAGCGAAAAACTCGCGTTTCCGTTGGGTCGCAAAACTGTCAAAATTTCAAAAAATACATCTCGGCCCCAATAGGTTGTACGAAGTTAAAAAGAACCTAATTGTGCGAATTTTTATACTTATCATTTTCATGTGTACATATTTTACAGTAAAATTGATACTATCCGAGTTTTTATGAAAAACCGATTTTTTTACGCATTTTCTCCCTCCCCTCCCCTCCCCTCCGCCGGCATCTACGGGTGGAGACTTTTGATGTGTTAAAAATTATCACAAAATACGCCTGTTCCCAAAATTTCAGCCCGCTCTGAATTATTTCATCCAAATCGATAAACCTCCTGTTTTAATGGGCTAATTATTAAAAGCGATTTTTCATAAGTTTTAATGCTATCTTGATTATCAAGTTCGCATTACCAGAAAAAACATTTTTTTCATTAATTTTTTGCTATTAATCGTGTGCAACAAATTCGCAACGAATTATTCTTATGATAAGAAAATGTTTGTGCACTTTTTAAAGCTACTTCTGTGAGTGCTAATGCTATCTTAACTGTGAAGTTAGCATTACCACGGGTTATTTTAAAAAAATAAAAAGCTAGAAATTTTTTCTCACCGCAACAAATTCGCAACAAAAAAGCTACAATTAATGGAGCCAAAACGATTTCAAAATTTTAAAGCACTGGTGAGTAGTAATGCTATCTTCACTGTGAAGTTAGCATTACCATGGGTTATTTTTAAAAAATAAAGAGCTACAAATTTTTTCTCATCGCAACAAATTCGCAACAAAAAAGCTACAATTGATGAGGCCAAAACGATTTCAAAATTTTAAAGCACTGTGAGTGGTAATGCTATCTTCACTGTGAAGTTAGCATTACTATGGATTATTTTTTTTAAATAAAGAGCTACAAATTTTTTCTCACCGCAACAAATTCGCAACAAAAAAGCTAGAATTGATGAGGCCAAAACAATTTCAAAATTTTAAAGTGGTAGTGCTAACTTCACAGAGCTGATCTCGGGGATATTACAACACCACTACCGTAAAGACAGTAGATAACATGAAAAAGTAGATAACGATGCAACAGTGAAATCATATATCAACCGTGTCGTTAAATCGTAATCAATGTTTACATCAAATTAAACCTTGATGCGGATGTTAAAACAATAGTGAAGTTTATATTTTTATAAAATGCGACGAAATAAAAGGCAATTGCAATCGATAATGTTACAAACAGAAGCATGCCTGACAATGCTTACACATTTACTGTTTAAGGATCAAAAGGTGGCCAAACCGACTCGACCGGGCCACAGTTAGCAAAAGGTGCTGTTTAGGTACAAAACAGATGCACAGGCCGACTGAACCAAAGTATTTGTTAACCGAGGGGGCTATTTGAAGAATAAAATATAGCCAGGCCGACGCGACGGCGACGGAGCCAAGGCGTTAGTAAGCCGAAGTAGCTGTTAATAATCAAAGTGGTTATGGGCCTATCTATTTTCTAGGGATGGAGACTATTAGGTGAGGTTGATGTTAGTATAGAATTCACTGTTGACAAGCTGATGCAGGGTTGTCGAGTCTAAGCAATACAACCCTTCAGGAGCCTCTTTCCCTCCCAACATTCTCAACAAACTGCTGTAAGCTCGCGGTAAAGCCGAAGGTGACCGAGGTAATGGTGCCAGCATAGATGCACTCAATCGGAGGGAGGCAGGCAGTCCATGCCATACAATACTTTGTTAGAAAAGTAACGCATGGTAATGCATTTTGTGTATTAAAAGGTGCCTTTAGTTTAATTTGGCTTGTGGTCTTATATAACACTTATACGACAGCCAAAACTAAAGTGGCAGTCAATAGTCTAGATATTTGATAGAGTACGTTGACGTATCTCTGCGGTTATTAATTGATCACTGTCAAAAGTAGTAGGTTACCTGCTTACTACTTTCCTTTTCGTTGAAATGGCCAATAGACAGATCAACAAATGCGAACGACTAGCTGGTTTAAGTCGGAGCAAATGGTCGTAGGTTCAGAGAACTTACAAGAGAGGTGAAGCTTACCCTTTTGCGTGTGTTATGAGGGCACCATCTATAGCAAAGAATGAGTAAATTTGTCTCAAAACTAGTCTCCTATAGATGAGACTGAAATTTGTTGACGAGGAAAAGAAATAATTATTAAAATGAATGATAAATTATATTTAAAATAATCCAAGTTCGTATAGAAGTCAATCAGTTCAGATTTGGAAAGCAAAAAATGGCTACTTCCGATGATTAACTAATAAAGTAAACTTTTTATACCACAATTTTAATTGTGGTACCAATATAAAAACTTAAAAGTATAGTTGAGGTAATCAGTTCCCTGCAAATAAAAAACGCAACAAAAACTTTACGACCTCATTAAAATACCATTTCTCTTTGTGCTGTCTCGAGCGCAAGTTGACACTTACCTTTATAGCTTTTTAGTGTGCGTCGGGTTGTTTGATGAGAGCGTGCCGCCTGACCCAACGGCGATAATACTTATGTCGTAAAGTTTTTGTTGCGTTTTTTGGGCGTCGGGAAGTGCGGACTTGGACTATACCTACATATATTTTCTAAAAATAATGAATACTGTAAATTTTACGAGCATTTCGCCATCTATTGATGAGCTCCTTAATTAAATCGTGCATTATAATTGGCAACATACTCTTTTATTTTATCCGCCAGAGTGCACCAGCTGCACTTGGTTGTTTTTGTTTGTCGGTCAATGTTAATACGAAAAACTATGTCTTTGAATAAACAAATATGATAAATCTGGTGTTTTAAAATTGTAATTTATATCTTCAAGTGTACTAACTAGAATATGGTCATAATTGATTAATCTAGAAGAGGATTTATAAACAAAAAATTCAACAAGTTCATAAATGTAATTATATACCTTTCAACCAAATCAGCTTTTTTCCATGAACTCTAGCACCTCTTTTTCTCAGCTCCACTTTTAAACGATTTAATGACCAACAACCGTAATCCTTTTTATCAATTTGGCTCATTTCTACGAATAACAAGAAACTCTTGTAAATCGGGAAATTTAAATTATTTAAAGGTTATATATGATAAAAGAGAATTGCATTAAACCGAGTACGTATGGCGTCATCTATTGGATATATTAGGAATTGGCTTGGAGTGTTCCTCAGTTTTTTAATCAATTTGGCTCATTTCTACGAATAAGAGATTGGGAAACTCTCAGAAATCGGGAAATCTAAACAATTTAGTTATAATATAACTTTTAAATTGTTGTTTAATGTCATTCTCAATTTGTATCATATATGATACAAATTGAGAATGACATTAAACCTAGTACGCATGGCGTCATCTATTGGATATATTAGGAACTGGCTTAGATTGTTCCCCATTGGATTCCTTTTCGTGTTAGGTTTTCTATTTTCTAATTAAATTATTCAACTGATATACAATCGATAAAGGAAATCTTTAATATCCAATGAGAAATGTTTGACATCAATAAACTGCGAACATGACATAACCAAATTAGAAATTACTATGGATTGTCGAAATAAAGTAAATTGTTTTCACACTGTATTGTGATGATCCAGTAAATATATTATATAACAGTTGTGCCTGGAAGGAGTTTCGAGGTAAGAAAAATAACTACACGTTGTACAGAGTAAATAAGGTAAAAAAATGAAAATTGAAATGAATGCAAATGTTTTGGCTCATGTTCGACTTACCGGAAATGTGTTATGGGAAAATGGTCACCACGGTAACGGTCGTCATAGTTACCACTATCTAATGGTACTACTCCCATGGTGGGCACTTGCTTAGTTGTGAAGGTAAGTACTCCAGATTAGTGGAAATTATCTACAAAAAAGTTGTTGTGGTAATTTCTATAACGGTACCAGTACCAAAGGGTACCACTCTAATGGCGTCGCTGACTTACGAAGTAATTAGCTGTATAAGTAAAAAAAACCTCAAATTTCATTTGTTTATTAAATTAAACTATGACGACCGTTACCATGACAACCATTTTCCCATAACACATTTCTGGTAAGTCGAATTTTCAGTTATTTTTATAAGTTGTGAAATGGACACAGCCCATGTAACAATTTACAATTTATTACAATTATCGCCAAAACATTGCTTTTCTAAAATTTATTATCATAAGCTTGTGATTGAACTAGTTCATAACTTGAGTAAAATCATTTTCCACGTTTTGTTTTTCCCATGATTCATTTCTATAAAATAATGATACTGTGTCATCAGCAGAACTAATAACTAAATCACTTTCATTCACCACATAACTTAGTAAATAAAATATCACAAGAATTTGCCAATAGACGTTCTTACATCGATTTACTTTTTTTTACTTTTATTTTCATTTATTAATTATTATTATTGTTATTTATTATAAAACTGAAAACACGAATCATACAAAATGGTCGAGACAGACATGACAGATCATTTCGAAATAAAAACAGTACAAAATTAACAGAACGTAGAATCAATCTATTTTAATGTATTATTTCCATCTTTCCCCAACTATTAAATAGTTCATTTTTAATTTGACTAGGATAGACTTTTACTGCTGTAATTTTGCGAGACCGGAATTCCATCGTTGGAAAATATGATATGGATACATTTGGAGAGTTTAGTGCGAAACACAGAGAAATGTTCGCAAACATTTAAACCTGACTCTACTAACCACACGAACATGTATTTTGAATTTAATTATCTGTATAATATGTTGAAGTTCCATCTGGCAATTTTTTTCAAGAAGCAATTACTTTTCAAGCTTAAGCAGCTACTATCAGCAGTTTTGTTTTATTTTTCATGCGTCAAAATTCCTTGCTGAGTCAGAACGTTCATGAACATTAACATGAGCTCTATAATAATTTATGAACAGTAAAATGTTGTTAGCACTATATTTCGGTTACTGAAAAAATTGAGGTCGCGTGCAAGCTCATTCAATGTGACGCATTAATATAATACCGGCAAAATATATAATGGAAGAAGTGGCGAGAAGACTCTAGTTGACAAACTTACTGATAAAATAGCCAAAACCCACACAAAGCGATCGACAAAGGCGTGCGCTATATTCTTCGTTTTGTCCCTTTTCAATATGCATTTCTTCTAGTCTTCGAATATACAGATTTCTTTCAGACCAAGTGGGTACAAGAACTGCAAATAAATGGAGAGTAGGAGCAGTGACGTAACATACAATGCTATACTCCCCTCTAACGCCTCCTCTGCCAAATCTGCTATCCGATAGCTTTGCATTGGAGCTGCTGTCCACCACGGAAAATTTTTTTTTACACATAGTTACTATTACCAACCATTTTCATAGGCGTTTTAATGTAAGTAATTTAATTTTTTCGAAATAACTCGTTTTTATTCAAATGGAACGATGGTGGTGTCCATTAAATTGCCCTTTTTTACGAATCCATTGATACCACTATGCTTGAGTTTTATGCATATTTATTTAAAAAAAACTGTAAGAACAGCTTGTACTTGTAGTATTATAAATGTACAGTTATTATTATTTACTTTAACAGACTAAAATTTCTTTATTAATGTGCATTGATGATATAGAATAAAATATAACAAAAAAATTACTTTACTGTTACCATTAAAAAATACAGATTAGAAATTTATGAAATCGTATAGAGCTAATTTTTACCCTCATTCATTTTAACAGACTAAGTTTTTTCTATTTTTCCTATTAATATACACTGATTGATGGTAAGAAATAAAATATTGATCAATTTTTAAAATCGTGTAGAGCTTATTTTAAACCTGATACAAACAACCAAAACTCTGAAGCTGGATTCCACAGTTGGAATCTAACACGGGACTTGTTGGAGAAAAACTTTATTTTCCAAATGTAGGTAACTCATTGATTACTTTACTTGAATTTCTATTTTGTCTTTACTTCTAGTAGTACTACCGTAGTAGGGGTACCTTTTTTGCTGGCTGGGATACCCATTGAATTATGCAAGAAAAGCAGTAGCACAAAACACATTCCATATGTAATAGGTGCAGGGGACTTACTGGCATAAAATAGCGGCCAATTTAAATTTTAAATAATAAATTCAATTGCGCACAGGGTTTAATATTTTTACACCAAATTTTCAGGATGTTTTTGTTAGAGCGTTTTTTTGTCTCGATCGGATCTATATATCTCAAGTTATTCGCATTTTTAGGTTAAATCGCGGTTAAAAAAATTAATTATTAATAACAACTGAAACACAGGGTTTTTGAAGTACAAACAATTTTTGGGTACTCCTCAGCACCGCCCCAACAGGATCCAACCATAAAATTGCTTATGGAAAAAAGTTCCACTTCAATTCCTATTTTGACTGCATCATATTGAAAATATATATTTAACTGTATTATAAAAGTGGCATACTTTCATTTTAGAAATTGTGGATAATTTCTGTAACAAATCAGCAATAACAAAATTTAATACGTATTTTTTTCCCATTATTTATAAATACTAGAACAGTTTCAGGTGCCTCCTGGCACGCTAGATTAAAAATTAAAATAAGTTATAAAGTCTCAGGTCTGATGTGCAGACCATACACTATATTTAGCTTCATTTGTAATTAACGCAATTCGTGCAAACACGATATTTTTGACAGAAATACGCTTTTACATTAAACATTATACATTATTGCATTTTTAACCTTGTGTTAAACAATCATTCGTCGTTGAAAAATTAGAGCAAAACACGAAGGTTTTACCTTCGACTTCTTTTTAACAAAAAGTTGGAGAATATTGTTATGCTCATGTTTGACGAAGAATAGAATACCTCGAATCTGCTAAACTACAAACACAATTTACTTTGAACCTCGTCTTATTATTGGAGCTACTCATTCTGGTTCCATTGTTATACACCCCTACAAATTTACTTTAACATTCTATTGTAAGTGTGCCTCGGAAAGGAAAGTATAACGTTAAATATACAGTAGACAAGATCTAAATTAATAAATGCAAGACTGCTTACTGCCTTTGTTGCCAATAAAGAAAACTTAATAAAGAATGACGAGACTTAAATAAAAATTCATTACGAAGTGCTCTTGCAATTTTTTTACAAAACGATACCTTCCTTAGACCAAAGGGTTGTACTAAGAGGGAGGTTTTTAATACCATGCTCGTAAAATACGTTCAATTTTAGAACAGGCTCACTTTATATCTAATTTTGGGTCTGCGGACTATCTTTAGCATAAGTAAATTCTTTTAAAACCATATTCTCTAATTTTTTAATTAATATATTGTTGTCGACTTACATACAACACCCTGTTATTTTGGAACACGCTGCCCGATTTAATTTTTTTTGGGACAGTACTCGATGGCCATAAAAAAAAATCATTTTCATATTTTTAAGGCCTACTAAGGTCTAAAAATTTGTATAAGACTGTTTGACATAACTGCGAATCGAATATGCTATCCACTTTTCCAATAAAAAAATGCCTAATAGTCGATCTTGAAATTTCAACCCATTTATTGGACCTTAGTAGGCCTTGAAAATATGAAAATGAAATTTTAAAAAATGGTCAAATAGTAGTACTACGTTCTAAAAAAAAAATTAAATCGGGCAGCGCGTTCCAAAATAACAGGTTGTAGCGGGGTTAAAGCGCACACAGCCACATACTGTATATATAATTTATCTTCATATTGAAAAAAATCATTTGTTATAATGTATATATCATGAATAATGTATTCACGTCCAAAATTAAGCTACTATTTCATCATGTGTTTGACAGTATAACAAAATAGAGTAATAAAACAAATAAAAAAGAAAACTGAAAAATTACTCCTGTCATCACTCCCGTTTCCTACTTGGCAAATTTACATTTTTTTTTTAAGTTTACGTAATATCATATGTTGAAAGGCATATGTATAACAGTTTATGTTTGATTTAATACATCGTATCGTGTGTTACTGCCGCAACTAAATACCAATCCTTACCAGTTTTTATACATTCTGTTCCACTTGAACTCTTGCACATGTTCAAATTAATTATTTACGACGCGATGGGAAGATACATATTTAATGTTCTGAATATAAAATATTTATTGATACGGTTTTAATATACCTTTTAAAAAATTAGTCTGTTACTAAGACTTAAAGGGCGTCCAAAAATTCGCTCGCCAACGTGACACGATGGATTCTCTGAGCCAAAATAAAACAAAAGTCGCGTGTACCATGTGGCATATCTACTACTATTACTAGTTAGGTATTTATTGTTATTTTTATATTAAGAAAGATACTTTTGGTATCTAGGTTCGCTGCTAATGATAATGGACAAAGAAGAAATTAATCCCTAAAAAATTTAAATGCAACAAGAAAAATTAAACCCGACAGGAAAAAAGAAACACTTGCCAATTCAACCAACCGTTCTTGCACACCCTAATAGTGGCAATAATATAACTTTGTCCCTTACGACAGATTGTTCAAATGTTGCAATGGGTGCAGTGTTGGAACAAGTCAAAAACGATATTCTAAAGAACTTACATCTTTATATTCGGCCATTAAACATTTCAGATACCTTTTGGAGGGAAGAAAGTTTATTTGTTTTGCGGATCACAAACCTTTGGCAACAACTTTATTTCCCACGGTGGAGAGAAATCCCAAACAAATATGTTATATGGAATTTATAGCGCAATTTACATACAACATTCAACATGTTAAAGGTAAAGATAATGACATTGCTGATACGCTTTCATGTATAGATGATTTATCTTCACTGGAACAATGTGTTCCTGATAATGCTCAAACTCACACACTAGTAGGTCATATATCTCCAGTAAATTTTCCATATTTTAATTTAAAATTGCTGAGCGGTGAACAAATTGGGGATGTGGAACTAGAAACATTAATAAAAAAATTAATTATTCAAGAAAAATAATATTAAATATTAAAGAAAATTAAAATTCCATATTCGCAGGATGAGATTTGGTGTGATGTTTCTGATTCTAAATTTCGACCTTATAACCCGCTAAAATGAGACGCGCTATTTTTGAAATTTTTCATAATTTAACTCATTCAGTAATTCGAGCAACTAAAAATCTCCTCGTTTTAAGTATTTCCTAGAGTAAATTAAACACATTATAATACATCGAACGAAAGATATTAAGCATACGGGTTACTGAAGTGTGTATGGCTTCTACTTATAGAGAAAATAAGGATATTCAGTACTTATGCATTCCAATATTTCAGTGATGTATTGTGGTGCAATATAGCTCAATTTTCGTAAGGGTAACAGACCTCTGCAAATGCATGACGTCAGAGGTGATCGAGTGGAGTTTGCCCATCAGCCTCTATTACTTTCGTCTGCGGCTCAAAAGAATCGTAACTGGTAAAGTGTATACGAACTTAATGAAACCGTATAAAAACTAAAAGCCGGCAAAAACAGTCGGCATCTCTTTATTGTACACGGGCGGAGGTAAATAGAAATGCTTGTCATAAGAAAATGATAAGATTTTCGGGCGTTATTATATAATTCTCTGTTTCAAACGGTCTCCACAAAGCCATGGTAAATTAGTAAATAATTAAAATATTTCACCTTTTATATAGTAGTAAATATTTATAAATATGAACAATAACTAACTAAACTCCTACGCTTGATATTATATTAGGTATTTATGCACTGCACTGGCACATTAACAGCACACCTCATCGACTTCTGAGAAACGAGTTTTTTATGCTAGTAGGCCTGTCCGTTTTATTATCTTTAAACCAGTGCAGTCGTAGATGGATCATTCAGGCTGATTACATTGTCAGTCTCGAACTCGCCTGCACAGTTTCAACTACCGTTCGAATCTCGATACCATTGCTAAATATACAGGACAAAATATCAAGTTCAGTGCGCACGGTCCTGTGCTTTATCATTGACCAGTTCCAATTTTGCCCGTATAAAGTATACATAGATTGTATCGAGGACGATGCGAGTAATAAAGAAAACTTAACTTATTATTACGCTTGCACAGATGGACTTGACGATACAAGCGAGCAAACGTGGTTCAGTTGGAGATATATAACAACACTGCTCATATTATCTTCACATTTACTAACATTCCCCGCCCCCAACATTATTTTACTCTACACGTACTTTCACTGGGCAGGATCTGATCTAGCCCAAGGGCAAATGTTTATATTAGCATTTTCAGATACAAAAAAAAATTGAATATAATCGCGGCGAAAAGCGTTCCTTAACCGGTGCAATATTGATTAGGACGCGACTCAAAATCAGATCCCAATAATGTTAATTAATTTTATACCACTATTAGGTTACTACACAACAAAGGAAATTTATTATTAATTAATTAAAAATTAATAATTTGCAATACAATACATCATAATCTATTAATCCGCATAATGTTACAATACACTTGTTGGGTTTGAATATTGGTGAACAATTTATTACATATACATATTACACATATTATTACATTTCTGTACGCAATTAAAGTTGTAGAATTTCATACATGTATACAGGGGGTATCTAAAAATCAGTGCAAAAAGCTACCACATATCCCCGAGAAAAATTAGGATGGTTTAATCAAACTGTCTCAAAAGGTAAAATAAAATATCTTTAAAATTGTTTCGTACAAATTACTGGAAACATGGACAACATTTTGCAAGAAGCCTACTAGGCTGACAGTTTTAAGTTTTAATTCGTTTTCAAGTTAATAACGAAAACAAATGAAAACGTCACTAGTTTATTGACAAACCGTGACATATTTCAAACATTATGATCAAGTAATACATGAGGCCGTGAAGTAAAAGCGGCCAAAAAAATAAGATTGACAAATGAGTACAAAGAGATGACACTTTAGGAATGCTGTCAGGTCCAATAAGCGCGTCAATTTTTGTGACAGTTGCCTAAAAAGGTATTTTATGACATAATTTTTTTTTCATATAAGTGATAAAAATTGATCAGGCACATATTACTCGTCCACGATATCTACTATGTTTGGGGCAAAAATTTGGTTTACTGCACGTCACTGTACTACAGTTACTCAAACAATATTAGATTTTAACTTCGAAAAAGCCCATAAGAGCTGAATCTTCATCTGTATCTTCGCTTAGTGGTTGCAAATGTATCAAAAACACCCACCGACTGATCTATCTATTATTGACAGCCTGTAGAATGGTTAAAAAATCCATTTTACGCATGCATCTTCTTTTTCACTAATTTTATAACTAAAATACCTATGTGCAAAAATAAAGATCAGAAAATTTTCTAATTTTCTTCGATGTTTTTCGAGAACCGCTCGTCAAAGTTGAGATTGCCGTGAAACTAGATTGAATTTTGATAACCCCTTAGAAATTCGACTGTATCTCTGAATCGCCGCATATTTTCTATATAATATTATATACGCATACATACAAAAAAGCTGGTGACAAAGAATCAGTTCTGAATTATAGACCAATAACCAAAATATCTCATATTCCTAAAATCTTTGAGTCATTAGTTAATGATTATTTAAAAACACAATTAAAAAATGTTATCAGTTTAAAACAACGTGGTTTTTCTCAAAGACGTTCGATCACCACTAATTTATTGTTATATGAAAATTATATTGTCAATGCCCTGGAAAGAGGAAACTGTGTAGATGCAATTTATACAGACTTCTCTAAGGCATTTGACAAAGTAGATCATGTGCTCTTAATAAATGTACTTTCACAATATATTAGTGGTAACTTACTATTATAGCTCCAATCTTATCTCAATAATAGGACGCAAAGCGTGAAAATCAAAAATTTTCTTTCCATTGCAATAAAAGTCACTTCTGGGGTACCGCAAGGGGCTCACTTGGCACCGTTGCTGTTTAATTTGTTCATCACCGATGTTGAAAAATTTTTCGTGCATAGTACTGTTACTATATGCTGACGACTTGAAGATCTTTCTGGAAATAAAGGACAATTTATCCTCCTCGGAACTTCAAGAAGACCTTGAGCGCTTTGATTTCTGAAAAACATGATGTTGAATAATACTGATAAATGCAAATATATACAATTCAGTAAAGGAATCAGTAATTCACCCAGCATTTATTCTATTAGAAATACCGGTATTGAACGTGTTAACTTAGTAAGAGACTTAGGAATATACTTTGACGATTAACTTGATTTTCATTACCTATAGAATATATTTGCAATAAAGCATTGAAGACTCTTGGCTTTATTAAAAGAAGTACAAAAGATTTCTCCAACATTTGTACAATTAAAGCCCTATATATTAGCTTTGTTACATCATGTTTAGAAAACTGTAGCCGTGTATGGTCACCCTACTTTCAAACTTATATAAATAAACTAGAAAGAGTTCAAAATCGTTATTTACGATACATTTCTTTTAAGATGAATATACCTAGTATGACCTTATATTAACACGATTAAATATCCAGACTCTTCATAAACGTAGGTATATCGCTGATGTAATCCTTGTCTATAAACTATGCGTCAATTCAATTGACTGCCCAGATCTGTTATCGTTGATAAATGTTCATGCTCCTCAGAAACAATTTCGGATTACCTATAGCTTTGGCCTGGAATATCACAGGACCCTGTATGGGGTAAATAATCCCATAAACAGAATGATGTTTAACTGTAACAGAATTAATTTGGACTTTTTTATTGTTAGTCTCACTATTCTTAAAAAATATTTGTACAATAATTAATGCGATGTGATTTTTTACTATATGTATTAGATGTAGAGTGCTTTTTAATGTCTGTTTTGCTGCCTTTTTTTATGTTGCTTATTTTGTATGTTTGTATTTTTGGGGTATCCCGTTAATTTATTAATTAATTAAATAAATAAGTAAATCAATATACCATTCAATTTCCAATAAAATTTCTCAAATATTCAACGCTCTTTTGCGGTTGAAGCTTATTTAAAAAATAACTATTTTGTTGTAAAGTATAAACGAACTTAATTGAAACCGTATAAAAACTAAAAGCCGGCAAAAACAGTCGGCATCTCTTTATTGTACATGGGCGGAGGTAAATAGAAATGCTTGTCATAAGAAAATGATAAGATTTTCGGGCGTTATTATATTATCCTCTGTTTCAAATGGTCTCCAGAAAGCCACGATAAATTAGTAAATAATTAAAATATTTTACCTTTTATATAGTAATAAATATTTATAAATATGAACAATAACTTACTAAACTCCTACGCTTGATATTATAACAGGTATTTACGCACTGCACTGGCACAGACAGCACATCTCTTAAGTCCGCCGTTGAAACGATTTACGAGTTTTTTTATGCTAGTAGGCCTGTCCGTTTTATTATCTTTAAACAAGTGCAGTCGTAGGTGGTTCATTCAGGCTGATTACATTGCCAGTCTCGGACTCACCTGCACAGTTTCAACTACCATTCGAATCTCGATACCATTGCTAAATATATAGGACAAAATATCAAGTTCAGTGCGCACGGTCCTGTGGTTTAACACTGACCAGTTTCAATTACCCTCGTTTAAAGTATAAGCACCCAGCGTTTATTTCGTCGTCACTTTCAATTAAATCCACGAGGTCCAGTTCTTAGTCGAATAACAATTAAAAAGTGGGTGCCCATGCACAAGTTTCGCAGTACTGCTTCATGTGATAGAGAAAAACCAAAAGAAAGAACTTGTTCTGCACGCACACTTGAAAATGCTGAAAGGATAAGAGCAGCTGTGCTACGAAGTCCTAAACGATCTGCAAAACGAAAAACATTAGCACTTAATAGACCCCCATACAAGGGAGGGACTTCTAACGATTTGTCCCGTGACGGACTAAACCTGTTGTCGATGTTTGGATCGATGTTTACGTTGGTGACGTGTAACAAATTTGATAGGTAAAACATCCAATGTGTGACAGGGCAGATCGCTGCAAGTTCAGTCCTGTCGGTACACATACGCGAAGACACAAATTCCTTCGAATAGTAAAGGTGTTAATGAAACATGGAATGAATGAAAAAATTATTAATCGATTTTACAAATTTATCTAGGGAAAAACGTGTATGGAAAATTAAAGACCGTACGTAAATAAAAATATGACGATTTGGTTAATTTTTTGAAAAACTTGACCTGGCATTCGTAAATAATTTTTGTAAATCATCCTGCTCATTCGCCCTTAGTTCTCAGATTAAACACATTTTCCAATTTTTTTTCCTGGATCCACGTTTTCATCCACTTTGTTCGATTTTCTTCTTTTCATTTTCACAAACTTGCCAGATACATAGACCCATAAGTGCAATTTTTCTTCTTTTTTGAACGCTGTTTATGTTTACTAATACAACGAATCCCTTCTGGATTTTAGGCACGCCCAAAATACGTTCGTCCAGTCTCCTCGGAGGCCTCATCGGAATTTAAAGAGAATTTACCGTTAACTGAACTGCCCGTCCCCTCAACGACTTGATATTTGGCGAAAATAAACGATGTGATCTTTATGTGTGTGGAGATCAAAATATCTGTACCCCGAAGGACCAAGTCGACAGATGTGATCTGGCAGATCTGCACGGCGGGATAAATCGTATAAAATTCTCTTCAGTGTATGGGGGCCTATTAGTTCGAACCGCAATTATCGCCGCATTCTGAAAGGCCTACACTTCCATCTCTACAAAATTCAAGTCATACAAAAACTTCTGCCTTAAGATTTTGGAACACGCGTTGATTTTTGCGAACGTTTCGAAGGGCCATTTGCAGAAAACCCAAATATCGTTGATTATTTACTGATGTCAGATGAAGCTCATCTTTTCGGATATGTTAACAAACAGAACTTTGCTACTGGAAGACGGTAAATCCTTCGCAATTGCACGAAGTACCGCCGAATATAATATTCGGACAGAGATTAACGCAATCCCAATTGAAATATTGAAGCGAGTGATGAAAAACTTTCGTGCTAGGCTTCAAGAGTGTTAGCAGCGAGGAGGAGGAGGAGGTCATTTGACTGACGTAACATTTAAAGAATAAAATTTCCGTGTTTCCTGAAGAATCTTGTGTTTAATTTCTGAATAAAAATTTAGCCGTTAACAAAAATAACTCTATTTAAAATGGATACTTCATTCAGCCGGACCCTTTATATACAATTTTTTTATGCTAAAACTGAAAATTCCGCAGTAATTTTATTTATTTTATTTTATTATACATTATCCAACAGAACATGTTCCAATTACAGGGTAGGAGAAATATCACAGAATTTTAAAGGGGTATAACGTACATATAGGTTTTGAAATAGCTTATTAAAAACACATATAATGAATTAAAATTAATTGTTATAGTAGGCAGTTCTTACATCTGCAACACTGCAGTTAAAAAGGTTAATATTATCCTGAATGTCCATGCCAGTAACACAGACACATAACATACACCGGTGAGAATTTTAAAAAAATATAAAATATAGGAATTATAATATTCCAACCTATCTGCAAGTGCCTTATATAAATAAGGACTCATCAAATTAAACCAAAACAGCTATTCCCCCTTACGAGCGCTGAATTATATGGTAAAATTTGCGTATTTTGTCTAAACACAGTTAGCACTAAAATACAATGACTTGGAATGCTCGAATATTCTACGAGGAAGATGCGAGGCCTCCTTCATCTCAGGATGTCACTAACTGCAGACCGGTTTCGACCTAGTTTTGGGTCTCGTCAGTGCAGTGCAAGTGATACCTTCAATACCTGGAGTTCGCATCTCATAGACACTGTTAAGTTCCACCGCAATAGAGCGTAACTAGCGCCATCTCTCAGTAGTCTCGAAACACTCCAAATCGAACATAAAATTGATAATCATCACTGAATAAGCAATTTTATAGCAGAAGGAAATTTTATAAATATAAAATATAGGAATTATAATATTCCAACCTATCTGCAAGTGCCTTATATAAATAAGGACTCAACAAATTAAACCAAAACAGCTATTCCCCCTTACGAGCACTGAATTATATGGTAAAATTTGCGTATTTTGTCTAAACACAGTTAGCACTAAAATACAATGACTTATATAAGGCACTTGCAGATAGGTTGGAATATTTATAATTCCTATATTTTATATTTTTATAAAATTTCCTTCTGCTATAAAATTGCTTATTCAGTGAGAATATTAATTTCATGTGTACATATTTTACAGTAAAATTGATATTTTCCGAGTTTTTTGCGATAAACTGATTTTTTTTACATATTGACAGAAAACCATTGCAATTAATCTAGCATTATATTAATTGGAGTATATCAGTTTGCTCTCAAAATAATCCTCATGCTACGGTTTTGAAGCTTTTGTAATTGTGCAAGTTTGTTTAAGCTGAATTGGTAAGATACAGATGAACAATAATCAAAATGCGGCTGGACAACAGATTGATAAATCTTGGTCTCAGTCAATAAATTATTTGCAATTCTAGAAAAAAAAAAACAGTTTTTCTGAAATCTTATACTTATATTCAAAGTGAGCATCAAATGTTAGAATATTGTCCAATTGAAATCCAAGATACTTCACCGATGTAACTATTTCAATTTGTTCATTATAAATTAAAAGATTTACATTATTACATTTAGTACTTATTACCATAGCTTTAGTTTTCGATACATTTAATTTCAGCTTATTATATTTTAAATAATTTTCAACACTGGACAATATTGTGTTCATTTTCTGCACAGCCAACTCTAAGTTCGAATTCCTACAGGCCTCGCTACAGGCATAGAAGTTAATAAACTCGCAATCAATAAAGATTAAAAAAGCCATTGAAATATAGTATAAAGAGCAGTGGTCCCAGAACACTGCCCTGTGGTATACCAAAATCATTAACAATTTCACCTCAAATCAATCCTTTATCTTGACTCTCTGTTTCCTGTGCCTTAAATAATTCTCCAGCCATTTATCTTCAATTCCATATTCATTTAGTTTAGCTAGTAATATACTCATGCCAATGGTTTAAGAAGCTCTTTTTAGGTCAAGGAAAACGGCTATTACATATTTTGTTATTATCCAGCATTGTATTAAATTCGGAAAGAGAAAACTGCAAAGACGATTCACAAGAATGCTTTTTACGAAGCCCTGATTGATTAGCAATTAAAATATCATATTTGTCAATATACTCAAGTAATTGATTATAAACAGCAATTTTCAGTACTTTTTCGATAGGAGGCAGGGTATTTATAGGTCTAAATTCACTTGTATTATTTGTATTGATCGTTTTAGTGATTGGGACAATTGTACTATTTTTTTAAATCAGGGATTTTTGCCGTTTCAAGAGATGTATTAATAAGATTTAAAATAACATGGCCAATAGACTGAAATACCTGTTCCAAAATCAAAAAATTTAGAGCAAATAGGGCCAAGTACTAGACCACATGTGGAATCATGTACCGAATAAAAGCACGCGTTGCTTTCAATATTCGAAACAACTTTTAATGTGGGTAAAAAATAACAACACGAGCCCGAAGATGGTAATGCATCCAATGTTTGTCATATACATACGTAAACTTTTATACACACAATTTTAATTATAATCATTGCGTTTATATGCGACTAATAAACGTGTATTTTAGGAGATACTGCCGGGTAGAATACGAAATACCGTATAATATTTTTAGTCTCTGATGTATACTCATGGATAAAATTGCAGGTGCATTAAGCTTTGATAGTAAATGTGATATATCAAATCTTAATCATTTGCTAATGCGTTTATTAACAAATTCGTTTCAGTTTGTAACGCAATAGCAGGTTTTATAGTGGTAAATATCCTCCTCTTAGTTTTATGTCACTTTCACGGTTATATCGCGCGGGCTGTCAGAAAACTCATATATTTTCCAGCAACCATATAAAATTGGCATGATATTCAATAAATTTTTCATTGATATAAACGCTGGACAGTTTGATAGGGAATTTATAAAGATAACGCCTCGTATCAAGCCGCGTATATATCAAGGCAAACATTTTTATTTATTTGGAATTTGGAAATAGTGTGAACGAGAATTATCCCATTGAAACTAACGGTAAGCTTAAGTGAAAAATCCCAAACAGTTAAAATGAAAGATATCTACAGTGTTTTTTCCCTCGTGCATTAATGATAAGAACTAGCCAGGCCGGTATTTG
Organism: Leptura quadrifasciata; assembly: GCA_963675555.1. Taxonomy (NCBI): domain Eukaryota; kingdom Metazoa; phylum Arthropoda; class Insecta; order Coleoptera; family Cerambycidae; genus Leptura; species Leptura quadrifasciata. Next base: position 29,678,517 of record OY776677.1, on the reverse strand, counting down.
CGTGAACACAAGAGCAGGTCACTTAATATAAAATTCTTTCACAAAATAAATGGACTGAATATCTCTTTCAGAAAGCTTTGCATCTTTTAATAGGTTCGTGAGGTAGTTTGAAAACAACACAGAAACAACTTATACTTTTTCAATCGATACTCAGAAATAGTATCGACATCCGCTGAAGTAGAATATTACACGATCAATTATGAAATAACTTTTTATCATTTATATTTAACTCATAAAATTGGTGTAAATACAATATGATAAAAGTGAAAAGGCAAGTCGAAGTAAAAAACTTATGAAAGTATGGACAAGTTACAGCTGTTTTTATTAATGGCTAAATTTGTATTCAAAAATTAAACGCAAGGTTCTTGAGGAAACACTGAAATTTTAATTTTAAATATTACATCAGGCAAATGACCTCCTCCTCCTCGCTGCTGACATTCTTGAAGCCTAGTACGAAAGTTTTTCATCACCCGCTCCAACATTTCAATTAAAAGTGCGTTAATCTCTGTCCGAATACTATATTTTAGTTGTTCCAAACTTTCCGGTCCAGTGTGGAAAGTGATCCCGTCCTGTTGAAATCATATTCTTCGAATACCCACACCAACATTAAGAAATTGTTGTTCAAGTTACGCAATACCTGTTGATAACGTTGTGATGTAACAGTAACTGTCAAGTCATTTTCCTCACAGAAGAACGGCCAAAAATTTCAAAGGCGGTACTTCGTGTAACTGCAGAGGATTTTCCGTCGCCCACTAGCTAATATTCTATTTGTTAATATATTCGAAAAGATGACAATGAACTTCATCTAATCATCAGCAAGCAATCAACTTGTGTATCCACTTTTTGATTGTTAGAATGGAATAGAATGGAATGAAATAGAATAGAACAGAACAGAACAGAACAGAACAGAACAGAATAGAAACGAATAGAATGGAATAATAAATAAACACCACAGAAATTAGACAACCCTCAATTCCAGAAGCCAGGGCTTGTGCGGAAGGGGGTTACACATTGAAAAAACGCGGACATACAACCATTTCCTCCGACAGTGCCGGAGCCAGGATTCGAACCCGGTGGTGCAATGCCACCTCGCGCCTTAACCCACTCGGCTATCGAAAAGACTATAGAATAGAATACATTTATTCTTTAAATAGATCATATAGATACATGACATAGGACATGTCAAACTACAAAGAAACTTATAACTAGATATGAAAGAACAAAAATGTAAGAAAGAATTGAAAGAAAGAAATAAATAAAAGTAAAAGTATTGTATAAATTAATACATCAGACATTCCTCTACAGAATAAAACGCATTTGTAACCTAGATAAAAATATTTCTGTACTACCAACATTCTTTAAATCTGGAGTGAGTTTATTATAGAGCACAGAGCCCATATATTACGGGTTAGATTTATACAATTCAAGTCATGTATCTCATGTTGCAAGCCAGAATCACGACGAGTTCGATAGCTATGATATATATTTAATGAATTAAAATTGGTTAAATTCTTTCTTACCAACTTCAAAATTTCAAAGATGTACAGGGTGCGGCAGAATGGATGGGTGCTTTTGGGAGGGAGGGGAGTAGAGAGATGTGGATAAGGTCGCTCAACTCGGGGAGATACGCCATTTGTTGGTCACAATGGTTATCTGGACGAGAGAGCATCGTACGTTCGCAGTCGAGGAGTATTTGAAATCGGGAGAGTCTATGATTGTTGTACAACGGCGTTTCCGCCGACATTTCAATATTTGTCGCAGTGGTCAGGTCCCGAAACATTTCTGCAGCCCAATATCTGAAGTTCTGCTTATTAACAGAACTACATAAGTGAAAATGAGTCTCATCGCCCATCATGATTACTGGTTCCTCTTCGTCATTAAAAATCGGTTCCATCCTTTGGGCAAACTGCAAATGTTTGGCAAAATCTTCTTCATTCGGTTTTTGGACGATCATAATCTTGTAAACGTGAAAGCCAAGGTCTTTGTGTAAAATTCTGCGCAGAGTTCGATCACTGACTCTGAGCGCTGCGGCTTGTTTTCGGGCAGAGCGCTCTGGGCTGCGAAGGACCGCTTGTCTCACTCTTTCAATGGTAGGCAGTGTTCTTACACTTCGACTACGACCACGAGGTTTCGGATTAATTGTCGATGCAGTCTTTCTAAAATTGTGAACCCATCTGACGATTGTGTCATTTCTCGGGACCGAACTATGACAAATATTGAAATGTCGGCAGAAATGCCGCTGCACAACAATCATAGACTCTCCCGATTTCAAATACTCCTCGACTGCGAACGCACGATGTTCTCTCGTCCAGATAATCATTGTGATTAACAAATGGCGTATCTCCACGAATTGAACATTATCCACAACGCTCTACTCCCCTCCGTATACTACCCGTCCCAAAAGCACGCATCCATTCTGCCGCACCCTGTATAAACACGGTAGAGTAAATATTTTTTGTTGTTTAAATGTCAGTTTACACGATTCTCTAAATTTTAATCCGGACATACAGCGTATGGCCCCTTTTTGCAACACAAACAGTCTATTTGCCCGTGTAGAATTACCCCGCATAGTAATATCATATCGAAGAAGTGATTCAATGTTAGAGAAATAAAAAATTTTGACCGTGCTCAAACTAGTGATATTTCGTAATCTTTTCAGCGCAAAATAGCTACTTGCACACTTACCACATAAATAAGTTACATGCGCTTTCCAACCTAAAGACGAATCTACGATGTGATCTGTTGAATTGATTTTCCGCCATTTTTCACATACACATTCGATATGTGCACTAACGGGATGAAATTCTAAAACATAAGTTTTATTTTGATTCAGTACAAGTTTTTATTTTCAAAATATTCTCGAAACCGAGTGTAAATTGGTGTTTAATAAGTTATTGCGTCATTTAAAGATTTTCCACACGCAATGATTGTGATATCATTTGCAAAAGAACGCAGATAGATAATTACCTAGATCGTTTGTGTATAAAATAAACAAAATAGGGCCCAGCATACTCCATTGGGGAACTCCAAAGTCGACCTCTAGTTGTTATTCGACTAGGAACTGGATCTCGTGGATTTAAGTAAAAGTGTCGACGAAAAAAGCGCTGGGCGATTACAACAGAATAGTTATTTTTTAAATAGGCTTCAACTGCAAGACTACGTTGAATATTTGGCCAACGTTCCATATTCATAGCTAAACTGACATTTCTCACAAACGCTTTGACAAATGTCTTAAATTTCCATTTATTGCGAAAGCATGGCGACTTGATTAAAATTTATATATCATTATATTATATCTACACGCACAGACAGATATGTATCTAAAAAAATCGAAAAATATATTTATTTGTTTATATAATGCAGCTTAAATTGATTATCTATGAAAAAATGTTTACTTTGGCGCACTATTTCGTAATGCAATTTATTAAAGCAATGCAAATACATAAAATGAATAAAATATCTTAGTTGAGGAGGAATAAGTATACTGCACGGCATATTAAATGTGGTAAAACACTTGTGACTCTAAAATCACGTTTTTTTTTAGTTGTGTAAGACGATCTTCTTGAGCGTGACGTCAAAATTGTAACCTCTCCACATCATGTGATACAAAAATGAATAAAATCTTGGTTTAATTTTTTCATTTTGTAAATGTTAGCAATCGAATTTGTATCTAAAAGAAAACTATTAGGAAATGCAAAAGCTGGTTAAACGAAACGATTTTAATTTGTTAAAAGCATCAAAATAAATTATGTAATATATAAAAGTTAGTAACTAGTCACAGCTCCATTGTTATTGTTAAAGAACACGCCAAAACCATCGATGAACTTTTCGAAACTGTAACAAAATCCTACATTTCGCATTGAAAGAGGTTTTTATATATTCAATCACATTTTCGCTCTACGGAGCATTTTTTATGCAAAAATATCAGAAACTCATCAAGGAGGAATTTTAGAAAGTATACTAAATGTCGCAGCACGGGGACGTAATGTCGCCCCGATCACAAAATATAGAAAGTATAATGAAAACCGACTTTTACGTCATGCCTTGTGTTAAAGATGAGGACAAGTTATCCAGTCTCTAGTCAAAGTATTTTGAGAGTTTTAGCAAAATTTTGACGGGAAAATGATGAGTTTCAACGGTATTTGCCTTAAATCGGTACCTCAGTGATTCGGTGTCAAAAAGTATAGTTACCATGTACTCAGAACGTGCATGGGACGGCCTTGCCTGAACGTATGAATCTATAATTGCAGAATATAATTCAAAGTCGTTGCGATTCAAGCATTTTTAAGCTCCGAGAAGCGACTAAAATTGATATTGAACTGAAAATACGCCAACAGACAGGCAAGCAAAAGCCCACCAAAAAATTATAAACATTGTTTTTACTGAATCTTTTTGTGTAATCGTTAGCTAAGAAACTAAACATTGGATGGTAGTTGGTACATTATGTGTTGTACACGGGCCAGACTATAGTTTATCAATACATTTTTCTTGAACGTTTTGTAAAAACATAATCTTTAAAAGATTTAATATATATTTTTGAAATTTATATTGTCTTTTTCTTGTGTTTCAAAATTCCTTTTCAGGTTTAAATTTAAGAAAGTGTTAGTATTTACTTTGTTACATTTATAGTGTTACGACGTCCAATTGGTACCATCAGTGAAGCAGTTAAGCAAAAACGAAACAGTAAGTATAGATTTTGTATTATTCTCTGTTTGAAACAGTCGATTTGAACCCTTATTTGTGAACGTTTAATATCCACTTTGGAAAATATACTAAAAGTCCTTCAGACGTGTAAAGATGGATCGTTCGCATTATCTAAGGCTTTTTGTAATCTGTTTGGCAGTGAGTTATTTAGATTTATTGGTAAATTTTTGACCTTCCGTGGGATTTTGTCACGTTTCCTCAGTAATAGTCCATAAATATTCTGCATTCCGTGCAACATTTAATTTTCGCATATTTTTCACCCCCAAATGTTTTCCAATGGATTTATATCAAGACTTTTCGCGGCCCGCGGAAGAATTTCAATATTATTTTCGGCAAAATAATTACTTAGACAATGAGCAGTGTGTGTAAAAATTATCTTGCTCAAAAATAAAATTGTTATTTGGAGAAACAATACTCTGACTGAAGGCAACATTACATTTTCTAAAATTCAGTGTTCCATTAACGTTCCAGCATACTTCAAAAGCTCCTCTGCACATCCATGCTCAAACGTTTACGGAAAATCTGCCGGAGCTCTCATTTGATGAAATATATTGCTCTTTATATCTACAATGAGGCGGTCTATATACTCGAATATGTCCGTCGTGATATGACTGAATATTTTTCCATCAGAAAAAATGACCCTGCCCCAAAAATTCACTGCATCATGAAGTAGATGATCAAGAGCAAAACTAATTTTCACAGACGCGCAGTTCCTTAGGTCTGTTTTTCAAATTCGTCTTAAGGCAGTCGTTATGAAAGCAGGGAAGTTTGTCTTGTTTGTACATTTGCTTTCTTTGATGTTTCAAATGGATTATATCTGAAATAATCAACTAAATCAGGATCCTGCTCAACTGTATTAATATTTTGTCTTCCTATTTCTCTTTTCTTTCAATAAACGCTTCATTCTTCCATCGTTTTTTAATTAGATAAACAGTAGTTTTATTTAAATCAAATTCTGCAGCTATAATTCTTATAGGCCAACCAGTCTCAATTTTGGTAATTATGCGTAATTTTTTAATATTACTTAATAGCATCGTTATAAGTAAGTATACATTTATAAATACGTGTACATTTATATGCCGCGCAGTGTACAAATAGTCTAAAATTAAATTTTTGTTGAATATTTGGTGGTTATTTGCTATTCCTATTTATTACTCTTGTGACACCAACCGAATGATTTGAAATTTGGCATGTTGGTGGTGCTGCTTAGTTGCAATTTTTTTCGAGGTTTAGAATTAAGTGACAGTATTCCGCACTCCACAGATCGATAGGGAGTTCCTTAAGAGAAACCAATTTTTTCCTTGTCGAAATTCATCACGTAGAAGTTGAAATATTCGCGAGAAACCAAACCAGAATCACAAAATTATTGATTTTTTCAAAAACTCGTAAAAAAATATCTCGCGAAAGACGAACTAAACAGCTATAAAACATTTTAAAACATAAAAACACATTTTAAGAAGAGATTTTTTTATAAGATGAATTCCGGTTACATGAACACCATTAAAAGCATCAGCAGTTATTTAACTTATTTGAGGGTTTTATTGAAACTTAATATCTTGTAAACATGCGCCAATTAAAATTAATGCATGTTCCTCAATCAACCCTAACAATGTGTATGTACTAAATTTACCGGTAAAATATACTCTAAATATTCAATCTCCGTTCAAAATCTTCATACGCTGAACGTAAATAGTTTTAAATTGCCAGGTCACACGAAATATACAGAATATACTAATCTGCAAGGAATCAGTTAATTATGTGGTAGGTTCAGATAGAGTGACCCAGAACATACGACTTCGATTCCCGGTATTACTTACTAATCATAATCATTAACTAAATAACATAAAACGTGGGAAATTCGCTGTTCAACTTATGTTTAAGCACAGTATTTATTCCGCATTTAAGTATTTGCATTGCTTCGGTAAATGCACAAACAGCAACTAAAGCGGCCTTCGCTTATAACTTACAATTAAGAGATTTATCGTGATAGCAAATTGCATGGGAAAAAAGGAAAAACAACATTATTTTCATTCTGGTTGGAACAAACTATAGCAATCGTTATATTGATCTGTCAGGACCACATTCACAAGAAACCAGGTTACAATTCGGTATGTTATTTAAATACGTTAATTGTCACTTCTCCCTGGCAATAAAGAGGTTCAATATTAATTGGTAGTTGACAAGTAAAAGAATTTAAATGAACGTAGACCAACCAACTCAGCAGGTAGTTCCTGATATTACCATACTAGCAGATATAGCTATGTCGCATATCGCTTTAAATTCTTCGGAATCTAAATAACTGCTTTGGCATTTGGTGATGTATTACTGTTTAACATATAGGGCGTCCCACAAATAATTGAACTTTCCCCTGTACAAAGTGGCACCTTTGAAGAAATACAGCCTTCTAAAGTCTACGCTAAATTTGGAAAAAAAGACAGTTGGAAAGGTTCTACAAATTTAGACCCTTTACAAAACGTAATTGATAAAAGTTCAAGTTAATTGAAGTTACCACAAGAGGTTTATTGGGGGTGAATCACCTCTAAAATTCCCTAGAATTTTTCCCTACGCCGGACAATTATCTAAGTTTAAAATAGACGGAAAAAACTAATATTAGGTGGAGAAAATGTAATATTTATTACTATTTTACGTTTTACGAGAAGAAATGAAATATTCCCAATGATGGTTATTTTTTTATACATTTATTTAACGTCGGCCTATTTCCGCTACTGAGGCCTAACACCGACACCTGTAGACGAGCTACCTCCAACCAGGAATTTTGCCGAACCTCTTCCCTTAAGAAGAGTAGGGATCTTTTACTTGCCTAACGTTTAATAGACAAGGGTCCGACGGCTTTACATCCCCTCCGAAGGATGGTATTTCTCTTATACAACCCTCGCCTAAGGTTGTATAACTTCCGCGCATACACTGACATATAAGCCGCTGGAAGATGTGTGAGGCGAGGACCAATGATAGTTATACTTACAATAAGATAAGAAGGGGAAATATGCAACAAGATGGTATACAAAGATACATGTATATTACATTCTTCCATGATGTAGCGTATTCTTACAGCTTTTAAATAGTAAATGCCCACAGACCGGTAGCTCAGTCAGGGTTGTGGGTTAGTTTAAGTTTCTTTTTGAATATCTTGCCACATATATGTTTTTATATACATATAGGCACTAATTGCAATAAACAAAGTATGACAGGAAATTTGAAATAAGCTAGTGTGGGCGCCAGCCGATTATATCGACAGAAAGGGATATAAAACAGACAAATAAAATTTAGATATAAAAAATTTAATAGTATAAAATATAGGAAAAATGTGGTATAAATTTCAACGCGTGTAAAAAATTATATAACTTATAACATGGAATGTAAAAATAGTAAAAGTGGATATCCGCCTTTTGAGTTTTTCCTTGTAATATAACATAGACAATAAATAATTTTAAACGTGTAAACAACTTAGTAACTAACAAAAATAAATAACAAAAAGCAATGTAAATGCCCGTCCCGAAGTAGAAGAGGTAAGTGTATAGTTTAAATCCTATATTGCCAAAAATATTCGTATGAACCCATGTAACAGCTGTTTGATGGTTTACAAATATGATATTAATTTGCACTCATATAAAATTAATACGAATCTGCACCTGTTAACCAAAATAATACAAAGAAATGAATAAGTAGTAAAATTTGACACAATTAATTTTGATTTGTAACTAAATTTTGATTTTATATCACAATTATAATAAATTTATCATGAAACTATACTTTCGCTTTAACGTAAAAATCCTGTAAGTTACTTTTCAACAAAAAGCCACAGAATTCCTCTTGTAGGTGGTAAAATTTTCAGTAGGGAAGGTCTTGAAATGCCCACAGTTGTAAAATATTACATAAATACCTTGTGAATCCGGTAAAGTAAATGATAAAAAAGAATTGTTTTATTGGGAGGCCATTTTGTTGTTGGATTCGTTTAAATTTCAACCTTTTCTCCAGGACTACCTTAATTCTCGATTCGATAGGGCGAGTTTGTTGTTAATGCCTTTGTATTGGATTTTGAAATTCTCAATGGTGGTAAAAGAAAAAGAGGTGAATGCAGTAATCACGTAACAATACGGTATGGTCAAAAAAACCTAGAACAATAAATGATATTGTATAAAGAGCATATAAATTCACTTTAAAGCTCATGGAATATGACATAAAAAGCATTCTAATTAATTAGAACGTTACCTTAGATTTTATGAGGTTTTTTCACAAAAAATTCAAATCTACAAATTGCCACTTCACGAAAATTCCTCGGAGTAACTTTTTCAATACTTGGCACCTTTCTTGTGTGATCACATATGCAATTTTACCATATACCTTGCATTTATAGCTTAATTAACTGTATATGTAATGCTTCACACAATAGGTAGATGTTAATGCCTCTCTATCAATCACCGTTCTCCTCTATCTTTCTTTTGCCACCACATTCAGATAATTCCGAGAAAAAACGCAACTTTTTATAGTACTACTTATTTTTCAGTTTTAATTTATAGGATATTAATGTTTAGATACTAGGCAACCCAACATATCTTAAATATGTATGTTATTTAGACTGGTATTAATTACGAATTTAATGTGATGTACTCATTTGCACTTATACAGGGTTTGCTCAAAAAGTGAACCGTTACAATGAGTATCCAATCAAAGAAAATTTTTTTCTTTCAAATGTCAAGAAACATGACTTATATGACAAGTTTTGAACTTAAACTGTTATTTCTCTGATTGTCATATGGCCTATGTCCATTTAACAATTTTATATAATAACTGGTATTTTACTTATATTTAGCACGATCTGTATAGCATTTTGATCCAGTTTTTGTAAGTGATACTGTTTCAACTATCAAAAATTTTCTTTGTATAACTGTTAAATTATTTCACATTGTTTTATGTACCTATTTATTTATCTTAGGAGCTCAGTCACGTCTTTAACACTAAATTATGTGCCTATCTCTGTTACAGCACTTCAGAACCAATTGTCTACAAGCTACAGAAGCATTTACATCAATTTTTATTTAATTTTTATACTTTGTTACTATGTACATGTGGTTATTTTTCTTATCTGTGAAACATTCTCATTAATCTGTTATATAGTGTATCTTAATCATGTGATGTATTTACGGGATCTTTACAATACAGTTTGTAAACAATTGTGCAATTTATTAGGACAGTTCGTATTTTTGGTTATGTATACAAATTGCAAAGTAACTATCTAATCTGTGGTATGCAACTAATGTTAAACTATTATTAATTAAAGATTCCTTTTATCGATTGTATACCTGTCACTATTTTAAATGTGCGTTTAAGTCGCCCATCAACAGATGGCGATACCTGTACCACTTTACAGCTTTTATTAGTAAAACTATATTTTTCAAATTTGTATATTGATATTATATTGTAGAAAGTAATATTAAATAGTTTACCTTATTAGTTAAAATCACGAAGGGATCATTTGCCTGTCGAATATGATCTGATTGAGTCTACAAACTTTAACTGTGCGATCCTCAGTAATTTATGTTACACTGATATATTCACGTATCCAATTTTTTCTAAATAAATTAAATTCAAATCTTTTTCATTTTTGGCAATTCATAGTTTTCAAATCAGCTTCTACATTTATTCTACATTAAATTTAAATTTAATTCTACTTCTAAATTTATATTAATTCAGCTTCTAAATTTACAGTTATTCTACAGTAAATTTATTTCAATTCTGCTTCTACATTTACTTTTATGTATTAAGCAATAATACATATTAATTACTTTCACATACTAAGCAGATTTATTTCTCAGTCTTTTGGCATTTACGTAATTTCGCATTTACTTTTGCGATTATTACTTCTTCCAAGCCGCATGGTTGGATAATATTTATCTGCTTTTGTTAAAGTATTTAAGCCTTCGATTTTGCATCATTTCTACAATCTTCACATATCAACTACCTTTAAAAAACGCAGTCTTGCAAGAATAAATTGCCAAAGATATTTGATTGGATGTTTCACGAGACAATTGGGGCCTGAATTGCAGTACAGAGCTTCCTACCTTCATACTTTGTCTGGAAATCTAGGAGATTGGTATATTATACACTATTAATTTTCTTGCATTAATTATTCTTTGTTCGCTAATACAATTTTATAAGCATAAATTTTCACCTAAATTTATATTTCAAACAACTTCACATTATAAAATTTATTTATTGATGTAATATGCTTTATCATTCACTTTAAACAATTTTTAATTTTCCTTACCAATAATTTCAGTCTCGTCTATAGGAGGCTGGTTTTGAGAGAAAAAGAGATAACTCAACTAATTATCAACTATAGATAGTGCCAAAATAATATCAATTTTTCATTGTCTCCTTTTCACGAACAAAACAAAAATTTGTCTGTTATGATACATTCAAAGAGGGTAAGTTTCACATCTCTTACAAGTACTCCGAATCTACGACTCTTTGCTCCGGCTTAAACCAGCTAGTCATCCACATATGTTGCTCAATTATTTCCCAAAAATATATAATCAGGGAAAGGAGGTAACATGAACATGATACATCGTCCAAGTGGCTTTACTTAGTCTTTTACTGTAGCTCACGAGCTCTTAGCGGTAGTAAAAGTCTATTACCGCCGCTCACGAACGGCACTAAAAGTATTTGAAGAAGAAATAATACTATTGTTACATGTTTACACCCTCCAATAAACACTCCCAAATGCAGGTCCTATAATTTCAACACGTATTTCACTAACCACTGAATTATTAATCACTAAATGACAATAAACAGTCCTTATAATTACACACTAACTTTAACTCTTAATTACTATAAATTCACTATATGTTACTGTACTAGTTTGTTGCCTGTTCTTTATCTTATCTGATTACTTTATCATCTAATATATAACTCACTCCGTGCGTTGGATGCGCTTCTTATATATCCGTGGCGCTTATTATCGATTCATCCATTTTTCTCCAGACCGTTCCGGACAACTTATCGGTCCTTCTAATCTGTCATTCCAGATGTTTCTACCGTTCTCTATTCCATCCGCGATAACGGCAGCTCCTTTTACTTTGCTACTAGGGATTAGACCTCTCTTCGTAAGAGGGCGTGGACGTGCATATAACAGTATTTTTTTCACATCAAAAAAACATGGTTTTATAACAAGTTTTGCGCACTTAAATTGTCACTTCACTGACACTTCATATGAGCGGCTTGCAGATTGTTTGGCGGATCGGTTGGCACTGAGTTAGTCTTACTTCACTTCGACCTAAAGGATTTTTTGAGAAATACCCTATAACTAATTGTTACCCAGGATTCCAAGACTTTTTACTAAGCTTGTGATTTTCCTGGGAGCTAGGCCTTTGCCCTTCGAATGCCTTTATTTAGGCATTCCTGGGCACACAGATCTGTAGCGTAAATTTCTGCCTCGAAGATGGTTGGAGTGTTGCCAAGGGCTATGGATAGGTTGCATTTAGGCCCCGTTACGCCCACACCTACACCTTCAGCCTTCTTAGATCCATCTGTGTACCAGATGAGTGACCCTTTCTCCACCATAGCGCTTTGATCCTGCTCGTTATACGGCTTTCAATCAGTACATCAAAGGGCAGCCAAAGTCTTGCTTGAATGGCACTGAGTTAGTGGGTTTGGTCATGAACAACAACTAGAGTAATGATTACATTTTGATTTTTGAAAGCAAGAACCTAGTTAAAAAATATCTTGATGCAATTAGACATAAGGTATATAATAAACAAAAAGACAAGTCCATTTGGGATATCGATGTTGAAGGTAATAGTTTGATGAGGTTTCATTGAACATAATCAGAATTTAGATATCTACAAGCACACCGGGGTTGACAACTTGGATCCAAATTTGTTGCAAATAGCCTAAAATTATGTAAAGCTGTAATGCAAGTAAAATATACCTATTAAATGTTAATGGAGTTAGCACTGATCCAGCACAGTAATAACAATTAAAGCCGTTAAGTTCCTCTGTTTTGTAAACAATTTACTGAAACGAGAAATAATACATTAATGTTATCTTTCTGATAACATTTAATTAATACATATATTAATTAGTTAAAACTAGTTTCAGCTTATGTACTAGCTAGTCGGTACCCATAAATTTTCATATATTAGGACAGTTAGAAATCAATGCTGACAATGGCGGTTTATATACTAATACAAAAGCAAACACAGTTAGAAGGTGAATTTGTATGTAACATCATTATTTCATTTCATATTATACTAATTTGTTTATCATACGAAGTCTGGATGTGACATGTTGTAAAGTCAGGTATCAATTATTTATATGTAATTGCACATCATCGTTAGTAATTTAGCGAGTGTGCCAGTTTACTGTGTCATTTATATACTTATGATAATAATTCCATATCGTATCTGTATTATCACAAAGACAAGGATGCTGGGATGCTGTTACTAAGCTGGATCTAATATAATAAGCTAGCAATTTCTTTAGATAAGAAAAATTCATTATAATGAAAAGTTGCAGTTAATGTGAAACAGTGACGCGGAAAGCTCACCCAATAATTATGGGAAATTTGTTTGTTTAAGACAGTAAAAAACTTTTATTCTTTCGCCAGCATTTCGTTTACTAAGGGTAAACTGAGTTCTGGAAAAATAGCTTTTTAACACCAATTCACAAAACTGGTCCTAGAGATTATATCAAAAACTACCGAGCCATTTGTATCCAATCTGAGATACCCAAATTTCTTGATCGCTTCATGACTACAAAAATATCATATATCATATATTAATAATGAGCAACACGGTTTTATGCGTAAGAAGAGCACCTCAACTAATCTACTTCTTTATGAAACATTTTATTCTTAATGCTTTCGAACATCCGTCAAAGTGGATTCAACTATTCAACTTATACTGATGTCACGAAGGCATTTGATTGTCTTGATCACGTGTTACTCATAGCCAAATTAACTGCTTTGGGTGTCGAGGGTTGCATGCTTGAATGGATTCATAATTATAGTCCAAGTAGGAATAAACTGAGACAGAAAAAACGTAACAAAAACTTTACGACCTCACTAACGACCGCAAAGCATCTCGCTCGTTTTTAATGCGCGGCGAGTCGTTTGATAGTTTGATGTTAGCCATGCCGCCGGTGGCCCGCGACCAGTTTTATTTGATAGCTTATAATTAACTGTGTTTATGTGTACAGTTGGATAAAAATTGGCTTTGAAGAAAGGGAGTTATTCAAAATTTTCGAGATATTGATACTGAACGATTGTTATAAGTACCGAACCGAGTAGACTAAATATTAATTGTTTAATTATTCTTCTGCGTTCATATATTAATAACAATAACAGGACTTAAAGGAAAGAATATACTATGTATTGCCTTTCTGTTCATCGCAAGGAGATCTGATTAGTTGATGGTATGGTGCCTATGTATGATATTCTGATTTTCTAGATTTACCTACAAGTCGAGTTTAGCATTAGCTATCAAATCATACGATCAGGACACACTTACACAACAATCATTTCTTACGACATTGCCATATGTCGCATCTGAGACTCGAACTCCGAAGAAGTAACAGTGATTAGCCGTATTGTCTCTCACACAATCGCGGTCTAACTCCCTGCCACCATTTCGGCAACGTATTAAAAACGCCTTAAGCATCTCCACAGTAGCCAAGATTGGAACCTAGAGCTCCTTGGTTTCAAATTTAACACGTAAGTAGTAATTCATACTCTATTAATTTAATTGTATAAATAAGCATTAAATTATTTTGGCCTTCATAATCTTCTTTATAATTTGTCTAGACGTACCTGCAACAAAGAATGAAGTTTGTTAAAAAGTTTAAATAAAAAAAAAACATTATTTAGAGTAAACGTTTCTCGACGAATTCAGTACATGAGCGATTGTTTTTTTTTAATGACATCAAACTTTTTTACAGAAATTGTTAGCGATTTTCTTCTTAAATTACTGTATAACATTTTTGTAATATCAGGTTAGGCCAAATCCCAAAACTTATGATTACCTTTGTTATTTGGCATGAACGATATAATCAAAAATTAAAAATTTATTGATCACGCTGCTTAGCATTTTGAATTTTCGGTTTAATTGAAAATGACTTAATTTTTTTTTAATTGAATACTTAGAATATTTTGACATTTTCGAATACGAAACGAACTACACAGAAAAATCAACATAAAGTGAGACAAAGTTTTTATTTAAAAAATCGTAACACAAAAATGTTAAGACAACCATTAACTTACAATCAATGTACCTTTGAAAGTAACGATAATATTAATGTAGGCTATAAATAATATTCAACGTATGCTCCATCCGCAGCTGGTAATGACTTAATCGATCATGGGTGGCGTAATAATATTTATTTCTTCAGCGAATTTGATTTTGTAATTCTTGTACATTATGCGGTTGGTTTTTACACATTTGATACTTCAAGTATCCCCATATGAAAAAATCTGACGTCGATAGGTTAGAAGGTCCGGTTTTTCTTACTGGACTGAAGATATAAATTAGATAAAAGAGCATTTTTACTGCTATCTGATCTGATTAAGCAATACACTTAATCAACGTTGACCCTGAATAATAATTCAGGGCCAACGTTGACTTTACTTCATTTTTTTATCAAATAATTAATGTAAAATCGTAATTTAAAAATTGGCGCAGTCGGTAGGCTCCACGAATATCAACACAATAAAATGTTCATTTCCAATGAAATTACCTTTTACTAAATTTTTTGTACTTACACAAAAAGTAGCAGCTCTGTAACTTCGGGGTGCAATGGTCATGCTACGGCCTTTAGTATCTCAAAAAAATTAATAAAAATTTACGTCAAAATGTTAATGAAATATGAAAATTAAAAATAACTTGAATAATGTCTATAAAATAATGATACATGTTATTATTTTTGTGTGATGGGACTGACGATAGGGATTAATTTATCTAAATTCTAACGATAATAAATTGGCTAAAATTTTGAAAAAATGTACGAATAGCTCGGCAATACCTGTTCAAATAGTATGAAGCATTTTTAGCATACTTTAAAATAAATTTCATCCATTATAATTGACCCATGGACAAGCGAACACGGGCTTACTCGAATTAAAAATGTTCTGCAAAAAATTTCAGTTTCATTAAAAATTAAAAATGAAGAAATTAAAAGTTTAGCAGGGAATTAAACATGGATATGTTTCATGCTGTTTATTATTCCCGCTATATATACTCTAAAGGTACTATATTTAAAGTCAAGTTTGTTGTTTACGCTAGTTTACATATTTCCATAATAAATTTTCCTAGTTTCTTGTAATAGTCGCAGAGTGTCAGCTAAAGTTGCAAACGAATATAAACGCGTTTCAAAACTAATTCAAACTTACATTTAAAATAGTTAAGTTTGAGGACTGCGCTATTAATATCTTTGAAATATTAAAGTGTCCCTTTGGGTAATTTACGTGCACTAACAAAAAACTGTTAATTACCCGCTGGCAATCTGCGCTAAAGTAAAATACTGGTGTTAAATTTAAAGCGTTAAATACGATATATTTTTCTTGACGATTTTGTTGAAACAATTATCTACGTGATATAAACTTAAAATTACTTATACTAAAACTGCTACAAACGAAGTTAAGGTGAGGTTCTACATTTCTACATAAAAGTTGGGTTGCAGTTTTAAAAAATCAGTCGCTTTATTGGTTATTATTTTTTGTAAGTTATTACAAATTGCGTATTTTCTCCTCGATCAGACAAGTTGTCGAGAAAATTTCTCGTATTTTTGAGAACACCATTCATTCTTAATAATAAGTCTATATTTAGCACTTGGCTAGTAAAAATACAGATATCTAAAACTAATAAATTGCACTCTTGTCTATTGCTTAAATAACTAACACTTCACGCTTAAATACGTTTACATTCGGTGAAACCTTGAATGCCTCAGGAAGGACATTAAGGAGGCGAACCCCTTCGAAAAACAAGGATTTTTGTAAGAACGGCAGTTTTGTTATAACATTTATTTAACGTCGGCCTATTTCCTCTACTGAGGCCTATCATCGACGCCGGTAGACGAGCTACCCTCAACCAGGAATTTTTCCGAATCTCTTCTCTTTCGAAAAGTAGGGATCTTTTACTTGTCTAACATTTAATAGACAAGGGACCGACGGTTTTACATTTCCTCCGAAGGATGGTATATCCCCTACACAACCCTCGTCTAAGATTGCATAGCTTCCGCGCATACACTGATATACAAGCCGCTGAAATATGTGAGGCGAGGACGCGGTATTCTTTCCTATTATTTGAATATAAGAATATTCGAAGAATGCCACAAATAACTTTCAGACAATATTTAGACGCGGCCCTCGAGTTGGGAAAATAAAAAATTGGAGACGTGGGAGTTTAGAGCTGAGACCCTGGAGGGCTTCCGTGCACTTTATTTTTTTGTGATAAGTTTTCTGGTTCTATTTCTGCTGTGATGGTTAGGGTCAAACGCTACACCCTGTATAATGGTACTCTGGATCGGCTGAAGCACTGTGGTATCAACCTTCTCGTTGCTTAACACCGTATAGTTTTAAAGTTTTTTGCAAAGGTCAACGACTGCACCCTGTATTTAATGTTTTCGAAAAAATAACACTTTGTTTTAAAACGAAACGAACAATTATTTATTTAAACTTTTCTTGGACAGAGTTTGGAAAAGTATATTGTAGATTTTTTTTTTTACAGAGTTTCTTTTTTATTGCTTGAAACTATTCAACAACATAAATTCTGTCAGTAGAATTTATTGAAATTGTTTATGGAAATATTTAATTATTTTATTAATTCTGAAAAAATTCACTTGGTGTGAGATTCAATTTGGCCGTATCGGCTAGAAGAAATATAAATATTAAAAAATAAAAAGAAAATAGGGGCACTAAAGGCGATTACTTAAAACTACTCTTTTTAACCAGGTTTCGGCCTGGGAAGCTAAATCGGGACAGCTAGTCACGAGAAGTTGTTAGGATAGGTGGTTAAGAAAGCCTAACTAGACGGTGGGTATCTACAACTTTAGTTAAATAGTAACCGGACCGGAAGCACTAGCACATAAGCTTATTACACTAAAATCACTTTTGAGAAACTTGTTCCACTGTATCACGTCGCGAAAACTAAACATAGGAGTCACTGCCGAAACACAACTTAACTTCGGCTCGTTGCACGCCAGTATTTATACTATTTCGAGAAAGTTTCGTTTTTCTCGCCCCGTCGAGTCTCGCGGAGAGCTGGAAGATTACATGTTGCGCAATACTGGAAATTCTTTGAATTTGAAAATGAAATTTATATAGAAAAATCGGCGATGCAAAGGGGAATTTATTAAAATTAGAATGAAAGTCGGATCTATTTTGGTTTAGAAGTTATTTGAAGTTTTATATGTAAAATCTGGCTCGACCCCGTAAGGTATCAACGGAGGTCCGATATTAAAAGCTGTAACGCCGTTAAAATGTTCCCGATAAGTGCCTAACGCATGAAGATAAGATATTAAAAATGTTCCTAACGGGTACGAATCGAGTTGAGCGGAGATATTGTATGCTATTATACGAGGGGTGATCGAAAATGGGGGAAATTTATAATAGCAATGGGATAGCGGAAATTTGGTGAAATGACATTTGGACTTTTAAGACTCGAGGCACGGAACGTGATTTGAAGTATACAGGGGTTGATCGAAAAGTAAGAACGGAAAAATGCGAAATGGTTTTAAGAAAGTTGGGAAACGGACTCGAAGGTTAATTTTAAACGTAGTTACGTATACGAGGGGTGTGGTCAAGAAGTTTTGAATTTTTTGAAAAAGGAATTGCTTATAGCAAATGGACGTATTGAAATAAGATGAAAATTTGGGTTCGGATGGTGATTTTGACTAAGTTGATGATTATACGGGGGCTGTTTTTCGTGATGAAACGGTTATGAATGAGTGTAAATGAATGTTTGAGGTTGGAATTTAGTGAATTTAAGTTATTTATGAATTATCCAGTGTCGGCTAATTTTCTCAGATTTTTTTGAATTTAACTGTGGTTTTTTGATGTGAATAATAATAATAATAATAATAATAATTTATTTTCCTTCTTGACAATACAAAATATTGTATAGGAATAGTCATGATAAGCTTACATTAAACTAAAATAAAAAATATTCGGACACTGAATAATAAGATTTGTCTAATAGAAAAAGCTTTAACTTTTTCTTAAATACATATTCTGACTTATTACATTTTATTTCATCCAGTAAATGGTTGAATATTTTAGCTCCCACAAATCTTGGAGACTCAGAAGTAACTTTAAGTCTGGCATAAGGCATATGAAACTTATTTTTTTGTATTGTATTGACGTCATGGTACTCGCTATTTAAAATAAAATTATTTCTATTAATAAAAACATACATACAAATTTCAAAAATATACAGGCACGGCAAGCTAAAAATTCTAAGTTCTTTAAAAATATTTTTACATGAGTGGGCGGTCGGTACGCCAGCAATACATCGAATAATGCGTTTTTGGGCAATACAAACATTAGACGCTAAAGTGGAATGTCCCCAGAAACAGACTCCATACCTTAAGCGTGTGTCAACTTGAGCATAATATAAATCAATTAATTGGTCTTTATTTAAAAACGCTCTGATATTTCGAAATAAATAAGTGATTGATGCGATTTTAGAAATCAAGATCTCACAATGATGCTTCCAGTTCAGGGATTCATCCAAGTACACCCCTAAAAATTTTTATATTTTCCTCACTATTGGAGATAGTGGTACCATTCATGTTAATATCTAGTCTGTTACATTTTTTTTGTCTGTTATGAAATCTAATCATGTGAGTTTTTTCGGCATTGAAGTGTAAAGAATTATAGGAAAACCAATTATTTAATTTAGTTAAAACATTATTGCAATTATTTTCTAAAATATTGTCCGTAGGATTAGAAATAATAACGGAGATGTCGTCTGCATACATTGTGAAATATGCACTTGATGGTAAAGAATCTACATCATTTATATAAATAAGAAATAACACAGGGCCCAATATGGATCCCCGTGGAACACCCCATTTTTTTATGTAGTTTGCCAGGTGGCATGAGATTATCTGCTTTTTGATGTTTTTTAGAATTGTTTTAATTTAGACTTGTAGGGGACATATCCTACAACACTTGAAACGGTCACTCATCTAAGTACTAACCGCGCCTAACGTTGCTTTACATCGCATATCGAAGTATGTACATAATAAAGACGCGCCTATGCTCGTCCCAAATAATAACTGATTAGCTGATGATTATCTTAATGATTTTATCGAAAACTGGAAGTAACTCAATTATGAGATGCAATAGGGTATATCCAATTGCACAAAACAGCTTCTTAACTACTTTTATATTTAGCCAATTATCACTAGTATTTTTATTTTTCAGTTCACAAATATATTTTTAAACTGTCCTAGTAGGCCAATCATCATAGATTCAAATCCAATCAATCAATCAATTCCGAACTAAATGAAATTCAAATTGGTAAATTGTAGAGGATTAAATTTCCCGAAATTTGCACGATAAAACATATTTTTTGACCCCATAGGTACCGAGATACAGAGTTTCGATATTTATTGTCCATTTTTCAACATATTTAATGGATTTGTGGTATCTACTCCCATTTACATAGGTTCAACTAGCCCCCCCCTCCCCACAACCACCATGACCTCCTCCTCCTCCTTTGAGATGTTCATATATTAAGGTTTGAAAGAGCATAAAATAACCCAGCTCGTCTTTGTGTCGTAGATGTTCTTAGGTTGAAAAAAAGAACGTTAAAAGATAGTATTTTTTTATATGTAGTATATTATAGCGATTCTTATCTAATAAAATAAATTTGTAAGGAAAATTTTAAAGTAGGGAAATGTATAAATGTTAATGAAGTAAAGTTAATATTTTAGGCGTTTGGCATCCTACGGAGTTTCATCTTCTTCACGCTTTTCTTCATCACCTAGCAGTGCTCCATAATCACTTCTTCTTCGTGCTCTTCTTCTCCTTCTTCGTCCTGGAGATCATGCACTGGCGAATTTTCGCATGCATGCCCCGAGCAGTTCTTGCAAAGGGTGGAACACCGCAGTCCTGCTTTCTTGCAGCTGATTGATGTTATCTGGGGCTGCATTACATGTGGTCCTGATTGGACGACCCACCGTCTCGTCAGCGACCACCCCCAAACTGACGGTACAATATCGTTACCCAGTCATGTTCGGAAAACATGGTAGGTGGCCGCGTCTTTCGTAAGTGGCAGTCTGGCCAATTGGAATTTAGATTTGGTCACCGACTTAGTCAAAAGTTGGTATCAGAGGTTGTCGAGGGAATCTGTTTCCATGTTCCCTCTATACAGTTCCACCAGAAATTTCTCGCCTGCCTCGGAAATCTGGCAGGGGGTCGCTTCCGGGTCTTTGAATATAGCTACTAGGTCATATAGGGAAGTGTTCTCATAAATTCTGCAGACCTTCTTCTTTCCTTGAGAGGAAGGAGGTTGAAGCGATATGGCACCCACTTACTGCATGCAGAAAGAGAATATCTTGTAGGTCAATCCTGCATGAAGCTGCTGAATATGTGGGCGTTACCTCTCTCACCTTTCTCGAAATAGATGTTTTTGTGGGAAGTGGAGGTTAGCGCTGTCAATAACACAAGGAGATCTTCGATATTGCTGTGTGGACGATCATCATGTCTGCATCTTCAGTAGCCTGTTTCACCTCAATCCCCTTCGCTGTCATTTCTGTCATCAGCATTGCGATAATTTTGAAGTCTCAGTGACTTTTTCAATGCCCTCTGATATTTCCTGTATACTATCTAAATAGAACTTATTAGAATTTTCTTCTGCCGTTCCATTATACTTCCCATAATTAATATCTTTGAAAGTAACTTGTTTCCTATCATTTTTTTAAATATTCTCCACATATTTCTGCTGTCTCCTTTACATCTATCTATATTTTGATCATAATATTTAGTTTTTTCACTACGTACTGTTGAAACCACCTTATTTCGTAACCTTTTATAGTCTTCCCAGTCTATTTCAGAAGTAGTTATACAAAAATTTTTATATATGCTTTGTCTCTCATGCACTGCGCCTGCAGTACTGATTGTGTTATCCAAGGGCATTTTCTCCATTTATGTTGATTTTCTTTCGGAGCTACTTTGTCTATTGCTGTCTGAATAACATTAATAAAATCTGCATATAAAACGTTTAATCCGTAGATGTATAATTCCAATTGGCTCCTGTTAATTCTACTATTATTTCTGAAATGGTCTCATCTCTTAAATATCTTTTATGAACAGTCTCTAGTTCTTCGGGAACAGTATTAAACGTGAACTCTGTGCCAATGATTTCATGGTCACTTTCTCAGGAAAATCTTTTGGAATCTCTTTAGCATCAAAGTTGTTCGTGATTATATAGTCGATCAGAGTGGATGACCTAATGGTTATTCTAGTTTCCTTCATTACTATTTGTTTAAGGCCTGCTGTAGAAAATTAACACTGTTATTTTACATCACGTTTTTATGTCGTAAAATTATTATTTGAAATGGTAAACAGAGGAAATTATGTGACATTTGGCTACGGAAACATGACGTCGCCCAACTGAAATAGTAAAACATAAATTCTAATCGTCTATTAGATCGGGGCGTTTTATGTCATCCATAATACAACCGGCAAATGGAATTTCTAAATTATGAGTGTTTCATTTAAATTACTTGATTAATATCTAATACTATTTTAGTACAAATATAGCAAAGGAAATATATCGAGAATATTATATTCTTAAAATTATTTTAGACTAATAATTGAGAAAATAAATGCAAAACGAAAAGACACACGATAATAGTGTTATGTGGATGCCCACGCCTTCTTACCAAGAGAGGTTTAATCTTTTAAAGGAAAGACGCTAGCCATAGGGTGATGGTTCTCCAGTGGGACCAGAGATGGCGCTTCCTGGCAGATTTGATATTCTCTACCATAGATGTACTAAAAAAACCAGGAGAATTCGTCCGGAACAGTCTAGGGTGGCATGGATGCATTTGGATAAGCGCCATGGAGTATATAAGAAGCAGAGCCTATGAGCTGGGCAGTTCAGTTCTGACTTAGATGCCATAGGATGATGGTTCTCCAGTGGGACCAGAGACGGCGCTTCCTGGCAGATTTGGTATTTTCTACCATAGATGTACTAAAAAAAAAAAAGAGGAGAATTCGTCGGAACAGTCTAGAGTGGCATGGATGCATCTGGAATAAGCGTCATGGAGTAGAGTATATAAGAAGCAGAGCCTATGAGCTGGGCAGTTCAGTTCTGACTTAGACAAAGTGATCAGATCAACAGAAAGAGCAGTAATACTGTTATTTTTTCTTCAAATACTTTTAGTGCCGCTCGTGAGGGGCAGTAAAAGCAACGGCTAAATGAAAAAAAAACACAAACAAATTAATTTAATCAACAATTTGACATAATAAAACACATTGACATTGACTGATATATTGCGACCAACATTATTACTACAATGTCTCTAGATTGCGACATCTTTTGGATGGAAGAAGAAGTTTGCAGTATCAAGTGACCGTGTCAAGTTGCTTGTATATAACCTGACAATCTATAAGACTGATATAGAACTGAGTGATTTGGGATGCATTTGGCGCAATCACGCATAAAATTAAGCCTGTCAGTGTGGCATTGATCGCAAACAAGCCTCTTTTGGTTGAAAAATAAAAAGGTTTTGGGCCGAAGAGCTTAGATTACGACTCCTGAGGCCGTATGTGCACTTTATTTTTGAACTTGTGAGATTCGAGTGGGTTGCTCCGAATTTGCTGGTCAGGGTCAATGCTACACCCTGTATATGGTTTTCTTGATTTATTGTTCACTGCTTATTTAGTTTACGAATTTGTTTTTATCACTGAATGTTTTTAATGCCTTGGACAGAGTCAAAGGCTACAGCCCTGTAGGTATATATCTATCGAATAATAGACAGAAAAATTGTAGATTAAAAATTTGCTTCGGTTAAAAATAAACTTTTATTTAATGCGCTGGGGCAAATTTATTAAAATTGAACTATTTTTTAATTGGTTTCGACCAAGGAAGTAGCACGGCCACTCGATTTTATTAATTTAAGCATCGGATGAAGCAATATGTAAACACATGGATTTTTTGTAACTTCAGTCGCGTAGCACTGAAACTAATTTTGAGTGGAAACTGACTGAGCCAGAGCTCGTCAAGCTCTACTTTTTATATGGTTCGGCGGGGGCGTAGCGTCAGAGGTCTGGAAAGATGTCCCCCGCTAGTCATTTGGACTTGATTGCGCAATATTGCACAATATTGAATTATGCATTATGAAAAATTAAATATTCGGGACGAAATGTTATAGGATGAAATTGGCCATAAAAAGGGGAACTTTTTGATGTATAAATGAAATTTAAATCAATTTGGGTATGGAAGTTATTGATAATAACTGTTGAAAAAATTAAATTTGGAAATGACTCCGCAACGAATTCGAAGGTCTTTTAAGCTATGTTGATCTCATATGAGAATGTTTCTATGTGTTGAAATGAATGGAAAGTAAGTTTTGATATATCGGAACATACGAAATGGAAAGAAGTTTTGATGAATACTCAGCTGGCACATCGGGAAAGTGAATGAAATGTATTTTGATGTATGAATTGAAACCTGAATGGGAAGTTGAAATTGAGAGAAATGATTTATAGATGGAGCGAGTTATAACGTTGTGACTTGGGGTGTGGAAAGTGGATGTGATGTGAATCGAGTTAGTGAGGAGGCTGTATTTTTTAGGGCAGTAGTTTGTAACTTTTGCTGTAAATTGATTAATATGAATGTTTGAGTGATGTTGTTGACGAATTTGGACTGCTTGTGAATTATCGGGCTTATGTGAATTTTTTCAGATTTTGTTGGCTAAAATTGTGGTTCTCTGCAATTTTAAGTGTCTGAATGACTTCTTTTTAATTGGTTGACTGGATGAGTGTGAACAATACATTATTTTGAGCTTTTTGAAAGGTACTATAACAGCATCTGCGGAGATGTTATTTCTCTGCCTAGCATCATTAAAAGTAACATTATCCTTGTCTTCTTTACTATAAACTGCTTTGAATAGGTACCGTGGCCAGCACTCCAAATTTCCATAGTTTCATTCGTAGGAAGTATTTTTATGTATATATTTATTTTAATTTTTTTTATTTATGCAGTCTCCTAGTGATGTTTCAGATATTACTTATAATTTTAGATAAAATCAGGAAACGTACACTATTTTCCAATATAACTTGAATTTGATATTAACCATTAAAACTCAATAAACTGGGACTAAAAAAATCTACGTCAAACATCTAAACTACATAAATAATGAAATATTTCAAAACGTGTTATTATTAATGTACTCTCGTATGCATACGTATACACGATGTATTAAATTGTAATTTAATTATTTTACATTAGTTAGCAAATGACAACAAATATTAATTATCATCATTTTCATACATAAACAGGTTTAGCCGCTTACAAGTGTTTCTCTATCAACCATTTAAATTTATCATTTCATGTACATAAATAATTATTAATTGTACTCATTTTGTATTTGTGCTGCATTTAGTATAGTGCTAAATAATGCGGTAAGTGATATAAGGTCGGCTAAATTAAAGTGACATATCAAATTCAAATTATTCCTGAAACAATTCTCAAAATACTGAAAATTCAGAATTCTGATTTTATAAAATTTACGTCAATTTCGTAGCTTTTTCACACAACCTTACGAATATAACTAATCGGCAATAATTTGGAACGTAGATCTGTGATAAAATATACAAAATAATGTTCTGTGTTCGGTCTCTTCTAATTTATGTCATATTTTATTGTTATTCTATGTATTGTAGATCCTGTTGTTTACGACAACTTCACTGTTGTTTTATTTTCTAAGTGGCTTCCCTTTGTTGTCTCACCTACAATGATAAAATTTTGCCAAAGAATCATTTTATATAAGTTTTACCAGAATGGTAAACGGTCATACAATTGAGCATTCTTAGCATATTTTGCATCTATGCAATTTTTTGATGTGACTAAGAATAAAGGATTTGGGTTAACTAAAGATAGCAACATTAAATATGAGTTGCGTTTTTGCTCTTCATGACAGTCTCATATTCACTGATGTGCCATTTTCATTTTTCTCTTAAATCTTTATCACAGTAGACGCATCCTTTGGGATAACCCAGTTAGTCACGCGGCGTAGCTTGTCATGAAATAACGCACATAACAGTAATTTTTCTTTTAAATTTTTCCTAATAAATTATTTACAAAATCATGTTCTTGTACTTTATTCATAATCTATTAACTAAACGACTTTGTTTATACTACATAAACACTGATAGAAAATCATATGCTAATTGACTCAGATTACCAAATATAAAAACGTTCAATTTTACTTCCTTCCCCTAAAAATAATAGACAAGGAAAAGACGAGACAGAATATAATGACGCATCATTTATTGCCAGGTGTAATGACGATTTCTTCTGTTCTAAAAATAAGGCCGCTGAAAGCATATCATTTCTTTAATGTAGTTCACTTTATAAAAACATTTGTCATTGTGTAAACATAGGAAGTGAAATAAAGCTAAAGATAAAAGTAAAAGATCCCTTTTTGAAACTAAACTGCTTACCATTTTTTATTGTGTTGAAAGTAGATCAAAGATCTTTGTTTGGGGCGTAATCATCTGTTTTTATCAAACAATAATTCTCTTTATATACAGTCAGTGAACTTTGATGGAATTAATTAGAGATAAAATAAGTTTAAAGCATGTATTAATGGCTTGATATTAGGGTAACACGGGATATGGGATAACTGAAAGTTGTTAAATCACCTGAGCTTTTAATCAATTTTGTTTTCTTATTAGGATTTTCTACCACAAATTTGAAAAGATAAAAATAATTCAAACGGATATGAAGTTTGGCACTATTTTTTAATTTAAATTAACTAATTTTGCAAACAACTGAAATTATTGAGTGAAAATATCACTACACCTGTCATAGTTCTACTTAGGTAGTCTTATACTTTTTTTACCAATATATGTATTAAAAAAAAGTTATGACCAAAAATATATTTTCTTAACGGACTCTCTCTCTCTCTCTCTCTTGGATATGCATCAAATATACTAATTTCTATAATAATACAAAGAACGAAATAAATACTAAAATAATGGGGTTTACATACTCTGATTTCTACATTCACATTTAAGTTTACTATTGTTCTTTATGTACATGGTGAATAGAAAGATTTTATTTAGCATTTTATTGCCATATTTTAAGTGTTATTGAAAGGGGAGGCTTAAATTCATACGATTTATTTTATCTTTATCCGTGCTGGCTTTCTAAATTAATTATATGTGTATATTTCTTGTATGTTAATATTATAAACAGAAAGATCAGCACATCCTTATCTTTTAATCCTTTATTTTTTCTTAAAGCGGCTCGGGTGGCGTATCCAAGATGTATTTGGCATTTTAAAAATTTGTATACAGGGTGTCTCACCGGGAACTGAATCGATCGATATAGAGAAAAGTACGCATCAGAAAATTTTGAAAATTTAGATAATTATTAGTAATGTCGGTGTGGCCAATCCAACTAAAATAATTGCAAGCAGCTAGCACTTCCGTTTATACCGGAAGTCGATACGTACTTGCTTATTTCAAATGGCACACCCTATATATTTTAGGGTTTTCGAAAAGAGCATAAAATTCGAGTCGAAAATATGTAGCATATCCTATACCTAAACCTAGCCGCTTCAGAGACATTTCACATTTTATAGAAAATTTGACAGGTGCAACGGTTTGCAAGAACCGTTATAACTTTCTTCGTGTAAAAGATCCTCGTTTGCTTCTTGTTACGTAAAAAGAACACAAGGAGAACTACGTTCTACAACTGAAATAAATTCAATAATATCATACCAAGTGTTCCGTTTTTCGCGTTACATTTTGTCAAGTTCAAACCGCGAAAACTTGTTTAGGTCAAATGGAACACCCTCTATTTTTTTACGTCAAGTTGTGACAAATTGAATTCCCCTTTTTCTGATACTAACATTGTGGGGGTTAAAGTTACAGCTTTTTGAAATATTTGGGATTTTATTAGAAATTCATGAATTGTTGTAATCATTTCATCAAAATAGCCATGACTAGAAACAATCAGTCATTATCTTTTGTCAAAAAATGCCAGCCCGTTTAAATTACACCCACAAAGACTTTTTAAATTTGTTTATTATTTATGGAGAATGTGATAAAGTAATATCAAGAACTTGCAGCACATTTGCTGCTCGATATCCACAAAAAACGCAAAATAACACTAACACTGTAACATACGTATTAATCGAATTGAAGATATGGCATGAACTAAAATAGCAGAGATAAGATCAATTTAAAATATGATTTCATTTTAATTTAATAATTGCTCAAAATTCCGCCCTCGAACCTCGACACATTTTTCGCACCTTCGGATTAGTTCCTCATGGGTAGCTCTTCTAATTGGATCCTGTGATATGTTTTGAAATGCATTTCTTACTCTTTGCATACAATCTTCAATGGTTGTTAATGGGCTCTCATAAACTTTATTTTTAATAGTTCCCCAAATGAAATAATCCAGAACTGATAAATCGGGCGAGCGAGGAGACCATAACAAAGGTTCATTATTGGCAATCCATTGATCATAAAAAGTTTCTTGTAAATAATTATTAATTAAATATGCGTTATGTGGGGAGCACCGTCGTGCTGATAAAAAATGTTTCTATGTTCGGCGAGAGGGTAAATTTTCTAAATAGTTATTATTCAAATTTTGTAAGATATTCAGATATTTCACCTAAAAAAAAAAAAAATACCTATACATATTAGCAGAAGAGAAAATTTAATTTACCGTTTAAACTTTCCTGATAAAATTGTAATGCCACCACTCTATCGTTTCTTATGGCACAGTAAACATTGAACTGCCAACTTTCCTGAATGTTTCGTTCTCTGAATATATGAGGATTTGAGTCACTCCAATAATGCGAATTGTGTCTATTAAAACGTCCATTTTTAGTAAATTTTGCTTCATCTGTCCATATAATATTTCCCAAATAAGAATCGTGACCCTCAGACCTTATTAGAATAAACTCACAAAAATTCTGTTTACTTAGGAAATCTGTTTCTTTTAATCCTTGAACCATATGGAATGAAAACGGGTGAAACTTATGTTTTAATAAGATTCTGTGAATTGAATCTTTGCATAGTCCCGATTCCAGAGCAGCTTAATGACATCCTTGGAAATGCATGGAAATACCCCAGATTCTATTTCAATGTTTTCGTCATCAATAATAGGTTTTCTTCTTTGTATTTTTGCCTTAACAGTCATAATTTTTAAAATTTTCCAGTATGCGTTTTACAGTGTTCGGTGTCGGTTTCCGTTTTTCTGGATATCGAGTAACAAATGTGCTGCAAGTTCTTGACATTACTTTATCACATTCTCCATAAATAATAAACAAATTTAAAAAGTCTTCGTGGATGTAATGTAAACGTGCTTGCATTTTTTGACATAAGATAATGACTGATTGTTTCTAATCATGGCTATTTTGATGAAATGATTACAACAATTCATGAATTTCTAATAAAATCGCAAATATTTCAAAAAGTTGTAAGTTTAACTCCCACAATGCTAATATCAGAAAAAAGGGAATTCAATTTTACACAACTTGATGTAAAAAAATACAGGGCGTTCCATTTGACCTGAACAAGTTTTCGCGGTTTGAAGTTGACAAAATGTAACGCGAAAAACGGAACACTTGGTATGATATTATTGAATTTATTTCAGTTGTAGAACGTAGTTCTCCTTGTGTTCTTTTTACGTGACAAGAAGCAAACGAGGATTTTTTACACGAAGAAAGTTATAACGGTTCTTGCAAACCGTTGCACCTGTCAAATTTTCTATAAAATGTCAAATATCTCTGAAACGACTAGGTTTAGGTATAGGATATGCTACATATTTTCGACTCAGAATTTTATGCTCTTTTCGAAAACCCTAAAATATATAGGGTGTTCCATTTGAAATAAGCAAGTTGGTATCGACTTCCGGTATAAGCGGAAGTGCCAGCTGCTTGCAATTTTAAGTTGGATTGGCCACACCGACATTAGTAATTATCTAAATTTTCAAAATTTTCTGATGCGTACTTTTCTCTATATCGATCGATTCAGTTGCCCGGTGAGAGTATATTTCTTTCTTTCTCCCGGTTTCCCGGTTGGTAGACACCCTATACATTTTTAAATAATTTTCTTCAGGTTGATATTAAATATGATTTTGCCTTATCTATTTTTAAATATGATTAATTTAAAAATGAATAAGACAAAAAAATGTTTGTCTTGTCAGTTTGATTCAATTAATGATTTGTTTGTAGTTCATTAAAATAATATATCATAAAAATGGCTGGAAAGAAAACAAGACAGTACTGTTCAAAAAGAATATGAAGATAAATCAATTAGACTAACTAAAAACCCTGGATTTGCGACTGAAATTGTCATTTGTGTGTTAAGTAAAATTCCACTATTTATTTCTACGATTAAATTCGGTTTAACGGAATGCAGATCATTTTTAATTTCGGAATTATTCAGGGTATTCCCATTGTTTTGATTTGACGCTCCAATTAATGCAAATCCCAAACTAAATTGTCTAGTCTCGTGCCGTGTCGAGAGATATGAATGGCATTTCTTTCCAACACTAAATAACTGAGTAATTGTGCATGGCTATCACAGCACATTATTTGATTAAAGCCATTAAGCTTCGTTAGCTTCATTCAAATGTATTCATTAGATTAAAGTAAGTCACTATAAACTGAATTTAAACTACAATGCTTTTTATTTCATTTCTACTTGTTGAACAAAGAACCCATCGTGGAATATTTACCTTCTCTCTATCTTTGTAGAGCTCTGTTAGTTTAGAGCTAATTCCATAAAAATGCAGATCAAAATGGTTTTAACGATTCTAGGATTGAGAATGAGAATAAACTAGATATTTTGTACAGGGACTGTTAAACATTTCCATAAACATTATCCTTACTATATAAAACTAAAAAGACTCATTGAATAAGAGTTATTATACCTTCAATTGATTTTATGCGAATTTACATAATTAGCAAGTAAGCAAATTTTTTTAGAATTACTATACACATTTTTTCTGTATGCAAAATACCGGATGACCCAGAAAATACTTTTTTCTACAGTACTAAAAATAAAATTTTTAAATTTGGGAAATCAAATATAGGTATCAATGGCCACATTGGGTGGTAAAAAAATCACTAATGGTATGGTCGGAAATTGAAACAACTTTCTTATTTTAAACAGTACCCTGTATATTTAAGTCACTTTTCTCATAAAGATGTAATTTCTCTCTTCAACGCCTTTTTTCAGATTTAAAATCGGATGAAAAATAACCTTGGAAATAACATTTATTTGCTATTTCTAGTTGACTTTGAAATTCAGGAACAAATTTAAAAAATTTCGAAGAATTTGAATAAAAGGGTATGTTTTCCCCATTTTTCCATTTCATGGAAATTCAATTTGTCATAACTCCAATTTTTCAAATAGTACCCGTGTGTTTTATTTTTTTTTTCAGATAGAGTGGTAAATTTGCGTAAGACTGGCTTTTCCCGATTAAAAATTGAATATAAATTAAAATAAATATTAAGCTTTTGTAGAAGCGTTTCGAATTATGTGTCCATATCTTGCAATAAGCTAAAAACGTAGAGGGGAGGTACTTTCTGGGTCACCCGGTATATATATTTTAATTTCTGTATTTATTAATTTATTTAAAACAATTCCAATTCATGAACATGGACTTTCAGTAAAGTGGCCGCAGCATAAATGGTTATTTATGGAAATATTTGTTACGGTTAATTCAGTTGCTCCACTGCAATGTCTGCTCCAAAACAATTTTTTTTATTATATGGATATATAAAACTACTTCTGCCGAATCTGTATATCCCGAAGTAAATGGGTACGAGAAAGAAAACAAAAATCGTTTACGTGAAAGCGAGACGTAAAATCTGATTGTTATATTATCAACGCACCAATCACAGTTTCTCGAGTTCCCCTCTCACGGCGACCGCATTATACTATACCGTGTTACATGACCTGCGTCCATTTAACAGCTTTATAAAAATAACTGATATTTATTTTTATTTAGCACGATCTGTATAGCATTTTGCTTTAGTTTTTGTTAAACGAGACTACTTCATCTAACAGAATTTTCTTTGTATCACTGCTAAATTTTTTCACATTTTTCATAGATTTATTTTTGTATTTTAACATTAGAATCATATTTTTTACACCACCTTCTGTTACAGCACTTCAGATCACCAATTGTCTCTACCATACCTGGAAAACATTTACATTCATTTCAATTTACATTTTTTACGTTGTTTACTCTGTGCAAAATGTAGCTATTTTTCTTACCTCTAATACTTCTTACAGGCACACCTGATATATAATGTATTTACTGGATCATCACAATGCGGTTTGAAAACCTATCTAAACAATTTACATTATTTCGACAGTTCATAATTATTTGATTATATTTGCAATTTATTAATGTCATAAAACATTTCTTATCGAATATTAAAAATTTCTTTACCGATTCTATACCAGTTCAATGATTTAATTGTAAAAAGAAACCTAACTAGGAAAGAAATCCTATTATAGTGCACTTCTGAATCGATTAAATTAAGCTCATCAACAGATGGCGGGACCATGCTAAAGGACTCAGGGCCGTAACATCTTTGGCGGGCCCCGGGCAAAATTTAAAAAAAAATGGAAAAAATTAAATTGCGTTGTTACCTTCTATTAACACAAAGACATCAATCAGATGGTTAAATACAGTATAGTATAGCCTAGGGTCTTTCTTCTTGCCTTTCTCGCTGCGAAGTCATCAATGGCCTCATCAATGTCAATCGTCTTTGCCAGTTGAGCCTCCACTGCTAGAACACCTAAGCTGGAGAGTCTGTTGCGTCATTGTTGACCGTAGCACATTCTTCACTCTCCTCAAAGTTGAGAAAGATCGCTCCGCACTAGCAACAGTTGCAGGGATAGTCAAAAAGAGGCGTAATGCAATAAATAAATTAGGGAACGTGTTGGCAAGATTGGTTTTGTGCAGGTGATTCAACAATTCTAAGGGGTTTAATTATTCATGTCCAAAGTTGGTGGTATAAACTTTCTTAAGTCTTTGTAGCTCATCTACTAAATCTTCTTGCAAATCTTCGTTATATTTCAAAACCAGATCTCTAGATTTTGATTTAATTTCATCTTCTGGCATACATTTAAACTCCCAAAGGATTGCGCAGGGAGGCAGGAGAGAGGTTACGTTATCTCAGCAGTGTTGGAAATGACACAATAATTATCGTTTTTAGACTATAAATTCAACTGCTACACGATAAACGACTGAAAGCATGTTATCGTATAAAAAAATACAATAATTTTGATAAGATATGATAAATTTAGTAATAAACACGATAATTTTGATGAACATAATAATTATTAGAATTTTTTATACAAAAAATAAACGTTCTAAAAATAAATAAAAATCCTGACGGGGTACCACGATTAAAACTGTAACACAAGAAAGTTTACCTTATTAGTTAAAGATTTGAAACAGCCATTTGCCTTCCAAATCTGAACTGATTGACATATATGAGCTATTATACTGTGAGATCATCGACTACTAGTTATTACATTCTCCATATTTTTTTCTGTATTATAACACCATACAGGTAAATTTTGTTTATTAAATTTTGTCAATTACTTTATTAATGTGCTTTCACTATTTAAATAAAATTAGATTCAATATCTTTAATTTTATGTAACTAAAATTCTACATGTAACCACATGGTAATAAAATATTTTTTTCTATTTCTTTTGGCAATTTAGTTCGCAATCAGCTAATTATCTATCCGAATTGCTGTATCAGGACGTGTCTAGCTTCGCACACATACAGTTTGTAATCATAGGACTACATTAAAATTTCTTTTGTATTAAAATCCTCTCTGTACAATTTTCTTCTGATTTACTATTTTAATACACGTCAAAATTATATTTTAATAAATTTATATTTCTTAAGATTTTCTTTTAAATTTCATTTTTCAAAATTACTTTCTAATTTTTTGTCAATGGTCAAATTTTATTATTCTAAATATATTTTATCATTCATTTTAAAAATTATTTTTTTCCTCACCAACAAAGTTCAGTTTTATCCTGGTTTTAAAGAAAAAAAATCTACTCATCCTTTGCTATAGATGGGTGCCCTCTTAACTTCAAATATTTCATTGTCTCTTTTCTCCAAACAAAACAAAATTGGTTTTAAATATTCTGCACACAAAAGGGTAAGTTTCACGTCTCTTGTAAGTTCTCTGAACCTACGACCATTTGCTCGTGCTTAAACCAGCTAGCCGTTCCCATTTGTTCATTGGCTATTTCAAAAAAAGGATAATAAACAAGTAACATAAATCGTGCTCCACGTTGGGAACCATTTATATTACCTGTTTATTATCCTCTCTTTAAAATAGCCAACAAACAAAACAAAATTGGTCTTATATATATTACACACACAAAAAGGTAAGTTTCATCTCTCTTGTAAGTTCTCTGAACCTACGACCATTTGCTCCGACTTAATCCAGCTAGCCGTTCGCATTTGTTGCTTTGTTTATTGGCTATTTTAACAAAAAGTTAATAGGCAACAACCGTTTGCTGCGACAATACCGATGTTCTGCTTTGAAACACGACAAGCTGATAATAATAGTAAATCACGAAATGTGCAGCATATTGGGACCAGTATTGTTAAAGAACACGATAAAACCCTCGGTGTACTTTTCGAAACTGTAACAAAATCCTACTTAGGAAATATTTCGCATGAAAAGCGTGCTTCACGTAAAAATATCGTGGAGGAGGTTTTTAATATTCTTAATCATATTTTCGCTCTACGGAACGATTTTTATGCAAAAATTCCAATAACTCCTCAAGGAGCGTCATTTTAGAAAGTGTAGTAAATGTCGCTGCACAGGGACGTAATGTCGCCCCGATCACCAAAATTTAGAAACAATAACAGAATTTGGCTTTAATTTCGGAAATTTCAAAATTAAAAACCCTTTTACGAATCCACGTTGTTAAGCACTGCAACTCATGTGAGGTTTAAATATGAGGACAAGTTAATCCAGCGTCTATTCAAAATATATCGTGAGTTTTAGCGAAAATAGCCTTTAGCGACATGGGACCCCCCTCATTTCCTAGCAGTCGATTTTGACGGGAAAATGATGAGTTTTAACGGGATTTGCCCCAAACCGGTTCCTCAGTGATTCAGTGTCAGAAAAGTATCTTTACCATGTATTCATATGTGCATGGGACCGCCTTGCCTGAACGTATGAAATTGTAATTGCCCAAATATAATTGAAAGTCGTTGCGATTTAAGCATTTTCAAGCTCCGAGGAGCGACCAAAATTGATATTGAAATAAAAATACGTGAATAGACAGGCAAGCAAAAGCCCACCAAAATTTTATAAACATTGAACTTTTCTTGAATCTTTTTGTGTAATCGTTAGCTCAAAAACTGCATATTGGATGGTAGTTGGTACATTATAAATCGTTCCGTTCCTCACCATGTGTTGTACACGGGCCAGACTATTGTTTGTCAAAACATATTTCTTGAAGTTGTTGTAAAACATAAATTTTTTGAAGATTTAATATATATTTTTTAACTTTATATTGTCTTTTATTTGTGTTTGCAAAATTACCTTTCAGGTATAATTTTAAAAAAGTGTTAGTACCTCCAGTGTTAGGTTTATAGTGTTACGACGTCCAATAGATACCATCAGAGCAGCAGTTAAGCAAAAACGAACAGTAAGTATAAATTTTATACTATTCTGTTATAATAAGCTTTCATTCCTCTCTCCCATTTCCAAATAGAGTATAATAAGTATACATAATAATATATAAGTCATTTTATCATAATTATTATTAACTAAGAAATTGACGTTTTACAGCAGACTTGCAAAAAGTTATATATTTCCAGTTGTGTTCTTACACAAGACGTATGCTAATTTTGAAGTAATGATTGTCGACTTTATTGTCTGTCTTGTATAATAGACGTAGAATTTATGGGTAGAAATTGTTTATCCGTCTGATATATTTCCTTAAAGTAATGATTGTTGATATATTCCAATAAATTTATGAAAGGAAATCTTTATTAGCGAATCATAAAGTGCACTTTGGCTTTCAAACGTATGACCCATATAAGTCGAGTACAGTAGTGCAAAATTATGTAGCACTTAAGTCGTAGTGTAAAAAATACAATGGCACACATAGATGTATATTTTTTTTAATCTGTGTATTTGTAAATGTAATTGTATCAAATTTAAAATTAAATTAATCTTAAATATGTGACTGCATAAATGGGTAAATGAATTAAGGAAACAAAACAATAACAACTCGTCGTGGTAAATAGGTGAAAATGGCAAATAAACTAAATGAGAAAGATGCACGAATTTTAAAAATCCTTAAACTTATTATTTTTCCATAATATGTACTATATCAGTTGAGAATAAAAGACTTATAAAAAAATTTACTCAATAACGTGACTGAAAACGGGTTTTTATTGATGTGATGTCACAAAATACGGGCATGTCAATAGAAGCGGTATTAGAAAAACACAGTTTACTATGATAAAAGTACGTAAAAGTATATTTTTACTTATCTAAGAAGAACAGTGTAGTGTTTTGACTGTTTTGTGGAGTTTGAAGACTGCTTTAATGGAGCGATGACGGACATGGGATTTTTGCAAGCCCAGTCGGACAATTTACCCAAAGTAGATGCAGTCATGATGGCAGCATTTTTTGAAAACAATCGTGAGTTGATAAGTGCAGAAATTAAAGGGGCAAAGATGTAGGTTTGTATGGACGTTTATTTTTAAAAGCTTTTATTAAACTTGCAATGTTAGTTAGTTTGTTTAGGACAAATCTTGGAATCAAAATTTCGATTAGTTCTAATTTTACACGTGTGTATAAGTTCGGTGACAATATACTTTAACATTTTCATATAAGAAAAAACAAAATGGCGGCTTCAAGATGGCGGACGAATTTACTGTTTATGATCCGATTCGCCTCAGAATCGATATCTGAGGGTTTTCTAGGTCGCGGATTATGAATTTTCAGTCAAAATTCGGAAACTCAAAATGGCGGTGCCAATATGGCTGACGACTTTTGTCATTTAGATCCAAATTGACCAAAAATCGATATCTGGGGGTTTTCGGGGTCGCGGATTATGAATTTCTAGTCAAAAATTTAGTTCAAGACGGCGGACGACTTTACCGTTTATGATCTGATTCGTCTCAAAATCGATATCTAGGGATTACAGCATATCCAAAGACTAAAAAGTAAAAATTAAATTATATAAAAAACATTTTTAAAAAAGCTTTTATTTAAATGCTCTAAAAAGTAGAAAAAACTTTAAAGTAAATGAAACCCATCATTTTGTTACATTATATATTTTTTTTATGATATAAAAGCTTGTCGCGAGCGATCTCCTTTACACAGGAAAATGTTGCTGACGCTAAACTAAACTAAAGTTGAAAATTTTTTGACATATAAAAGAGCACTCAAATTATCAAATCCATTTTGAGATATTAATTATTTAAAAATTTGGTTAGCAAAAGTAGAAATGGCCCCAGTTGAGCCGAAGGACTCCAGGGCCCCCGCGTTAAGGTTCCACTCCCCCCTGTGCTGTAAAATGTAAAAAATGGGACCCCATCCTGGCAAAAAAAATAGGGCCCTTGTAGTGTAAAAAATGGGGTCCTTGTACTGTCAAAAAATGGGGCCCCGGGGCTGTAAAAAATGAAGCTCCGCCCCCTTAGCGCTGCGCGACCCCCGTGCTGTCAAAGGGCCCCGTGTGCCCTCGCACTAGGGCCCCCAGCCGGCCGCCGCAACTTTGGCAACGCGGGAAATTCAAACTGTTCTAACCTCACCAGTGGGCCCCGTTTCGACATAACCTAAAATTTTTAAACAATTTTCTAGGCTAAACTTTTCTCTAAAAGCAATAGTTACTGAGGAAGAAAAAAGTGGAATTTTTAGGAATTTTTTCACATTTTATTTAATGAAAAATTACGCCACCACGTTTTCAAACTAGCGCATAGTGAAATTATCATTTCTCATTATTTTTAGGAGCGTTTAAGCAGAAAATCTGCCATACTACCCGATTTATAAATACATAGATGATTTTAAGCAGATATCGCCTGGGCTATACGTGGAATGCCGAGTGAAGCATAGAAAAAGATTTCAGCTTTTGTGAAATGACTAACTATAAACGGTCGGTGGCTCCCGGGCTATAATGGAGTAAAAAAATCCGTACACTGTAAAGACAAAAGCCACAATCGAAGTTATATGCTTTCGGAACTAATATTGCAACTTTTAGTATGAGAACAGCATGGACGTATTCAGTGTACTATCACAATATGACAACAGTTTTAAGTTATCAGTAAATCTCGTTGAAATGGTTATTACATTACCAGTAAAATATAGTCCCACGAGAATCATTAAAGCATAAAAATTACAGTTGAGATACTATTTATCGATCCTTACTATTCACCGCAACACTTTGAATTTATTATTTAAATTTTTATCTCTAAAACGATGAAAATATAATTTTGTTGGAAAAACAAATAATGTTGTACATGTATTTATTTGCTACCGTTATCATATAGATCACATAAACATTTTGTGGCTGGATCACATAAATGCACAATGATGTGAGGTATGGATTAAATTTAGCAAACCGTCCGGGAGTATGTTTAGCAAAATAGTCTATTAAATTTTAATCAGAAAATAATAATAAAGTAAATCTTTCAACTTTAGAGTCTACTGATAAAAATACGGCTATTCAGCGTAATAGACTAGGTTTATTTTCAGAAAAGTACGTTGCAAGGAGCATTTTATGTTGCAATTGAGTAAGCATGTTTTTCTCGCTATCCCGATCCCACTGAAACCGAAAATCAGAGTTGCCTAGTTGAAAAATCGACCGGAAGTGAGATATTCAAGATGGCGTTCAATATGGCGCTAAAAAACATAAAACATTGTATTTTCCTTCCCCTGTGACCTATAAACGTGGTTTAAATGACTAATCATATATATTTGAGGTTAAGAAACACGTTTAAATACATTCCAACCTGACCGAAAGTAAGATATTAAAGATGACGGCCAATATGGCATCAAAAACCATAAAACAGCATATCTCCCGTCCCCTTGCGATCTAGAAACATGGTTTAAATATCGATTTATATATTTTTGAGATTGAGGAATACATTTAAAACACTTAAACTTATCCGGAAGTAAGCTATTCAAAATGGCAGCCAATATGGAGTCAAAAACTATACAACAGCATATCTTATTCCTTCTCCTGTGACCTAGATACAATATTGTATTTTTTTGAGGGCAAGGTACACATCCAAACACAAAAATTATATAAAAAAAAATGTTTAAAAAAAAGCTTTTATTTAAATGCTCTAATTAAAAAGTAGAAAATAAACTCTGACATAAATCAAACCCATCATTTTGCTACATTATATAATTTTTTTATGAAATAAAAGCTTGTCGCGAAATTTTTCTGTATAAAGGAGATTGCTCGCGACAAGCCCTTATATCTAAAAAAATATGTATAATGTAACAAAATGATGGGTTTGATTTACTTCAGAGTTTATTTTTTACTTTTTAGAGCATTTAAATAAAGCTTTTTTTAAAATATTTTTTTATATAATTTTATTTTTTACTTTTTAGTCTTTTGATATGCTGTAATCTCCAGATATCGATTTTTAGAGGGTAAAACGGTAAAGTCGTCTGCCATTTTGAACTAAATTTTTTATTAAAAATTCTTAATCCGCGACCCCAAAACTCCCAGATATCGATTTATCGATTTGGACCTAAATGACAAAAGTCGTCAGCCATATTGGCGCCGCCATTTCGAATTCCTGAATATTGATTAAAAATTCATAATCCGCCACCTATAGGCCAGGAAACGAAGAGATGAATTCGGAGATAAACAGTGCTCAACGGATTATTGTTTTAACTTGTAAGGTTGACCCTTAGGAGTAATATATCAAAAGTCCCCAGCCGTGGACCTCGTGCGTTAGGCGGCAGGGGGTGGAAAGTGCCGGTTTGTAGGTTTTTCGTTATTATCTCGAAAACTAAGCGTCCTAGCGAAAAGGCCACTCTATACAAGATGAAAGTAATTGTTTACAAAAAAGGTCTTATTCATAGTTAGTTAAGGGTGTATGTGAGTTTGAAAATGCTAATAGCTGGAAATAACTGTATGTTGTGGGAGGTAATACTTAACAAGTAGAAAATTTTATAATATTATAAGTATTTACAAGGTCATATCAAGTAATTTGTCGAGTTCATCGTCAATATCATCATCATCGTCGTCACCGTTGATGCTGACGTTTGGAAGGCCGTTGGTACACGAAGGGCCGCAAGTGCTGCACACAAGCGAGCAGGGTATGCCTGCTTTGCGGCCCCCGCAACCAGTTGTGCACCCGCAAAATATGTTATTTAGGACGGATTCCGTATCACAACCGCTGAACGAATAGAGCAATATAATGGTCTACGCAAATGGCAGCTTTTGGAGGTTGGCCACATTATACCAATGTGACTCCGCCTTTCACTTGCTTAGCTTGAAGAACAGCATCTCTTTCTCAGGGGGAGTTAGTGTAACAAGTAACACCAACAGGTCTATATCCTCCCCTATGACTGTGACAGCTTGGTGCTGGTCAGCCGCCTGCAAACCACAGCTAACGATTTTGGTGTCAGCGTCTTCTGTGGCTACTACTGTTATTAGTCCTTGTGCTCCTATTTTTTTTGTTGATGAGCCTGGTTTTGTTGGACTCGTTAGCAAAAAATTCTCCTGCTGAACAGGACATGGTCTCATCAAAGTGGATGTTGACTGAGGATTTTGAATGCCCCCTCCATTTTTGCTCAGCTCTCTGGTGCACCGTAGCCATCAAATATCACAGTGCACTGTTCATCATAGTGGTTGATGATGTATGTTTACCAAATGTTGAGCCAACATTCCACCTGACACGATGGAGCAGGAAGCCACCGTCAACTATGTTGTAAGTTGATTTCAAGTCATGAGTTGCGGTGTTGTCCAGTGGTAACGCTTCATACAGGGCAGACTTCTTCCCATGCCGTAGACCCCCTTCGTTGAAGAGAGCCTAACGAAAAAATGAATAAGACCTTTCTTGTAGACAATTTAATTTACTTTCATTTTGTACAAATCGGCCCTTTCCATCCCCATCCCGCCTAACGCACGAGGTCCACGGCTGGGGACTTTTGGTGTATTACTCCTAAGGGTCAACCCTACAACTTAAAACAATAATCCGTTGAGCACTGTTTATTTCCGAATTGGGGAATTTTTCGGTCTTCGTCTCCTGGCCTACTGGAAAACCGCCAGATATCGATTTTGAGTTGAATTGGATCTTAAACGGTAAAGTTGTCCGCCATCTTGAAGTCGCCATACTGAATTAAATTTTTGACTAGAAATTTAATCGGCGAACCCCAAAACCCCCAGATATCGATTTTGATCAATTTGGACCATGACAAAAATTGGTGTGGTCATTTTGAATTTTTGAATTTTGACCAAGAATTCATACATTGCAAGTTAAATAAAAGCTTTTTAAAAATAACATT
Source organism: Leptura quadrifasciata (assembly GCA_963675555.1). NCBI lineage: Eukaryota > Metazoa > Arthropoda > Insecta > Coleoptera > Cerambycidae > Leptura > Leptura quadrifasciata. The sequence continues at coordinate 29,637,060 of OY776677.1, read as the reverse complement.
TATTGTTCTACGTATAATTCAAAAGATTAGGAATTATATCTTAAAATGTCATTCAAATTAACATTTAAGCATTCGCCTTTACAACTGAATAGTTTCATGCCAGGGACAGATGACTTCCTTCCTGCAATGGCACAGCCTAGTGCTATATTGCCTCTTACATCCGCAAATGCTCATTTCCGGGCAGGTCCTTGAAACAGCTGGAAGTGTCATCAATACTGGAACCAGACGATCTCCTGCAATCCTCCATCCACAATCCTCGCGAGCTGGAAGCTGTGGTTTCGAAATATCCTCCCACATATACACCTTTAAAAAATAAATATAATAAATAATATAATACACGTTTTCTTTCCGTCAAGGGTGCCTGGCAATAAATCAATGTTGTCAATAGTACTGTGTAGAGTTATTCCCCTGGACATCTTCATCGCATTTTAAGTTAGGAGGAATCACTGCACCAGTCCGAGTATCAAATCCTTGAAGACTTATTTTAGCGAGAGTGGTGTCTGCCTGTAATACATTTTCATAGCTCATACAGTGTCAAGCAGCATGAAACAAGTTCAGCAATTCTCTGCTGCGTGTCGTCTGCTAAAGTGTTAAGTAAGGCTGACATGCTTTGGTGTAAATTTTTTCTCCATTTGACAGTGTGCCCAATATCTTGGGCAATGGACATCAATACATCACTTGATAACACTTATGTACTGTTAGTGACTTCGTCGTTAAAATCTACATCGTCTGTATCTGCTTCGTTTTCTATGATATCAAGAACTTCCACACTTTGCATTAAAACACTTAGGAATAAGTGTAAAGAATCTGGAATGACTTTCTTACAAACTTCCTTCAAAACGCAGAAAACTGAATGTTCCGGAAAAGGCTTGAGTTTACCTCGGACTTTCAAAGCAATGTGGATATGAGTCTGGAAATCGTCATCTTCTGGTTTGTAGGATGGCAAAAAAATAACCTCGTCTTCAAAATACTCATGTGCAGCTAACGTCTTGCCGTTTTAGAATAAGTAGCACTTGTCTTTCATGTATGTCTCTATTTAATGGCTGGAAGAACTTCAATTTCTCTTTGAAATTACTTCTTCTCGACTGGAATGATTGTGGAACTTCAACATTAATATCTCTAGACAGTTGAGTATATTTTTTCCATACATCATCAAAAGAGAATACTTAAATGAAAAGAAAATATATTGTTCTTAACAAGATTAAATAATTTATGGTAAAGTTAAGTGATGCCTTTTCAACAGAAGAAGCAAAGTAGGAACTTTTTAAGGTTCTTTTCTTCCACTTTTGTTTATTCATTATTTATTTTGTGTTTTAAAAGACAGCTGCTGTGATACAATGTTTCGTTGGTGATCAAGTCACAACTACTACTTATCTTGACATGCAGCATGGAATCATTTTCCGAGACAGTTATTGTTGCATTCCTGTTCGCAGACGTGACTTGCCTCAAACGTCCATTACTTGTTTTTTTGACAAAAATTTTTCATCAGTTTTTCCAGTCATTGATCTTGTAATGTACTGAGACCTAGCTAGTACTTCCCTTGTTGAAGCTTCTGCAGCCTTCTGCACATTCTCTGTCATGTTCTTCAGCTTTCCTATTTCTTCTGTAGATGTAAAACTCGTATAATAGGATTTGTGATACAAATAAATATTTTCATCATTCTTGTTATTGTTATTTTCAGTATCATCACTGCTAAATAAATTCAAAATTTGATGAGAAAGGAAAAAACTATAATGGAGAAAGCATAACATCTATACAAATTTTGAGGTAGTGGCCAACAGATTTTATCTGCCATTTTGTTAAATAACTGTCATTTTTTAAAAACAATAGCCTTAAAAAAATTATTTTATCCTTAGAAAAAAGAAAATGGCAATATGCGGCTAAAATTTATATCTTGTGAGAAAATGAAAAAAAAAATGATAATTTGTTATTTTAAAATATCGTTTAGGGAGTAGTCTAGTAGTAGTACTATAAGTACTTTTCATTTTTCGACTTTAAAGACAATTTGAAAACAATCCATTATTTTATTACCGTAAGGTAAGGTAAGGTAGTTCTTAATAACTTGTTTTTTCATATTTAATATTTAAGTAATACATTGATTTTTGCGTGTGCAATTTTATAATAGTGGTATCTCTCTTCAAGACTTTTTGAGAGCCTATTTATATGATACTTAGCTACAGTTTAATTAAAACACAAGAGGGAGAAGCAAACAAATTTTCATTATCCTTGTCTTTGTAGGCTGATGTTGAAGTAATAAACGCTTAAAAAAATAATAATTTCCGTTGTGAATAAAGAATTCATTGTTACTGTTATTATGTTTATTTTCAGGGAATTAAGTAAATTAAATACATCTATAGCGACTTGCCGTATTTAATTAAAATAAGTCGGGTTTTTTGCTTGTGAATTATAAAGGCGGCACCAGCGGAACAAAAAAATATATTAAAACGAGAACGAGGAGATGAAAAAAAGTTAGATAGGGTGGCAAATTGGAATTGAATATTGAAACTTTTAAATATTTAAAACCTTTTGTCAACTGGAGGTATGACTTGTTTTTCAACGGCGTAGACGAGCATAAGAACTCCACTTCACTGCTATTCTCGGCTACATAAAAGAATTTCAACTCGATTTAGCCTAAATTACTTGACTTCTTAGCTAAACTTTCGCTGAAAACAGTTTACCGGCTCCTTAAACGATCCTTTTTGTCACCTTTTTAAGTGGCAACTTCAACAAAACTAAAAGAATAAGATAAAGAAAACATTGAAGCTATATCATATCAGCTAAAAGCGTTTAACCAGTATAATTTATGTAAAGATGCCGTGGACGTCGATAAACATAGAAAAGCTAATCTCTGGAGAATTCAATTTTAAAATCTAAAAAGGCAAGTAGGTACTTTATACGTTTTTCAATATACATTTTATTTATTTATTTTAATACGATATACGGGAGATTTATTTAATCTGGCTGTTTGAAACTTTTGCTTGAAGTATCATTATTAAAGATGGGTCCGTTGATTCAGATGCCAAAGACGGTTTTTATGCAGATATAATATTATATTGTAAACATCTACTGAAACATTCCTAAACGACAGAAAAACAAAATGTTAATGTCAATACGTAAACTAGTTGTAAAACGTATTACATGGTGTCATTGGAATCATTTCCAATTAAAATAACCATACAGTAACAGTGACAAAAAAATTCTTGTAGTCTAAAATACTTTTTGTAACGCCATATCCTAAAATGACATTTATTTGACAGTTTCAATGAATCAAAACAATGTCATTACTGACAAGTGAAAAATAAAGGAAAAAGTGTGAAATAATAAACGCCCCATTAAAAAAAACATTTTAGCCACTTGTTATATAAAATACTATTATAACCCACTTTTCAATATTGCATTAAGCAAAATATCGTTAACTTTATTGATGTGCTAGTTTGATCAGATTTAGATCAAGAAACCCGGTCGCAGCTAATATTCTCTCTCATGCGAGAACGAAACGGGACCGGGATTCATATACAGCAAGATGTTGTTTTCTGTGCCATCTGAATATTTGTTTTCTTTTATAAAATAAACATAGTCATTTAACATTGGTAATTACATAAATGAGTTGTTTTCCATTTCATCTTTCAAATAAATACCTGCCTTTAACTTACCATCATATTACGGCATTCCTATTGATGCTTGAATTTTGAGTGTTCATTCCGGTTATATTTGTGTATTAGACGGAAGTACGCCTTCAAAAATGAACGTATGACGTCGATGGATACGGAGGTTAAGTCGCTTAATTTATTCCCGTGACAGTGCCATTTATAAATAACCTGAATATAAACAAACAAACTAGTATAAACATAACCTATTTTTTTTTAAAGACAGTGAAGTTAGGCGGAATTGGGTTTTCTAATCTAAAAATCGAATATTTAAGTAGGATTTTTCGCAAACACCCCCCTTTTAGAGAAAGACGGTCGGCGTCCTCCGAGTATGGGCCGGGACATTATCTACGGAGAGTGTTGTGATAAAACAGGCAGGGGAAAGTGTTGCGCAAACACAGGGTGGGATGTTGTCACCGGCGGAGGGTGTTGCGCATTACGAAAATGACGCAAAAATAAAGATGCGGGAAAGTTACACGAGCCTGTCGGGGAGTTCTTGTGCCGTCAAAGCCGCCCCCGGCCAACTAACATACAAAAAAAGAAGCAGATGGAAGTACCGCCAGCCTAGACAGGCCTATAGTTCTTAGACGAAAACTAAAGAAACGAACCAACAGGACGCAGGAAATCGCGTCGGACGCCAGTGTTGATAGCGTTAAGCTGGCGCCCGGCCAAAAAAATGATGACCTGTTTAAGGTGAACTTGTCATCTTATTACAGCATTAATATTCATGTTTGAATTTTAACATGTGTTTGCTTGTGAAAAGTGTACACGAAACGATGTTGTTTATTGTCTGCCGTGGCGAGTTGTAAACGTCGCGTCGGTCGAGAAGAGACTAGAGAACAGGATTGCGTTTGCGTCAGTGTCAAGGCAAACTCTCCTCATTTTTACACTTTTTTTGCACTTAAGGTGCGTTTACAACCTATTCGGCTCATAATCCGACACCGGGACTCAATATGTTTTTGCGATTAACATTTAAATTTTTCACATCAAATAATTACAAATGTGTTATTTCGGATATTTTTACGTTAAAAAAATACGTATTCTCGTTTCTGAATGAGCCAGCGCAATTTAAAAAAAAAATAATACGAAGTATTAATCACATATGTAATTTTGATTTCGGATTATTGGCTCAAACGCCAAAATACGAATTGTGTTAACTTTAAGAATGTCCAAAATAACAAATTAGTAATTATCTGATGTAAAAAACGAAAATGCTTAATCGCAAAAACACATTGAGTGTCGTGCCGGATAGGTTGTGAATGCACAAGAAAAACATTTCGTCAGAAATTTTATACTCGATTCGAGGTGTGTATTAATATTAAAAGCGAAAATATAAGAATATTAAAAAATATCGTGTCATCTAAAATGAATTCATGTTTGTTTACCGTCCAGCAAACGAGATCGTATTCGGCCAGATTGAGGGTTCGAAGATAGAATCCACCTGAATCCTAATGAACAATGAAATAGGATTCATGCGTATGGTATGTTTGTTGACCGGGGGCGGCCTTGACGGCACAATAACCCCCCCAACACGCTCGTGTAACTTTCCCGCATCTTTATTTTCTATTACATATGGAATGTTTTTTTTGTGCTGCTGTTTTTGCTGCATAATTCAATGGGTATCCCAGCCAGCAAAAAAGGTAACCCCTACTACGGTAGTACTACTAGAAGTAAAGACAAAATAGAAATTCAATTGAATAATTATTTACCTATGCTTGGAAAATAAAGTTTTTCTCCAAAAAGTCACGTGTTAGATTCCAACTGTGGAATCCAGCTTCATATTTTTTTGTTACATTGTTATGAAAACAATGTTGAAACATTGACTGTAGATGATTTTAGCAATTTATAAGCTGCAATATTTTGCTTTTGGATATCATTATGGGTCAGGGGAAGAGGGGAGTAGGATATGATAAAGGGATTATGGATGGTTAGGGGTGAGGGGAAGCTACACACAAAATTAGCTTGTAGTATACATTGGCAGTTTTACTAATTTTTTTTAAACATGTATAGAATTTTGTGTCTCTAAATTGATTTCTACGGATTATTTTATAATTTTACCAAATTGTGAAATATTTGCTAAGGACTTTTCAGAATACTGGGACACTAAAAAATTTCAGCCATTTTTGAATTTTTTGGAGGTCTTGGGGTTGTTAGATATTTTCCTCTGTCGACTGGACTATTTGCTAATAATCTAGAAATCTAATCCAAGAAAATAAAAATGATACATTTACATAAATTTGTATGCATATAAAATTAAAATAAAGTTATTTTAACATCTATTCGTTATAGGAACGCAAAGTATAAGAGCCTCTTAAATCTGACACCTCATTATTAGAGTGTCAAAGCAATGACATATACGATATTCTAATTAACACTATTTTTAAACCCCTTCCGAAAACTTTACTCACTTCCACTGACTGCAACTAGACCGAAACATTTATACACGTATAGTAAACTCCACCACGCCACGGCGAGGCGTCCGAAACTGATGGTAAATCAGCAAGTTTATTAATGCAACCGGTTAATTTTTCAATGTATGCTTTAACCGAGCCCTTAAAGTTTTCCTAAAATCTGTCAGTTGTTGAATCAGGTATATTTTCTAGTAACGGGTCCGGCAAAATGAAGTAAGCATTTTCAAAGTTAATTTATGTCAGATATAAATCCAAATCAAGTGGCCATGCTTTCGCGATAAACAGAAATTTAATACAGTACAATAACTATTCTGTTGTAATCATCCAGCGTTTATTTCGTCCTCTTTCATTTAAATCCGCGAGATCCAGTTCCTAGTCGAATAACAATTAAAAAGTGGGTACACAAGTTTCGCAATACTGCTTCATGTGCCAGAGAAAAAGCAAAAGGAAGAACTCGTTCTGTACGTACAGTTGAAAATGCTGAAAAGGTAAGAGCAGTTGCGCTACTGAGTAATGATAGGTGAAGTTGCCCTGTTTGAGCTTCGCTTTTTGTTAAATGCGCGATGGCAAAATGGTTGAGCTTTTTTACTTGGTACAGCCAAGGAAGCAGCTGCAGTGGCACGGTTATAGATTCAATCTTCGCAGCGCACGTATCGAACTAGGCATTTTTGAATGCGCTGAGCTCGGCCTTTTATATGTTTTGTCTAAGACTTAAGCTCGCACAGGTCTGGAAAGGTCCCCCGACATTCATCTCGGATCGATTGCGCAACATGAAAACATCAGAAAATGTGAATATTCGGAAATGAAAATTATATATCTGTTTCGGCATAAAATGAGGAATTGTTTGATGTATGAACAAAGTTTGAATCGATTTGATTTTTGAAGTTATTGGCGAAATTGTCTAAATAAATTAATTGATTTTGAAACGACCCCGTAAAGCCGTCCCGAAGGTTATACACGTAAGGTTGATATATGAGAATGTTCCGACAGGTCCTTGGTGAAAGAAATTGAAGTAAATTTTGATGACAATGGGAACGAAAGTACCGGTACTCTATTGGAACACTATGAATGGAGATTGATTGTGTTTTGATATCTAAGATGCGAAATCGAATGAACGGTGGAATCTAAAGGAAAGATAAAGATAATTTTAAAAAATTCGTGCGAGTGAAATAAAATATTTTGACTGCAGGTATGGAAAGTAGTTTTGATGTATTTTAAGCTCATGTGGAGACGGTATTCTTTAGAACGTTATTTGATAATGTTTGAGCTGTAGAATGATTGGTTTGAATGTTTGAGTGATGTTATTGCTGAATTTGGGTTATTTGAGAATTATCGGTGATTCGTGAAACTTTTCTAGATTCAAAATAAATTATGTTTGTTGACAATCACAACAGAATAGTTATTTTTTAAATAATCTTTTTTAATTAACTTTGAAAATAGATGCTTCATTCTGCCCTACATTTAAATTTTAATTACCTATTCAGATTTGTCTCAGTAAAGGAGACAAGGCAATACAGTTTATAGTGAGTTCAGAATCAACTATCGTTACATCTTTTAGTTGAAATAGGAAATCTTGTTAAGTAACATATTATTCGTTTTGCTTTAAACTAAAAACATACAAACTTTATAATAAATTAATTAGTATAATGTGCCATTCGTTAATAGTCAGAGTCTGTCGATCGGAGGAATACACGTCTCCAAACGACGATAAAAAATACATATGTTAATTCGTTTAATTAAAATGAACGAAAATGAAACAAACGCTCGAGCGTACTACACCACTGCCTCATTTTCCCTTTGAGATTAAAACGTCACTAGGATTTGTGTTAATTTAAAAGTTTTGCTTTTGTTAATAATAGTGCACCCAGATACACGTCCGAGCATATTCATGAACGTATGAGCTGCTTGGAGCCCCTGCTAAAAGCCCCTAAGTAGCAATACCTATATTAAAACATGCTCAGCGTACCGCTCTAGTGTGGTGAATATAAATTAAGAAAAAGTCATAAGTAGAAATGGGGCATGTGTCGCCGTAAAGAGAATAACCTTCATACCGTTTTCTAGTATAATGCCGCAAATTCACATGATAAACCCCGAATGAATAATCTACACAGGAATGTCTTGGTTGTACATACGTTCACAGAGTTTAAAATTATGTTTTACTAATGTGGGAGTTTGTAACGTTAAGTGTAATTTATACAGGTAACAAATAAGTATTCATTGGAGAGGAAACAGTTGAACAATATGAATTAATGTAGACCGACCTAGAGTATAAAAATTTTATTTACTCAAAATTTAATTTTGTTCTAATAGTAATAATAACAGAAAAAAATTCAATTACAGGACAACTTACAAAAATGTAAATAAATACAGCATACAACAGATGTAAAAAACAATGTAAACCTGACGTATATCATACAGAAAATTTCAATGTACTAATTAAAAGGCAGCGCATAGAGAAAATTGGTATATTTTATATCATTAAGATGTGGTTATGAAAAATAATTATTAGCAACACTCATTAATTCATTCAGTGAACAGTGGTTAATATCACATAATTGGATATTTTGTTAAAATTGTCACACATAACATATACCGGAGATTTTATTAGCATGTTGGTTCTGGGATTATTGCAATAGAACGGCTGATGGATTCTAGGTTCTGCCTGTGTATTTGAGAATTAATCACAGACAATATGAATGGTGCATCCACAGTATCGTGTAATAATTTATAGAAGAACACAAGACTTGATAGTATTCTCCCCCTATGTCTGTGAAGGTTCGATAGTTTCGTAGCATGAACCCTAGCATCTTAAGTGCGGATGCAGAAGTTAACCTAATGTGTTCGTTGAAGGTAAGCTTATTATCAAAATAAATTCTTAAATCTCGTATCTAAGTGCAACGCGATAGTTCAGAAGAATTAAAGGAATAGTTATAATATACCGGATCACTTTTCTCAGTGTAAGAACAAACTTTGCACTTTGACACATTCATGAGGAGTTTGTTTTGATTGCACCAAACTTCTACCTGATCTATTTGTGTCCGTAATTGAATGAAATCGTTTATGTTATTCACAACTGCACACAATTTTAAGTCGTCTGCAAAGAGGAGGCTCCCACAATTAAGAAGCATTGTTAGGTCATTAATAAATGATAAATAGCAAGGGTACTAGGCTCGATTCTTGTGGGACACCTGACGTTGCTGTATATAAATTGGAATTGAAACCATTTTTGCTGGCAAAAAGATTCCTATCGCCAAGGTAAGAGGTAATTAACGAAATTAAGGAGTTATTAAAGCTGTAATACTCTAATTTATTTAGTCATATAGAGTGTACTATTTGCCGAAAGCCTTTGAGAAGTCTGTATACATCCACTTGACCATGCGTATATCTAGGGTATCAGATATTATTTGGGTTATTTCTACAAGATTTGAGACTGTTGACCGTTTCTCAATTAAACCATGCTGTTCGGGTCAAATTAGCGACTTTATTTGTGGGAATATGTAAGTAGTGTGTAAATGAGAGAGGTTCGGTTCAGGAGCAGGAGCAGTGATCAGTGATCAGTGATCAGATTAGGGGTGGGGGGCAATTAGTGTGGTGGGGGTAAATATGGTGGTGGGGGGCAATTAGTGTGGTGGGGGTAATTAGAATGGTGGGGGGTAATTAGATTAGTGAGAAGTAATTAGAGTGATGGGATATAAGTATGGTGGTGGGAGGTAATTAGACTGATATGATGTAATTAGAGTGGTGGGAGGTAATTAAGGGGCGGGGCTTAGGGGATGGGACGTTAGAGGGCGGGGCCTATGAAAGGTGGTAGTGGTGGGGGGCAATTAGGATGGTAATTAGATTAGTGAGAAGTAATTAAAGTGGCGTGATGTAATTGTGGTGGTGGGGGGCAATTAGATTAGTAAGAAGTAATTAAAGTGGTGTGATGTAATTGTAGTGGTGGGAGGTAATTAGTGGAATGATGGGTAATTAGAGTGGTGGGAGGTAATTAGAATGGTGTGATGTAATTGTAGTGGTGGGGGGTAACTAGAGTGGCCTGATGTAATTGTAGTGGTGGGGGGCAATTAGTGGAATGATCTGTAATTAGAGTAATTGCATGATGGATAATTATTGTGGTGGGAGGTAATTAGAATGTTGTGATGTAATTGTGGTGGTGGGGGGCAATTAGATTAGTAAGAAGTAATTAAAGTGGTGTGATGTAATTGTAGTGGTGGGAGGTAATTAGTGGAATGATGGGTAATTAGAGTGGTGGGAGGTAATTAGAATGGTGTGATGTAATTGTAGTGGTGGGGGGTAACTAGAGTGGCCTGATGTAATTGTAGTGGTGGGGGGCAATTAGTGGAATGATCTGTAATTAGAGTAATTGCATGATGGATAATTATTGTGGTGGGAGGTAATTAGAATGTTGTGATGTAATTGTGGTGGTGGGGGGCAATTAGATTAATAAGAAGTAATTAAAGTGGCGTGATGTAATTGTAGTGGTGGGAGGTAATTAGAGTGATGTGATGTAATTGTGGTGGTGGGGGGCAATTAGATTAATAAGAAGTAATTAAAGTGGTGTGATGTAATTGTAGTGGTGGGGGGCAATTAAAGTGGTGGGTGGTAATTAAAGTCGTGTGATGTAATTGTAGTGGTGGGGGGCAATTAAAGTGGTGGGTGGTAATTAAAGTCGTGTGTTGTAATTGTAGTGGTGGGGGGTAATTGGAGTGGTGTGGTAATTAGAGTGATGGGATGCAATTAGAGTGGTGGGAGGTAATTAAAGTACTGTGGTAATTAGAGGACAATTACAGGTAATTTAAGTAAAAATAAAGGTAATTGCAGTAAAAATAATGGTGATTAAAGCAATTATGGTCAATCCATCCGTCTAGCCGTTCGTATGCAGACAGTTAAATAATTCTCTATTATGTTGTATTGTCTTATTGCACTTTGTATTTTTTACGATGAGATAACAAACATTCATTCATGATTATATACCTAACCACTTTATTTACCTGCCTTATCCTTATGCTGATAAACAATTGCGACCTATCTGTCTTATCTTTATATCGATCAACAATTATTTTACCTGTCTTATCTTTAGGGACATCTGTCTTATCCTATGCTGATTTATGAGATGTACATTTACGACCTGCCTGTCTTATCCACCGAGATTTTTATCAATGAATTTGTGAAAGGGAACATTTACATTGTTATTTCAGTACCTGCAGAGTACCCTCTTTATTTCTTTTGTGTACTTAACATCTTAACATGACAAGTGAGGAGAACGTGTAGCTGTTTATTTTAGTTTTTATTTTTTTAGAATTGAAACACATGATTTACATTTTCTTATATTATTTATTACCTATTCTGTCACATTACTATTTTCATACTATTTATTACCTATTCTACTACATTACTAACTAATTGTCTTTTTATTTTATCTTGCACCAAAAAATCCACCTTGAACTGATCCATCCAATGCATTGTAGGTCAAGTAGGTATCGTGAAGTATTAGTGCATATACATGAGTTTGTTCAGGGAACTTTGTCTTTCGTGTCTCAAACTCTATTTTTATGTCAACCGTAGATGTCTTCAATGCCTCGGATTGGTGGCTACAGTCTATGACAAACAATGGATTTTTTCTGAATTCTTCAAGATCCATCATAGGTTCCCCCATGTCTCTACCATAATAACCTCGTTGAAAGCTCTCGTATGCATAATATACTGCGGAGTCCAGCTTTTTATCGAAATTTAAATTCCAACGCTCATATGGATATACTTCAGCATTTAGAAATAGTCGAATATTATTTATGTCTGCATGAATAAACTTTGTGGCATCTTTGGATCTATTATTGGAATTGGCATTGTTTTGAAAACCAATAATGATGTAACGAGGTCTCTCAAGACTGCTGGTGGTTTTAACAGCCCATACATCAGAAGAAGTATCACGCAGAATTGGTAGTTCATAAAGGTCCCACATACGGTAAACCATCTTAATTCTGGCATTATTACCGCCTGAATCAATTTTCTTCAACAGCTTAATTTTTTGTCTATCTTCAGGTACAATATGTCTAATCTTCCACTCAATTTTACTAATTTCTAGCTCTGCATCAACTTCACAAATATAAGAGTCTTTAAACGAGCGGGCTATGATTAAAATTAGTTCCTGCTTTGAATTTAAAACACCTTTTGTATAATCTTCCGCAAAACCCATGAGATATTTGAGAGGTAGTCTACCACTGAATACATGACTGGTAGTATCTAAAATACACTGCTTTTCTTCGGTGAGACCCCAAGCTGCAGTTAGTAGTGCTCTCGTATGTGTCTGCCCATATGATACCATAGTTTTCATTGTTGTAGTGATTCCAGGCTTTCTAACGACGGCCACTGACTCGCCACCCATTTCATATCTTATCTCATCGAATAGAAAGGCTAGTGCATTATTGGATAAATAACACCGCTTGGTGAGGTCACTAGGAGTAAACTTGCCTTCAATATATATGTAACTCTCTGCAATGTCAAGTATTAGGTCTTGGAAATTAATAGGAATGCGTACTGTATCAGAGTTTTTATAATATTGCGAACCATATGGCGTATGTTCATGTAAGCTAAAATTGACTGGTCAAAAACAGGTTCGTCGAACACTTCAAGTTTTTCACTAGACGTAATAAGCACCATTGTTAATTTTCTTGGACTTCTAATCCAACGGACTGAAGAAATGCACGATCCTTAGCTGACAATCTACGTCTGAACTGATCAAGATGCTCACGCTGAATGATTCGCTTTGCACGATTACGCTCCTTTTTATCATTGATTGCATTATATTGGAGACGGGATCTTTGTTGATTGTATTGAAAACCTCCCATATTAAAACTGTTTCAATTCTAGTTTTACAATAATTTTTTCACCTCGAAAATTGACTAAATGTCCGTTGTCATCCAATATTCGCAGCGTAATGTTATCGATAAACTGACGTCCTTCAGGTCCAACAGGCAAATATATGATGTTGGCGGGTTCCCTGGTGAGCTTGTAGCCGGGCTCGACGTCTATATCAAATTCGAATATGGTGTGGGATTTAAGAGCATTTAAATAGGCTCCAGAAATAATGTTACAATCCACCCGTATCATTCGTACTTTCATAATATCAACAGGGAGCGTTGATTCATGTCTTTTGTTCGGATGTAAATATATCGATTCAAATCCCAATAGACTTCCAATAGAATTTGGCTGTGTAAAATCAATTCCATATTTTGACCAAATTTCACACTTCAGCGTATTATTGTTGGCTCGCAGTTGGAATAATTTTTCTTTTTCTTCTTCTCTTTTATCATTCGGCATTGCTTTTAGTATTGTGCGATATATTTCATCAATTTCATATGCACCGAATGGTATATGGAGAGCTGTGAGAGCCATTTTCGATCCAGTTTTATAACAAAATCGATTATTCGTCTCGTCCACATTGAATATGGAGTTGTAGGAATAAAATCCTGTTAATCCCAATCCATATCGACTACCAGTATTTAATTCAATGGGTGGATAAAATTCTGCACTAAGCACACTTGTGTGACTCGACAGAGTAAAGGTGTACGACATAACTGATGAATTTGAGCACTGACCTATGAATTTATTGTGATTTACAGCAATCATCGTGGATTAACTTTCTCATCTTGTTGGGTGACGGTGTCTCATTATTTGATACTACATTTATATCACGTACTTTACAGTAACAGCAGAATACTTTTCGAGGTGATGGTCCATCATTAACATCAACGTCACTTGCGCTCTCATTAGAATAATGCTCTTGACAGTATTGGTATTTTAAAATATCGATATCACTCTGGAGATGTCTGGGTAGTTTATCCCATACTAATGCAATTTCATGTGCGGCACAACCAATCATTACTTCTTTAGGCATATCTGCGAGTTGTTGTTTACTCATCTTCAACAAGCTGCGTAGTCTAGAGAATGCGATTAATGAATGACCCATTCGCTTAATGCTTTCTTGATCCATAGCAGGAGTCATAGATGTCATTTCCATAGCGTCTTATGTCTGCTTTGTAGAAAGAAACTTTAAACACAAATGACCACACCAGACTGTGTTGAAATTTTGCTGACGATCATAATTATAGTAGATTTTGTTGGTAGAATTTGAGCCTTTGCGCAAGTACAGAATTAGTTCCTTAGGTGGAGGTAAATCACCAAAGCTATCAAAATATGTGACTGTATTGCCAAGTTTTTTAAATGCCACCCAATGTGTACCAGGACCATCTATACTATCCAAATTTATGATTACATATTCATTATGTCGCGGTCCTGAATTTGGTAGATTGTTGCGCATAAATATACCTCGAAAATATGGTACTTTCAGCTTCTCAGCATAATATTTCAGATCTATATCGGTGAGAGGTTTTCGAGGTAGGATGTCTAGTAGTTTTTTGAACTTTGTGGTTTTAGATAAAGTCCTAATCCTTTGCGATACGGTTTCAAGTATAACCCTTTACCAGTTTTTCCTATTGCAATCGCTTCCATTTGTCTATTATGTCGATTTTTTTCGGCCAATTCTTCTCTGCTCGTTTTAACATCATTTACAGCCTTAGCTATACCCGCCGCAGTGCCAGCCAAACTACCTAATGCAGATAATCCAGCAAAAATAGGTATTAAAGGTAGAATTCCACCAACTTTCGGGATTGGTATGATCCTAGGTGTACGAATATTGCGTTTTCCTCCAGCAGCCCTCAGGTGACGTCGCGCTGCTTGAAGTGCAATGTACGTCATTTTTCTTGGGTCCTTAGCTATAGACCGTTTGTCATCAACTTTTCGTAAGTCATCGCGCACTTTACGAACTATTCCTGCACCAAATGCTATCTTTTTAGGGTTCTTCTTTTTAATATTTTTTCTTTTTTTAGAATGAGGTACAATTGAGTCACATCCCATACCAAGACGCTGTTTTCCCTTCATTATAGATGTAACTAACCAAGCAGCGGCTTTTTCTTTTAAACTGGCGTCTTTTGATTTAACTCGTTTCCACGCAGTTTGTTCAAGTTGATAGTCTGCTTTGTGGCGGGCTGCTAAATCACTCCTGTTTCGATCGTATGCAATGTCGTGTTCCTTACATGCAGCGTCAAGTTTGTTTATGCCCGAATCACCTCGCGCTAATCTTTCTTGTAATTTGGTGCCTGGACCACAATACTGGTAACCACCTGGTAAATGTAGTTCAAATGGAAGCTTATTTATAAGGGAATTTACTACCCCCCTGCCAGCCTTTAAATGACGGCGATTTTTACTTGTGCACTGCTTGACTGACAACATTTAAATAACGATTATATGATGTGCATTCATTTATATAGTCCTCAACCGTGCTACAATGCGCATCGTGAAGCAGAGACAGAAGTTTTCTATAGACAATTTAGATGAAAAAGTTGGAAGTGGGTTACAAGCCGAACCGCGCCATGGTCCGTTACTTCCCTCAACTATTCGCGGACTATTAATCGGTCCAAGTGCGTGTGGCAAAACAAATTTGCTTATATCTCTACTTACTCACCCCCTCAGATTACGTTTTGCAAATATATACCTATATTCAAAGTCTCTTCATCAGCCCAAGTATGAATATTTACGCAAGATATTAGAACCTATTAAGGGACTAGAATTTTACACCTTTAGTAATAATGCAGAAATAGTGCAACCGTCCGACGCTGAACCTGATTCTGTATTTATATTTGATGATGTTATATGTGAAAAACAAGATGTAATTCGTGCATTTTTCTCAATGGGACGTCACAAACATGTAGATTGTTTTTATCTAGCACAAACATATTCCCGCGTGCCAAAACAACTGGTAAGAGACAACAGCAATTTCATAGCAATCTTCAAACAGGACAATATGAATTTACATCACATTTTCTCTGATCATGTCTCGCCAGACGTATCTTTTAAACAATTTCAAGATATGTGTGCAGAGTGTTGGAAAGACAAATATGGGTTTCTTGTGATTGACAAAGACAGAGAGGTGAATGAAGGCAGATACAGGAAAGGACTTGATAGTTTCATATATACATAAAGCACCATAATTAGAACATTAGTCGATCTATAGACAGCGCCGAGATTACATCAGTGAAATTAAATATTGGCAATGAAGGACGCCAGTGAAATAAATTTGAAACGTCAACTAGTTGAAGCTACTGATTCTATACGTAAAAAATTTAACTCGTTGAAAAGTAAGAATGTAAATACTCGGTTATCTCTCGAGAAATTGTATGAGCCCATAACAAAACCTTTAAAAGTTATATCATCCGCTTCAGAGGTAAAATTACACAATCAGCCAACTACAGAGATACAAAAACCTACACAACCGCAAGAGGGTGTAAAAGCGGCATCTGAAACTAGTGACGAAGAAAGTGCAATTCAAACATATTTTATGGACACACCGCCGAGATCATCGTTAGATTCAGAAAATTTCCTTAGCAGTGAAGAAAAAGAATGTGATGTAATCAAGCAACACCTAGAAAATCTAAAGTCTGGTGATCATAAATATGATACTGTGTATGGTGTACGCCTAGATCCTCAAACAGCCAAGTTACAAATGGGTGATGCCGAGATACACTTTTCTAGTGGAAATATCACATTGTCGCGTAGTAACAAGGAGCTGGGGACGTATCCCGGTAGTACTAAGTTGTATGATATAATATTTATGAAGTATCCATCATTTCTGCGCCGTGATCAAGTCACTATTGATGACGAAGAGTGTCACATATATAGAGATATATTAAAAAAGACAAAGGCGGCATATAAGGATTTTAATTTCAAGCAGGGTTTAAATAAAAACAAATGGAAAAAGTTTAATGAACTCATAATGCCACTAATGTCTTCTACTGTAAATACGAGATCCAGAACTGGTTTGGGTTTTCCACACATACCTCTTCAAAAATTATATAATAGTAGAGGCGTGGATTATGTCTATTGGAATAAACCGAAAGAACTGGTGGATCGTTTGCGACTGCTGTATAGTTCAAAAATGGCAGGTAACAACAATGTCGACAACGAAATAGTTAGTTTAGTCGAGGAACTTCGGGAAGAAGAAATAATATATTAGCAAAATGACTTCCTCCATAACTAGTATATAAAGCACCGAAATGTTGAAATTATCTCAAATGCAAAGAGAAATGGTAGGTGTAAACACAATTGACAAGTTCGGGAGACGAAGAAGTGCCTTAAATAAGTCAATGATTGTACGTGGACCACCAGGCGTTGGTTTTATTGTAACCGTAGACAATCACTTTGATATTCAAAATAAACGTTTAAAAAATATTGGAGAGCCAGTGGATAATCGTGATGGTGTAACTCGTAATTATGTAGAAAAATGCATGAAAGAGTTACATAGTGCCTTTTTCGAGAACCAACAGACTTTTGTACACAACAAAATTACCGAGATGATTAATGCAGTGCGACAGTATATCAACACAGAAATTTCAGATGTTAAGAAATTAGTTGAAGACAATACCAATGCAATAGAGAAGGTATTCAGCACTATTCAAGAATCCCGTCTGATAAGCGCACCTTCACAAACCAAATCACTTGATGTTAAGATGGTGGGAGTTGATAAACAGCAGATGATGGATGAAATTGCTGACACCGCTGCTGCATTGGGACATATTAAAAATAAAAAAGGATTAACTATAAACAAAGTCCATTAGTATATTAGAAGAATTGACTTATTAGAAATTAGTTTACTTGTGAACACCTACCAGTCAGGTACTTTATTATGGAGTCCAGTATTATAAAAAGAGCAGTCGTTGAGGAGCTACACAAACCAGTTCGTAAAAATTTCCGTAGAAGGAGAACAATAATAAAAGGGTATGGCGATTTATGGCAGATGGACTTGATTGAGATGCGACCATATGCTCATGATAATAAAGGATGTCACTATATTCTTGTCGTGATAGATTGCTACTCCAAATATGTGTGGACTAGACCTGTAAAAAATAAAACTGGTATTGAAATTACAAAGGGTATGAGAGATGTATTGGAAGAATCAAACTACTCACCTAAAAATCTCCAAAGTGACCAGGGTACAGAATTTTATAATAAAACATTTTCCACCCTAATGAAAAAATACAATATAAACCATTACTCCACATATAGTACAAAAAAAGCAGCAATCGCTGAGAGAGTAATAAGGACACTAAAAAATTGGCTTTATAAAGAATTCTCAGCTAGAGGCAAATATAAATGGGTTGACATTCTGCCTAACATTACAATAATGTACAATAATAAAGTACATCGCACAATTGGTATGAAGCCTGCTGATGTGAAACCAACCACACGCATAAAAGCTTATGATCACATTAAGATTGCTTTAAAACCTAAGTTTCATATTGGCGACATAGTTCGAATAAGCAAATACAAAGGTATATTTGATAAAGGATATACACCTAACTTTTCAACTGAACTGTTCAAAGTCTTGAAAGTAAATATGACCTACCCCAGGACTTATTTAATCGAAGATATGCAGGGTCAACCGATAAAGGGAGGCTTTTATGAAATGGAATTGCAAAAAGCTAAGTATTCGGATGTGTATCTGGTGGAGAAGGTTTTAAAAAAGAGAGGAAAGAAGATTTTTGTGAAATGGCTTGGACTCCCAAATAGTCATAATACCTTGGATCGATAAAACTTCTATAATATAATATTTTCATGAATTTGTGTAATTTTTTATAACTTTAAATGTTTATGAGTAGTATGATGAAATAAATAATAAAAACACAAATGACTGGTTTTAATCTTATATTCTCTAAAATAATACATAATATACGTTTAGAAATATAAAGTCCTCTAAAAATAATGCAATAATATACTTCATCTATTGTTAATACAATTGTAGAGGAGGCGTGGCTTAGTTACTATGATAAAGATATGCGTGAACCTATGATGGATCTTAGCGAATTCAGAAAAATCCATTGTTTGTTATTGATTGCTCTCGTCAACCGGACGCAATTAAATCATCCACTGTCGACATAAAAATAGAATTTGAAACACGAAAAACGAAGTTCCCCGAGCAAACTCGAGTATATGCTCTTATACTTCACGATGCTTATTTAACGTACAGCGCATTGGATGGTTCAGTCCAGAACGGCTTTATTGGTGCTAAGTAGAAGACTATAATATGGTGCATTTAAGTAGTACATTTCCTACTTTGATCATTGACTTACAAAGTTTTCAATATAATGACAATGAGTTTATAGTGAAAGAATTGGCTGCTGTCTGCTGTAACACTAAACAACAAGCACATTATATTTTCAAACCACCATATACATTCTCATTTAGCACGTGGTGAAAAGGTGCAATACCAGTGGTTGGAAACAAATTTCCATGGTTTAAAATGGAGTCATGGATATATTCAACTGGAAAAATTGCCACTAATCTTTGAACGACTTTGTCAGAATGCTGTTAACAACTATCGACATAATTTACAATTAAACAATGTAATAATACTATGCAAAGGTGTGACGAAGAAGAATTTCCTACTACAATATCTGCGGTGGAATAAAATTTTAGTTCTTAATGACTATTCACCGCCTCTACCTAACCTTAAATCATTGACTATACCAGAATGTCTGGAACATTATCATTATAATAATTGTCATTGTGCTCTCGCAAATGTTCACTTTCTTTACAAATGTATTGTAGATTTAAATATAAAATTGGAATAAAAACTCTTTAGGTTTATTAAGGTATATCTTTTAGTTATGTAATCAAGAATAGGTAATAAAATACACGTATTATTTTAATATTTGTTTTATTTCTAATCTCATCGTAGTACGAAAATACAAAGAAAAATTTTAAGATACTATAATTGTATATTGCATAATAAAATAATACAATAATTGTTTATATCTAATAATAAATACAACACATAGAATTATTTAACTGCTTGTATCATCATCAGACTGGTCCAGTTGATATTTTTCAATAAGTTCCTTAGGCAGGTACTTCACTATGTCATATAGAAGGTGTCTTAGTTCTATTCTAACCATATGCTTACAAAATTCGTCCAAATTTAAAAAGCCTCTTGAATATTTGTAACATAGATTTGCACCAGCAGCATACATCCTGCAATCTTTTTCAACGCGTCTTGTTTCTTCAACATCGTAGAAGACATTTGTATCATAAACTAATGAATGCTGCGAATCCTTGATTAAGTCACTTAGTTCACAAGACAACCTTTCAATGGCAGATTTAATGTCTTCTGCCCGTACCCACCGTTGAGCTGAATATTGCATCCACATTGTGCCAGTTGGACTAAACTAAAAAAATAAAAAACAAACATATTAATCATACATATTCAGAAAGGATAATTTTTTTATCAACTTACACAAAATGTGATGATGAAAATATATTGTAGAAGTCCATTTGTTATTATTTACTATATAACAATTATTTCATATATTTGCAAGTGAATCAACAATATTACTCCCAGCATACTTTCAACTGTATTCCATTTACTAATATAAAATTAAAATTAATAACTAACGCAACCATGCTCTTTACTAATATAAAATTAAAAATTAATAACTAACGCAACTATACAATATCTCAACTAACAGCCAAAACGTAACATTACACTGGGTTTTGCACCGTTATACACCGGAGAACTCTGACCTAGATATGTCAGTGTGTATTTACCAGATAAATTGATTTTACTCATAAGATCCTCACTCACAATTTCAACAACTCGTTTTGGTAGAAATGATTTGAAAGATGTAATTGTGCTTTCCTCAAATAAATGTACTACTATTGATTTTCCAAATCGCGTATTGACAGCAGAAATTTTCTTAATGATATATGGTTTATGTAAAATTAATGATGAAATAGACTTTTGTTCTAAGACCTCTGTAGATTCATTGATCATTGCATTAAGTGCAAATAAGTCGTAATCAGAAATTGCCATAATTAAATCGAATGTATACAGTGAAAGAATTACAGAAAGTAATATAAAATATTGCTCACTTGAAATAATTCGGATAGTTGCACAACACTCACTTGCTAGCTCTTGACTTATCGGCGATAGGTTTTAATTGTGCGATGCAGAAGCATTGCATTCTATTTATATTAGTAGAGTCATCCCCACCACTACAATTACATCACACCATTCTAATTACCTCCCACCACTACAATTACATCACACCACCCTAATTACCTCCCACCACTACAATTACATCACACCACTTTAATTACTTCTTACTAATCTAATTGCCCCCCCACCACCACAATTACATCACGCCACTTTAATTACTTCTCACTACTACAATTACATCACACCACAATTACATCACATCACTCTAATTACCTCCCACCACTACAATTACATCACACCACTACAATTACCTCCCACCACTACAATTACATCACAACATTTTAATTACCTCCCACCACAATAATTATCCATCATGCAATTACTCTAATTACCCATCATTCCACTAATTGCCCCCACCACTACAATTACATCACACCATTCTAATTACCTCCCACCACTACAATTACATCACATCACCCTAATTACCTCCCACCACTACAATTACATCACACCACTTTAATTACTTCTTACTAATCTAATTGCCCCCCACCACCACAATTACATCACGCCACTTTAATTACTTCTCACTACTACAATTACATCACACCACAATTACATCACATCACTCTAATTACCTCCCACCACTACAATTACATCACACCACTACAATTACCTCCCACCACTACAATTACATCACAACATTTTAATTACCTCCCACCACAATAATTATCCATCATGCAATTACTCTAATTACCCATCATTCCACTAATTGCCCCCCACCACTACAATTACATCAGGCCACTCTAGTTACCCCCCACCACTACAATTACATCACACCATTCTAATTACCTCCCACCACTCTAATTACCCATCATTCCACTAATTACCTCCCACCACTACAATTACATCACACCACTTTAATTACTTCTTACTAATCTAATTGCCCCCCACCACCACAATTACATCACAACATTCTAATTACCTCCCACCACAATAATTATCCATCATGCAATTACTCTAATTACAGATCATTCCACTAATTGCCCCCCACCACTACAATTACATCAGGCCACTCTAGTTACCCCCCACCACTACAATTACATCACACCATTCTAATTACCTCCCACCACTCTAATTACCCATCATTCCACTAATTACCTCCCACCACTACAATTACATCACACCACTTTAATTACTTCTTACTAATCTAATTGCCCCCCACCACCACAATTACATCACGCCACTTTAATTACTTCTCACTAATCTAATTACCATCCTAATTGCCCCCCACCACTACCACCTTTCATAGGCCCCGCCCTCTAACGTCCCATCCCCTAAGCCCCGCCCCTTAATTACCTCCCACCACTCTAATTACATCATATCAGTCTAATTACCTCCCACCACCATACTTATATCCCATCACTCTAATTACTTCTCACTAATCTAATTACCCCCCACCATTCTAATTACCCCCACCACACTAATTGCCCCCCACCACCATATTTACCCCCACCACACTAATTGCCCCCCACCCCTAATCTGATCACTGATCACTGATCACTGCTCCTGCTCCTGAACCGAACCTCTCTCATTTACACACTACTTATGTATATACGCAGACTAGTGTTGGAACGGTTACGGTTGGGGAACGGTTTAGTTTACGGTTTTTGCTGTTAACGGTTAACCGTAACCGTCTATTTTTGTCGGTTGTTATACGGTTCTTGTAGGTCTGAACGTGCAACTCGCAACAGCGGGCGCGGCGGCACCGATACGGATAAGAGCCTGTTAGTTGACGGTGCAGTTTCTGAAAGCGCGTCCGTCGGACTCTGTGTTGTGTTTGTGTTTTCGCGGTAAAAATGTCTCATACACGTAAAAGAGAAATTAGCAATGTATGGAAGTATTTTACAAAGGCATCCGATGCGGCCACCGGCGCTGTTTGTAAATTCTGTGATGCAAAAATATCACGAGGAGGCAAAAATGCGTCAGTTAAGGGTTTTTCAACTTCAAATTTATAGAATCACCTTAGCCGATGGCACAGCGAAGATATAGAAACAGAAACGGATAATTCTCAATCTAGGTGTGAATTCGGTCCACCGCCCAAGAAACAAGCTACAATAATTCAGATTTTAGAGAATTCTAAAAAATATGCAGTAGACGATAATCGCGCAAAAGAAATAACACGGCTAATTGCTGAAGAAATATGCGTGGATATGGAACCGTTAAATCACGTGAATAAAATAGGTTTTCAAAGACTTATGACGATACTTTGTCCTAGATACGAAATGGCGTCCAGAACACATCTTACGCAGACTATTTTACCCGATATGTGCGACCGAGTAAAATCTAAAATAAAATTAGAGCTAACCAGCATCACGCATTTGTGCATAACTAGCGATATGTGGAGTTCCGATTCATCGTCAAATACTAACGATTTTATAAGTATCACTGCCCATGGTTTAAACAGCAGTTTCGAATTAAAAAATGTTTACTTGAAAGTAATGCCTTTTGAGGGAGAATACCATTCGGGCGAACTTATTTCTCAAAATTTGTGCCAAGCATTTAATAAATGGGAAAATTGTGGAAAAAGTAAGACTGGCTGTCACCGACAATGCCCGAAATGTTGTGAATGCTGTTAACAATATCCCAAATGTCGAGCATTATTGGATATTTTAGCCACTCAACTAAGGCAATTAAAAAACTACGAGCAGTCCAGGAAGAATATAATGTTCCAACTCATGTACTTATTCAAGATGTGTCCACTCGATGGGATTCAACATACTTGATGCTAGATAGATTAAACGAACAACGTATAGCTATACAAGCTGTTCTTCCCCAGTTGAATGTCCCCGTTTCTTCTGCTTCTGAATTAAACACACAGCAATGGATTCTTATTGAACAAGTTGTTAAAATTCTGAAATATTTTAATGATGTAACAAAAGCTTTAAGTGAGAACGACGTTACATTAGCTGACGCCATTCCTTTGGCAAATAGTCTATTCAAAGCGTTGGAAGGAGTACAATCGGAAAATCCAACGGTGCACATTTTAAGTAAAAATCTTAAATTACACTTAAATGACCAACTTGGAAACCTCGAAGAAATTGAAATGTGTATTCTAGCGACTGCCCTCGACCCAAGATACAAACTTAGAACTTTTCGCATTCAGAACACTACTACCAAAACAAAAGCTCTTCTTTATTCTGGTACTGAAGCAATACCTGAACCCAAAGTATATGAATCTGAAGCATTTTCTTCTGACGTTCAGCCATCCACAAGCAGTGGAATTTAGAGCATATGCCAGCAAATAATTGAAAACGTTGAAGGCGATGAACCATTGGCAATTTTTGCAAGTAAGTGCTAAAGTAAATTAAGTGGAAGTACCTCGTAATTTACATTTTAAAATATTTAATTTACCTAAAGTGTTTCTTAAAATCTTAAAATTAAAACTTTAAATATTTTGCAGGCAACGCATGTAAAAAGAAGTTAACGAATATTCAATGTCACCAAATATACCTCATACATCAAGTCCTTTTTCGTTTTGGAAAAACTGTTATACGTTTCCTCGCTTGAAAATGCTGGCACTTAAGTATTTATCATATAAATCATCATCAGTTAATTCAGAGAGGCTGTTCTCCACTGCAGGGCTTGTGTAAACACCCAAGAGGAATAGGTTGAATCCGCAGAATTTGCAAATGTTATGTTCCCTAAATAAAAATTTGCCTTCTATAAATTTTGAATACTAATTTTTGTTCTTTTGTACTTTTTGTATTTTAAATTTTCAGTTTAAATATTTTAAATTTTCAGTTTAAATATTTTAACTACATTTTTAAGTAGGTAGATACAGATGCCTACCTATATTTAAAAATTTAAATAAATGTTTGTTTTCTTTTTTAATCTCTATCAGCTTTTACTGTTCTCAATATTTCCTGTTCATTTATATTTAGAACGTTTAATTTTACGCTGTTTTTTTGTAATACCACTATAAAAATGCAGTTTAGTTTTTTATTACGTTTTTGTTTTGTTTCAAATATGCCCTTTCAAAGTGTTGTGTTTTATTTCGAAGAATAAAGTTTATCATTTTATCACTATGCGATTCATTTTAAAAACCGTAACCATAACCGTAACCTTAACCGTAAAACCCGAAACCGTTGCATTATTAATGCAGACACATCTCAAAGACTTTTGCGAAATTACACAATATAAAGATTGGTTGGTAAGTCTATGTTATCGGTTTTATTGTCTTTCAATATCGGGCACACTTTTCCTAGTTTCCAGATATATGGAAATGTACAAGGTTTTAGAATTAAATAAAATTGGCAATGGGGGCATGTGCACAGTCTTTGACTATGAAGCTTGGTATTCGGTCGTGGTCAGACGTCAATTTATTTGGTAGTTTCTTTATAGCAGCTATTACATCAATTTCATTAAAACTACTGATACCTATAACATACGGAAAATTTCCGCAGTTTACTTCAATATTTGAAGCAGTATCAGAATTGTCCACAGGTAAGTACACGCTGTGAAAATAGTCCGCGAAACCATTTACTATGCCCCTGGGGTTATCATAACATGTTACCTCGTCATACATTTTGCCTGGGATTCTAGTAAACCTTTTTCCTCTTGTATGCAAGACCAAACATTTTTTGGATCGATGGAGACATTGTCTTCAACTGAGGCAAGATAATTGTTATATGCTATGAATGTTTGATTCTTAACTAGTGAACGAAGCCTTGAAAATTTCTGATAATATAGGTTATTGTTTGATTTTTTGTATTTTTTACTATTTGATATTGTTTTTTTGTTTCTAGTGTATCATTCGGGATGCTTCTTAAATTTGTTACTTTTGTAGAGAGGTAAGTGTATGTCTAAAAAGGAATATAGTTTGCCATAAAATTCCTCACATGCAGCATTTGGGTCTTTATAATTATTTAAAAATGACCAGTCAGCGTTTAATATATCGTTATAAAGACCCAAATAATTTGTTTTCCTGAAATTATAGCTTTTATTATCTTGACTGATTGGAAAGTTGCCTAGTTCATAACATTAGTTGCTTGGGTGAAGACAATGGATGGTACTTTGTTCATCATTCTTAGAACTTCTTTAAAAACTACAAATACGAAGGTTTTCTCAGGAGGTTCATATATTTTTTGCCCAGGAAAAGAATAATGGTAAAAATAACGACAGTTACTTATTTCAACTTTCCATTTAGAACAGGAATTTTCTATTGAGCCCATATTCTCTGCAAATGAGATAGTTTCCCGACTGACCCATTTTTTGCCATGCTAGTAATAATTTATGTGCTTATGCCAGAGGAGGTGGGGCGAAACAGTGTAGTACTTGTCAAATAGTTTTTATTGTAAGCACAGTAGTTTACACAGGGGAGATCCTTTTGTAGGCTGAGAACGACTGCACTGTGGGGACGCCCTTAAGCATTTACTATTGTGGACCTAACTGCCAATTTGATTGCAAGCATCCTATATCATTTAGTCCACCTTTTGTCACCAATAGAATTGACAAAGAAAATGATTTCATGGATACGAAATACATTTGTATCGGGCATCTTGTCAATTCGAGAAAATTATTTTTGTAACATTTCATCATAGGATTATACGTATCTGTGCAATTTCCAGCCATTCTAGGTTATAAGATTTTAATTCTTCTCGATGACGATATGGGGACGTAGGGCCCTTCCAAGCAAGCAAAACCACCAGCAATTCTGAACATGGCGTCCAAGCTGTGGTCATTGTCAAACAAGAAACTCTATGTTAGAAAATATTTAACTGTCTCAGTAAGACGTAGGTGACACATTTCTCGTAGACAAAACATTTCAGCAGTAAGGCGACTAGATGGCGTATTTGCAATGTTTGCAATAATGTAGATCAGCGGGGAGAATGAGTTAGTTAGCTATACTGCTTCATACAGTTTAGACCAAAATCCTATTGTCAATGATCAAGTAGTTCATAATATATACAATTTAGTTTGACGACTATTTTATTCCTCACATCTACTAGCCACCGTTTACTGGTACGTCGAATAAACAAGAATTCACTTGAATTCGCGTTGTCTGCGTTTGTCCTACGCTTTTCGCTTACCACGCATTTCGCTTACATTCATCGTAAACCGACACCATGTCTAGCTTTTCCTGTTTCGTGTAATGATCCATTTCTTCTCCAAAAAGCGAATCAAATACTAAAAAACGACTTGAAAACAAACATCAAATTCAAAACTTAATACTGTTTAAGCATTTGACAACTGCTTTAACAGTTAAAATTTAGACGAACAGAATAGTCAAAGACTATTAGATGCAGACAATTTATTAAATTGGCAAATTCTAATCAACGGTACTTTCAATGTTAAATAACTCCAAAACGAACGAAAAAAAAAAAATCATAAAAAACTCAAAATGAAAAATACTATTAGTATCTAGTTTTTCAATAAAAAATTGTATTCCAGGCGTCGCGACACCTAAACCATTAAAGGAGCAGGCATCTATTATGAGGCGAAATCGAGGGCAAAATATAGTATCTGACCAAACCAATTATAAATATTTGCCATTTCGAGTAATCAGCGTTAGGAGTTTAACTGGAACACCCTGTATATTTATAAATCACTTTACGTTGTATATAACCTCAGCAAACTCAGCTTTAATAAAGTCATCCACAATTATACAATTGGTAGTGCAAATGATATCCACATTACTATTTACAGACTAAATAAATTTTAAAAATCCTCTTATTGTGTGGATGCCTATATTCTTAATGAACTTCCAGACGAGATTAAATCATGAATGTACCCATTCAACTTATTCACGACACGATTATAAAACTATTTAACAGAAAACTGCTTGCATTTAACAGACGAATTCATATATATAATAATGCAATGGGGTAGTAAGTTCCTAAAATTGCAGGTGGTGGGCTGACGAAAATCCGTATTATTCACTTTTAACGTTATTGAAATAAATTTTAATAAGAATATTAAGTTTTATTTATGTGATCTAAATTTAATTTAAATGAATAATCGTTTTTTAAAAATATTTAAGCACATTATCGTGCAAAATTTCACAGTAAGGGTTCAGAATTACTGAAAATAGTATACGATTGTCCGTTGTCTTTTGTACAAAGGTTTTTTGCAATTATCAATTACGTTTAAAAAATAAATACAACATTCATTTATTTTTTGCAATGAAATATTTTTTTTTTATACATTTATTTAACGTCGGCCTATTTCCGCTACTGAGGCCTAACACCGACGCCTGTAGACGAGCTACTTCCAACCAGGAATTTTGCCGAACCTCTTCCCTTAAGAAGAGTAGGGATCTTTTACTTGCCTAACATTTAATAGACAAGGGACCGACGGCTTTACATCCCCTCCGAAGGATGGTATATCTCCTATACAACCCTCGCCTAAGGTTGTATAGCTTCTGCGCATACACTGATATACAAGCCGCTGGAAGATGTGTGAGGCGAGAACGCGGTTTCCGTTGGAATGGTCACCAATCCAAGTTCTAACTGCGCCTGTCGTTGCTTTACATCGCATACCGAAGTATGTACATAGTAAAGACGCACCTACGCTCGCCCCAAATGAAATATTTCAAATTAACTAAGCTGTAAACAAAAAATACGCAAAATATATGTTACATATTTGTAAATGAAAATGAAAAAACTAAAACATTTCAATTTTAATAATAATAATAATAATATATAACAATAATAATATTTATTTCATCTCTTTGGTTACAATTTATGTTTTAACATTTTTTTTTTTCTTAAAAAGAATTCATGAATTCTTTTTTTTTTATATGTTATCTAAATTATGTCTTATGAAATTTAATAGATAATAAGCAAAAGGGATAATTTACATAATTATAGATAAAGGGGAAAGAAAGGCAAAAAAAGAAATAGATACAAAAGAGTTAACTGATATCATATCAAATTATGTATACAATTGCCCTGTATTTATGAAGTTTTCTATAAAATTTTCTGGTAAGCTTAGTAGCCAGTTTTAGATGTTTTCTCTTTGTTTTTTATTGTTGGTGTTTCTTAGGTGATCTGGCATTAGATTATACAGTCTTGGACCTAGATATGTTGAACTTTTTGTAAATATTGATTTCTTAGCCCTAGGTATGATTACATTAGTTCTTGTTCTTGTATTATATGTGATTTTTTTTGACATAATTTTTGTTTTTGATCTCATAATTTAATATTTGTTTGCAATAAATTTGCCTGACATTGAGAATTTTATATTTTTGAAATAGGCATCTACTTGGATATCTGAGATCTTTTTTGAACATAATTTTAATTATTCTTTTCTGTGCCCGTATTAATGTGTTTGGTGCAACCATCCCCAGGCTGTTATACTATACTGTATGATAGACTCTACTAGACCATAGTACATTATGAGTAGCTGATGTTCTTTGAGGATATTGCTCGCTTGTCTAAACGTGTAAAACAAATGTCTCATTTTTTGCATATATTTTCAATTTGAAGGTCCCATTTCAGGTGTGAGTCAAGAATGATCCCTAGGTATTTTATGTGAACAGCCTGGTCAATTTCTATGTCAGTGTTTTGTATTTTTATTTTTTTTTTGTAAACAGGTAATATATTATATGAGCAGAATCGCAGTATTTAGTCATAGTGAGTAAATGTTGATCAAACCATTTTTTTATCGTTTCGAGTAGTTTAGATGATTTTTGATAGACTTCCTCCCAAGTTTGTCCTTCTACAAAGATAGCAGTCATCAGCAAATGAAATGATTGTACCATCGATGGGTAATGTCAGTAGATCATTTAAGTATATTATAAATAGCAGGGGAGCTAAGACCGTCCCTTGCGGCAATCCATAAGTGACGATTTTAATCGCCCAACCTTACACTTTGTGTTCTATTGGTTAGATAGCTTTTTAGAATGTTATATATTTGTCCCCTAAATCCCAGATCCCCAAGTTTTTGCAATATTTGACTCTGACTTATAGTAACAAAGACCTTCGCTAGGTCTATAAAAATGCCAAGCGAAGGTTTTTTATTGTCTATTGAGCTATAAATTTTCTCGATTAAATAGTTTATTGCGTCCTCAGTAGATGTTTTCTCGCGGAAACCGAACTGTCTTTGGCATAATATATTAAATTTATTTACATATTTCAGAATTCTTGACTTCAAGGCTTTTTCAAAAATTTTTGAGAGGTTGGAAATTAAGGAAATTGGTCGATAGTTTTGTGTTTCAAGTTGTTTACTGGTTTTATATAAAGGAATTATTTCTGCTACTTTAAAATGAGCTGGGCAGACACCTGTTTCAAATATTCTATTTACAATGTGAGTCATTAGTGGTGTGATTAAGTCGATTACTTCTTTAAGTAGATCTACTGATATTTTGTCATGACCAGGCGCTTTTTTTATGCTTTAGTTCTAGTATGTACTTTCGTATTTCTTGTTCAGTGACATTACTAAGGTAAAAACTGTTTTAAATTTTTTTGTTTCGAAGATTTGTATTTGGTCTTAGTATTTTCTTTGCCATGTTCTCTCCTACATTTGTGAAGAAGTTACAGAATTCCGTAGATATTAATTTTTTATCTGTTGTTATATCATTATTTGAAAGTTTTATTTCAGATATTTTATTATGTTGCGTTTTCTTGTTTGTAATTTCGTTAATAAATTGCCAAATTTTTTTGGATTTTTTATCGTCATTTTTTAAATAGTTTTTAAAATTAATCATTTTTTGCTTTTTTATAAGACTGTTAATTTTATTGCGGTATATTCTATGTCTTTCTTTTATTTCGTTATCATTTGGATTTCTTAGTGAAAGTTGATAAAGTTGATCTCGCGTTTTTATGGAATTTATCAAGCCATTCGTTATCCACGCTTTTCTGTTGATAGTAAAGTTCATTTTTACTTTCTTAGATGATTTTTCAATTGCTTGTTGGATAGTTTCCACCAGCGTATTACGCAGATCATTTGCGTTTTGGACGGTATAAAACTCATCCCAATTTTTTTGATACAGATTTGTTCTTACTTGATTGAAATTTGTTTTAATCATATAGGTTGTTTCTTTTTTTTTGTTGTAATTTTGGTTGGTAAAATAATTTTTAGTAGTGTGCTATAGTGATCAGAATGATTCGTTTTCAATATTACCGGTGTTAAGTGATCATTTGTCATGTTTCCCTTATAGAAAATGTGATCAATAACAACTTTTCGTATTTACTGATTCTCTAGTAGGGCAGTTTACTAAAGATTTATAACCATAGTGGCATAAAGAGACATGCAGGTATCGCACAAAATGAACACGTGACAAATTAGCAAAGGAAGCGACAGAAAACGGTGAAATCATCCCTATAACTTTAAAATTCCTAACACAGATATTAACAGGATAATAAAAGAAAAGCATAGACAAAATTGGCAGCTACATTACGTAAACTATCCAGCAGGACAAAATTATAAAAGACACCAAACACAAATTAAGTTCACGCATCCATGGTTTAATGGGGAAACTACCCGAACTTTCATAAGAATAATATGCCGAATTAGAAGCTCACACTGTCTTTATCCTCAATATAAATATAAATTAAATCTCAAAGACGATCCATGCTGCAGTTGTGGAGAAGTAGGCACTTTACAACACTGTTTAAATATAATGTCCTTTAAGATATTACAGAAATGTTAAAAAAAAAATTTATTACCTATAAATTTACCCAATATATTAGCATTAGAAAGCAAAGAGGTACACCAAATACTCTATAGATTTATAATGCAAAATAAAAGTATAATAAAAAAAGACAAATAAAAAACAAGAAAAATCAAACATAAATTTATAAAAAAAATAGAACGAGGAAAAAAAAGAAAGAACGAATGTGGTTAAAAGTAACAAAAAAAAATAATAAAAAAAGGAAAAAATCCGTTCTAAATCTATACTATATAAAATTACTTGAGGACAATACTACTTACTTCACAGTAATTATTAATATTTGATTTTAGCTCTTGTAATTATAAATATCATTATTCTATTACATATTTCAAGTTTGTAATTTTTATTCCACTTTGTCTTACTTTCTACACAATAATTAATAGATAACATTTGTCTGGCTAATTGGTTTATATCAAGTGCCATTTAACATAATACACACACACACACACACACACACTAGAGCTGACAATCGAACCCAGAAGAGTTAGACAGTTAGACGAATTAAAATCTTTACATTGTTGCGAGTCTTATTACGATTTAGTAATTTAGAATTAATTTTATAATATAAATCTAATTTCGTCAAACAGATAAAACAGCATTAAAATAGTATTCCATAAATAGTGTTATGCAATTTTATAACACCCTGTTAAAATATTGACACACAACGCAAATTGCTCTGAATTTAAAATAAATAAACTTTAAATTACACATCAACGAAGTAAATGTTTCGATTAATGCTGTTAAATATTATTCAGTGATAGATTCAGCGAACCGAAAAACATTTTTAGAATTTGCGGTTTGGCATACAGGTTCAATTTTTCGAAACTTTAAATTATTGTAAGTGCGCCAGTTCTTAAATACTTGTATCAGTTCCTGTGGACAATATCAACACAGCTTTGAATTATTGTTTGACAGTCTATCTCTGATTTGGTCAAAATAAACAGAATGGTCCACTACTGAGTGATAATTTGGACGCTACATTTCCTACCTATAATCATTACGTCACTGTATCATCATTGTATTGGAACCAATACAAAGAAATGCGTAATTATGTAACAAATGCAGTTAGGCAAGAAAATAGGCTTATCTTGAATTTTCACATAAAAGGGGTACACGGGAAACCTGGAGAGCTCTTGGCAAGTTAAATATACACTGACACAAAAATTCTACCTTACCAGAAAGCTTAAACAATATTGATCAAATTAATGAGTACTTTGTACAAGTCTCGGTCAATGCCAAATCCGCTTGTAAAGACCTTGTGACATACTTTAACAACAATAAATTCAATTTAATCCGTGATGAATTCAAGTTTAACCAGATTAACACAGATAAAATTGAAAATATCATCACTCACATTAAATCAAATGCTAAGGGTGCAGATGGCATTACAATCAATATGATTAGATATTGCCACACCCTATATTCTTAACCATGTAACACATATAGTAAACGCCTCGTGAGAAAAAATGAATTTCCTAAAATTTTTAAAAATGCATTTCCATTTGTCATACCTGTACCTAAAATTACTGACCCCAACTCAAATTCTGATCTCAGGCCCATAAGTATTCCCTCAGCCTTTTCAAAGATAATAGAATGAGTTATGCATAAACAAATGGAGGCGTTTCTTAAAAAATAATGATATACTTCATTTGCAACAATCTGGTTTCAGAAAGGGCCACTCTACAGTTACTCTGTGCCAAACTTTATTATTATCGATTTCATAGAAGTGCTGTAAATTTTATTTGCAACTACTTAACCAATAGAAGTCAGAGTGTGATATTGGCAAATAATGTCCTTTCCTCAGTGGTCATCACAGGAGTACCTCAGGGATCAATCCTAGGGCCGTTGTTATTTATTGTCTATGCCTCGGATATTGGGCGTCAACTTAATTTTTGTAATTATCACCAGTATGTTGATGATACTCAAGTGTACGTAAACTTTAGTAAAAGCGAGGCATTGCAAGCACACATCAACATAAATAGCGATTTAGAAAGATTCACGCATACTCCCTAAAAAGTAGTCTTATGTTGAATCGATCTAAGTCAAGTGTTACATACTTTGGCCCAGATTTAGATTGAGCAGCTGCAAACTTAAGTATGATCATTAATGGCGAAAAACTATCCCCAACTAATGCTGAGCATACAAATAAGCTTGCGCAAAAAGTTATCTTGCTTTAAGAAATCTATTCAGAAATCGAAGTCTAAGTAAAGAATTAAAAAACAAATTGATACTTTAGTATCATCTATTTTAATTATTTACGGTCCATGTCTTGATGCTAAAACTGTAGTAAAATTCAAAATACCTGCGTTAGATTAGTTTCAATCTTACTAGACGTATCAAGTGACCTATAAAATTAACGAACTTGAACGGCTTAATATGCACAATCGTCGTAAACTACAGTATTCCTGTTTCTTGCACAAAATATTTGCCTCTCAATGCCCCGAATATCTAATAAAAAAAATTTAATTTTCGCTTATCTTATCACAATATTAAAATTAGACACAATCATCATATTACTATACCTAAACATAGAACTACTTTTTTAAATCATTTTGTTATTCTGCGACCAAACTCTATAATAGTATCCCATTGCAAATCAAATGTGTATCCGCAAAGATCTACTATAAAGCAACTGGAATCATACAATTTTAAAATTACTTTTCTTATACCTACTGTTAAAAATTTAATATTCTCAATTGTTTACTTATTTATTTTATTTAATAATTTATATTTATTTATTTTAGTACTTATGGTACTACCGTTAAAGTGTACCGTATATAATATTATGTTGTATTCTAATTATCACTCGGTTAAATATAACAGAGCAACCTGAACTTGGCCGAGTATAAAATAAAGACGTTTATTATTATTATTATTGTGACATGTAGTGCAGCCGCCTAGCTACCTTTCTAGGCCCGGTGCATCCACCACATGTCATGTATAATTTATAATTCTAATAATAATAATAAACGTCTTTATTAATGAAATAATATTGCACATTTCATTAAGGGCGAAGTTTGTAGATTAGTAATCTACATTCTTCCACTTAACCCTTACCTTGAAGGTTTTTACAATATTTCAAAAAAATGACATATAACATCATATACATACATGAGGCCCACCCAAATCCAGCCCAACTAGATTACAGCAGACCACGGAATATGCACGGTATAACAAGATTACTGTTTTTGTAATAAATTAGTTTTTATCCTAGTTTTAAAAGTGTTTAAGCTAAACTTTTTTAAACTATGTTCAACATTATTATACAAATAATCTGCATTATAGGAAAAAGACCTTCTAAATATTGTTTGGCAATTTTAATTGATGAAATTTATCAGTTATATGATCAAATTTTCTAAGATTATTAATGAACCGACAGCAGGTGTTCTGCACTCTTTGAATGCGATTTTTTGTGTTCAAGTCTAGGCATGGATAGTACAAAATATCGGCATAGAAGAAAATTGGCAACACAAATGATTCACACAATTTTTTTCTGGTTTTATAATTAAGAATATGTTTATTCGCATACAGTAGCTTTAAGCTTATATAAGACTTCTTTATTAAATTATTAACATGTTCATTGAATCTTAAGTTGACATCTATTATAACTCCTAAGTTTCTTGCTCTGTCAATAAATGATAGTCTTTCATCATTCAGTATAACATCTAAGTTAGACTTAAGATTTTCATATTCATTTTTTGAACAAAATAACATTATAGCTGTTTTTTGTGTATTAAGTTTTAATTTATGTTTTTTACAATTAGAAACTATTTTACTAAGATCCTCGTTAATATTTTTGGATACTAACTCATATTCTTGGCAACTAAACTTAGTGTAAATAAGTTGACTATCATCTCCATAGCAATGAACTTCTGAAAATTTTGTAACGCTATATACATCAGAAGTGTATACTAGAAATAATAACGGACCCAATATGGAGCCTTGCGGAACTCCAGACGTGACTAGCTCAGAAGAAGACATACCTAGATTCCTGCGGACAATTTGATGGTGATTTTTCAAATATGAACGGAAACACATTAACGACATATCATCTAAACCGTAATATTGCAATTTTGCTATCAGTAAGTTATGATGATTATATGGGACGAGACATTTATTTATTTCACCGGTCAACAAAACCTTCAAATTTCAATTTATAATCTTTAAAAAAATTACGTGGATTACATACACAGAAAATTACCTCCAATGTTTATTGATGCCGTCTCTTTTGTACTTTACCCTTTGTGTTTCTTCCATTTTACTAGATGCTTTTTATTGTAATTTTTCTGAACACCGGTAAGCAGTGTAGGTGGCTAATGAAATCGCCCCATGCAATGCGTTCAACAAAATTCCCCTAATTTTTTATATACTCTAACCAAACAACGGCAATTTTCTTCATTCATCATAATTTATACATTAAATTTATTTTTTTACAAAGTGGTTGTTATACAATCTTAGCAAAACTTGCAGTATGTACACTTGTTTTCTTAAAATGTTTCATAATGATTGTAATCTTAAGCTTGTGAAACTGATTTACACATTTGGCATATAATAATTGAATAATTATTATAATTTAGTTATTTTTCTTATAAATATCTGACTGTGAAATAAGCAGTTCTATTGTCTTTCTGTTATAACATTCATGTGGCGAATTTCTAATACAAAAGTTTTGTATAATCAGCAGACATTTATATATAGGGTGTAACATTGAAGACGGGCCCAGCTAGCGTAGGGTTATAGAGGACCGCAATTAGGCATCGCTATGACCCCCAATTTACTGAAATTTGTTGATTTAGGAGTTATTAAAGTTTTTGTGTATTTTTGGCTAAACTCCAGTCTTGCCCACAAAGTTCGTCATTCTGGCTTAACTAACATCATAGAAAATGCCTTGCTGCTTTTCTTGATTTGGCTAAGGCATTTGACACAGTGTCTCATGAAATATTCTTCGAGCAAATTGAATTGTTGGGTATCCTTGAACTTTTCACTAACTATATCTCCGATAGAAGATAAATTGTCAAAATCAATAAGTCCATATAGGGGCGAGCGTAGATGCGTCTTTACTATGTACATACTTTGATATGCGATGTAAAGCAACGTTAGCCGCGGTTAATACTTGGATGGGCGACCGTTTCAAGTGTTGTAGTGAATACATATTAACTCAAAAAATTATCAAAATTTGTCAAATTACTAAATCTATTCACGCACCATGTCAAAACCTCAATTTTCAAAATTAAATTCCAAGAAAATTTAGCACAGACCGATAATTCACCGATATTCCAAAAATACCATCAAAATATTCCCATTATTTATTTTGCCCATTATACAGCTACAACCTTCAAAATTATCAACCTTAAAAATATCGCCCCTGTAGATTTTCATTCCACTTGTTATACTCTCCCAAACACCCAAATGTCAAATTTTAATTCGTTCAATTGAAAATTCTACATGTATCCACTGACCTGTTCTAACAAGTATATCCGTAATTGCGTAGTAAATAAATAACAAACCACAATAGCGTATCAGTATCTACTCCTACTGCCTAAACATTCAGCTCGACTAGCAAAGGCATAAGGTACCACAACCTGTATGAATCTAAGACATACGTCCACCACAGCGGGGATCGTACAGACCCTTAGCGAAACTTTAATTTTCAGATTTTCATAACCCTACAAATATCTCCATTAATAAACATAATACAGGACTCATCCAAAAACCAATTTACTTCAAATTTTAAGCTCAATTTAATGACATAAGTTTCAAGTAGGATTTCCAACAGATTCAATAATTGCGCAGTTACGTCGCCCACACGGAGCGATAAGTACTGTAACCAGTTTTAGACCATGCCCGCGCGTAGTCTGGGGGTCCTTTCCAGCTTCCAAAAAACGTTTCGGCCTGACTCGACGGGGCACGGTTAACGCAATTTCATGAGACTATTTAAGCTCGGGCGAGACTAAGCTCGAGCAAGTTCCGTTAGTGCCGCGTTATATAACCGTACTCGTCTTCCTTGGTGATACAAGTAAAAGTTATCCATAATCTCTGCCCTAGTGACCTTTAATACATTTTTAGTGATGTTTAATTTAATATTTAACCGGCTCCTTCGCCATAAAGTGAATTTGTGAAATTTCATAAAATAACCATCGAGCAAATTTTTTTTATTTTTATCTACGACGAAACTTTCGTAGTTGAAAAGTTATCCATATATTAGAAGTTATTTTTATTTTGTCGTTTTATCGTCATTTCTACAATCCTGTGAAGTGAAATTAAATAAATATTTTAAGTTGTGTTAAAACAAGTGTGTTTTAAAACATAATATTTTTAGTCGCAAACTCCTCTCTAAAATCCTTATTTTACTATAAGGAACGTAACCAGACTGCAACCAACAGCTACTCTCCAGGCTATGTGCCCCGCAGAGCGCTGAATTATAGGTTACAAGCCTGGCGCGTTAAGTGTAATAATTGCATATTACCATCAAAACGCTAATAGTTGAACTATGCTAAGCCTAGTCAGGCTATTTATTTTTCGATTGCAATAGACACTGGACCGCTAGATGGCGCCTGCTGACTATTTTACATGTCGCTATCCCAAAGATACCGAAATGTACTAAATAGTCAAGTGATCCTCGTGTCGGTCGTCACATGCCTACCTTGCACTGACGAGAGCCAACAGCTTGCTGTCTGCAAGTGGTGTGTGACGACTGACATGAGAGCTCCTTTAAGTAAGATCAGTCTTTCGGCTAGTGTTTGTTGCAATCGAAGCATTAACGTTTTGATGGTAATATGCAATTATTATACTTAACGCGCCAGGCTTGTAACTTGTAATTCAGCGCTCGGCGGGGCACATAGCCCGGAGAGTAGCTGGTGGTTGCAGTCTGGTTACGTTCCTTACAGTAAAATAAGGATTTTAGAGAGGACTTTGCGACTAAAAATATTATGTTTTAATATTCCGCCCTCTAAAAGCACATTTGAAGTGTGTTTTAATTCAAGAAAATATTCAGGGGTTACGAAAGTGACCTGCCAACCCAGAGACAGTGATTTTTTAAAACTTTTAAACAAATCAAGTGTTCCGAAGCTTGTAAAGGGTGCAGCCTTGACCCTGGTACCTGCTCATACTTATTTCTTTGAAACAGCAACGGAAGTTACTACAAACAAATAAAGTGCACGTCGGCCTTCGGGAGTCTCATATAAGCTCTGAGCTAGCTGAAATATATTGTTTACTCAACTACGAAGGCTAATTCGTATTCACAAGGAAGACCGTGTCCTCGCCTTACATAACTTGTATATTAGTGTATGCGCGGAAGCTATGCAACCTTAGGCGAGGGTTGTGTAGGTGATATACCATCCTTCGGAGGGGATGTAAAGCCGTCGGTCCCTTGTCGATTTAATGTTAGACAAGTAAAAGATCTCTACTCTTCTTAAGGGAAAAGGTTCGGCAAAATTCCTGGTTGGGGGTAGCTCGTCTACAGGCGTCGGTGATAGGCCTCAGTAGCGGAAATAGACCGACGTTAAATAAATGTTAAAGAAAAAAGTTCATAAGTGAGCAAAAACAATAAAATGGGTATGCCAACGCACGGTGCTGGGCCCAATTCTGTTCCTCATGTCTATAAATGTCATTAGCGGGTTAAGTATATCTAATAAAATAATATCCTATGCAGATGATACGGTTCTATTATTTCAGAAGAGCAACTGAGATGATGTATATCGTGAGGGGGAATTGGGAAAAATACTTGGACTGTAACATGTGGACCCTTACATCGATAAAACTAAATTTATAACATTCTCCATTTCAAGTGCTGGTGCTCCTAATAAAAACATCCACCCAAAGCCATAAAAAAATCTCATCGTTTTTCCTCTCCAAATAACTGAAATCATAGCCTCACTGGGCTTTCATTGTGGCAAAGTATATGAGCTGAAGTTTCCTCCTCTTGGCAGAATCTGCGCGTTGCGTCCTCTATCAGGCCCATTAGCCGCTTATTATTATCTCTATTAAGCCGGGCAATATCCAGTTAGAAGATCTAACATTACCCTAATGGCATATCTGCTCTGACTTAGTAAGTCTTCTTTTTTGGCCGATCGTTTATTAATGAATTCTTGGACCTGTCTCTGTATTTGGAAGTTTCTCCACCAATCTACAGATTTATTTTGCACCTAGTCGTTAATGGCTGTTGATATACATGGCTTTGTCACACCGCAGAAGGCCTTGGGTCCTATTAGGGCTTTAAGCGTGCCTTCTATGGCCAATTCATCGGCCCACCAAAGCGCTTTAAGAGCATTACATGAACAACAATTGTACTCGTTCCATTACCGAAAAACTCATGAATTATTACCCGAGAGTATGCCAAGAAGAGTTGATTTTTGTGAATTGTTGCTTGAAAGAATGGAAAATGTTCCAGATTTTTTAACTAAAATACTTTTTACTGACGAGACACATTCACACGACATGACATGTTTACTTCTCTGAACATGTATATTTGAACTGAGAAAAATACTAATGCAATAATACAAACCCATTTTCAACATACGTTTAAAATAAATGTATGGGCAACAACTCTATGGAATCAATTAGTTGGATACCATATCTTTCCTGGAAATTTAAATGGCGATATGTATTATGATTTTTTGGAAAACGCCTTGCATGAAATATTAGGTAATATTTCGTTGCGAAGAAGAAGACATATTTTTTATGGATGACGGCGCAACACCGCATTATACGAGAACATGTAGAACAGGGTTACACAACCACTATGCTAATAGATGGATTGGCCAAGGTGCAGATGCACCGATCAAGTAGACTGTTCGGTCTCCTGACCTAACTCCTCTTGATTTCACTATGTGAAGCTACCTAAAGTCACTAGTTTATAATACTCAAACCGATACGATTGAACAGCTGAGAGAAAAAATCGACCAAGAGTTTACAATGCTACAGAATGATGAAGGAATTTTACAGGGTATCCATTTAACGTACCTTTAAAAAAAGACTTAGCATAAGGGAAAATAGAGGACATTTCGAACATTTTTTCTAATTGATAATTAGCTATTTTTACATTTAATTGTATAACTGAAACTTTATGTATATTTTTCATAAAAACTACATATATTAAACATTTTAACGAACGTAAAGTTAATAATTTCAGACAGTAAATTGTGAAATAAAATGATGAAACAATAATTACAAATTAATTTAAATATAAATATTAACTGCACTATAGAATAAACGTCACTGCAAAACAAGCTATAATATAAATGTCTGTACAAAACAAATCATATCAATGTCTGCTAATCTAAAAATACTTTCAAATAAGGGACTCATTCAGAACATCACCGAAAATATCAAAAGTCACTTATAAAGGGGAACAGTCATCAGTTTTCATAATATCGCGTCGCAGACTTGAAAAACTTTATAACTTAACTAAGTCTGGAGCTGAAGTCTTACAACGCTTTATGTATAAGTTTCCACTGTTTTGTTTTGCCAATTAAAAGTGAAGCCAAGTTCTCATCGATTTTATGCCCTAAAAACTTTCAACGACTTAATTTGCTTGTATGAGAAAAGTGACGTGTCTGATTTACGATTTTTGATAACAAACTCTGATTGATATGACAGATGTACAAAATATTTAAACTATTAACAATAAAATATACTTTTTAGTATGCAGTGTACTACCACCCCCGTAAATCATCACGGGGTAGTTTTCCGAGTGTTATTTGCTCGCGACAATTTCACGACAAATTATTTTTATACCCAGAGCCCTTTTTCCACCATTTTAGCCCGTTTCGGAATGTGGCAAATTTTTTCTTTTCACGCCAAATTTACGACAAAAAGCGACAATTAATCCACGCATTGACATTGCAAAATTTCGATATGGTAATGCTAACTTGATGGACATGTGTATATAGGCTATCGTTACATATTTCTCAAACGACATGCAACAAACAGATTTCTCTTCCAGACAGTGTCAGCGCAGCAGTGGAGAATTAGAGAATACGAGGTTCGCGTGCAGTTAGCGACTGTCCATCTGAGCGAATGCAGACCTCCCGAATCACTATGTTGTCACGTTATAAATAATCAGGTGGACATTGCCTTCGTACGAAGGCGTAGAAGGGCCACCCTATCATTTTTATTGAAATTCCGACTTTGAACTCGGAATTCCTACTTTAAACACGGAATTCCAACTTTGAACTCGGAATTCCTACTTTAAACACGGAATTCCGACTTTCAACTCGGAATTCTGACTTTGAACTTGGAATTCCGACTTCAAAGTCGGAATTCTTGTTCTCCCTTTGATTGTGGAAGAGTATACCTCTGTATTAATAAATGTAGATTAGGACGGGCAATCGAGACAACATTAGATGCATACCAATTCATAAGCTTGTAGAAATTCATGGTACTGAATTATGTAATATACTTCCGGCGACTCACATACTAACCGGATGCGATTACACGGGCAAAATTGGTTCGAAAAAATCAATTTTAGAAATTAATCAAACAAGGTTTTTCAAAAATTTCGCTTTAGGTCCTATAGAATCTTGCACGGCACAGGCTGAAGAATTTCTTGTGTTAACGATAAAGCCTAGTTCATCTTGTAAAACGTTTGATGAACTGAGGGCTTGGTTTTATTATAACTCCAAAAATGTCCACCTTATGGATTCCTGACCTACATATTTCCCCAATTAAAATTCTGAAGTCAAAGTCCGTATATTCAATGGGTCAATAAAATCCTTGTCAGGGGAAGGTCTATAAGTTTTGTAAACAATATTGTCCAAATTTAATACTTATGATCTAATTGTTCTAGATGTAGATATCAGGTGTGTAGTGGACCCTGAATTTTATAACGGTACAAAGTTTCTGTAAATTCGAACATATTCGTTTGTACATATGCTGTCATATTTTCATGCAACATTCCCTATTGAATTATTACGATTTTGTTTTCCTTTACGTTGTGTACTTTTTTCAATAAATAAATACACTTTGTTTCATTAAATTTGAATTTGTCTTTCAAAAAATTATTGAAATGTTTAACGGCACTTTCCTCGAAAACGGTTGAAGTACATTACATAACTCAGTATCATGAATTTCTACAAGCTTATGAATTGGTGTGCATCTAATGTTGCCTCTATTGCCCGTTCTAAGCCACCTTTCTAACTTGTTGCATTTTCGAAAATGATGTAAAATAATATAAATACATCTGTGTCCGAAGATAAAATAACTGCTCGAGCCTCAGTTGAATGAATGAAATTTTATGATTAGCCTCTTCAAGATTTTTTAAAAGTAATACATTTTCTAAGCTAGAATAGTTGAAAGAATTAATTCCATTTTTTGGAACATCATACAGGGATATACGGAATTATTTTCATCATTTTCAAACGAACTAAGACATAGGTACATCATAATTTAAAAAACCTGTAATACCGTGACTAATAAGATGAGGTATACTCTTCCACGATCGAAGGGAGAACTGAACTGTTACGTAGATTAAAACAGGAATTCCGACTTTAAAGTCGGAATTCAGAGTTCAAAGTCGGAATTTCAATAAAAATAATAGGGTGGCCTTCGTACCTTCGAGTTCATAACATTGTATTTTAATGAAACTTGAAATATTCGTTGAAATATGAACCTCATGGCAGGAGATAATAATTTGATAAGTCAATAAATAAAAATATTTGGCCGGCTAATGATACCTAAATATCGTAACAATATTCACATCTATAAAATTATACTTCCTTCTAGTTCATAGCGTTGGAATTCAATAGAGCATGAAATATGAACCTGATGATGCCTACTAAATAGGCAAAGTGAATAGTTTCATATTTCAATTTCATCATGTCATATCCGATCGATGTAAAATTTTACTTGGGTATATAAGGCATTGGATGTGATCGTTTACGTAGTGTGCCAAAATTGCCTTACCGTTAACTATGTTCGATTTCAACCGACCAGGCCGTTTTCGTCTCAGTGCTATTTTCACATATCAATATCTTTGCTGTTTAAAAATCGCTTTCGCAAAACACCAACACATGTGAATGTCAAAGAACCTACCAGAGCATATGCAAAGTCATCATACTTGAAGACAGCAAGAAATCTCTTTCGAAGGAATTTTGCGGAACTGTAACGAAACTGTTATGAAAGTAAAAGTGCTGTCGGAGGATATTTTGCGGAAGTACAATGAAGGTTTTTGAATTTGCAATAAAATTTTTATTTTGGGACTGCAATGAAAATTTCAATTTTGCAAACTATTATAAAAATCCGCTCCAATTATCGTGTCTGAAGGACTTTTTACTACCCTTCTTAAAACGGATATCATTCCCTTCACCGGAAGGGTCCGAAGCGACCGATTCAGACGAAAAATACAAAGTTTATACTTACTGTTTTCTTTTGCTTAACTGCTGGCATTGAATGGTACCAATTGGACGTTGCGTCATGGCACTGCTTTAATCTAACATTGTAAATACTAACACTCTCTTAATTAACCTGAAAGGGAAATTTGAAACACAAGAAAAGAAAGAAAAAGATTATATTTATAGTTCAAAAAATATATTATTCTTTCAAAAATCCAACATTAAAATGTCTGGTCCGTATACCACATATAGTGAGGAACAGGACGGCAAAGACAATGTCTCCAACTACCATCCAATGTTTAGGTTTAAGCAAAAGGTTGACACAAAAAGAGTCAATGTAAAAATTTGATATTTACGAATATGTAGGCTTTTGCTTGCCTGTCTATTTATGTATTTTAAATTTGACAGTAATAACTTTGGGCGCTCGTTCTAGAGCTTAAAAATGCTTGAATCGCAACAATTCAGAATTATATTACTTATATATTCATACG
This sequence comes from Leptura quadrifasciata, assembly GCA_963675555.1. Lineage (NCBI taxonomy): Eukaryota > Metazoa > Arthropoda > Insecta > Coleoptera > Cerambycidae > Leptura > Leptura quadrifasciata. The sequence continues at coordinate 29,592,464 of OY776677.1, read as the reverse complement.
TTCAGGCAAGGCGGTCCCATGCACATATGAGTATAGTTCAAGTAGGAAAATCCTGAGACATAAGAAACCCAAGAAAAACTTTACGACCTCATTAAAATACCGGTACTCTTTTTTAGTGCTGTTCGCAAATTGACTTGCTTACCTTTATAGGTTCTTAATGTGCGTCGGGTCTCGGGTCGTTATTTGATGTCATGCTTGGCGCCATGGCCCGCAGCGATATAATTATGTTGTAAAGTTTTTGTTCCATTTTTTATTTACTGGGATCTATTTACTTCAACTTAGCGCCATGGCCCGCGGCGATAATAATTATGTCATAAAGTTTTTGTTTAGTTTTTTTTTTGTTTCAGGAAGTCCTTATTTGGACTATACATGATAATTAAACTTTTTTGCCACGGAATCACTGAGGAACCGGTTAAGGGCAAACACGCGGAGAACATAGTTTTTCCGCCAACATTGATTGCAAAAAATGGAAATGTACCCTCAAAAATTTTGTCTTTCTTGCCAAATATCCCCTTAAAATTTTGAATTCGCAACTTTCAACTTGTCCTCATATTCAATATAATGCATGAGTTGCAGTGCCACACAACGTCGATTCGTAAAAAGATGATTTATTTGGTTGGATTTCATGATAGTTGCTAAAATTTTGGTGGCCGGCGCGACGTTACGCCCCGTGGAGCGACATTCATGTTACTTTCTAAAATTACACTCCACGGAGCGACATTTTTATTTCTACATAAAAAACGCTCCGAGGAGCTAATAGTTCTAATACTCCCAAAAACCATCTTCCGACGGTGTTTTTACGTGGAGCACGTGTTTCATGCGAAATATAGTCGGATTTCGTTGCAATTTCGAAAAAAATCGAAGTGAAAGCAAGGCTACTCGGAGCCAAGCGTCCACCGAAACAACTACAATTAGGAGTTAGAAATTAATAATGTTAGCTTTAAGACAGTGCAGAAGCGCCATTTGGTGCAAGCCTTTAAGCAAAAATTGAAAGTATGTTTTGTATTTTTATTTTTGTCTGAATAAGTCTCATCGAACCGTTCAGGCGAATGTTATATTAATAAATTTAGGAAAAGTAACAAAACAGTATGTTTTGTGGAAGCAGCAGCAATGCGGGTAAATTAAATCAAACCAAATTAATATAATTAATAGAGAATGCTATGTGATATGATATTTTTAGAGCATTTGTTTAAACATTTAATCGTATCTACATCTAACCTATGATGCTACTATATTGAATTAAATTGTTATATTCAAATAGATGGGCTATTAAAGTTTAAAATAAGGAAAAGTTAAGCTAGCGTCAGTTTCCGGAATTATGTACCTACTACCTTGGATATAATTACACGTATTTTCATGAAAGTGTATTTAAAGCGAGTGAAAAGTTGTTTATATTCTCGTTGAGAAAACATGAAGGTGCTTTTTGAAAACTCTCTGAATTACAATGGATTAAATTGGAAAATATATGGAAATTGAATTTATTAACATCCACACACATCGAATATTACTTGCGTCGACTCATACGCAGCTGAGAAAAAGTGTTTTATTTTATAGTGGGCGGGAGCAGAAATAAATGGTCGAATTTGTACAGCCAATTGCTTACAATTACTGTATACAATCTTTAAAAAATCAATGGATTTGTGTGTTATTTTGTGATATTCTATTATAACAAACAAATAATGAATACAAAAAACCGCTGCTCAAGGAATCACTACTTCCACATCCAGATTTTGTAACCAAGTCTTATACACACTAAATACCAATGTAATATTTTATTCCCTTTAACAATTGGGGAGGGCGATAGAGGGGGTGGGAAATGTAAAATAAATTAAAAGCCCTTGGTTCTCGTATACCCACTAAATCCCAATTTAATTTTTTATTCCCTTAAGCGATAGGGTGGGGGTGGCAATGGGGGTGGTAGAAGGGGTAACCAACGCCAAAATAAATTTTAAAGGCCCTTGGTTCTCGTACACACACTAAATCCCAATTTAATTTTTTACTCCCTTTATTAATGTGGTGGTAGAGGGTAGCTAACGCCAGAAAAATATTTGGAGACGTTTCGTTCTTGTATATACACACTAAATCACATTAATTTTTTTACTCCCTTTCCTAATAGGGTGGGGGTGATATTGGGAGTGACAGAGGGGGGGGGGGTTGGCTGATGCCAAAAAAAAAATTTGAGACCTTGACTCTTCGTACATGCCCTAAATTGCAATTTTATGGACTCTTACCTGCTTACTTTGCCTATTTACCCTTATTTACCCCATTTACCCCCGAATCCTTCAACGGAATTAGATCAGAATATAATTCAGTTCCAGATCTCGTTACAATACATAAGTGTACCAAATTTCAAGTCAATATCATAAACGGTTCCAGAGTAAACGTGCTCACAAAAAAGTTACAGATAGACAGACAGATGGGAACTTTTTTTTTGCTCAAATTTAAAATATCGACGTTTCATGACATTTGAAGCCTATTTAAAAAAAAAATTAAAGTTTTTAATTACTTCCACATCCAGTGGAAGTATAGTAACCAATGAAAATTTTTTTTTTTTTGCGTTACTATACTTCCACTGGACGTGGAAGTAATTACTTTGATAAATATCACTGCATATTCTTTTTGAGGCTGCAGTTTCGTAACTGCGACCGCTACATTATAAAGCACGGTTTTTTGTTTATAAATGTTTTTTAATAACCGCCTTCCAGGGCACCTGACTGACATTCTAAGTCTAGGAGATCTAGATTTGTCTGAAAAAGAAGACGGGGCCCTACAGTTTATAATGGGATCCGAACCACTTCTTGTAGATAATTTATATTTGAAAATTATTTCGCAGTAGGTGGGGCTTGAACCCACCTCGCCTAGCTATATACTATATACCACGTACAAATTAAATTTACGAGTATTAATACATCCCAAAAGGATTTACAGATTATGCTAAATAGGTAGGAATAACCAAACAAACAATGCAGGCGGGCAATATTATTATATCAAAGTGCCAAACAAAATGAGGTTTCCTATATCTAATTGGTGATTAAGAACGTTAGATTTGGGTTATTACGTTGTCTGCACATTTCAATTGTTCCAATATGTTTAATTTTCTAGATTTCGTTGAATGATGTAAAACATCAGCTTATCTATTGAAGGAAAATTATGACTGGTTTCTAAAAAATGGTTGGCAAAATTTTAATCAGTTTTGCAATTTTGAAATTATTTTAAATGTTCATTATATCTAATATATCCAGCAATTTGGTGTATATTACTCAGTTTATAACTGGCCATTTGGATGTTGGAGGCAAAGTAGATTTATACAGATTTTTCTAACACCTTCGACGGTTTCGATAGACTGGACCACAGAATACTGGTGAACAAATTATCCGAATTTGGACTAACTGAAAATGCTTCCTGAACTTTATTTAATCATACTTAGTAAACAGACGACTCAATGTGCAATGTGGATTTTGGACTATAGCTGATATCTCCTCGACATCAAGTCTTCCCCAAGGTTCTGTGCTTGGACCTTTGCTATTTAACATTTTTATAAATGATATCGTCATTGGCTTACACTGCAAAATATTACTTTATGCCGTGACCTAAAAATGTTTACATCTATCACTAATGTAGACGACTGCGCTGATTTGCAAAACGATCTTGTACAGCTATAGTCTTGGTGTAGCATACACAATTTACAGTTAAATATCTCAAAGTGTAGCTCCATGACATACTTTCGTGCACAAAATCCAATAAAATGTATCTATACAATTAATAATGAAGGACTGAAGAGCTGTAATCATCTCAAAGATCTAGGAGTTATATTCGACCCAAAGTTATCTTTTGTTAGCCATATCAATCAAATCACCGCTAATTCGTTTAAAAATGTAAGCTACATTATCCGTAATTGTAAAAAAATTAACGAAAATACACTAAAACTTCTCTTTAATTCATTTGTGAGGTCAAGACTTGAATATGCTTTAATAATATGGAGTCTTGGTTACGAAAATCATAAATATAGCATTGAAAAACCTCAACGACGTTTTCTTAAATAGTTTTGGTTCAAAAGTTCTGGAAATTATCCTTGTGACTTATCACATAGATTCAACACAAGTGATCTTCAACTACGTCGGATGTATCTCTCTCTTGTATTCCTTTTTAATATTTGAAATGGCACTGTTGACTGCCCTGAAATTCTTAGCTGCATTAGATTTCATGTTCCTAATTTGCAGACTCGCTCGCATTCTACTTGCCTGCCCCAAACAAATTTGCTGTTACTTTCTTCCCTGTGCCGTATGTGTTCCAACTATGATTCATTATCTAATAATAATATAGATATCTTTAATAATACTACATCCAAAATGCGAAATGTGTCAATTCTGCACAATAATAGTAGCTTTTAAATATTATATTATAATTTCTAGGATTATACTAACCATATATTTATTTTGTTAATTTTCATTAATATTTAATTGTTTAGTTTTAAGTTATTTAGTTTTAACTATTATTTAGTCTTTGTTTTATGTTTGTAAAATTCCTGCCCTATAATTGGATTTCTGTCTGGGCAGTCGTAACCAAAATAAATAAATATTAAATGCCCTTCTTCCAATGGTAATACTTATGCTGTTCCTCAACAGGTGTCACGATTATTTATGTAAGATTTACAGTGCCAAAAAATGTTAGCAACTTTCCACCAAGAAATGTAAGTAAATAAAAATGTATATCATAAAATACAATAGGTATAGATTATTGTAATAAATTAAGGCATAAAAATTGTCTATAAGGTAATAGTACAATAATAGTTATCATGATCGAAAGTCCATAATACAGACAGAGATTTTCTTTTAAAATCTAGAAATTGGTAACACTCTTCAATGGCTGTCGAACTGTAAAGTTTGTACAACATTTTGCTTGTTTTCTTAATAAGAATGTTTAATTTAATCTGTCTAATATCTTGTGATAGGGTATATTTTAAAATTTTGCTTTAAATAAGTAAACACCACAGAAATTAGACAACCCCCAATTTCAGAAGCCAACTTGTGCGGAAGGGGGTTACACATTGAAAAAACGCGGACATACAACCATTTCCTCCGACAGTGCCCGAGCCAGGATACGAACCCGGTGGTGCGATGTCCGTGTGATTAACCCACTCGGCTATCGACCAGACAAACCTAGGCTATCGACCTTGTTTTGTTAATCAAGATTTTTTTCAGATTTCATAAATTTTGGGACCACTGTCACCAGTTAACAGAAACTATTTCTTGTTGTAGTTAAGATTTTGGGCATTAATTATCAATTTGTTATTCTTTGGATATAAATTTAACACTGAACCTGAAATTTGAACTGGTTATTCCTTAATATTTATATATTCATTATTAAGAGCCAGAACTATTAAAACGCTACTAAAAGTAAAAAAATCATCGTTATAAAAGCGGTGTGCACGAGACTGCACATACCGGGCGAGGTCAGTCTTTATGAAATATATAGGGTGTCCAGAAATTCCTGTCGCTAATAAAACTAAAATATGTATCGTGAAAAAAGTGTATTTGAAGATGAATTTTATAAAATTTGTGGTCAGACAATAAAAATATTTCTTGAAAAATTTAACGGATTTTATTAACTTTATAAACATTTTTATATTCCCCAATTACTCTATCGAAATTCAAAAAACCAGCCCTGGGTGCGTATTAATGACGGAGGAAAAAAAAAATGTTTTATAAAAATTGGAAATATACAAAAATCTCAGACTCAAACGATCACAACTTTTGTCAGAACAACAGAAAAATGTCATGGAACGAAATTCCCATGTCCCTATACTTCGAAAATATTTTTCTACCTAAAATAAGTGAGATAAACGGGCTTTATCCACTCCACTGAAGGCTAATGTTATTTAATAAGTTTTAGGTTTTAAACCCCTATTCTTGGGGTATATGTGTAATGTCCCTGCTAATTCTCAAAATGCGAACTATTTGCAATACTTCTTTAGAAGAGTGTACCTAGTGACCTGTATATCGAACACATTGTTTGTTCTGTCGACTATTCAATTTCATGTTGAAACAGCAATACATAAGTAGTTCAAATTGTCTGTAATCAACAAGGACATTGAAGAATATGAGAATACTTACAGAATGAATAGCAGCAGTTCGACCTATTGTAGTAACGATTAATCTCTCCATTATTTTCCTAGCCACATCACAAACGTGTTACGAAGCAAATATATACGGACAAAAAGATTTGGACGCCATCCCAAACATTTGTGTTGGAAATATTTCTGCTATCCACAAAAAGTTTCTAATTTGATATTGATTTACTTTAATATTCAATTAGGCTTGTTAGATTTGGTCTCAACTTTTGTTAAAAGAAACATTTATCAAATAAGTTACATTCTCTCGAATGTTATCGCTTCTTCTTTGTCAAATTAACAACGAATCTAATTTAATAAACGTTAATAAATTTACTGATTTGTTGGAAAAACGATTCAATTTTAAGAGACAATGAAAAACTAATAAAGCAGGTAAAACTCCCTCTTCATAGCCTTCATTATAACAAAGCGTTTATATATAAAGTTGTAGATCGATTAAACTGCTCAACATAATCAAAATTTAATTAAAAACGGACCACCGAGGTACACAATAACTTCTGATTTAATTTCAATATTATTCCCATATGTTTACAATGTGATACTTATTTGTTTATCCTGATATATTCATAATTGAATTTTCTTGCTAAGTATTTTCTTACTCATTTGGTGGCAACACGTACGCTGTTCCATTATCTTTGTCTAACGGTCTGATATTGAAGTTTACTAGGAGAATATGCCATTTTAAGCGCTTTTAATAACAGATAATATAATCCTGAAAGACTTTTCCCAAACGTTTCAGATCATCGAATAGTGACCAGAAGCAATGTTTCCCTGATTCATAAATTCTTTAACTTCCTATACATTTTTTTTTAAGAATGTCTGTAAATTGTATGTTGTATATAATTGTAGCTCCTTTGCATAAACTGTATAAACATTTTGATTAGTTTTTTCTAATATATAAAATGTTTTTTTTATTTTATTTGCAATTTCAAAATCATAAATCATTTATTTATTTGGTTTACAACCATACAACAGTAAAGAAATATGAAAACGTTACAAAAATAGAACTACAGTAATACTACAACAGAATAGTACAAAGAGCAAGAGCTTATATTATATTCTTTATATTTATATATTAAAGTGTTTAACTAAATAAAAACTACAGCTGAATACATCAAGCCTATTTAGCAGTAGATTAATAAACTAGTTCGAGGAGTAGGAAGACAACATGACATTCTGCGAATACCCAGTTTGCGGATAAATATCATAAAATCAAACAAAACGACGTCGACCCTGAATATTCTCAACATTACTTATAAAAACAGCATATCAGGTCAACAAGCATTATTTCAATTTTGATCGTTCAGATGAATAGTACAGTAACTGCGACAATGTCTTTTATAAAAACAACATAAGCAGGCCTAGTATGGATCCCTGGGGAAGGCCCGAAGTGACCGCTACGTCAAGCGACCTATAACCACAGTATATTGACGCCTATATGTCAATCAATCAATCATGACATGCTTTATTGTCTAAAAATGATACACTCTTATTGACAAAGCTATATGTATAAAATATATTATAACATATAAAATCATAATTAATTTTAAATTTAAATAAAATAAAGCAAGGTAGGTTATCTGTGAGTAGTTACAGTAAAAGTTACATACACAGATATATACAAGGATACAATGAATAAAAAGGAAACCAATACAATAGTATCGAACGGTACACATTTTTACACCACCATATGCACATGTAACGAATGAGTACATGTCAAAGTTGGGTGTAGTCATATATAAAGAAAAATATGTAAGCAAATAGAATAAATTACTAGAAATATGAATAAAACACAATATATACATATAAACACATATATAAAAACATATAACCACACGTATATATCACAAAAGGAAAGAAGCAAGAAACAAAACATTTTAAAATTGAATTGTCATAATATTCACTAAGATCATAGTAGCCTTTATGAATCAATATGTCTTTCGTTACATCTCTGAATGACTTTAATTGGGTCATATTTCTGAGAGACAGGTATGTGGTTGTATATTTTCTTGCTCTCGCATATTACTGAGTATTTCGTTAAAGTTGATATAGAGATGGGTAGAGGCAGGGTTAAATAGTGCTTGTCTCGTGTTATGCTCAGGCAGAGTAGTATGTTTTAGTATTTTCTTATATATTTTAACAAAGATGCACGTAAGCGTTAATATTTTGTGAGGGATAAAAAGAGGTTTACAATGATCCCTTGTCTTGCTTTACATAAGTATCTTAGTGCCTTTTTTGTAACACAAAAACAGTGTTCAAAAAATGTTGACTACACATTCCCCAGAAATTGATTCTGTATCTTATCAGGGAAAAGTAAGCCGTTTCTGCAGCCCTGAAACCAAGTTCATTTTAAATTAGAGACATGTACATCAAATTTTAACTTCTCATCAATACGTAACCCAAAAAATGTAGTATGGAGTTTATTCTCAATAGGTTGGTTATCAAAAAAAAAACCAGCATAGGCAAACTTAAAAGTAAGTATATTCGTTGTGTTTATACTAAATACAAGCGAATTAGAATCACACCATTTCTTTTTACTTTACATATATCTGACTCTATAATATCTCGTAGACTATTAACAGTTTTACTATGCCACAGAATAGTAGCATCATCTGCAAAAGCGTAAAAGTGCCTTGAATATCAATAGGGGCTAAAATCATTTAAGTATAACAAAAATAAAATGGGCCCTAGTACAGATCCTTCTGGCACACCACAATTAATATCTGCCACGTCCGCTATCTCGCCGAGAGTTTTTACAATTTGAGACCGCTGTGACACGTACAATTTAATCCAATTAAAATTTTCAACCCTAAAACCATAGCATAAAAGTTTTTGATGCAGTATTTCATGATTTACGCTGTCAAACGTTTTCGAAAAATCGCAAAACACTGCACCGACAGCCTCGCCATCATTTAAGTTGAGGTACTTCTTTTCTAAAAATCCCAGAATCGCATCAGATGTGTTTTTGGAATTTTAAAAACCGAAGTGATTTTTATTTAATAGGTTATGTTCATCTAAAAATTTTATCATTCTCTTTTTTGCAAGTTTTTCTATTATTTTTGACAACGTAGACAGTAATGATATAGGTCAGAAATTTGAAGAAAAATCTAATTGCATCACTGACAAACCAAACTCACTCAATTTTTTTATTAAGTGCCCTTTGAAAAATGTTTGTAAATGATATCAATTTTTCTGTTTGCAAGCAATTAGGTACTTATAAATGAATTATGTGATAATTATATTTTAATATTCCGTCTCTATGATTGTATTTTCTCTAAAACATAAAAATGTAAATATCTCAAAAATGCTAAGTACATCGAATATATTATATCAAATGAAAAAGTCGCTATGAAAACTTCGAAAATTTGCAAAAAACCACCAATTTATTAAAAAACCTGATGACATCTGCAAATCAACATAAAATGACAGATTATTTTATTACTGCACTACTCTTTTCTTTGCAAACAGGTTAAAAGAAGAAAATAAACGATTTTCTCTGTGTATCCTTTGCAGACTTTCAATTTCAATTAATGTCTTCCCTTTATACTGTTTGTACACTTCCAATTTTCGTTTAATTTTGACGCGAAGCTGAAAGAGCAATCAATCAACTTTCTGAGAACAATGACAACGGTGACATCGATATTAAAAAGGTAATAGTATCTTAACTATTGCGTGGACACTTCGTTAAACCAGTTCCTTACCAGATTTATATACATATTTTTTAAATTTATTTATCTTTAACGCATAAATCTTTAAAAAGAAACGTTAAAGTACTGGGACAAATATACATTGTAAACCGTGGGATAAAAAGATTTGTTTTGTCCCTTATCCTTGTATTTCTAACGGGCCTGAACATAATAAATTTGAAAAAGGGGAATACTTATTTAGTATGGTCTACGAGTGGCTTATGTAAATTTAATGTGTTCATGGAAAATGGCCAATGAGTTTTAATTATCGTTTGGCTTCTCTCTAAATCTCCTTAATATTTGATACCGGGTGAGACAATCATCAAGAAATTGAAATAAAAACTTTGTCCGCTATATTGTTCATAGCATAGTCCATTGAATAAAAAACTCATCTAAGGTATAATAATTTTTTCTGTTAGCCAGCAACATGTTTCATTTTCTTTTTGAAAATGTGAAAATTTGGCAAAGTTTCCATTTGATTGGTTAACACGCTGTAAAAACGAACGTTATAAAAGTCCTGATACCATAGCAAGACGATGATAACCAGGTTGCGGCGGCTTTAGTAGCGACATCGCGACGTCAACGCTAGGGCCGAGATGATCAGGCTGCAAGAGCAAATCAGAACCTCCATAAACACTGCAAAGAACCAGAAATGGGGGGATAAACTGGCAGCGCTGAATCCTCAGGACAGCTCGCTGTGTAAGTTGACGAGGGCCTTAAAAAGTACGCGGGAGGCTATACCAGCGTTGACGGGTGCGAACTTACGGACGTCGATGACTGGCGCTCAAAAGGTGAGCTTCATATTTCGAAAACACCCATAACAACAACAACATACAAAATAATTTAGAACACGACCGCATTGAAAATGATATTAAGAATATCATTGGTCATGACCAAGCCTTCGGAGGTAGCACAAATTATCAAGAACCTAACAACCCAACCCAAACAATAACGCTCCTGGAAAAGACGGCGTCGAGTACAAGCTGCTCAATTATCTTCCGAGGAAAGGTATTGTACAGTTGACGTACATCGTTAATGCGATCCGCGGCTACAGCACTGGCCCAGCCAGTGGAAGTGCTCCGTGGTCGTTCCCATCCTGAAGCCAAACAAGAACACGAAGTTCGCTGGCAGCTACAGGTCCATCTCGTTGCTGTCGGCGATCTCCAAGTCGATGGAGAAGCTCGTCTTGATCAAACTAGATGCTATTCAGGAGGAGCTCCACATCGACGACGAGTCCCAGTTTGGTTTCAGAAGGGGCAGGAGTACGGTGCAGCAAGTCGTTAGGACAGTTAACGACATCAAAGTACAATACAATACAACATCAGGAAGAACACCACATGATGCTCCTTGATATTGAGAAGGTGCTCGACTCCGTCTGGATTCCGGGGTTACTCTACAAACTACACCACTACAACTTTCCGACTTACTTCACTAACCTCATTCATTCGTTCCTGGCAGGCAGATCCCTGACGGTTCAAGTGAATAATAAACTGTCAACACGGCGGGACATTTGCGCGGGAGTCCCGCAAGGATGGTGCCTGCAACCGAAGTTGTACAACCTGTACGTTTCAGACATCCCAGAGTTACCGAATACGAAGCTGACCAAGTACGCCGATGACACAGCCATGTATGCGCATTCTTATAACGCACAAGCAGCTAATATGCTACTGAAGGCGCACGTGGCTCGTGCCACGGTTTATTACGACCAGTGGACGATTCGGGTGAACACTGAGAAGTATGAGGCGATAGTCTTCACGCGTCGGTTCACTGAGAACAAAATCATAACACCCATTTCGATTAGGGGAAACAAAATTCCAACCAGGAAATGCGTGCAGTACTTGGGGGTGAGACTCGACCAAAGACTGACGTTCAACACCCACATAGAGACGGTACGGACGGTCTACTCCCTGTCCAGGATTCTGTATCACCTCATGGTTAGAGGTAGCAGACTCAACAGACGAAATAAGAAATTGTTGTACACGATGGTGGTCAGGCCGTCTATCCACATATGCAGCGCCGGTGTGGTGCAGCATACCGGCCACGACAATGAAAAAACTTCAAGATACACCTCCCTCAGAGATCTATACGCATGTTGTAACGACATAACCCCAATAGTGGATTACGTCCAGCGCATCTCTCAAAACTTCTATTCGTTCAAACTGAGCGATAGTCCATTAATAAGACACATAACGCAAATTAGACAACATAATGCCCCATTTCGGATTAAACAACCCCTTACCATACCAGACGTTACCAATTTTCCTGCAACCTCTGTAGCCAAGCTTCACCAACTATAATTTCCGCTTACCCTATCCACCTTTACTGATATTTCATACCTTTCTCTATCTTTAAATCTTTCCTGCATCCCTTTTGATTTCTGTTAGTATTCTTTTTGTCCTGTTTGTTATTCTCGTTTTCTTTTGTATTTATTTGTCCCTAAATTCATTCTTCGTCACATATCTCTGATAAAATCGAAACTTTCTGAATTCAAAATTATTAAAGCCAAAATTTAAGCCAGCCCTGCGTTCATGGGTTTCGCAGAAGGTACCTCGTAGATTGAGGTACTCGTGTCAACTGCAAATTAAAAAAAAGTGTTATAGTGGAAGTTATTTAGAAATATGTGTAGTTTAGTTTTTTCAGAATCTTTTTTGTTTGGATATTTTAATGTTATTACTTACTTTTATTTATATTGTTAAAAGGTGTTTAACCAAGCCAGACCGGTCCCCCCTCCCGGGCTTGCAATGTGCCACCGTGTTTAGTGCGATGGTTGCACGGCTGGTCCCGGGGTGGGTTCTAGGGCGGTATATGCTGTTATAATAAACTATCCGAACACGATTTACGAAATGGAAGAGCGCATTATAAGTTTTGTTGATATAAATTGAATTCAGACAAGGGCCACACAAATTAAGAAACAAGACAATGCCTATTACGATATATTAATTTTAGACAAGCATAACCTGTTTGTAACAATTTGTCAGTATTCCCTTAATCTTAAATCCGTGTCGATTATTAACCCTAGACTTTTAACTTTATCTTTTCTTTCGAATGCATTGTTTTCCATTTGTATATCTATACTATCTATATTATTTCGTTGAATTTTTGAACTAAAAACAACAAAGTTAGATTTGGGAGGATTAAAAGTTTTCAAGATCGTCATTTATTTCTTGTATACAAGCTGTATTTACATCAATTGCAGAGAAAGACTGGTAGAATTGTGGGTCATTAGCATATAAATTAACATTTGAATGTCTCAGTTGAATTAAATTACTTGTGTATATGGTAAAAATTAACGGACCAACAATAAACCCTTGTGGGACGCCTGACTGTTATTTAATAATACACACTACTGTTCACGGTTTCTTAAATAATTGTTACATAATTTGATTGCGTTTTGAGAGAGCCCGATGTAGTGTAAAATCGCTATGTCGTAATTTATTTTATCGAAGGCTCTACTGAAGTCTAATGAAACCACTACAGTACAAAGTCATTTATCTGTAGCGGTCATAATATCAGCTAAAATGTGTGTGACCTGGTCTAAAGCCAGATTGAATTATAGGTATCAGTGAATTTAGCTCCAAGTGTTCTCTTAACTGTAATTCCATAATTCTTTCAACAATCTTAGACCCAGTTGGTGATATACTAACACATCTCGAATCTTAAAAAATTCCAGGATGTTTTTTTGGGTACACAGTTATAGTCGAGCTCAGGTTTACAGTGCACTCAAAAAAGGCAACAAAAACTTTACAACTTCATTGTTATCGCCGTTGGACCATGCGGCATCGTGTCATCAAACAAGCCGACTCACATTAAAAACCTATAAAGGTAAGCGAGTCAATTTGCGAACGAAATAGTACAGATCCGAACTTAAAATTAGATTCTACATATTAATAATACTAGGCCGTACGTGCTGTTGAAATTGAACGACTGAGTTGCCGATCTAAATATTTCAAGTGCGTGCCTGGGCGCAATTACTTTTGTGACTTGTTTAACGGTATTTTAATGAGGTCATAAAGCTTTTGTTGCATTCTTTGAGTGCATCGTAAACCTGACCTCGACTATACAGCGCCTCTTGTGCACATTGCAGGTAAAGTATTTTCATTTAAACAGTGATTAACAATATGTGTCAAATATGGAATTATGTGAGGGCAACATAATTTTAACATAGTTACATTAAGTTGTAGAATTAATTTATATGTTTTTTATGTTATTTAACTCCAGAGGAAATGATTGGCTATGTTTTTCATGTTTATTTCGGATTTACATATATGCATGGTACTAATTTCAAGTACACGAAATCTTATCATTAAAAATGAGTGCGAGGGATGACAATTTAGAAAAGTTACAAACGTGGGTATCGAGATTTTTTCATTATTTTTAAAGCCTTTAAATAAGGCGACCTTCAGTACAAAATATACATTACTTGAGCTCAACACAATGTCGAGCTCACAAAGGAGCAAAGGATTTTTTACTTATATCAAATTTTCATCACGAAACAACGAACAATAAGCATTGTCTACTACAAAAAATCAAATCACCAAAGATGACATATAAAATATATTATATTAAACAGTTCTATCTCGCATTAACTATAACGATATAAAATTTCAACATAAAATTATTTCTAAGCTGGCCATGCAAAGTGGTAAAATAATACAATACTCCAAATTATATTATGCCGTTTCTCACCTTAACATAACTTCGGACTAACTCATACGGATTCACTGTTAGACCACAACCGAAGACGCACGTGTCGTAAAACACAACTCAACTTAAATCAAGTGGTTACCGATAATCGAATGAAAAGTGTAGAAATATATTTTTTCTACTCCCTTATGTAAATTTGCTGTTTTCCGTACAGTCTATAGAATGGATAAGTGGGCCATTCCAGTTAACTGAACGGATATATTTCATATACGTTCTAGGATGGATATGAAATCGACCAATCACAGTTCGTGTATTAAGTACATGGGCAACTATTCGTTTTAAGAAATTCAAGTTAGTGCGTAAGCTGTCAAAGTAATTGTCAGTGTCTATTCGCGCAGTTTGAGCTAGAAAATAATTTAAAATGAGTGATTCCAGTGAAGAATCGATAAACGGTATACCACCTAAAATTTTATTGAAATTATATACAGACAAAATTTTAGAGATATATTATGACAAAAAAAAGTAGCTATATGTGGGGATTGAACCTATGATCTCTTGCATTCCGAAGCATGCAAGCAAGCAAGCAAGCAACCAAGCAAGCAAGCAAAATCGATTTATTTGAATTAAATGGTACAGAACAGTTGCCTAGCCAGGATCTGCTCCGGGGCCGATCGTGCAACCACCGCGCTGACGCGATGGCATGGTCGGATGGGACAGGTCTGGGTCGGCGAAAACAATAATTAAGAACAACTAAATGCAATGGCCAATGAGTGGCAAATGCTTAAAACATCTCTTGGGGCATATGTTACATTATTATGGGAAACTTTAAAAGTTAGTGGTCAATTAAACTTTCCATAGTCTTTAGCGTAATAAATAGTCGTTTAGTGCAATAAAGCCTAGTGTACCTAGGAAGGAAACTAATAACGGAACGGCAGAAGTTTCTCAATATTTTAGATGTATTTTTAAAAATAAATATTTTGTTATATTGCATGCAATATAATTTCATATTATACTGGAATATTTATTAGCTTGAATGGAAAGGTGCCTATTTGCACTTCGTGAGGGTTTAATAAAGTAAGCAGTAGTCTTGAACTATACTATTATACGCGGTGGAGGCTGTCAACCAACCGTCCCGTGCACATTTAATTTTGAGGAACTGTACACACCTACAAAGAAAAAAATTCGAATTTCGTGGTCTTTCTTTGAAGAAGAAAATTCTTGCTTTGCAGAAGAATGTACACTAGTAAAAAATTGTTTTTTAAAGAACAACAAGGTATCACTTACCCTAACGCAATTAACTGATCATCTTATATAAACGTAAAAGCTCTCAACTAACTACTCATTCACCATTGGCCGCGTAATTTCTTGTATAAAGACCTGGCTTAGTTTCCTTAAAAATGACGTGGACTAAAAAACGTTAGAATGAGATTTTATGGCCACACCACAATGAAAAAAAATAGAGATGATTTTAAGTCCATGAACTGATTACCTACAGGGGTTGTGTCTTGAAATTAGAAATACGATACACGATGATGAGTTGAATTCACAATACGCAACTCGCTATGCGAAAGATTTTAAAATATCTTAAGAAATACATAAAAACTGCAAAAGATACGTTTAGGGCAAGTAAATTTACCGGTACATTTGTCACGCAAACAAATACTCCACAGAAAATTGATACAGTAAAACCACTACATCGTGCTGTTCAATTTAAACAGGTAATCCGTAAGCTATTAAAGAAAGCCCCATAACCTTGCTTTTAAATTCCTTAACTTGTACGATTAATGAAACAGTCTCTGATGCATATCGACCTTTAGCTTAATCTAGATTAGATCATTATATTCCTCTTAGAAGCATAGTTACTTTCACTAGGTTTGTTCTAATATATTAATTAGGGATATCATCTTTGTATCGGCCCGACGCGTAAGCTTCATTCAATCATTACATTCGAATGAATTGAAAAAAAAATGTAAATAATTAAACTTGGACATTCCTCAGCGCGAATCTTTCTTTAATTCTAGTAATAGAGAGCAAATATTGTGAAGCCGACATATCACATGAGACCGATTGATTATTTTTGTTATTTTGGGTATTTACTCGGGCATTTAGCATACAACTTTAATTATCTTAATATCTAATGTTTAATAGGAAACAAAAAATGATTTATTATGTATATATGCTGTTGTTAATCTTACTCCTGATCACACTAGCAACTAATAAAGACAATCAATGACATCACCTTGAAACACAATTATATTATTGTCTGAAAAAAATAATCAGACTGAAGAAAAAAATACCTCAAACTCCACCTAATGATAATTAGAATTCGCAAACACAGTAACGAACATTATATTTTACCTATAGGTATACCAATATGGGTTTCGGACAGATCACACCTGTGCCACGGCATTACTATTATAGTACATAAATCCCGTATCCACAAAATGAATGTTAAGTAGGTCTTTAGTCGGTAGTTGGATAAAAAAGAAAGAAAAGCAAACCTTATTTCCTCTTAAAGTCAACGTTTCAACAATTTTTATTGCCTTCTTCAGGACTAATGAGGTGATAAGTTATCAGTCATTAAAATCAGACATAATATCATCGTTATCAGTTTAACATAAAAAAACATAAATATGTGTCCAACAGTAAAAGATCTATGACTTTCTCTCCAATGTGTTATTAGTATGGTTATTTGAAATATTCTGATGCTACATTTATCGGATATATGTATATATCTACAATTTTCCAATAAATGTAGCATCAGAATATTTCACTTATCACCTCATTAGTCCTGGAGAAGGCAATAAAAATTGTTGAAACGTCTGCTTTAAGAGGAAATAATGTTTGCTCTTTCTTACTCTTTTTTATCCAATTACTGACTGAAGACTTACTTAACATTACTAGTTCTAATGAATGACATTATTGGTGATATAGGCTCAGGAAAAAGCTGCACTCAGTTTTCTAAACTATTCAAAGTCGTTCAACACTATTAGTCACGAGATCCTACTCTATTCTTTTCCATTATGTTGGATTTTCTAGATAATAGATCTCAGATTGTACAAAGAAGTAATGGAAAATTGGGGTGGAAAAAAATTTGTGGAGTGCCACAAGGATCAATCCCTGGTGCGCTGCTATTTTGTATATATACGTGGGGAATGGTAGCTCAGTTGGTTAAAGCGTCTGGCTAGCAAACTGAGTTGCCTAGCGAAGTGGGTTCGATACCCACAAGGCGAAACAATTTTTCATTAAAAAAATTGCCCCAAGAGTGGTTCGGAGTCCACATTAAACTGTAGGGCCTCGTCTCTCTTTACCTAGCACAAGATCCTTGAGAACTTCCAGGGGGTTACTTCGGTAACTTGAGAGGCGGTTAAGAAAACATTTTTTTTTTTTTTAACATAATGAACTGTCTAAATACTTGTAAAATATATTTACTCCCACAGATAAAACTGCTTTATATCGCAGAAAGTTTTCATATAACATATTTCAACTCTATAACAGTACACCTATACTGATTAAAAAAATGTTGGGTTGGCCAAGTTCAAGAAAATATACGAAGAATTTGGCCTGGAATATAAAATAGAATAATAACACCTTATATTTTAAGTTGTTCATTTCAAATGAACATATTCTAATTTCATGTCGCCGGGTTTTTAACGAAAAAAAGAAAAAATAATTAGCAGATCTGTCTTGTGATGTCAATGAATTAACAACTTCTTTATAGTTTCCACTCGCAGTTTCATCTAATTATTAGGTCCTGGTAGAATAGTCTGTGAAATCAAGTATATTTTTTAGGTCAATAGACGTTAGTGAAACCATAAGGAAAGTTGACGTAAAAAACTGGAAGTTACGATGGTACTCTCCTTTTTAGGTCATTGACTTCATTGCCCCAGTTCTAATGGAGTCAACGAACTTTTCCTTTTATCAGAGTATCTTTCCAAAAAATCTTAAACCACCTTTGTAATTCCAGTTCATAAGGAAAACAATAGCATGGACGTAGACAATTATCGAATGCAATATTCAAGTAAGAATAAACTGAGACATAAAAAACCAAATAAAAACTTTACGACCTCATTAAAATACCGGTACTCTTTTTTGTGCTCTTCGCAAATTGACTCGCTTACCTTTATAGGTTTTTAATGTGCGTCGGGAACGTTTCATGTCAGGCTTGGCGCCATGGCCCGCAGCGATATAATTATGTTGTAAATTTTTTTTGCATTTTTTATTTACTGGGATCTATTTACTTCAATTTAGCGACATGGCCCGCGGCGATAATAATTATGCCGTAACATTTTTGTTTAGTTTTTTTTGTCTCAGGAAGTCCTTACTTGGACTATATATGAAATGCCTTTTATAAAAGGCTACTATAGGCTAATAGGTAATACTAATACACTTTATAACTTTCAGTTTGGTTTTCGTACAGGGCTGTCAAAACATGATGCCATGGTTTTTTTACTAATTCCATTTTGCTCAACTTGATAAAAACAAAAAAGTTGTAGGTATTTTTTTGGTTTTATACATTTGACATGGCGGACCATAGTATTCTATTAAAGAAGGTCTACTAGTAGAGGCAATGAATGCAAAAAATTATAGTTTAAAAAAACTAAAAAAAACACGCTTTAATAGCAAACCGAACTAAAAAGTAAAAAATAAGAATGAAGTGACTGACAAAATTCATGTTATTGTAAAAAGCGTAGGGTGCTTGATATCAATTGTTATAAAATTTTATTGGTAGCTATTGATAAAAGTAGAATTTTAAAAATATAGTAAATATCACTTCATTCTTATTTTTCACTTTTTAGTTCTTCTATAATTTTTTAGTCCATTGCCATTCATCCCTCGGCACGTTTCTCAGCAATATATTGGATTGGGTGAATTCTACAATTAGCATCATGAACATCGATACATATAGAAACCAGCTGACACCCGCCTGCTTTTCGAAACCTCTGAGTATCCGCTAGTAGTACATCATTAATATTACATCATAATGTATGTATTAAAGTTGGAACTAGCATTTAACAAGGATTTATACAACGGCAAATACGTTATATTAATAACAGCGGCGCCTCCGCCAAAATATCGACAATAGATTAGCCATTTTTTTTTAATTTTATTTTATCCCGATGAGGACATTAGGACGAAGTTGTCAAATTATTGTATTGTCATCGGATAAGTGTGCAAAGTTTATTCTGACGTCTTGAAGTTGCAGCCCTCATTTTACAATCCCAATTCCTTGTGCTCACTAATGGAGCAGAAACGCTCACATTAACAAAGAAGACTGTTAATAAAGTACGTGTTGCACAAAGGGCTATGGAAAGGTCAATGTTATTAGGTGTTTTCCTTAGGGATAGAGTCTCAAATGCAAGGCTCCGCCAGATGTTTAATCGAGCGCAAATAATGTTAAAATGGAACTGGGATGGGCATATAGCAAGACTAACAGATAGACGAGGAAAATTTTGGAGTGGAGACCGCGGCAAGATGGCTTTAGACATAGATGATGCCCACTAACAAGATGGATGGATGACATAAAAAAAAATAGTGACAAACTGGATGAACGCAGCACGAGATCGCAGACGATGGAGTAGACCACGGGAGCTCTATGTTCAGCAGTGCACGCAATTGGGCCGATTGATGATAATGACATTTTTTTCTACTCCGCTGCTGTAGCTTATTATCAGTCTCTACTTTCTTGTTGCATGTAATAATGTCTTCTTTTTCTACTAATAGATACTTTATTCCCTATACATTTGTCATTACTTATGTGTGTTTGACAATTCTGATATTTTTTATGTGAAAGCCATATACAAATAAAGTTTATTATTACTATTGTTATTAATACCAAGTCATATTGTAAGAAAAACACTTAAACAACGGATAGGGGTAAATAAACTAGACCATTATTGATTTTGAATAGAATCTTACCGGAAATTAACAAACAGTAAACTTTTCTATATCAATTTCCGTAAACGTCTGTCTAAGAAATATAATATTGCATTTGTATTTCCTTCAAAGTCATGCAAAATTACAATTATTAAACGATTAGAATACATTGTACGTACCAGTAGTTCTAAAATTAATTTTAATTTATGCACAACATGAAATACTGTTATTATGTTTCAATTATACAACAAAATAAAAGTTTCGTTTTACTTGCCAACTCGTCGGGAGTTCAAACAGCGTCATTTACCTGGAAAAGAAAATGAAAGTTAAATATACGCATAAAGCCAAAGAATCAGATATATAAAAAACGTATTTATAGTAAACTAATTTTATTCCGAGATTGAAAAACAGCTTTGCAAAATAAATACCTGAAATATTTAATAATTTACGTCTAAAAATACGTTTTAAAAAATATCTAAAGCATCTGTCAAGATTACAAAATGTATCTACCGGAGCTTTGTCATGGCCTACATTAAATTGTATATGTACAATTGTACAATGTAGAATACTTCATAAATATAGTTTTTGTACATAAGTCAATTTGTCAAAATATATAAATGAAAAAGACATGCAAAATGCTCTGAATTAAATCATGATTAAAAAACAAATAAAAAGTGTGTGTATATAAAGCTGATGATTCAAGACTTCCAAACACGAACAAAAGGACATCGATCGAGTGGAGAATTAAAAAGTTCTGAACAGATCGTGATTCAAAATGTGTGTACAGATAGATATAATACAGATTTACGAAAACATACAGAAGAAAATAGAAAGGCTCTGAACATTGGTTCACACAAGACATTTGTAAACCAATAAGTAATCATCTGCCATCGCCGACCGATCGAGCCTAATTATTTTTCGTGTTTATAGTTTGGAAATGGTTTCACGTATATTTACATTGTATCATTATTTGTACGTAATCACCTAAACGTAATTTAAACGAACTTTTTTAATGCTGTTCTGTCAAAAGCAACTATATTTTGAATATAGTAGTATGGATATTTTGATATGTTGAAAAAGAAAATAACTTATTTGTCTATTGTATTACCTCTTTAGAAATGTTAATTTTGGGTTATTTAATTTTTGCGTATTTGTAATTAATTAAAAATTAGAGCGCCACGTAACACAGCTAAAAGATACACCAACTCAATTTAATTCAATTCAACAAAGATTTATTAAAATTAAAAGCATACAAACTGTTGCCTAACCAGAACCTGCCCCGGGACCGACCATGCAACCACGGCGCTAACGCTGTCGCAGGATCGGCCGGAACAGATCTGGGTCGGCGAAAACAAAAATGAATAACAACTAACCTAAGCACCTTCTAAACGATACACCTATACATACCAAATACTTATACATATCAAAAACTTGTTTTTAATGTAAACACCCCACATAGTACAAATATACATATAGATCTTTCTATAAAGTAAATATTTCAAAATTTATAAAATAGGCATTTAAATAATGAATCTTGGGATAAAGTTTATCAAAAGGAGACTGTTGAAACTAAGTAAGTAAGCCTTTAATAATATTTTGCATGGTTATTACAACTCAAGTTTCAAATTTGTTACCAAAAATCTTGATTCAAAAAACAACAACATTGGCAAAAATAAAAACTTGTACTGAATCAAAATAAAACTTATGTTTTGGAATTTCATCCCGTTAGTGCCCATTACATATCGAATGTATATGTGAAAAATGACGGAAAATCAATTCAACAGATCACATCGTTTAAATTAATAGGTATCAATATAGATTTGTCTTTAGATTGGAAAGCGCATGTAACTTATTTATGTGGTAAGTGTGCAAGTAGCTGTTTTCGGCTGAAAAGATTACGAAATATCACAAGTTTGAGAATGACCAAAATTTTTTATTTCTCTAATATTGAATCACGTCTCCGAAATGGAATTACTATATGGGGTAATTCATGTATATAAAGTTACGATGTGTTTCGCTAACTATATAAAGTTAGAGAAACACATTTTCTAGAATCGTCCATTTTCAAAAATTGACACGTGAAAATTGTCAGATAATTTTGTCGTTAACTCCACGAATTAATAAATTTTTACTAATGTGTTTCGCTAACTTTATATGAAATTCGCAAAGCACCCCGTTTTTTTTAATTATAAAGGGCATTCCGTCATTAACACAACTAATTAACTACAAAATCAACTGTTAATTTTCACGTATTAATTTTTGAAAAGAGACAATTCTTGAAAATGTATTTTGCTAACTTTATATAAAGTTAGCGAAACACATCGTTTTCTTTTTATAAATTGAAACTACAAAATCGCCATTAGCACAACTAACTAGCGACAAAAAAACGGCAAATTATCAACCTATACTCGAACATCGGTAGCTAAAAGTGTTTCGCAAACTTTATATACATGGGTAATTCTACATGAGCAAATAGAGCGTTTGTGCTGCAAGAAAAGGCCGGGCCATACGCTGTATATTCGGATTAAAATTTAGAGAATCGTGCAAAATGACATTTAAACAACCAAAAATATTTACTTTACTGTGTTTATACATCTTTGAAATTTTGAAGTTGGTAAAAAAGAATTTAACCAATTTTAATTCATTAAATACATATCTCGTAGCTATCAAACTCGTCATGATTCTGATTTGCAACATCAGATACATAGACTTGAATTATATAAATATAACCCATATTATATGGGTCCTGTGCTCTATAATAAACTCACTCCAGATTTAAAGAATATTGGTAGTATAAAAATATTTTTATCTAGGCTAAAAGTATTTTGTGTTACAAATGCGTTTTATTCTGTAGAAGAATTTCTGATGTATTAATTTACACAATTACTTTTACTTTTATTTATTTATTTCTTTCAATTCTTTCTTAGATTTTTGTGCTTTCATACCTAATTATAAGTTTCTTTGTTTAACTTGTCCTATGTCATGTATATGATCTATTGGCTGGATACCTTAAACAAGTTGCTGTTGGAAGAGCACTAACCAACATGTTTGCCTTCTAAACTTTCTACAAAATATTCCTCTATTACAGACAAAAGTAACTGGGGTAACAAGAAGCCTGACTAGTTTCTAAATGTTCTTTTTCAATATTTTATAAAATAACAATGTAAATCAGGGAAGTTACTTTAACGCTTAATATTATAAAAGCAATGTTAGTTTTTGCAGCGATTTAATTACCTAATAAAAATTAGTTCGGCATAAAACATTGATCCCTAATTAGAAAGTGCGGGTTATTGATTATCTTCAAAAAAGCATTATCCCGTTTGTTCATTAAACTTTGATCTGCCCGCGAATATGAGTTGCGTCCTCAATTAATTATTTCAACAGCTGAATCGAATTTTCAAAAGCACGCAAAACTGTTTCCTTATTATGTAAGTACACATATCCAACATTTTCCTTCAAAGGAGATATGCTTCTCTACCAAGAAGAATTACTATTTTTTGCAGCTAAGCTTACGTAGGTGCAAGACAATATAAAAGTTTGTGAAACAATGGGAAAATTATGTGTATCTTGCAACTATAAATGCCATTTCTTATTACTCTCACTTTTTTTAGATTTTGTCTACTTCACATTTCTAGGGATTTTGTCAAAGAACTTTAGTTGATAAAACAATTAAGAAACTCTCGAAAGTTCTCGACTTTCCAAACCCAATAGGAGAATTCAATTCCATATAAACCCCCGTGGTCTACGTAGAATTTTAAAATATATATGTTGGACAAATGGATCATCCAATTGTTACCAGATTAAAGAAGCATATGGCTCATCTCTAATATCGAAAAACTGAGAAAATCATAGTAGTATTGACAGGAATATAAACACCTCCTGCTCTAAAAGACAAACATTTTAATATTTTAAGAATGTTCCTTGAACCAATTCCACCATTACCTTATAACAATTGTAATACAGATAGCAAGTCAGATTTGCATACTCTCTAGAGCGGACTTAGGAGAATTGCAATATTTCGATCAATATATGTAAAAATTTTACAATTCTTTATGAAGGGTTCATGGAATTTCATTGTCTCAGACAATTAAATACACTTAAATCTTTGCTATTAGATCGAGATAATGTATTGCCCGATATGATATGCATATTAGTTGTTGCCCTTCTTGAGAAGCTAGTAATACTGGATTTAGAGAAACTGAGGCCTAATTTATTATCTAGACAGCAAAACTAGCATGATCCAGATCAAATTGTAAATGTATAGTCATCAATGCAAGTTATAACTAAATATATGCTTACAACAATCAATAAATCAATCAATTTTTAAATCATTAATAAATAACAGAAAAAGCGGAACAAAGTTAGACCCTTGAGGGGGACATCCGAGGTTATAATATAATAAGACGAATTAAAACCATTGTATGTGACACACCGTTGCATTTTCCACACATTTTAATAACATCAGGTTACAAATAGATTTAAAAAATTATGTTAATTTATTAAGCAAAACGCCATGATGTATTGTCAAGTCAAGTTTAAAAAATCTGCATTAAAAAACATCTACCTATACCACTGCCTATCTGATGTTTTTGAAATATAAGGCAAAAACCGCTAAATTTGTAGTCGGTGATCTGTTCCTCATAAATCTACGTTGATTCATCTATATTTGATTTTGAACAGAGAGAAGATGCTCTGATATAAAAAAAGTCAAGGACTTTAGATTTGACTTTGAAATTATATTATCATTATTACTGTTTTTAAACACTAGACAAATTGACATTTTTGGGTTACCTCACACATTTTTGTGAGATGCAAGATTGAATGGGTTGCGTAATGAAGCAGTTAGAACACTTCTATCATCTTTTATCGGAGATCGCGAATTTTGTTTTTAATTTATCTTTTGTAGTATCTTGAGATCTGAAAAGTAATATTTTCATGATTATTACACAATTCGCTCTTTATTTTTCACTTGTTTCTGGTAGTAAATACACAGCAAAATCATTCACAATGAAGCTAGTAAACTTTAACTTAGCGGGTCCAAAGTTCGCTCCATCATCTGAACTAATATGCATTGAAACATAATATTTCACTCATAAACTTCTCTATAAACTTATTTTACTATAAGGAACGTAACGAGACTGCAACCAACATCTACTATGATATATGCCCCGCCGAGCGCTGAATTACGAGTCACAAGCCTGGCCTTAAGTGTAATAATGACGTATTACAAACAGAATGCTTCGATTGCAACAAACACCGGCCGAAAGACTAATTCCTACTTAAAGGAGCTCTCGTGCCAGTCGTCCTACACCACTTGAAGACTGCAGTTTCGAGCTGTTGGCTCTCATCAGTGCAAAGTGGGCTGTGACGACCAACACGAGGATCCTTCGACTATTTGGTACATTTCGATATCATTAAGATAGAGACATGCAAAATAGTCGGCATGCGCCATCTAGCGGTCCAGTGCCTGTTGCAATCAAAAAATAAATAGCCTGACTGGGCTTAGCACGAGTTCAAGTGTGGTTCTAGAGAATACTAAAACATAATATTTCAGTCTCAAACTCCATAATAAAGTCCTTATTTTACTATAAGGAACGTAACCAGACTACAACCAACAGCTATTCTCCGGGCTATGTGCCCCGCCGAGCGCTGAATTACGAGTTATAAGCTTGGCGCGTTAAGTGTAATAATTACATATTACCAACCTAACGCTAATGCTTCGATTGCAACAAACACCGGCAGAAAGACTAATTCCTACTTAAAGGAGCACTCGCGCCAGTCGTCCCATACCACTTGCAGACTGCACTTTCGAGCTGTTGGGTCTCATTAGTGTAACAAAGGCCTGTGACGACCGACACAAGGATTTTTCCACTATTTGGTACATTTCGATAGCATTAAGGTGATGTGACTAAAGTTTTATATTTCTGAATTATTGGAAGTTAACGAGTTTTTTATGTTGCACTTAGTGCATAAGGGAAAGAAGGGTGGAAGATCTACAAACGTCTGCACTGTGCGTCAGAAATTAAATTCCAAGACGCGTAGGCATAAGTCATTATTGGCCTCAGAACGACTTTATATAAAGTAATTTTATTATCCGTTGTTAATTTGCTCCTTCGATTGATTAGTTCGAGTATCTTTACACACTGAGCTACACGAGGACAACAATTCTACTTTAAAACGTAATATGCAAGTACTAGAAAATTGTAATACTTTTAGTGACTTGACAATGTCCGTTTGTAGGATGAATATCCACTATTTAACTATGAAAATAACTTAATATTTCATATAAAGAAGAATTTAACTCCAATATGAGACGACTTTTCACCCAAATAAATAACAGTTCATAATAACGATTGACAAATCTTTCGAGATTGAGAATAACTGAACTTATGGAAGGATATATTATTTAACTATCTCTATTCAGTGTATATTTCATATTTCCGTCTCTCTTTAGATGAGAGGGAAGCTTGGTAGACATACGTAAACAATGTGTTTGGGCTACTGTATGCAGGAGAAATGAAGTCGTACGCGTAGTATTAGTTCATTTCAAAACACGCCAATTTAAAGTTTACTAGATTTAATTTGAGATTTATCATAAGATGTATTATATTAAAATATTGAGTTCATTGCAAATTAGGGATTGGAGATTTTCAACACAATTACTGTAACACTTACTTTTTTTCATTAATTTTAATGGCCTTATTTATATTAACATCCTGATAAGAGTTTAGCCATTAGCTATCCTATCGCTAAACCCGGACATACGATTACAAGTAGTATAGACAATGACACAATACCCATTATCTGTGACACTGCCATCTGTCGTAGCTAACACTGGAACTCAAAAGAGATAACAGCGACTAGACATGTTGTATCTCATACAACCGTGGCCTAGTTCCTACCGCCTCCGCAACACACATATAGGGGTAAAAGTGATATTTTTTATGTCGAGAACACAAAAAAGTCAAACGTCGAATATTATTTAATACTGTTAATTTTTCTTCGGATACTTTTAGTGCCGCTCGTGAGCGGCAGTAAAAGCCATTTACTGCCTGCCAGAGAATTGTCAGTTCACGTTCACGAAGTTTGTCATAACAGTCAATAAAATAGTGTATTGTTTTATATGAAGTAAAAGTGATATTTTTTATGTATTTTTACTTGACGGACACCGAAGCACGCCCAGCATGAACAGCCGAGAGTATATATGGCAGTAAACGAATTTTAGAGCCGTTCAGAGCTCAAATGTAGAAAACTTTTACTGTCGCTCAGATGAAGTGTCTGAGAAATGTCAGTTTAAAGTCATAAAACGCCATTGAAGTCATGTTCTTGGCGCTTTAACAACATAGTACATTGTTTTATTAGGAGTAAAAGTGGCTTTTACTCTGAATAAGAGTTATTTTTTCGTCAAACGTCGATTAGCTATAAAAAAATAGAGTTAAAAAGTTTAGCTATGCGTTGACCATTAGGAATAAAAGTGGCTTTTACTCCGAATAAGACATGTTATTTTTTTGTCAAACGTCGATTAGCTATAAAAAAAAATAAAGATAAAAAATTTAGCTGTCCCTTGTAGATTGTAGATTGTTTCAGGGGTCGTTTGGCTTTAAGTAGCCTTACTTCACTTCGACGTAAAGAGATCTTTTGTGAATAACCCTACATCTAGTTATTGCTCAGGATTCCAAGACTTTTAATAAAGCTTTTGATTTTCCTGGGGGCTAGTTTCCATCTTGAGGCGTTAATTCCACCTGCTCTAGGAACTTTAGCCTACTGCGGATTAATGCCTCGCATTCGCAAAGTATATGTTCCGCAGTTTCAGTTGCAATATCACAGTATCTGCATTTGTCGTCTACTGCCTTGCCCATGTTCTTGAGATGATATCTCAAGGGGCAGTGGCCTGTTAGAAGGCCTGTGATTAGCCTTAATTCGGACTTTTCAAGTTCGTGAAGCCTTGTGGCATTCTTTGTCGAATAAGCTATAAACTTTTTCGCTTGTCTTTGGCCTGGAGTATTCCTCCAGTAGGCCTTCTTCTGGTCCTTTTTCCATTTCTGGATCTCCTCCGTTATGTGTCCCTTGGCCAGGCCACAGAACGGTTCAAGTGCAATAAATTGTGCTTCAGCTCCTTTTTTTCCAAGGCTGTCAGCAAGTTCATTACCTTGTACCCCCTCATGCCCTGGCACCCACATCAAAGTAACCTTGTTGTTGTTGGCCAGTTGCTTCAGGAATTGTTTGCATTCCCAGACAATTTTAGACTCAAAAGTGTAGGACTTTAGAGTTTTTAATGCTGCCTGGCTATCTGATAATATATAGATCTTTGCCCTTCGAATGCCCTTATTTAGGCATTCCTAGCATGTATTTCTACTTGGAAGATGGTTGGGGTGTTGCCTAGGGCTAGAGCTGTGCCTTAATATTAGCAACGAAAGTAAAAGTCCGTTCGAGTGGAAAAAGAAACCTTTTACTTTCGTTGCTAATGGCAACGCACAGCAGTCCGAATTGTCAACCTTTAATGTCATGAAATAAGCAAGACATGTCATGATTTTCTGACCTTTGAAGAAAAACGAAGTTTTTCATAATTATTTCACGCGCTGCAATTAAATTAATATTAATCCTACTGTCATGGTGCAAATGATAAAGTTGTAGGAAATTTTGATACTTTCAAGATGGTTTTTGAAAATCGAGTACCTGAAAGCTGAGATATTTTATGAAACCGTTTTTTCAATATGGCGGCGCACGGTTAAACTTTTATAAACATTGAGTTATCCGCTATCCCATTATAAATAATTATGGGCCGAATTGAGTAATAGTATACAATCTGTAATGTTTGGTTTTTGTAAGCGCTTTTTGCTTTGTTTTTTGTTTGCCAAATTCATTATAAGCAATGAGGCGAGAAATTCGTACTCACGCCGCTGACCTCGGCATCCAGTTAAATAATGATCGAATTTTGCAGTTACTGATTATATTCAATTAATAAATGATATATAACGAAAAATAATAACACATGTTTTTACACTGATGGGATACAAATAACTTTCGTATTATATTTTATTCACAAATAACAAATAACGTTCATAATGAAAATTTAAGTGATTTGTTTGGATGGTGTGAATTCTACATTGAAACAAACATCTGTTACATAATTTGTTTAGGCAGCCACTTGATTTCATTACAAATGAATGTGTTCCGAGTTTCGCGATTTACATATTTTAAGACTAATAGATATAAATAATTGAAAATTTATAATAATGAAATTTCTTTATGTTATATACATTATGGAAACTATTTTACTGTAAAATATTATTTCTCGCAATTTCAAAGAAAATAAATTTTAGATACTGGTTATTAACTAATATCCTAAATTTTTTCGGTATTAATATTTTACAGCGACTTGTGCTATGGATTTATTATAGTAACAAAGAATCAGAATCAGAAAAGAAATTAATCACAAAAGCAAATTTTCTTCCGAGATTTTAAATACATACTGTTAGGTGTTTACACCCTCAAGTAAACACCCTGTATGTAGGTTCAATAAATTGCAACAAGAATCTTCACAAACCACTGATTTGTTAATCACTTACATTGCAATAATTAATCCTTAAAAATAACACAATTAATAATACCTTTAATCTAACATAAATTCACTACTTTAAATCGCAACTTATTATAGTTCAAGTAGGAAGAAACTGAGACATAAAAAACGTAACAAAAACTTTACGATCTCATTAAAACACCGGTACTCTTTTTTGCGCTGTTCGCAAATTGACTCGCTTACCTTTATAGGATTTTAAGGTGCGTCGGGAATGTTTCATGTCAGGCTTGGCGCCATGGCTCGCGGCGATATAATTATGTCGCAAAGTTTTTGTTGCGTTTTTTATTTACTGGGATCTATTTATTTCAACTAGCGCCATGGCCCGCGGCGATAATGATTATATCGTAAAGTTTTTGTTGGGTTTTTCTGTCTTGGGAATTTATTACTTGAACTATACTATTCGTTATTTCATCTGATCACTTGTCATCTAATATATATCCGCTCTCTCTGTTCAAATTCATTTCTTATATAAACGCGTCGAACGTACTCGAATCTCCTTCCAGAACCCGTCTAGAGTATGCTGGAAATTTCTATAGTTTTCTACGTGCTAAATGGCGCTTCGTCACAAATGGCGCTGTTTTACCGGCAACCAACTAAACAGGTCTCCCTTCACTTTTTTAACATGTATTTAACGTCGGCCTATTTCCGCTACTGAGGCCTAACATCAACGCCTGTAGACGAGCTACCCTCAACCAGGAATTTTGCCGAACCTCTTATCCTTCGAAGAGTAGGGATCATTTATTTGCCTCACAATTAATAGACAAGGGACCGACGGCTTTACAATTACATCCTCTCCGAAGGATGGTATATCCCCTACACAACCTTCGCCTAAAATTGCATAGCTTCTGCGCATTCACTGATATACAAGCCACTGGAAGATTTGAGGCGAGGACGCGGTCTTCCTTGTGAACACGGTAATGCCCTCTCTTGCTTGGTAAAATAAAAAATGGTTGAGTTGAAACTGGAGCTTTAGAGATACTCTTAGGGCTTTTCGTGCGCTTAATTTTATTTTTTAAAGAGGTTCGGAGGGTTGCTCCTAACATGTTGCACCCAATGCTACACCTTGTATAAATCCCACTTAGTTTCACTTGTACTTTAAAGTCTGGGTCTATTTTTAGCACTTTTAAAATTTATTTTTTAATGTCTGTGGAAGGGCCTAATGCTTCACCCTGTATATCACTTTTTCGAAATAACACACTCGGTTTTAAATGAAATTAAAATATTTAATTAATTTAAATGAGCAGAGTTCGTTTAACTTTTTTTAACGTAAAATATTAATTCTAAAAAAAAAAAACAGTTTTGAATTGTAACTGTTCGATAGCGGAAATTCCGAGTTGAGAATAAAATCCTTTTAATTGTAGTTTTGATTAAAATGTTCTGAAAAAATTCACTTTATTTTAATTTGCGCGATGGCAGGTTTGGTTTAACTTACAATTATTTTATGAGACGCGGTGGCCCCTTTTACTTGGGGCTGCCAAAGAAGAGGTTACGACGCCGACGGCGTAGTTGCAGGGAATTTATCGTTGAATTAGCGTGGTAAGTTTGGACTAGACAGACAGGCACTAAATTTTAATTATTTAGGAACCGAAAAAGTTACTAGTATATTCACTTTTTTCACTACTAAAACTGTTTTATAAGACGCAAGAACTAACTTTGGAAATACCGAACTGAAACGCATTTAGCCTGAGCTCATAGCGCTTGGCCTTTTTATATGATCCGACGGGGATATCGCATCATACAATGTAAAAAGGAAAAATTTTGAGATGAAAAGTATATGACCGTCTCGGCATTGAAATGAGAAATTTTTTGGTATAAGAATGAAGGGCGAATTGACTTTAGTTTGGAAGTTTTCCACGAAAATGTGTTGAACAAATTGGATACATTTGGAGTGACCCCGTAAAGTCGTTCCGAAGGTCCTGCACTTAGAGTTGAATATATATGAAATTGTGCCGATGGATCAGCGATGAATGAAAGGAAGTAAGTTTTGATGATGGAAGGGGACCGTTTGGAAATAAGTACTGATATTAATGGGGACAGTAGTACCGGTACATTGATGGATATGAATGAAGATTGATTGGATTTGGATGTTAGAGATGCAAAATGGATTGAGACTCGAATTTAAAGGGAAGTTTATTTAATAAAAAATTAATGGAAGCGAATTGAAAGGTCTCAATCGAGGTACGGAAAGTAGTTTTGATGCGAATGAAGTTCATTGGGCCCGGTACTTTTAAGGGAGATATTTTGTAATCTTGGGGCCGTAAAATTAACAATTTGAATACTTTATGATATTTGCTGATGGATTGAATTTAATTATGAATAATCGAAGAATCCTGAATTTTTTTAGAATTTGTTTTTGAAAAATTTTAACTGGTACGTCAAAAATAACCCCCAGTATGACTTTTAATTTAATTTAACATTTAATTTTAATTTACTTTCCACTTTTTCTAATAGTTGACTTTAACAACAAGACTTAATATGCATATATCTGACAAATACATTATAAGAAAAGCTGTATCACATCAAATACTTTGCATCTCTATAAACTAGTTCTGTTGGTTAAGTTTTTCTTTTGCGTTAAGCAATAATTTTAAGTCTTTTTTGTGGGGCTTCGACCGATTTAATATGATTGTTGGTAGCTGCTACCCAAGCTAGTAAGCCATAGTTTAAACGATTTTCAACTAAGGCATGATGGTACATTATTTTTATCTATTATATTACAATTAGGCAAATAAATCTGTATAATACTTGAAGTTTTAAAATTATTTTCATTCTGCTAATATATATGAAAACAACGCCTTTCTACCAGTCGTTACAAGAACAATGGTAGTATTATTACCCGTTTAAGAAAAGTCTGGTGCTTATACATCTGGCTTTGTGTTTATTTTCCTACTTCTAGACAAAGTAGTAAAATGCGCGCTACTATTATTAACTTTATATTGCTCTGCCACACACACTTCCATGGGACTTGTAGAGAAATACAAAATATATCAACAACTTTGAAATATCAGTACAATATAAATTTTAAACAATATAACTGATAATTAAAACAGAGTTTATTTAAATTTTTAGTACAAAGACATTAGAAATTACACGTAGATAGCTGCTATCGATGTTAAAAGTTTAGTACATAAATAAAATTCGTAACACAATAATTGATATATAAATAAATATAAGAAAAAATTCTGATGTATTCACAGAATATGCGCAAATAAAATTTATATTTGTTCTCCTAAAGAAGGGCTTTACTGGGTAATCTAAATCGTTATAGACACCTTTCTTTAAAAGCATAATAATAATAATAAGCTTTATTTATCCAATATTACATGGGACAAAGTACACAATAAAATGTATAATAATAATAATAATAATAATAATATATAATAAATAATATACAACATATAATAAATAACTGAATATTTGCATAATTTAGAAAAACTAATTTGAGCATACTTGTTGTTTCTACCTCTAAGAATAAATAAATAAATAAATAAAGACGTGGTATACCTCACTAAAGTTTATATGATATAAACTTGAACGTGAGTGCGTTTACACATTAGGTAAAACAATGTATTGTATACACATATATTCTCCTTTTTTTTACACTCTTGATTTTTCCACTATTATTTGAAGCTACCAGTTGTAATGATTTCTTCTACTTGCAAGTTGAATTTTAATGCATTTTCTACCTCTCTTGACTTTATATATATATTTGTCTTATTTGTTAATTTCCTCATTACTTTCTATGTAGGTGCACTTTTAGTTTTCATTTTCTAGTAATCTTTTAATGTTTGTTTCGTAATATTTGGATACCCACTTTTTTGTTATTTTTTTGTAATTTCTTACATGGGAATTTTTTATTTCATTTGGTGCTATATTATATAGTCTGGGCGCTAAGTATAGAAAACATTTGGTCCCTATGTTTTTCTGTGCTCTTGGTACTACTATCTTATCTCTCTGTCTGGTGTCATACTGATGCGTTTGATACGTTTGTAAGTTAGTTTTTATTTCATAATTTAATAAAGTTTCTGCATATAATTCTTTTATTTGAAATATGTGATATTTGCTATACAGAATTTTACTCGGGTACATTAATTCTTTTTTAAACATAATTTTTATTAAACGTTTTTGTAATTTATTTAGAGGTTCCAAATGCGATTTTCCTACTCTGCCCCAGGCTACAATCCCGTATTTTAAAATTGATTGAATTAGTCCATTATAAATAATTAATTGTTGTTTGTCATTTAAAATTGAGCTTGTTTGTTTAAATGTATAGAGAAAATAACGTATTTTTTTGCATATATATTCAATTTGTTTGTCCCATTTTAAATGAGAATCTATCATGATTCCAAGATATTTTATTGATTTCGCTTGCTTAATTTCAATATTTTCGTCGCTAAATTTAATTTTTTCATATTTAGGTAGATTGCTTTTGTACGAACAGAAAGGTAAGCGTTTTGTTTTTGAGGCATTCATTGTTAATAAATGTTGATCAAACCAGTATTTTATTTTTTGCAGACTGTTAGATGTTTTCGTTCTCACTTCCTCTCATGTTGCTCCCTTAATGAAGACGGCCGTGTCGTCGGCAAAAGATATTATTTCCCCGCTTAGGTTCAAAGTAAGTAAGTCATTTAGGTATATTATAAATAGAACTGGTGACAAAACTGTCCCTTGCGGTAATCCGCAGGTTATAGGTTTTGCCTCACTTAAATGATTATTTAATTTAACTTGTTGGTTTCTGTCCGTAAGGTAACTTTTTATAATATTCAAGGATATTCCTCTGAACCCGAGGTCGGATAATTTTTTTAGAATTTGTTCGTGGCTAATAGTATCGAATGCTTTAGCTAAATCTATAAATACACATAATGATGGATCTTTATTATCAATACTGTTGTATATATTACCGATTAAATGAGATATTGCATCTTCAGTTGAGGTGTTTTTCCGGAAGCCAAATTGTCTGTTTGATAGTATTTCATATTTATGTATTTTACTATACGGGTCTTTAAAGCCTTTTCGAATATTTTCGACAGATTTGAAATCAGAGAGACTGGTCTATAGTTCTGAACATTTAGTTTGTTTCCACTTTTGAAAATTGGTTTTATGTATGAGATTTTAAAATGCTTCGGCCATACTCCGGTTTTGAATATTGTATTTATTAGGTGAACCATTAAGGGCGTAATAATATCTATGATTTCTAATAACAATTCTGTGGTAATATTATCATGGCCAGGCGCTTTTCCTTTTTTTAGTTCTTTTATGTAATTTTGTATTTCAGTGTGTTCTACGTTTGTTAAGAAAAAGCTATTTGTCATAAATTTATTGCTGTATGTTGTATTTGACGTTTTAATGTTCTTTGCCATGTTTTCCCCTACACTTGAAAAAAAAGTATTAAATTCATTCGCAATTTATTTTTAATTTTTTGTTATTTCACCATTTTGTAATTTTATTTCATTTATATCATTTTGAAATTTTTCCGGCTTTAATATCTCATTTGTGATTTTCCATAGTTCTTTTGAACTATTTTTATTCACCCGTATTTTGTTTTGAAGATAATCGCGTATTTGATTTTTAATTAAGGAATTTATTTTATTTCTGTACAGTCGATATTGTTCTTTAATATCCTGGTTCTGGGGGTTTCTTAAAACTTGTTGGTAAAGGGAATCTCTTTTTTGATCGAGTTCATTAATCCATTGGTGATCCACTCTTTTCTTTTATGAAACTTTTTAATTTTTATTTTTTTCGATGATGCATTTATGCTTTCTTCAATATTGTTTACGATTATACTACATAAAGTATTTACATCGTTGCTATTATAAAATATTTTTTTGTTCTAATTTTACTTTTGTTGCCCGTAGATTCGAAATTTTTTTGTGTGTATTTATATGTATTCTTTTCTATATTTAATTTTAACATAGTACTGTAATGGTCTGTGTGTGTTGTTTTTAATATTATTGGCTTTAAGAGCCCTCTGGAGCACATCCTTTATAGAAGATATGATCTAGACAACTTTTTGTATTTGGAGTCTCGCGAATTAATAAGTGATATATATCCAAATTGGTAAAGGATATCCAAATATTCTTGTACAACATTATCGTTTGCTAATAAGTTTATATTTATATTATCATATTCATCATCGTTATCATAATAACATTAAAATTTTGTTGTTCAGTGGAATATTGTGGTACAAATTACAGTTAATTAAAAATGGTTTATATTAGTCCGGTGGACGACAACGACTTTTCGACTTTTTAAACTGTGCAGTTCTGGTTAAGGCTAAGGGCTCTTGCATCGTAAGAGAAGGCGCCATCAAATCCAACGTGGCAGGGAAATGAGGGATGTTTTTAAAAAGCAAAAACGTAACTGCTGAATATAATGCATTTCAAAGATTCTAAAATACCACGTTATGACACGTTGTTATATCTTATTGTCTAACAATAATTTATGGCAAAATAAGACGACTCCGGTGTCTGTATGGCGAGTAAAATACCTACGCTCTTTTGCTACTTAAAGACGCCCCCACACTTCCCTGCCACGTTAGATTTGGTGACGCCTGTCCGGAAAACTCCCCAGGAGTGATGTGCAAAAGCCCTTAGCTTGCCCTTAGCTTTAACAGGAAGTGCACAGTTCATACAAGGATCCACTGGACTAATAATATTTCGATGATGAACCTCATAAGTGTAAATTAATTTTCCATGCAGATAAGATATCTTGGGGGTTGAAGACTGCAACAGTCCATATACAAATACAAGAAAGTAATCTCGAAAGTAATAGTAAAGTAAATTTATGCATTTAAGCTCAATTATGTTAATGGTAAAATTTTCGAAGATTGCAGCCAAATCTTGAGCATGTATTCTGAAATGTCAATATTCTGTTTTTGATGGTCTAATCTAAATAATTACGCAATGTGACAGTAATTAAATATAGAGCTCATTAAGACTAATAAAATCCTATTTTCGCACTGCTACTCGTTATTCCGTCTGTTTTAATCAAGCAAATTGCGAAATCAGTAATAAAGAAGGTACTAAATATACCAAATCAATAGATATCAAATAAAACCCTTTTAAAATTTCATTAGCGAATAAATTGATAGCTTTTAATTTCGAACTTCCTTGGTTTCAGTTTATTATAAATCGAATTTAATTTTACTTCTACTCTGCTGTTTGCCGTATCAGCGAATACTTTTAATTTGCCTGATACCTATTTATTATATGCACAAGGTAGTTACCGGGAAATAGCTTTTTATTGAGTAAATATACAGGGCAGGATCGTATTGACGTTCTCTATGTTGTCATAATAGAATAATTTAAGAGCTCAGACGTCGCGTCGTCGGAGTCTTAGCATATCCGCTCTCATTTAGTTATTTATGAAAATTAAGAAACGTTATTTGGTATGAAGATAAACAAAACAATAGCAAAAAAAATTTTATTTTAATTTTTTTTATATAATTTACAAATAATGAAAATCTCTTCAGAAACAACAATTGCAACAGCGTAACCAAAACATTCTCATACATGTACTGAAGATGATTGGTCCAAGAACTATTCCTTGTGGGACATAGTTTGTAATTTGTCTGATGAACTACTACTACATTTAACATTTTCTAATTCACACAGTAACACTGATTTGTTTATACAGGGCCGGATTATCCATAAGGCAGCTGCCTAGGGGCACCGGCGGCGTGGGGGGCGCCGGCGACAAACAAAAAACCAACAAACGCCGGGCTACGCTTCTATTTAAACGCACGATCTTTGTTTCTAATATGGCAGGTTTATATAGTGAACTTCAGGCTCACATAAAAAAAATAGCGACCTTGCATTATTTGTTCCCTGTGCTGCACACTCCTTAAATTTAGTTGCAGCCGCAGCAGCGGAATCCTGCTACAACAGATAGAATATTTTGAAAACTAATGTAAATGAAGATGTGTCAGTGATACACAATACCTAAATCTTTGTCTACTATACGCTGGCTGGTCGGCTCGTGTTGATGCATGTAATGCTTTACCTCATATAACACATTTCGGAAAAGTGTAGAAGAAACAGCCCATAGCAAAAATGAAAAACCTTCCGTAAAAGCGAGAAATTATGGGTAAATTTAATTTGTTAGAGACGGGAATTTTAACATTGTTTTGGTCAGATGTTTTAGATAAATATGATAAAGATAGTAAGACTTTATAAACCATTGATATTGATTTATCAACAACGATTGGAATCTGAATCACTGATTGGCTACTTTAAATCATTACGAGACCGAGACCAATTTGATAAATATGAAGAAAGGGGCAAACAACTATCCAAAATTATGAAATATAATAAAGATAAAGGATACAGAAGAGAAAGTTTCAATTTGACAACACAGAACTCATGAAAATGAAACCAACATCGACTGCAAAAATGATATGAGAATTAATGCTTTTCTTGCTATTATTCATAGGCTAGATCAAGAATTAAAGAAACAAATGATGGCTTACGTAGAAGTGGAAAAAAAGTTTGAGTTTTTAAATAGACTTAAGATTAAGAACGACAACGACATAAGAAATGATTCAAATAATTTACAAGGATATTCAAACGATTTGGCTAAATGTTTCGTTGAGGAATGTATTTCAAATATTTTGTTGAAAATATCGTTAATGTTACATATTAGTATTTATCAGGGAAAACATGTTATAACCATGTTTTCTAATGTGGAAATTGCATTAAGAAGTTTTCTTACTCTATCAATAACAAATGTGTCAGGAGAAAGATCATTTTCTACTTTGAAAATAACAAAAACATGTTTCCGAAATGTCATTAGTGAAGAAGGACTTAATAATTTAACTGTGCTATCACTAAATCATGACTTAACTAGTGCGCTTGATTTTACTGATATTATAAATAGTTTCGTCAGTAAGAAGAGATCCACAAAACGTATATATAAATGATACAAGTGTAAAAAATCATGTTTTATTTACAAAATATTTGTTTTTATTGTTTTTTCCCCACTCACAAAATAAAATATCATTTTTAACACTTGATCATAAATAACTATTATACCTACTTGTTTAACTTTTTCCATTTAATGTTTTTTTTTCGTTTGTTTGTGCTGAGTATATATTGTTTTTATATATTATATATGTTATTCTATATTATAAATAAAAACTTAATAGCCGTTATAATATAGTTTTTATAGTTTATAGTTTAAAATGCTCGTCGAAAATCCACAAACACTGCTAAAATTACTTGATATGGTTTCTAAAAACTTACCATTCATCACAGATATTTAAAATTACGGATTCACAAGATTCAGTGCCTCAATGCTTACGTATTAGGTTTGCAATCATGGAGTTCCGGGTTCGAATCCTGGCTAAGGTAGGGATATTTAGTGGCGTTTTTCATATGTTGCCGAGTTGGTAGTAGTGGACTAGACGAGGTTTTGTGACATCACGTCTAGTCGCTGTACCACTCCTGAGTTCGGGTTACAGCTGCGACAGATGGCAATGTCGTAGGGAATGGTCGTTGTACAATTGTCTATGTGTATACACCTCTGTAACTGGGCACATCGTTCCTGTAGAGTGGTAGCTCAGTCGGCTGTACGTTGTAAAGCAAACACGCTTGTTCAGGCTCTGCTGTGTTCTGTGTTCGTTCCCCATTATTGGCACTAGCAACGTCGGTGGATGTCTGGATTTTTTCAAACACGTAACCCCCGTTTCGGACAGCCTTGGCTTTGGATTTGGGGGTTGTTCATGAAGTTTTCGGAAGCGTGATTGGTCGTACACTAAAACACATCTTCTATCACACAATTCTAATAGTTTATCTTTAACTCCAATTTCTAACTCTTTTCGTATTCGATGCCATATTTATATATCTATGTTCTTCACATAGTATTGTATTTGTAACTTTTGGTACTGGTGTGATGCAAGACGTCTTCCACCTCTCTGGAAATTGACCATATTGCAATGATAATAAATGTTTATTACTGGCTCATATCTATTAACGCCTTATTTTTATTCACATATTCG
This sequence comes from Leptura quadrifasciata, assembly GCA_963675555.1. Lineage (NCBI taxonomy): Eukaryota > Metazoa > Arthropoda > Insecta > Coleoptera > Cerambycidae > Leptura > Leptura quadrifasciata. Next base: position 29,552,553 of record OY776677.1, on the reverse strand, counting down.
TATGTTAATAATTATAATTTCAATTGTCCTGTACCCATAGAGCTTTACTTTTAGGCGAATATGTCTGTAAGGAAAATTGAATATATAATTATTGTGGAAAGGTACTTCTGAGTATAAATTTTTTTGACAGAATAATATTTTATTAAGATACTTAGCCTTTAAGTTTTAAACAGAGTTAAAGCAACTACTTAAAGCTATACTAGCATCCAGATACAATTTCAGATCTATGTGCACTTAAACAATTTAAATAGTTAAATAATTCAAAGTATCATGTCCCTGTCATGTATATATATAAATATATGAAAATATAATAAATTCAAACCCTGATATCAAGAGAACAGATCTTGCTACTGACTGTTTTACAATTACCCTCCAATATCAATTTTAATTATAGACTGTGCACGATGACAAGTAACATCAAGAGTGGTAATTTTTATTCATCAATTTATAATCCTGTAAATCTGATAGAAAATGAATTCATTCGTTGTATATTAAATAGTCTTATACTATATACAGAACGATACAATTAGCGACAACAAATTATGTAATTCTGGATTTTCAACTTAGACATCACACAGCTAGGCGTCGGTGTGCAGGATAAACATTGACAGCCCTTTGATTTTCTATACATTTATATATTTTCGTTAACCCCTTTTTATATTTTAAAAAGTAAGAGCTGCAAATACTTAGGAGTATTTTTAAAGAAATATTGAAGGATTCGCTTTATTTACACACCTTTTATTTATGTTTAATCACGGCCTGTACAGAGCCTTGTATAAATAAACAGAATTGGTATAAAAACGAGGTAACGTTACGACCTTTCATTACATTTTCATTTTAGGAGGAAAAATGGACATCCGTCAAGCCACCGCATTTGTAAATTAGTTATTATCCAAGGCACAAAACAAATATTATTTTACTGGGTTTATTATATCTGTAGAGGACATAAAAATTCAATCATTTCACCGTTGACCTGTAATTCAAAAACCTTGTTAATTTGCGGGCTGTAATGAATATACTGATATTAGAAATCGATATATTTCGCTTTTGGCTACGTTAAATATTATACGTTTCCATTACACTATTTACTCAATATTTAATTAATAACATCATATTACAATAGAATATAAATATTTCATTTGGGAGATTATTTAAAAAGAAAATGGAATGAGTAGTAAGACGAGCACAATAGGGTTTTCCCAGAAAAAAAAATTATTGCTGAAATACTTAACTCACGTAAAAAAATGATTTATGGCATATATATTATCTTATTAATTTTACTAATAGTAACAAAAAAAAACTTGAAGTTTGAAAAATATTGGGCTCATTTTAAACAGTCATAAATTGGCGCGTTGTGACGTTAACACCCTGAAATCCAATCACAGAGGTTGTCTCTGTTCAAGATTGTTTATTAATCTTGGTCTCTGTTAACATAACATAACCTCTATTTATTGACAGCACTCAGCACTTTTCTACTTTAGGTAAATTATCAGCGGCACCTTTAACATATCCCTCTTCCACTTGATTCCATTTTGATTGTAGAATTAATAAAACATAAACCAGAAACTGATAAAATGATATTTTCACTCCAAACAATACAAGCATAAAAATATAAATTTAACGTTTTAGGTTAGTCATCTGATGTGTAATGGGCAAGTAGACAATTTTTTAATTATTATTCTAATAACATCTACGTATAAAAACAGTTGACCCGTATTTTTTATTTTATTTTTTTAATAATGCCTTATAGTAAAAAAAAATCATGAAGTTTAAACTATGTTTAAATGGTTAGATATTGCCGCAAATGTTCGAGCTATTCTATTGGCTGTGACGTAATAGCATAATCAGCAGAGAAACGAGCGCTAGTGGAAAGGCGGAGCTAACAAAGTTGTGCAAAACGTATGTGCGGCTCTGCCGAGGTTATATTAAATGCGCGCGTATGTGACACTATTACGTCATGAGATAACCGGCAAACTGCCGTATTTTAAATACGCTCTAATCGTAAGCCTATTCGTTTTACAATAAAACCAATAATAGTCGGTAAAACTACCTTCAAATTATATTTATAACATATTGAAGAGTCATACTGTAATGCTATATTATTACTTTTGTCATTTTTGTTATTGTCTACTAGCCCATTGTCGGTGAAGGTTAAACCTAAACTACAGTACAAAATATTAACGTCCGACGCTTTCACGAATAACTCGTGCGGCATTTATCTGGATTCTGATTGGCCAATATTTACACGTCCACTGCTTTAGACCAATCACAGTATAAGCATTACAAATTGAAATTCTGAGAAGTTTTAGAGGAAAGCTTTCTTTAACACACAGTTAGAATCTATTAGAAACTAATTATATCCATAATCTCATTGGTTTTCCGGGTAGACACGTAATTCTGGCGCGAGAAATGCCCGTTTTAAAAAGCAGTGAAATTATCAGCAAGTTGTTTTAACGATATTTTCTTAGAAATAATTCTTATTAGAAAAGTAAATTGTTGTAAATTAATAAAATGGTTTATTATATCATTTTCATGACACAAATTGTTAAAATAAAATTAGTGGGAAAACCCTATTCAGAAAAGCTTTGTTTATTTCCTAATTACAAACTCTTAAAAATGGGGCGAGCGTAGGTGCGTCTTTACTATGTACATACTTCGGTATGCGATGTAAAGCAACGACAGGCGCAGTTAGTACTTGGATGGTGACCATTCCAACGGAAACCGCGTTCTCGCCTCACACATCTTCCAGCGGCTTGTATATCAGTGTATGCGCCGAAGCTATACAACCTTAGGCGAGGGTGTATAGGAGATATGCCATCCTTCGGAGGGGATGTAAAGCCGTCGGTCCCTTGTCTATTAAATGTTAGGCAAGTAAAAGATCCCTACTCTTCTTAAGGGAAGAGGTTCGGCAAAATTCCTGGTTGGGGGTAGCTCGTCTACAGGCGTCGGTGTTAGGCCTCAGTAGCGGAAATAGGCCGACGTTAAATAAATATATAAAAAAAAAAATCTTAAAAATAAATATATGCAAAAAAATTAGCCTACCGATCAAAACTCGATTAGGATGTGGATATATATGCTCTAAATTTTTTAATGTCTATCGGTATGTCTGTACATATCATAAACTTAGATACATTATGTATTTATGTACAGTGTACACTACACTATATATTAGTAGTACAAAGCGTTACTTTAAACCATCCCCCCCACTAAACTTTTAGAACTACCAATTATTAGAGAGCATTAAATTATGTGATCGTCGTCAAGTATGGGATCTACATTATGACTCACGGGAAAAGAGGTATGGCTTTTAAAGGGCTGTAACTTTTAACTTACGTTTGTTTGTCTTCTAATAGGTTTATTTTTTTAACTGATCTGTTTTCCCGTCCTCGAGTTGATAATGCAGATCCCATATTTGATAACGATCACGTGACTTAATGCTTTCTGACTGGATGGTGTGGAGGGAACGGTCTAAAGTAACGCTCACACTACTACACTTAATAAATTTTAAAAGTAAAGTTAAACAGGAGTATCTAAGCAAAATTTATAATATGTAATGTAGCTGGCACCTCAACATTAACACAATAAATATAATTTAAATATGATGTCTTAGAACTGGTGAGAAAATACCAGTGCCTGGGCAAAGATGATCAAAGTTGTGAAGTACTCTAGATAATGGAAAAAAAATATTTTTTTGAAACTTGCTTTTCTGTAAAAAGTCATATACTAAAAAGTAAAAAATAATAATGTACGACTGCAAGAAAAGCAGGGCGCGTGCACCTTGTATGATTGTACGCATGAATGTATGAAAGGGATGGAAAATTTTCACTCCCGCGCCCCCTACGTGCGGATATTTGCAAAAGTAACGGTAGAATACTGTATTGTCACCCTATCTTAGTAACTGTACAAAATTTCATCAATTGCTTGTCAGGAAGTGTGTTAAATAAATGATGCAAGATTTGAAGACAAACTTTATGACATTGTGAGTTAAAGAAAATCAAGTAATAAATGGTACTCAAATGGAATGGGTGGCATTCAATGGCTAATCGCTACCTCCCAATATAACACGGACTATAATAGAGTACTATATTATATTGTAATCAGAATATAGCATGACATAATTTAATATGTAAACGTATTTCATTAATGTTAACAACCGTGTATCTCCATATTTCCTAAAAATTACAAAACCTCCCTTTGTCTCGTAATTGAGCAATCCAATTTAAAAAATGACTTTTCGTAAAGAGATTGGTAGATTAGAATTTCTGTTATCTCTCGTGCAGTTTATTTGTCCGTATGACAAATCACAGAGGTTCAACAATTAAAACGATGAGGATTTAAATGCGGTTGACAAAAGAATAAGTCCCTCAAGACGACGTTATTAAACAGTTAATTTCAAATTCTAGAAGGGGCGAAATTATCTCTAAACGCCGCTTTTTAACCTACATTCGTTTGTGTTTTCCACAAACAATTAGCCCTCTAATTTTTGCATAAAAGAAAAGTACGTGTTTTATTAAACGTGACGTAGTAATTCTAATGAGGGAAATCGTCTAACAATGTTAATTGAAAAGTAAAAGTAAATGTGTAATTTTTTAGAGAAAAATAAAATATACAGTGTGAACGATTGTCACAGTGTTGGGGGCACATTTCTAAGGCACTCCTAGTGGCATAAATAACAGGAAATGAAAACTCTAGATGATGAGTATTTGTTGATAAATCTTGAAGGTATAAAACTTTTCCGTGTTCGTCATTAGCACTTGCAAGAAACTTATTTGCAATGATTTTTCAGGTCGGTAACTAAAATATCATTTAATTTCTTGAAATATATTGTAACATAATAATAGGCCCAAGTGAGTCTACTATGGTTTTGTTGGTAACAGAGAATGAGAAACTTTATACCATGTTATATTTTATGAAATTAATATACAGAAATTCAATTTATTTGCTTCTCAGATCACAAATGCATATAACCCTCGATATAACTTTGTTTAAAATATGTAACATATACCTTACTAAACTTTGTCTACAACATAAGCTTTGTTTGAAATATGTAATGTATATATGGTTTAATAAGTTAAACCATATTATTATTAAACTTTGTCTACATCACGGAAATTGATTTTAACGCAATAACTTAAGAACACGGCACCGGATGGATACATGGAAGCATATAGACTTACCGATTTTTTAAATTGTATTACGCAACTCTGTAATCTTAAGAACGCCATTTCTAGTACAACATGCAAAGTCTTTCCACTAAAGAAGATTGTGTCGACTAACTGATGAATTAAGCCTTAAAATTTTCCTTTAGGAACCTAAACCAGTTCTCAATAGTATACACGGTGTACTTACAAAATAAAAAACGCACATTCCATATTTATTATATGGAAATCAAAATATTGTATATTTAATGTACAGTTAGGGGCGAGCGTAGGTGCGTCTTTACTATGTACATACTTCGGTATGCGATGTAAAGCAACGACAGGCGCGGTTAGTACTTGGATTGGTGACCATTCCAACGGAAACCGCGTTCTCGCCTCACACATCTTCCAGCGGCTTGTATATCAGTGTATGCGCGGAAGCTATACAACCTTAGGCGAGGGTTGTATAGGAGATATACCATCCTTCGGAGGGGATGTAAAGCCGTCGGTCCCTTGTCTATTAAATGTTAGGCAAGTAAAAGATCCCTACTCTTCTTAAGGGAAGAGTTTCGGCAAAATTCCTGGTTGGGGGTAGCTCGTCTACAGGCGTCGGTGTTAGGCCTCAGTAGCGGAAATAGGCCGACGTTAAATAAATGTATAAAAAAAAAAAATGTACAGTAGTGAGCAAAAAAATAGGACAAGTCTTATAACGGTATTTTGCTAAAATCTAGTTGTGTAAATCTAACTTTAATTTTTGTGACATTGTCAGTTAGTTGTCACAATTTATTGCAAGTGTGAAAAAACTAATATGCCTCATATAAGCGATTTAGTTAAATCTGGAGTTATTGCTAAAGCAGAAGATGGATGGTCAATGAGACAAATTGCACTACGTTATAATATTGACAAAAAATCGGTGTATAACATTTTAAGAAAGTGGAGAATAAACGGTACGATTAGTAGAAATCCTGGATCAGGGTGACGAAGGATATCAACTCAACAACAAGATTTGCAATTGGTAAATGCTTTAGTAGAAAATACATTTTACTCAGTTATTCAGGCTGCTGAAGAAACGAATTTTCCTGGATCGAGTAGTACTGGTCGCCGGCGAGTAAGAGAATCGCTACGCTGTCATGCAGCAGCACAGAAATACTTAGTTAAAGCTGAACATAAAGAAGCTCGAGTAGAATTTGCGCTTGAATTTTTAGCGCATGATGTAAATTTTTGGAACAATGTAATCTTTACAGACGAAAAAACTTTCCAGTCAATACGCGTCGGTGATTGGCTTTAACCGCGGAAATGGGTCAACGTAAAATAAATAGCTTTGTGGGCACTAACAGCAATTTTCTCCGACTTATTGCACATTCAGAGGTCATACAAAGACACATACATAACGACACTTTCTTTTATAGTACGCTGTGATTATATTTTTTCTACATTATAAGAATAATAAACATGGATTTTAACGCAATAACAAAATTTGAACAAGCGTTAAATTACATAAATTTGTTTTATAAATCAAATTAATTATTTGATGATTTGTTCCAGAATGTTACAACGTGTGAATTGTAAACAGTAAATGTTTGATTAGTAAAACAAAGATGTGGAAACGTTTTAATTTATTGCACGTAGGTATGAAATAGATATACGCACGTCGTACATTTTTATAAATAAAATAAGTAATATCATTAATTCAATAATATTTCAATCAACATTACTGTATAATTACAATATACCACTTTATTTTCAGATTTACAAATTATTATCCAATTTTCTGCATGATGAAATATGAGGCCTAGTAAGATAATAAATAATTCCAAAACCACCAGCCCCTCTTCCAGCTTGGTGTATTAATTTATTTATATGACTTGCAAACATATTTAAGACAAAGTTGGAGTTTCTACATTTTGAGTCATGTTCTTGCGCCAAATATCGTCATTACAAATGCAATAATACATTTTTATGGGTCTACAAAGTTCAAATACTAGCGAATGTAATTTTATTGATCAACTTAAAATATTTTTAATAGAAATAATTTCATTTACTGGCAAAAGCAGTTTCTAATCCATTTTTGAAACTTCTTTTTCATTATATACAGGTAACCGCCAATATGGGAAACGTTATTATTGACTTTCTCACACATTTTATTTTAATTAATTAAAAGTTAGTTTCAAACGAAAAAGTAACCGCACAAATTAAGTCACAATTAAATTTTTGAAATTTGCTAGAGTAAATTATCTTCATTTTTGGTTAGGTATATCGAAAAATTTTATTTTAAAAAGTTCTTTATAATACGAGGTTACACTTAAATTTGACTGCTCTATTTAAAAAAAAGATTTTCTACTTTTCACGCATAACTCATGAACTATTTTAAAAGTACATGGCTTCTCAAATATTTTGGCATTCGGCCACTAGCCATACAGCCAATCGCTACTTAAAGTTGTATTGGTTTTAAAGCAATTTTTCAAATCGTCAACAAATAATTGAATAATAACATAGTCGGGGTCTATTGTAAATAACTGCCCCAAGGAAGCGTTCTTGGGTCATTACTGTTTATGGTATGTATTAGTGACCTAGAAAATATGTTGAGAAAATGTAAAACTCATCTTTCGCAGACCTATCTTTAATATATGCTGATGGTAATGAGCTGGTAGAAGCGGTAAATTTGGAATTAAACACGTCTCATATAAATTCAAAGAAAGTAAATTAAGTCAATGTGAATGTTTCTTGCTTCAAATTGTTTATACAACTCATTTTAAAAAAATAATTTAAATGACTAGTGGTGAGAGGCAAGTGAATCCTCTCTTATGGTCAATTGCTACTATACACCATGTTCCATGACCTATGGGTGTTAAATGAAGTGTTATTGTACTTGTTATTGTCCAATTGGTGCCATCTTGCGATCTGGTGGGAAGAATATTAATTAATTGATTTTTCCAATAATTCTATTATTTTGTAGATTCGGTGATTTGTTCTTGAAGAGGATAATAATACATGTGGTAGAAAACCCAAATAATGGGAAAGGGGAAAGAATATTCGTAGAATGCCACAAATAACTTTCAGACAATATAATGTAAAACGTTCTGACACCTCCAAATGGTGCCAGAACGTAAATATAGATGCCACTTATATGTGAATATATATATATTGCCGTGTTTACCCCTTTTAAACTTGAAATGCAAATTACACCTGTACAACCCTTAAAAAAAACAAACGCCTTTATTAATGTGCTGGAATTAAATTCCCACTCTAAATTATTATTAACAAAAATACTCCTAATGCTCAGAGCATGAATTCTGATCTTCAAATTTGACACTCGACATACATCCAAAGAAACAAATTCGAATTCAAATCTAACAATATATTGTATTTTTATAAAATGTAAAATATAAAACAACAATATTAACTTAATCTGCCTGATCTGACTTAAAATATAAAATATAAAAATGACAATAAATGGATAAAAGTTCAGTATTAAAATTAATAAAACTCACGAATGTTTTAAAAGGATATTAGATTTCAAAATCAATTCCAAACGTCTATGTACTCTCTCCTGGCTTTCCAAAATTATAAAAAAAAAAAAACTCCAACTCTATTTCGTTTCCACTCCAATATTAAATTTCTATGATACCAATTTCAAAATGTTTAGACTTTTCTTCAAAATTATATTGACAACTCTTGTCAAATCTCCAATTTTCAGGTTACGTTGTTACATGTTTTCAGAGCTGCTTTCGTTCGTCTTGAATAAAGTGATTGTGATTAGTAAGCAACCAATAGAAATCAATAGTTTGAAAAATATCTCAACTCAATTGGCTGTTTAGTGATTGTGTTTAGTTTGTTTAAGACGAACAAAATTACCTCAGATTCGTGGTCTAATTGAAAAAACTTTTTTTTCAGCTATTGCAGCTCTTTATATGACCCTATATATATTGCCATAGCAACGCAAATGTTACAGTTCTAACAATACGTTTTCTGTCTACCCCTTTTAAATTGGGGTTGACATTCCTTAATAAAATGTGTGACCGAGAGTCTTACACATCTTTTGTGCTAATTTTAATCTTATTCTGTGAGTATTTATTTCCTGGTACAGCTTAGATCCTTTTTGTGTCAAAATTCGCACTCACGCACAAATTAATTTGCAAATATAAAAGTAATAGAACAATATAAATGCAATAAACAATTAGAGATGGGTTAGAAGTAGAATTATGATCACTAACGATGATTTTGAGTAATCTCAGTTTTATGACTGTCCGATACAGATACCCAGATGTATAAAAACTATTCATATCATAATTCAACTCTTCTTAAACAGTTTATATAATCTCTAATTGCTTATATTGGCTAAATTAAGAAATTGTATAGAAAATAAGAAATTATTTGACTTATGTCAAAACCAAATATTAAAATTTGCTTTAAAATAGCAATAAAACCAAACTATCCATACAGATTCCCTAATTAAAATGGTTTGCATCACAAACACAATATACTATAGAATTTATTCGAATTCATTCCATTGCTTATAAAATATGAATTTGTCCCTTTCTCTTTATCTATACTAGTCCTTCTTGCTATCTACCATAATAAAACCCAGTACAATATCCCATCAAAGGTATATATATATATATATATATTTCTGAAATTATAGATGTGTACCTCTGACATGCAATAGAGATAAATTATTATTATTATCATGAATAAACTTTCTTTCAGATTCGGCCATATTTTAAAAATATTTGACTATAAAATAATGCATTTTACTTTCATACAACTAACAAACGAATTAGAAACCAACTTGCAGAAAATACTCTTAGAAAGGCTGCGGTCAACAATTGCAATTACATTGTCACCGTGTCTACTCAATACTTGTGCCTTAGTGCCTTATACTCCTAACCCATACGTTCTAAATGGGGCAACCGAAGTACTTGAATTTATAGAAGATTAGAGCCAATCTTTCTGTATGAATTATAATAAAATCTATGCCATATGTAATACTCACCAACCCACTTGCATCTAAAAATAACCACATAGATCAGTTACTGAATATCCGGCTTAAAGCCCTTAAACCACCCTGCTTATAACGCTATCGGTGAAGCAGAGGGTACTCTACTTACAACCCTTAAATAAACGCTAGGGTGGGCTCTCTGTCTCCATAGATAATATACATTCCTATTATAATGATATTTTGCTTGCGTATTTTGATTCACTGGCTGTACCATATGGCTGGAGTGCGTAAAATGGAACGACAATAGCCATTTAATTGTAAAGGAAATTTTAATCATTGTAATAATTAATTATACATAGAGCGTATATTTTATAAAGTGAACCAGTTTGTACAAATAATGAATTGTTATTTTTTTAAATTTAAGAGGAACAGTATTTTGAAAATATATATATCTATTGATTTATATCATATACATATCCACAATACTAATATTAGAAACAAAAAGAAAAAATAGTACATCTATATACATTTATAATTATTTATAGTATAACAATGTCTAGCTAGTAGTAAATATTTTTTTCTGGCTTAATTGTACAAATAACAAATTCACCTTGACATCGATCTTACAATAATTTGAGAACACCTGACAGTATTAAAAGTCTTATTGTGTATGCTGAGCTCTATCAATAGGCCAGTCGTCATAGAGTCAAAATTTATCCAAGAAGAAAAACTCTGTGGAATTTTGGGGGGGGGGGTGCGAAAATTCCCACCATTTTTGCACTTTCTTCGGTTTTTTCGAAATATTTCGAAAACGGTTGATTTCAACGAACTACTTCAAACCAGTAAATTGTAGAGGATTAAATTTCCCGCAATTTGCACGGTAAAGTGTATTTTTTAACGGTACCGAGATAAGAGTTTCGAAATCGTGCAAAATTTCTGAAAATCGTAAAAAACTGCTAAAAAGGCTGGTTTTCGATATTGTATGACTGATGGTCGAGAGGTGAGCGCACTTGCCTCTCACCCAAAAATTCCGCGTTCGATCCCCAGTCGTGGCAGTGGAAAATACTGTGAGAGGGATTTTTCCACTATGCACGGATATCGGGTGTGTGTCTCTCCTAGAGCCTTCCGGGATAAAGGGGGTCGTCATTACCTGTGGTGTATTTATTATGTATTTATTTATTTTCCACTTTTCAACACATTTATTGGACTTATTGTATCTACTTTCATTTGCATACACCCTCCCCCCCCCCCCCCACGACCACGTCTAATAAAGTGAATTTATAGAAAAATTTTAAAGTAGGGAAATGTAAAGTAAATGTTAATGAAGTAAAGTTAATATTTTAGGCGTTTGGCACCGTACGGAGTTTCATCTTCTTCACGCTGTTCATCGTCTAGCAGTGCGTCCATAATCATTTCCTCTTCATGTCCTCCTTCTGCTTCTTCGTTCTGGAGATCTAGGCTCAGGCATGCATGCCCCGAGGAGCTGAATTACATGTGGTCCCATTTGTACCCCAAACTGACGGTACAATGTCGTTACCCAGCCATGTTTGGACCTGGAGATATGTTCGGAAAATATGATGGGTGGGCGCGTCTTTGACAGGTGGCAGTCTGCCCAATTGGAATTTAGGTTTGGCCACCGACTTAATAAAATATTGGTATCGGAGGTTGTCGAAGGAATCTCATGTTCCCTCCATACAGTGCCATCAGAAACTTCTCGCCGGCCTCGGAGATCTGATAGGGGGTGGCTTCCGGGTCTTGTAGGGCAGTGTTCTTCTCGTAAATTCTGCAGATTTTCTTCTTCCCTTGTCCGAAGGAGGTTGAGATAGTGTCGCACCCACTTACTGCATGCAGAAAGAGATCTTGTGGGTCGATCTTGCATGAAGCTGCTGAATATAATAATGATGGGGCATTACCTCTCCCACTCTTCTCGAAATAGATATTTTTGTGGAAAGTGGAGGCTAGGGCTGTCAGTAACACGAGAACATCTACATCTTCACCTGTAATAATTACACTGTCATATATAGCAGCCTTCGATATTGTTGTGTGTACGATCACCACGTCTGCATCTTCAGTAGCCTGTTTCACCTCGATCCCCTTCGCTGTCATTTCTGTCATCAGCATTGCGATAAAGTTCCATTCGTTGGTAACGTTTGACAAAAAAATAAAACACTGTCCTGGGTCGGTGGTAGATGCCATTGGAGATCCTATTACGGTCACATGTCCGCGTATCGGCTATTCCTCGTCAATATCATTCACATTGAAACGAACGAGCAAACGCTTTCAACAGCTGGGGCACAACGGAATTGTGTGAAGTGGGTGATTCGATTCAGCTATGGGGGGAAGGGAGGGGGTAATTGAACCTATGCAAATGGAAATAGATACCATAAATCCATTAAATATGTTGAAAAATGGAAAATAAATATCAAAAGCCAGCCTTTTCAGCAGTTTTTTCCGATTTTGAGAAATTTTGCGCTTTTTCGAAACTCTGTATCTCGGTGCCTATGGGCCCAAAAAATACGTTTCACCATGTAAATTGCAGGAAATTTAATCAGCTACAATTTATTAATTTGAAGTTGCCCGCTAAAATCAACCGTTTTCGAAATATTTCGAAAAAACCGAAAAATGTGTAAACATTTTGGGGATTTTCGTTCCTCCCCAAAATTCCACATTTTTTTTTTGTTGGACAAATTGGGTGTAATTTTCTATAAAAACAGAATCAGGTGTATAGATCTCTGTATTGGTAAGTTCGGTGAGATTAAATTGAGACAGGATCATGGGCAAATTATAAAAAAGACCAAGTACATTCAGAAAGAATAGCAGAAAAAGAATGAAGTACCATAACGAAACCGCAATGATATATGCCTAGCGCACAGCCAGAATCAGAAACAGATGAAACACAGGACTCAAAAGAACAATTCTAGAAGCAAACATAAAAGAGGAGCATAAACACTCCATATCACGACATAATGCGGCAACGTATTTCAAAACAACCTACACCTCCTATTCCCCACTTCTGCATCATGCGCCATGCGGCTCCCGCTGCTGGCAACAAGCATGAGTTCAATGTAGCATAGACGTAGTCCGCCTGGCGATGTTGTCCGGCAGTGGCAGCAATGCCTACACGCTGGTAAATCAAATACAAAAATCAAAAGGAAATAAACGAAGTCTGACATTATAAATATAACCCCATTTGACTGTTATATATGAAAAAATTGTATAAAACCAATCATAATGCCAACATAAAATAAGAACGGCCTAGCAAGATCAGATTTGAAATTTAAATTATAATTCAAAACTATAAAGTCCTTGGGTGCAACCTCGTCAGTCTCCACTTTGTTTACCGTCCATTTATTTGTAAATATCCCTTTATCCTACAACGAGTCCTTCAAATTCAACGCACTACAAGTCAAAGAATTTTTTATATATGATAAATAGGGTACGTCTGTTCGCTTCGTGGCGAGGCACTTTGAAATGTAAATTACTCGACACGAACATAACTTTGTGTTCACAAATGCGTGCATTTGCATTCTCTATTAGGTCACTATTAATAATTTGCGCAAGTTTCCTCGGTTAAAGGGAATTATAACAACATGTGGGAAAAACTTATTGCTATGAATTAAGCACTAGGAATTTTAAAACAGATTCCTATCGGCATGGAAATGTATTTAACGACGTTAGCGCATTTTCTTTAAGTAGAACTCGTGTTCTTTGCATAGATTACAATATATCGTTCATTTTTTTAATAAACTACACCGGTAACGGATAATCGGAGTTTTCTACAGTAAACGAGGAGCTTAAATTAACCCATATTTTGTTTAGTGGAAATCTACCAGTAACTTCATGCTGCAGTCAAACAAACAAAAATAGCGGAAAAAATTTCACAGCTAGTTATTTATGTTCTCTGTAATAAGTATCAGTCAAGTCTCCCTATCTATAGCGCTTACTTCATCCGCCTTCTTGAAATAAAAATGGCGAACTTGACAAATATTAAATTTGCCATACCAAAACCGTTAGTCCGAAGTAATAAATTTAGGCATATTTAAAATTCATGCATCTCTCTCATTATCACCGTATTTCAGTTTTGGCGTACAACGACATTAAACAGGAGATGAAGTGTGGAAATATCTTTAAAGTGCATTGAATTTCGCATAATAAAACTTAGATTTCTGTAAGCATCAGCAGTTATATTATATTATATTATATTTTATATTATATATATTATATTATATTATATTATATTATATTATATTATATTATATTATATTATATTATATTATATTATATTATATTATATTATATTATATTATATTATATTATATTTTGTTATTTTGTTAGCCGTTACTCGAGTCCGAGTATAGAAATGTTACAGTCGATAAATTGCGTACAATAAAAAACAAGTAAAAGGTGTAATCTATTGTAATTCCCATTCATCTACGGTGCACACGACTATGGCTATAGAGGTCAATTCGGGAGAGCACATGTCGACCGCAATCAGGACAAACATAGACCTGGTTAGGTCTTGGATTCGGCCTTCTTGCAGCAACATTTCTTTGATAGCTGGCCACAACCCCTCGCCATTCGGTTCTGTCCGCTGCAAGTTGTTCCCATTGCTCGTCTGCAATACCGCAGGATTTTAGATTTTCATGGAGAGCGTCTTTGAACCTCTTTCGTTGACCGCCACGCTTTCTTCTACCGCTTAGCAATTCACCATAAAGTGTACATTTAGGAAGGCGGTTATCATGCATACGATGAACGTGACCTGCCCATCTTAGGCGTGCTCTTGAAATAAGCACCTCAATTGGAAGGCTGTTTGCTCTCCTGAGTACTTCCACGTTTGATATGTGATGGAACCAACGGATTTTCATCATACTTCTGAGGTGTCTTTGCTGAAAACGTTCTAATTCTTTCACATGACGACGGTAAGTGACCCAGCTTTCACATCCATATAGCAGTGTTGGAATGACAACTGCTCTGTAGACAGCCATTTTCGTTGACAAAGCAAGGTCGTGGTTGTCAAATACTCTCCCTCTAAGTCCCCAGAATGCTCTAGATGCAGCGTTAATTCTATTGCGAATCTCGTTGTCCATGTTTGCTTTGTTATTAACAACGTTGCCTAAGTAATTGAACTGATCCACCACTTCAAGAGAATTTCCGTTAAGTGTAATGTCTATTTGGTTCACTTGATGAGGAGTTGACATAATCTTAGTCTTTCCAATGTTGATTTTAAGTCCCAAAGAATCATAGCTTTGGGCATACACATCTAAAAGTTCTTGAAGCTCTTCCGGCGTAGAGGCTAAAAGTGCACAGTCATCCGCATACTGGAGATCACAAATGAATCGTGTGCGTGTCTTCGTGAAAGCTCTAAAGCGCCCTATGTTAAAGAGACCGCCATCAAAACGGTATCTGAGACCTATTCCTCTGACTGTCAGTTTGTTGTCAACAATAATTGTTAGAGCAGTGGTAAACAAATTAAAGAGTAGGGGTGCCAGGACACATCCCTGCCTAACTCCAGTGAGAGTTTGGAAAGGTTCGGTTGCCTCATTATTATACATAACCTGGGCGTTGTTGTTTGTATGTAGACTGCGACATACTTCCACAAATTTTCTAGGGATACCTAAGCGGAACATAATTTTCCAGAGCACTTCCCTGTCCACCGAGTCAAACGCCTTGGTTAAATCAATGAAGGCCATGTGAATTTCTCCTTGATGTTCGAATGCTTTTTCTTGAAGCTGTTTAAGTGTGAAGATTAAATCCGATGTGCCTCGGTTTGGTCTAAAGCCGCTCTGTGTTTCAGGAAGTAACTTTTCCATAACAGGTGTTAGCCTATTTGCCATCGCTTTAGCGAGTATCTTCCCTCCAACAGCCAGGAGAGCTATACCCCTGTAATTTCCACAGTCCGCAGCGCTCCCTTTGTTTTTGAAGAGGTTGATTAAAAGTGTATCACGAAACTCCTGCGGAGCTTGACCACTTTCCCACACGACATCAAACAGTTTTTTGAGGTAGGGTATGAGCTCTGACGACACAGCTTTAAAGATCTCAGCTGGGAGTGAGTCGGCGCCGGGAGATTTGTTATTTTTTAGCTGCCCAATGGCGGTTAAGATCTCTTCCGTTGTTAGTGGTTTATCTAAGTCTTCGAAGGTGTCATATTGAGGGATAAGATTTATAATATCGTGATCGGCTTGACTTTGCTGGTTAAGAATGCTAGAGTAGTGTTCTTTCCATCGGGCTCTTATTTCCTGGTCTTCTTTGAGGAGATTTCCATTTAAATCTTTAATAGGGCACATATTTTTCCGACTGGGGCCGTACACTGCTTTTACTCCTTGAAAGAAATTCCTGTAGTCGTGTGAATCGGCGTACCTTTGGATTTCTCTGGCCTTGCTTGCCCACCACTCGTTCTTTATTCTTCTGATTTCGCGTTGCGTTTCATACTTAGATTGGGTAAAAGCTTCTGCTTTTGATGAGTCGTTGGGGTGGTTGATAGCGTTTTGGAAGGCAGTATGTTTGCGGTCAAGAAGTTCTTGTATAAAAGCTTCATTATCATTGAACCAGTCCTCCTGTTTTTTACTTGCTGCAGTGCCAAGAATTTCCTCACTCGCACTTTTTAAACTGTCTTTAATTTGTGTCCAGGTAGCAGCGACATCTACAGAATTGGTTTCTTCTAGTGCACTCAAATTCTCTTGAACTTTTTGCTTTAGCTGTTCGACGGTTTGTTGGTCACGCAATTTACTAATACAGAGACGGAGTCTACGTTTTACTTGAGTTCTTCGGTGTTTGGGTCTCATAACAATTTTCATTTTAGAGACAACAGGACGATGATCGGTTCAACATTCGCTATCAATGCGCGCCTTTGTAATTTGGACGTCCTTGAGATGCTTCCTACGTACGATAACATAGTCCAGTAGATGCCAGTGACCTGATCTGGGGTGACGCCAGGTGCCTTTAAATTTATCCTTTTGTCGGAAAATGGTGTTTGTTATAACTAGATCATGTTCGGCGCATTTAGTTAGGAGTAGTTGACCGTTAGCGTTCATGTTGCCCAAACCGTTCTTGCCAATGATGCCTGGCCAGGTGTCTGCATCTCTCCCTACTCTAGCGTTAAAATCGCCAAGAATAACGAGTCGTTCCGTTTTAGGTATTCTACAGAGGGTTTCTTCCAGCTGTTGATAGAAGCTTTCCTTGGTTTCGTGACTTGCATCCAGAGTGGGAGCGTAGGCGCTTATTAGATTTACCGCGTTGCCATCTGATAGCTCATAGCGTAGCAGCATTAGACGCTCGGATAGGCCTTGTGGTACTTGTGTTAAGTTGGATACAAGTTGATTCCGAACGGCAAATCCTACTCCATGTTGTCTTCTTGAATTGGTGGGAAGACCTTTCCAATAGAAGGTGTAGTACTTTTCTGTGAGAGAGCCTTCCTCCAAAAATCGAGTTTCGCTGAGAGCTGCAACGTCAACATTGAGTCGGTGAAGTTCTCTATCTATTAGAGCAGTTCTTCTTTCAGGCCGATCGGTGCGAGTGCTGTCGTTCAAAGTACGAACATTCCAAGCGCCGTAGATGAAAGAATTAGTTTTGTTGGACTTAACTTGTCGGTGTTTTTTCGACATTCGATGAGGTGTCCCTGTGGGCACCCTCCCCCGGAGATCCGATCGGGAGGGTATTTTACCTCCGGATGATTTTGTCCCACTTGAACGCTCCATCATTTTTTAAAGCCTTAATCGACTGAAAACGAAGCTGCATTTGAAGTTTTAGCTGGAGCAGGTATGCAACTGACGAGCTCGGTTGCGGAAGGCGAGTGGTGTGGTCCCATGGCACAGAAGGAGACTGCGACGATGGGGTAACCAAACGATTCCAAAAGCAACCTTTGTGTGCGGTGGGTTATTTTTACCGCACTCTTCGTGAGAAGGTGGATGGGCTCACGGCAAAAGGTAAGGGTTATTCCGCCCTTACTCGGTCGTTAGAGCCTCGTTAGTGAAAACAGGGTGCACCAAGTTCAAATTGAACTCATCGCGAAGGTGAGGTTAACAATTGAGTATGAGAGGCTATAACTTGCGCTTCACTACCCCATTACAACCCAATTATATTATATTATATTATATTATATTATATTATATTATATTATATTATATTATATTATATTATATTATATTATATTATATTATATTATATTATATTATATTATATTATATTATATTATATTATATTATATTATATTATATTATATTATATTATATTATATTATATTATATTATATTATATTATATTATATTATATTATATTATATTATTTACTATTATTATTATTAGCCGTTACTCGAGTCCGAGTATAAAAATGTTACAGTCGATAAATTGTGTACAATAAAAAACAAGTAAAAGGTGTAGTCTATTGTAATTCCCATTCATCTACGGTGCACACGACTATGGCTATAGAGGCCAATTTGGGAGAGCACATGTCGACCGCAATCAGGACAAACATAGACCTGGTTAGGTCTTGGATTCGGCCTTCTAGCAGCAACATTTCCTTGATAGCTGGCCACAACCCCTCGCCATTCGGTTCTGTCCGCTGCAAGTTGTTCCCATTGCTCGTCTGCAATACCGCAGGATTTTAGATTTTCATGGAGAGCGTCTTTGAACCTCTTTCGTTGACCGCCACGCCTTCTTCTACCGCTTAGCAATTCACCATAAAGTGTACATTTAGGAAGGCGGTTATCATGCATACGATGAACGTGACCTGCCCATCTTAGGCGTGCTCTTGAAATAAGCACCTCAATTGGAAGGCTGTTTGCTCTCCTGAGTACTTCCACGTTTGATATGTGATGGAACCAACGGATTTTCATCATACTTCTGAGGTGTCTTTGCTGAAAACGTTCTAATTCTTTCACATGACGACGGTAAGTGACCCAGCTTTCACATCCATATAGCAGTGTTGGAATGACAACTGCTCTGTAGACAGCCATTTTCGTGGACAAAGCAAGGTCGTGGTTGTCAAATACTCTCTCTCTAAGTCCCCAGAATGCTCTAGATGCAGCGTTAATTCTATTGCGAATCTCGCTGTCCATGTTTGCTTTGTCATTAACAACGTTGCCTAAGTAATTGAACTGATCCACCACTTCAAGAGAATTTCCGTTAAGTGTAATGTCTATTTGGTTCACTTGATGAGGAGTTGACATAATCTTAGTCTTTCCAATGTTGATTTTAAGTCCCAAGGAATCATAGCTCTGGGCATACACATCTAAAAGTTCTTGAAGCTCTTCCGGCGTAGAGGCTAAAAGTGCACAGTCATCCGCATACTGGAGATCACAAATGAATCGTGTGCGTGTCTTCGTGAAAGCTCTAAAGCGCCCTATGTTAAAGAGACCGCCATCAAAACGGTATCTGAGACCTATTCCTCTGACTGTCAGTTTGTTGTCAACAATAATTGTTAGAGCAGTGGTAAACAAATTAAAGAGTAGGGGTGCCAGGACACATCCCTGCCTAACTCCAGTGAGAGTTTGGAAAGGTTCGGTTGCCTCATTATTATACATAACCTGGGCGTTGTTGTTTGTATGTAGACTGCGACATACTTCCACAAATTTTCTAGGGATACCTAAGCGGAACATAATTTTCCAGAGCACTTCCCTGTCCACCGAGTCAAACGCCTTGGTTAAATCAATGAAGGCCATGAGAATTTCTCCTTGATGTTCGAGTGCTTTTTCTTGAAGCTGTTTAAGTGTGAAGATTAAATCCGATGTGCCTCGGTTTGGTCTAAAGCCACTCTGTGTTTCAGGAAGTAACTTTTCCATAACAGGTGTTAGCCTATTTGCCATCGCTTTAGTGAGTATCTTCCCTCCAACAGCCAGGAGAGCTATACCCCTGTAATTTCCACAGTCCGCAGCGCTCCCTTTGTTTTTGAAGAGGTTAATTAAAAGTGTATCACGAAACTCCTGCGGAGCTTGACCACCTTCCCACACGACATCAAACAGTTTTTTGAGGTAGGGTATGAGCTCTGACGACACAGCTTTAAAGATCTCAGCTGGGAGTGAGTCGGCGCCGGGAGATTTGTTATTTTTTAGCTGCCCAATGGCGGTTAAGATCTCTTCCGTTGTTAGTGGTTTATCTAAGTCTTCGAAGGTGTCATATTGAGGGATAAGATTTATAATATCGTGATCGGCTTGACTTTGCTGGTTAAGAATGTTAGAGTAGTGTTCTTTCCATCGGGCTCTTATTTCCTGGTCTTCTTTGAGGAGATTTCCATTTAAATCTTTAATAGGGCACATATTTTTCCGACTGGGGCCGTACACTGCTTTTACTCCTTGAAAGAAATTCCTGTAGTCGTGTGAATCGGCGTACCTTTGAATTTCTCTGGCCTTGCTTGCCCACCCCTCGTTCTTTATTCTTCTGATTTCGCGTTGCGTTTCATACTTAGATTGGGTAAAAGCTTCTGCTTTTGATGAGTCGTTGGGGTGGTTGATAGCGTTTTGGAAGGCAGTATGTTTGCGGTCAAGAAGTTCTTGTATAAAAGCTTCATTATCATTGAACCAGTCCTCCTGTTTTTTACTTGCTGCAGTGCCAAGAATTTCCTCACTCGCACTTTTTAAACTGTCTTTAATTTGTGTCCAGGTAGCAACGACATCTACAGAATTGGTTTCTTCTAGTGCACTCAAATTCTCTTGAACTTTTTGCTTTAGCTGTTCGACGGTTTGTTGGTCACGCAATTTACTAATACAGAGACGGAGTCTACGTTTTACTTGAGTTCTTCGGTGTTTGGGTCTCATAACAATTTTCATTTTAGAGACAACAGGACGATGATCGGTCCAACATTCGCTATCAATGCGCGCCTTTGTAATTTGGACATCCTTGAGATGCTTCCTACGTACGATAACGTAGTCCAGTAGATGCCAGTGACCTGATCTGGGGTGACGCCAGGTGCCTTTAAATTTATCCTTTTGTCGGAAAATGGTGTTTGTTATAACTAGATCATGTTCGGCGCATTTAGTTAGGAGTAGTTGACCGTTAGCGTTCATGTTGCCCAAACCGTTCTTGCCTATGATGCCTGGCCAGGTGTCTGCATCTCTCCCTACTCTAGCGTTAAAATCGCCAAGAATAACGAGTCGTTCTGTTTTAGGTATTCTACAGAGGGTTTCTTCCAGCTGTTGATAGAAGCTTTCCTTGGTTTCGTGACTTGCATCCAGAGTGGGAGCGTAGGCGCTTATTAGATTTACCGCGTTGCCATCTGATAGCTCATAGCGTAGCAGCATTAGACGCTCGGATAGGCCTTGTGGTACTTGTGTTAAGTTGGGTACAAGTTGATTCCGAACGGCAAATCCTACTCCATGTTGTCTTCTTGAATTGGTGGGAAGACCTTTCCAATAGAAGGTGTAGTACTTTTTTGTGAGAGAGCCTTCCTCCAAAAATCGAGTTTCGCTGAGAGCTGCAACGTCAACATTGAGTCGGTGAAGTTCTCTATCTATTAGAGCAGTTCTTCTTTCAGGCCGATCGGTGCGAGTGCTGTCGTTCAAAGTACGAACATTCCAAGCGCCGTAGATGAAAGAATTAGTTTTGTTGGATTTAACTTGTCGGTGTTTTTTCGACATTCGATGAGGTGTCCCTGTGGGCACCCTCCCCCGGAGATCCGATCGGGAGGGTATTTTACCTCCGGATGATTTTGTCCCACTTGAACGCTCCATCATTTTTTTAAAGCCTTAATCGACTGAAAACGAAGCTGCATTTGAAGTTTTAGCTGGAGCAGGTATGCAACTGACCAGCTCGGTTGCGGAAGGCGAGTGGTGTGGTCCCATGGCACAGAAGGAGACTGCGACGATGGGGTAACCAAACGATTCCAAAAGCAACCTTTGTGTGCGGTGGGTTATTTTTACCGCACTCTTCGTGAGAAGGTGGATGGGCTCACGGCAAAAGGTAAGGGTTATTCCGCCCTTACTCGGTCGTTAGAGCCTCGTTAGTGAAAACAGGGTGCACCAAGTTCAAATTGAACTCATCGCGAAGGTGAGGTTAACAATTGAGTAGGAGAGGCTATAACTTGCGCTTCACTACCCCATTACACCCCAATATATACATATATATTATTTACATACACTGCTCAACAGGTAAACCCATTTAGAGAGCAGGACAAATACACAAATTAGCATTACATAGCAGTATGGTACAGGTACAAAACAAACAAAAAAAAATACACAATACAAAATACAAAAAAGTACAAAATGAAATTACCAACCAAGGAAAAACAAAGGTTCAAGTAGGGTTAAAGAGTTTTTTAATGTCATTGATTGAGCTGTGAAAAATGTCAAACAGTCCACAGTTTTTGTTGTAATTGTTATACATAGTATGGAGGGGGGAGAATTTTAAAACATTAGAATGTTGGATGCCGAGGTAAAAGGTTTGTGAACTTCTGGAATTCAAATTCGGAACGCGGAAATTTAATTGACTTAAAATGTCTTGACAGTGTATATATTGTTGTGAACAATATTGTATAAAAATACGAGAGAAAAGTATTCGCGTCTGGTAACCAAAGAATTTATAGAAAATCTAGCTAGGAGTTCTTGCTGCGGGAAGCCAACCTCCGGGTATACCCCATCCGACTTAAACCAGAGCAATTTTACAAATCGTCTCTGCACACTCTCCAAGGCGTCAATGTGAATATTGTAATGAGGATTCCAGACGAGAGATGCATAATATAGTTTAGACCGGACAAAAGCAAAATAGAGGATCTTTAGTGTACAAATGTTTGAGAAATCTCTGCTCATTCTGATTATAAAGCCCAGAGTTTTAAAAGATTTGGCTACAACATTGTTTACATGCGGTACAAATGTAAGCTCTTTATCGAAGTTTACGCCAAGGTCTACAAGGGTATCAGGTCTCTGAAGCACTGCGCCATCTACATTATAGTCGAAAATAACCGGCCTTGCACTAGTTGTGTAGGTCATGACATTACATTTTGACACGTTTAGATATAATTTGTTTCGAGTACATCAGTTGCATATGCGTGCTAGACTATCCTGCAGTGTGACGCAGTCCTCCAGAGATGAGACTGTATTAAATATTTTAAGATCGTCAGCGTACAGCAAACAGGATACTTGAATACAATTCACGATATCATTTACGAAGATGTTGAATAACAGGGGTCCAAGAGTTGATCCCTGCGGAATACCAGATGTTGCACCGTATTCGGCAGACCGAAACCCACCATAAGCAACATATTGCTTCCAATTTGACAGGTAGGAGTGAAAAAATGAAATGAGTTGAAAAGAGAAACCAAAATCAGACAATTTATTTAGCAATATAGTGTGATCCAGTCTGTCGAATGCCTTAGAGAAGTCAGTATATATTACGTCCGTTTGCTTACGCTGGTCAATGGCTTCCGAGATTTACTGGGTGATACAAGTTAAATTAGAGATGGTGGAGCGCTCTTTCATAAAGCCATGTTGATACACCGATAATTGGGCACTAACACTAAAATAAATAGTATCATGTAGTAAGATTTCAAGAGATTTACTAAAATTGCACAGAATAGATATAGGTCTAAAATTGGAGATGTCATTTATATCGCCATTTTTGAAGACTGGGCACAGTTTTGAACGTTTCCAAATATCTGGGAGACAGCAGTTTTTCATACACAGATTGAAAAATACCGATAGTGGAGCTGCAAAGATACAAGCACAGTCTCTAATAAAAAAAGCAGGAACGCCATCCGGACCAGTAGTTAACTTAGGTTTAAGTTGTTTCAGAGCATTAAGTACAGCAGCCTCACTAAAAGAGGTAAGTTGAATGCAAGGTTATTCGACGCCTGAATATATGTAGAGTCAATATTATCAGAGGGCGGTAGGAAAGAATTACTGAAGAAATCCGCAAACGCATTCAATATGTCAACGGGGTTATCAAAATATTGTTCGTTGTAAGACATTTGAGTGGAAATATTTGTATCCTTCCTTTTCTTATTCACAAATGACCAAAACTTACCAGGTTCCAAAGTAATATGATTCTCATTGCATAAGCAATGTCTATATCAACCTTAATTTTAGATCTTAAACGCTTGAACACATTATGAGCCAAAACATCACCATTCCGTTTGTTCATGCGCCAGTATTTCGCTTTCAATTTAATATTCTTTATTATACTACCATTAAACCATGGAGGATACGTTCTCTTATGCGTAAAATTGAATTTAGGGACGCACATATCAAAAATCGCATATAATCTATCATAAAACGCCTGACAAGCAGAGACAATATGAGAATATGAATTAAGAAACGACCAGTCAGTATTGAGAAGTAAGTTGTATAGCAATGGGAAATTAGCTTTCCGAAAATTATAGCCATTGTTTGCAGTTACCGGGAAGCTATTCTTAGCATTAGAGCTGAGAACATTGTCCAGCAAGATGTTTAAGGCAGGGTGATAGTAATCCTCCCGAGTTGGAATATCATCTGACTTCACTACTGTACATTTCATATTGCATATTACTAAGTCAAGAAGTTTGTTATCCATATTATACACAAAGTTTTGTTGCAAGATGTTAGTCATATTTAAGAAGTTATTTAGAGACAGTGTCTTACCATCTAGCTGGAAACCAGCTAAATAAGACGCATATTTTGGGATGTTAAAGTCACCTAGTAGCAGAACGTTACTATCTTGAAAATAAGGTAAATTAGAAAAAAAATCAAATAATTTATCATACTCATCAGCCCCTATAGCTGGAGGGATATAAATGACAAATATATATATAACGCAGTGATGAGAAACAATTTTCACACCCATAATATCGATCAAAGGAGATATTTGAGCTTCAGCTAAATTTAAATGTAAAGGTGATGACTTCAATATTGCATTAACCGCTAGGAGTACCCCTCCACCTCTTGTAAGACCCGTGGCAGTAAAATTCCTATCAGTACGCATGATATGATATTCATTGTTGGACAGTTCATTATCGTTATGTGATTTATATGGGCAGCAGAGGTTAATTTTGAGTCAAAGATGACTCCAAGATTCTTGTTATAATCTGATCCTTGAACTAATAAGGTTATTTTGTCTATATCTCTTATTTCTGTTCGTAATGGTCATCGCATTACATTTTGATATGTTTAGGTACCCTATTATCTTCACACCATGAATTTATTTTTGAACTCATGCTGAAGATCAATCAAAAATCATCGGCATTTAGAAGGATATTACTTCGTACATCTCGGCAAATATCACTGATGAAAATTATAAATAATAGTGGACTCAAAACAGAGCCCTGCGGAATTCCTGACGTTGCTAATACTTCAATATATGAAAACCCATGATGCTTCACGTTTAATGTTCCGTTGCAACCAAATGACTCAAAAAAACTAAGAAAGACGAGACTAAAATCTGATAATTTTTGCAATAGGAGCCAATATCCAGTGTGTCAAATGCTTTAGACAGGTCTATATAAATTATATCTGTTTGATCACGATGATCAAGCGCATTTGCGATGGAATGTGTAAAATTTACTAAGTTGGTAATTATAGATCTGCCTACTAAAAACCCGTACTGACTATAGGAGAGTTGAGATTTAACATGACAAGAGATTAAATCGTATAAGACAATTTCAAAGAGTTTGCCAAAATTACACAGGATAACTATAGGTCTGCAAATTTCAATATCAGTCTTATCAGAAACTTAGAAAAACTTTTTTAGAAACTGGACAGATTTTTGATTGAGTCTATGTTTAGAGAAATGTAGTGATTTGCGGTGTTAAATTAAAAATGATAGAAAGTGGTAAGGCAAAAGAGAGGCAGAGTCACTTTAATAAGAAACTAGGTGAATTTTTATTTCCTAATTTTAATGTTCTTTTTACAGGCTGTCAAATTTTATACACTTCTCTTAAATACATTATTTTTGTCGACTCATAATGTATCTTGTCAAATAGTTAGGTGTTTTCATTTGAATGATTCGAACAAACTACTTCTAGGTCGTGCCACTTTACAAACCGATAGATAGCATTGAGACCGTTCAAGATGTATAGCAAGCACGCTTTGTGCAAAGGCATGCTCTGCTCGCTTATCTTGTACCGACGGGAATTAATTGGAGGCGCTGTATACTAGTAGCGCTGCGGACCTGTCACAGAAAGTACTTTAGGTGAGGCCTGCTACTGGTAGTTTCTCGCTATCCAAATATCAATTTATCAATATAATACAAAATAAACCAAATTTATTCCTTCAAAATCGTGGTTCATTAAAATTAATTTGGTTTTCTTTATTGATTGTGTTGAGAAATTTTCAACAAGATCCCGATACATAAAAATACTATTGCGTTTAATTTACATTGCGTACGGTAGGCATTACTCAAGAATTATAAAACCAGAAAGGATTGCCTACATGGGCAAATCTGTTAGCTTCAAGGCCGACACTATTTTTTATATTTTTCGTCATCACTTTTTTCATATGTATCGGACGAAGAAAATGCTTAGGAGCTTATTGAAAGCAGACTTATTGAGGAAAAAATGACGTTAATGCATACACTGTACAACCAAATGAACTGGAGATGCATAGCCTTGAATTCATAATTTTAAATACTTGATGGTGGCCCTAAAGATAAACATAAGCAAAGTAAAGCACCTTCATATTATTCAATACTGCTGAATCCTTATAACTGTTTCTTAAAAAAGATAAATAGAAATAACAAATGACGCGCATTTCAGGCTCTGAATTGAATTTTGCTTTTATCTTTTTGTATAGTCGGATGTATAATTACTAGGCAGTCAAAAAACGCAACAAAAACTTTACGACCTCATTAAAATACCGTTACTCTCTGTGCTCTCCCGTCTGCAAATTGAATCGCTTATCTTTATAGACTTTTAATGTATGTCGGCTTGTTTAATAAGACCATGCCGAATGGTTCACCGGCGTTAATAACTAGCTCGTGAAGTTTCTGTTACGTTTTTGACTGCCTAGTAAATATACACCCGATTATAATTAATTTTCTTCCTCAAAATTTTGGCTAGTTAGGCCGGCAGTCGATCTTGCACTATTTTGTTTAATTTTAGGCGAACACGGGAAGGTGATTAGTTGAAAAATAATTTACAATATTGAAACTGGTTAATTTCGTAAGTTAGTTACAGAAAAATCAAAATAAAGACTCGAATATGTTTAATAAGAAAGGTTAAGTAATGTGAAATAAACACTTATAATAGTATCGTAGAATTTCGAAATAAAAAATTACACGATTTACATACTGTACTGTAAATGTAATGTGATATTATGCTATCATTAAATTTTAGATCTAACCTTCATAATGAAAATGAGTAGTGGCATTAATGACTAACGTTTTTAAAAAGCGACAATATGTTAAAAAGACAAATATGAAAGTGTAGTAATATTTTTTGGTTATGTTACTCTGCCACCATAAATTCTGTAGGTTCTAAAGTGGTTGTATTACATACACCTATACTTAAACGGTTTTAAACAGGTTTTAAGATAAGCCTACAAGTTCTAAGAAATATAATGATGATGCCAATGTAGCTTAAATTATACTTCTATAGGAGATAGGAGCAAATGAATATATTTAAAGAGCAACTCTTTAAAACTAGTAGGCTCTATAGTACAGCCGCCGGCGCCATTTCTAGTGACCAAGCGATGTATAACGGTCAACCATATCGGGAACATTTATGAAATGTAAAACGTACGCTAAAACCATTTGCTTTTTATGTTTTAATATGATGCTCATCTTAAAGTAAGTTTGATTTTATAATACTCTTCAGATACCCCTCAAGTAAAGATCTTGATAAATGATTAAAAATTGAACATTTTAAAAGTGGTAAGGTCCTTCTCTAGATGGGCCCATGTACTCTTAGGAAAATTTTAAATTACTTTCAGAGAGTCCTTGCAGACTACTTGCGTTTACAAGTACTCTTAAATATATGCATTGCGGATAACTTACACAGCATTTAAAAAAAAATGTTAGTTGGGTATTTTCTACACACCAACTGTTAATACAATTTCAATTTTGCTGAAGAATTTTATGGTCCATGTGATTTGGGATTCTTGAAGAGAGAGAGAGAGAGTTAAAGAACGCAACTGACAGTAAGGTCTGATACAATATCATGTATGCATATATTGCACGGTAGAGGCCCTAAATTGGTCCCTGAGGAACACCCGAAGTAGCTTCAGAACCACAATATAACATATTTCAACTTCGGTTGCTAATATGTGATGAAAACACTCTATTAGACTTAAAAAAAAACAAAAAACTAAATTTAGTAATTTCTGTAGTATATTGTACGAAAAATCTGTGTAGATGATATTTGTTTCTACAGATAATCGGCAATAGTTTCAGAAAAATATACGTTGGATGAGAATATACTAATTTGCTATTAGAAAAATAATATTCCTGAATATTTGAACTCGTTCAAAATTAAAAATTAAAATTGTACTAAAATGTTTTAAGGTGCTGTGTAGTCCCCTGTATATCAGGAATAAACGTTCAAACTGGTTACTTTCCCCTGTATAATCATAACTTATTAACAACAATAAAATGATAAGAATTTAGGTCAGTGGTGAAAACTGGTCGACCTAATCCCCTTGATCATGATAAGGTAGAAGGTTAATCCGGCATATATAACGCCCTCTACAAATCACAGATCTACAGCCCATATGCCGAAATGAACACGATCCCATCAAATTACACAAATGTATGTAAATCGCTTGTATCCGATAATGTTTTATTTGCGATTCGGTGATATGTGGTCGATGTTCATATGTTTATGAAGCGTAACCGGGCGGAATGATATAAGGGGCAATTGTCAATCAATTGTCCCGAGCCCATTGGCACGCCTTTGTTGAATCGACAACAGTTGTTCATTCACATTGGCCAGGGGTGTACTGCACGGTGTCTTGATAAAAAGAATTCTCGGTATGCAATTCGAGTACAATGCACCTTCGTGATGAGTACTCTGTTATGTGGCTTTCCACATCGCAGCTGTTTTTATTATATAGTTGGTTGTTTTTATACAAAAACCTGTAAGTGTTTAATAGATATTCGTTCTCCAAAGATTTCAGTTTTGCACTTCATACTTCGTGTTTATAGTGTATAGTCTATATAAAGATCTTTGTCTAGTAATAATGATAGCGTTAGTTTACCTCTGTTTCATTAAACACAAAAATGCTGAATGTGCATATAATAGGGATGCATATAAATACACAAAAGATTCTTGTCATTACACTCACATCTTCTTTATTAAAAAACGAGGAATTCAAACTTTTACAAGCGTGTTTAAATACTAATTCATTATTTCAAAATACGGAATAAATATGCAAGAAAAGCAAGGCGTGCGTATGATTGTAAGCATGATGCTTTTCTTGCAATTATTTTTTACTTTTTAGTATGACTTTAAGAACAGCAAGTTTTTTAAAATTTCTTTATTTTCTACTGTTTAGTCATACTTGAATTATTTATAACGTATACAACCAACTTACACAAATTCATTCATTGGAGCTGGGTTCCGAGGCAAAAACCTAACGGCGGCATTCCATTATGTCACCAGAACTAATACCGTACCATTTGCATGAGAAAAAAAATTTGCTTTCTACGTTTTGCCGGAGGTGCCGGTTGGATAGTATATTTAATTAAATGTCCACCCCCGCGCTCCCTACGTGCGGGTATTTGCAAAAGTAACAGTGGAATACTGTACTGTGTCACCCGATCTTAGTAACTGTGCAAAATTTCAACAATTGATTACGCCAGGAAGTGTGTTAAAAAAGGTTGCAAGATTTGAAGATAAACGTGAAAACTGAAAAATACTACATTGCGGATTAAAGAAAAGCAAGTAAAAATGACAACGGGCCTTGACGGAATACCAGCTTCTTCATTGAAAGATTGCACATGTGTTGGTTTGCCTTTAAAACCCCTTTTCAACATGTGTTTGCGGAACTGTGATATACTTGTGGGGATACCACATAATTAAAATCTGATTCAAGGATAAATACGTTTTATTGTGCAGTCAAAAATAATGTAAATATGGCATGAACAATTATTATTATTTATGTTGACATTCTTTTCAAAAATAATATGTTATTATTATTTTTTGTTTTTTCTCACAATTGAATTCTGATGCAGTTGTAAATACGCTACATATGCCCCTCTGTCAAATGAAAGGTCACACCAAGCAATCAATCTCAAAATTAACGCGCTTAGGTAAAACCGGGACCATATGATCCACCTCATCGGTCAATAAAAAAGCAGGCTTAACCCTGTCTAGACTGACAGTGACAGCTTTATCTCGTTTAAGGGTCGTCGCAACTTTATCGGCATAGTCCAAGTAAGGACTTCCCGGCAAATAAAAAACGCAACAAAAACCCGACGCACATTAAAAACCTATAAAGGTAAGTGAGTCAATTTGCGAACAGCACTACAAAGAGTACCGGTATTTTAATGAGGTCGTAAAGTTTTTGTTGCATTTTTTGAGTGCGGGGATATTTCTACTTGGACTATACGTGAGACCACTTTGAAGGGCCCATCAAAATAAGGAGAAAAAATAGGTTTTAAACGAGGCTCTCGAAGGAAAACGTACGTACAATTTTTTAGATCTGAAAGATTTTTAACAAAATTGTCGTTTCGTGCTAGTAAATTGTAAATTATTAAAATACTCACGAAACTTAAAAATTAAATTGGAAACTGGTGGATCGAAATTTGATTTAATAAAATATTCGCCATGGAGGCGTAACGTCTGACCGTAAACAAGTCCTGCTGACGAACACTGCTAATCGGCTTTAGGCATAATTCTCAAAAGTAACATAATAATAGGGAGTTCCTCGTACCAATTTGTCGAATTCGCCCTTGCTTATAATGCGGTTTTAAGGGTCCTATGGAAACGCTCAACCATACCATTAACCTGTGGGTGGTAACTGGTTGTGTGAATCCTATGGAATCGTAAAAACTTAGAAAACTCTGAAAATAAGATGAACTCAAATTATACTCCTTGGTCTGTTGCTATGTCTACGGGAACCCCAAAACGACACACGTAATTTAGAAACAAACGTTTTAGTGACCGTTTCCGCTGTAATGTCTGCAAGCGGATATGCTTCTGGCCAGCGGGTGAAACGTCCAACAACTGTCAATATATAGGAACAACCATGCGAAGAAGCAAAGATATATAGTAGCTATATATGTTGATATGTTCGAAACGGCCTCTGGGTACATCGAAGTCCCCTAAAGGTGTCTTAGTATGACGGTTGATCTTTGAAGTTTGACCCATAAAGTACAATTTGAATTCATTCGGGGTCAGAAACACTTCGTGGTAATCAATATTTTCGTCGATTTAATGCCAGCGTGAGTTAAATTATGAAAGATATTAAAAACTGTTTGGCGCAAACGTTTTGGTACGTAAGAACGACATTTAGCATGAGAGACGTCACATCAAAGTACAATATTCGAACTCGAAAAGGTAATTTGTTTTAATAAATAGAATACCTTTTATTTTGCATGTTTAATAAAGAAACCAGTTCTTCATCATCATGTTGCGCCATCTTTAATATTGATAAATTAAAATTGGAAGAGCTCAGCGAGTCCATGATGTTTGAAGTACCTTGTTCCAAAACGTTAACATCATCGATCCTTGACATAGCGTCCGCGACAACATTGGAACGACCTGGAATGTGTCGTAATCATGAATTCTAAATGTCTGATTTGTCGCGATGAACGGTCTGTTTTCGAAGATAACGCGTGAACTAATAGCTTATATCGGTATAGCAAATAAAAATCCGATCTTCCAATAAATGTCTAAAATGTTTAATAGGCGTGTACAATGACAGTAGCTCTCTGTCAAAAGCAAAATATCGTTTTTATGCATCCGTTAGTTTGCGTGAGAAGAAACATAACGCGGAAGTGGAGTTTTGAAACGTTTGTTCCAATACTGAACCCATTGATATGTCAGAAGCGTCCACGGTTAACGAAGCGTGGCACTCTCAACACAACTAGGGTGAGCTAGGACCGTGGCATTTATTATAACTTGCTTAGCCTTCTCAAAACTAGCAGAGCACTCCACCGTGTGGAAACTGTGGAAACGATCAAAAGTTTGCCCTATATATAAAAAAGGAGATATATTTGATATTAGCAACATTCGGCACCTCAATTATCTATAACTTCTGCAAAGTACTAAACATTTTGCTGCTTGAATTCATATACCACCACATCTCCAACAAAATATCAGTTTTCCAGTAAGGATTTATGAAAGGCCCTTCTGCAATGAATTTTATTTGTGTGACATAATTTACACGGACTTTTCTAAGGCTTTCGACAGACTTGATCATAATCTGCTAATACATACACTTCGTATTCTTGAGTTAGCCGACCCCTAATTAATCGTCTTAAACTATATTTACTAAACAAGACTTAATATGTTGTATCTGGTGGGTTTAAGTCTGTCGAATACTTGGCAACATCAGAAGTCCCTCAAGGGTCCATAATAAGTCCGTCGCTGTTTAATATCTTTAACAACGATATCGTAGAGGTCACTGACGTAAATTGCCCCATCTATGCTGACGACTTGGAAAATATTCACTACCGTTGATACGTTGCATAATTGTCTTCGCCATCAAAATAACTTAGGATAGGATAAAGGACTGATGTGAGGCAAATAAGCTGCCGTTAAATGCTGACAAATGTAACATCATGACTTTTTCGACTGAAATTCGGACATATACTATATACTGTCGTCCAACCTGGTTACTATTAAATTATTATACTTTGGGACTTGCTTGCCAAACACTCTGCGATTTGCCCTGAAAATAGAGGCAAATATGTTTTACCATTCCTCTTTTTATACAATTAATAAAAAATTGAACATATCTGGTGATGATACATTTACATGCAGCCTTAATGACTTAAAAACACTTTATGTTAAGTAAATAATAAATTATTTTTCTTAAAATTCCTTAACTCCTTAACATTGTAATATTTATGTGCCTATTGTTACCTTTCTTAAATCGTTTTTATCTCAGTCATTCATATATCTTTGCTTACTCTACTGTTCTATAGTTGGACTTATTTACCTGTAGAATAGTGTTCTAAATAAATAACTCAAAATTATGATGGTGCATTTAAGGCATTGTTCTGAAAAATATTTTCAAAAATATTACCAGTAGTATCGCACTCTTAAAAAAAATTGCGATTTAAAAATGTACTTTCCAAATACCCACATGCTCTACCGTTTACCAATTGAATTTGTTCCATATTTTTCAATCACATAGTTTATATTGCTTTAATCGTTTTTAAAATGCTTGATCTAACATTATTTAACTTAAATGTTGTAGTTTTACTCAAATAAAGTTATGAAAGTTTTCTGTTGTTTCAGTTTATTATATCATTAGAGATTAATTATTTTACATGTTTTTTTGAGAATTCTGCATCTGTATTACCTATGTGAGGTGTCTGCTTTTACATGAGTAAAAGAGAAGAGAAAAAACTACGAATTTAGAAAAAAAAGTGTTTCTTAAAAGTTGTAAGTATCACTATCAAAAAAGAACCAAATGAAGTTATTGGTTTTAAATTGTGGAAAACAATTACCAAAGTTAGCATTAATTTTTTCGTTATAAACAAATAGAATATCCCTTCGGAGATGCACGATATCGAACTGCTGACAAAATCATCTGATAGCTGACAGTTTTTCACGAATTAGAAAACAAAAAAGTCTTTACGACCAATGCTAGAATCTACAGGGAATACTCAAAGAATCCAATGCAAAAATTTTCGACTCGATTATTTAAAAATTGTTGATGCGGCAATTGTTTAAAGTTGTCCGTTGCTCCGATAGTCAGTGTGGGAGCGATGGAGAGGGAAGTCAACCGCGCACGGCCGAAAACGAGTCTTGGGCGCTTCAAATTCGTTTCGTTGGAAAAATTTGTATTTTCTCGGCAAATAATGAACCTAGAATCTTTTTTTTTATACATTTATTTAACGTCGGCCTATTTCCGCTACTGAGGCCTAACACCGACGCCTGTAGACGAGCTACCCCCAACCAGGAATTTTGCCGAACCTCTTCCCTTAAGAAGAGTAGGGATCTTTTACTTGCCTAACATTTAATAGACAAGGGACCGACGGCTTTACATCCCCTCCGAAGGATGGTATATCTCCTATACAACCCTCGCCTAAGGTTGTATACCTTCTGCGCATACACTGATATACAAGCCGCTGGAAGATGTGTGAGGCAAAGACGCGGTTTCCGTTGGAATGGTCACCCATCCAAGTACTAACTGCGCCTGTCGTTGCTTTACATCGCATACCGAAGTATGTACATAGTAAAGACGCACCTACGCTCGCCCACCCCTAGAATCTTAATTCTTTTTAAAATTGGGGTATCTCGAAGAAATATGAATAATGGAATGTACATTTTCTTTAAAAAAATATTTTTACACTTAGCAATGTAACGAAAATTCGCATTTTCGTTCATAAGTAATAATAATAATAAGTAATCATAAGTAATAATAATAAGTAATAAATAAGTTCATAAGTAATAAATAATTAAGCAATAGAACGATATTTTTAATATTCACAGTGAATTTTAAACAGTAGATGGATAGTACAAACCATGAACTTTAATTTGCGCACACGCAGATTTCTGTAGAATCGCCATATAGCTGAGAAATAAGCGTTAAAAAAAGTCAAAAAGTTATTAACAAATTGATTGTGCAAAAACTATTCGACTACATGGCTCCCGATTTCGTCTGCCTTTTCTATGCTGTAACAGTAATTTTGAACTTTTGGGAAGACTCGTATATATCACACTTATATATTTTGGCATCAAATCATTTTTAAATTGATGTAATAATTCTTATTTAAAATAGTCCTATTTACATGGCGGAGACGGCTGGTATATTGTCAGATAAAAAAAAATAAAAATAAAAAATGATAGAAAAAACTGAAATGAGTAGAGTGTGGGTGTGAACGATAACCTGGTGCGGCAAGTGAATGATACCATAGAGACCCGCTCACCAATACATACACACCTAGCTAAATTGTTAAATTGTGAAACCTTAGAAATTCACATAATATTATCATTAAGAAGGCCATCCAAACGTGTGGAGGTATGTAAATTGTTCAGAAATTAGATTTTCGTTGAATATTTGCGATTGCCAAGCGGGCATTTAGTTATTATAATTATTTTTAGATTTGCCGGCCGCATATGTATACGCATATATGTGTATATGTGAGTATATCCTTTTCCTGAAATATTTGTGGAATTTTTCTGAGGACGAGCCATTGTGCAATAATAGAGATCGCACCATTTTATGAAGGTACTCTTTCTTCAGCTGGTAACAGCCATTTTCTATAAGCCACCTGATTTACACATCCTGCCAATACCGCCGTTTTGCCGCCTGGAAACAAGGGAGTAACAAATCACTCAGAGGAAAGGTCAGAACAGATAATCTTGTTTAATTTTGCTCATGCCATGAATTTTGGGAAGTTTGTAATCAACATTTAAATTGGTCGAAATTAAAATTGAACATTTCTTGTACAACTTCACTAGACCTATTAAAACTGTAAACTATATTTAATATTTTGAAAGTCAACTTTATGACGTAAAGTTTTCACTATAATTTCCGATACAATTTACTGTAAACTCGACGATAGTACTATTGACGGGGCCTTTTTGCCAAACATACCTGTGTATCTATTTGGAAAGTGATATCAGTCATATTGAGCGTGGAGGCTTGGTTTCTCCCAGAAATATTTAATCATTAAAGTCACCCTAAGCCCCAATTTGTGTTTTATTTTTACGGTAGCTTTATTTATAAAGGTTTTAAGTATAAGGCCAGGGCCATAATATTTTCTTAGTTTTAAAACACGACAAAACTAAGTGGCGCCCCTAGATTTAATAACTATTAACGAAAAAAAAAAAAGAAAGTCAAGTTAAAATCCTTACCCACCCCCAGTGCCCGCTGAAAATAAGCTGCCGCCACGCTACAGTGAGGAGTTTTCTCCGGAGAACGCCACAATGCTACAAGAGCCCTGTGGTAAGAAGAGTATGAAACATGTTTTTCTATTGTTTATTAACAATTGAAAAAACATTCCATTTTAGCATGTTTTTTGCAATGACTCATAAATAAATTAACCTATTTTGATGAAATTGGTCTCGTTTTGTAAGTATTTTCAAGGCGCACAACTTTTAAGCATTTTTTTTCTAACCAATAATTTTTTCTAAAACTCGAAAAAAAAACTATTTTCTCGCACCTTAATTGTTCAATGAGAAATTTTGCCTCGCGAAAAAAATTGAAGCCTAAGGTACCCTACATTATCACAATCATTCTGAAAATCCTAGATTCGACATATACCTAGAAACATGTTTTTTTGTCAAAATGCTAATTCGACTTACACACCTGCACGTTTTTAAATTTTCTGTCTAAACCAACATCCTGGGTACAGCCGTGGGCCCGCATCGCGTACTTTTTAAGACACCCACATTTTCAAAACTTGGACGATAAGCATATAATTATTTCTTTATACTTAATTAAAAAAAGGCTTACATCACAATAGTTTTAATTATTTAATGAACAGCGCTTCACGTAATCTTGAAACTTCCCACGTTCTTGGACCATTTTTTCCACTTGAGCTTATTACCGCCATTAACAATAGTCGGAAATGTAAAAATTTAAGATAAAAATAGTTTAATTTAACATATTATTTAATTTGTTCGTTACTTTATCCTATATTATTTCGATTGTGTTATTTGCAGTGATGGTAAAAATATATGTCATCTCCTATCAAATTTAACGCGAAAACTAATATTTACTTTGGAATCAGCATTTAATATAATCACACTTATTTATTGGTTCAACGATAAGGATCGAGTCTAAACAGAGCTAGGTATGCTATGTTATTTTCGAAAGGTACACGAAATTATCACCAGAGGAATGAACAAAATATAAAGGTATACTTTTGTAAATAACACTAACACTGGCAGATATAATCTAAAAATAGCAATTGAACTACAGTATGCATTCTCATATCTGAAAATATTAAGGATAACACAGATATTTTAGGAATTTATCTGTTGTACAATACAAAATGATCCAAATTTTATACTTAAATCTAAGTACCTTGAAAATTTTATATCATTCAGATAACAAAATAGCCATAGTAAATTTTATTTTACAGTCCTCCACCAGCTTTTATTTCGTTATTCTTAATGAAGAACCTAACTAATTATGAGATCAAAATGCTATTTGGTTAAAAGTATCTAATTCAGTAAAAATTGGCATTCCACCTCGGAAAAATTCGGACAGAGCTCGATATTGACAGACCAAGACCAAAAACACCATTACAAATGAAATCCCCATGGATCCCATCAAATATTTCATACAAGGTAAAAAAAACCGGTTTTTCGAAAATATCTTTTAAACGGGAAGTGTTATCGCGAAAATAGTCATAAGAGAGCTTGTAAATCTACGATTATTGTCTACGAAAAATTTTTTTTATACTTTTCACTGCGAATGATTGTTTGCGAGATATCGCGGTTTAAAAAATTTGAAATACTAATATGCACGTCGGACGTTCAATATAAGTACAAATCTCAAGGTATTGGTTTGTGTGTGACTCACACCATAAATAAAATAATAAATAAAACTTTAATGATCCTTTGTACACTACAAATCATTGTAAATAGGATACATCTAAAGGGGATGCAGAAAATACACAAACTATATAACAAAAAAACATCATATAAACATACATACAAATATAAATTCTAAAAATATAAATTACCACACTGTCAGGAGACTTTGTTTTTTAAGAATACTATAAATTCACTGATTGAATATAGCAGTTCAGTGATGAGCAGTTATTTTATAGTCGTCTGCAAGTTTACTCTGCAGATAAAAAAGGCAACAAAAACTGTACGAGCTCACTATTAACGCCCTTGAACCATTCGGTATAGTGTCATCAAACAAGCCGACGTACATAAAAAACTTATAAAGGTAAGCGAGTCAATTTGCGAACGAAATAGCACAGAACCAAACTTAAAATTCGTATTTTAATGAGATCGTAAAATTCGTCTTTATAGAACAAAACTCTTCTAACACCTTTTGACTGTCCCCACAAAACTTCAAGGCTACGTTGTAAGCTACTTCTGAATGGATACATGCGTAATAAAAGTTTAACAATACCGTTTTATCCATTGAGTTTTTTAGTTGGTTCCATAGAAAAAAGCTTTTATTTAGTTTGTTGCATGCGGTGTCAATATGCAGGTCCCAGATAAAATGTTTATCGATAAGTACGCCTAAAACTTTAGCTGAGGTACTTGAGGACAATTCGCATCTGTTAAAATTGAAAAGGGTCAACTGAT
The DNA here is from genome assembly GCA_963675555.1 of Leptura quadrifasciata. Taxonomy (NCBI): domain Eukaryota; kingdom Metazoa; phylum Arthropoda; class Insecta; order Coleoptera; family Cerambycidae; genus Leptura; species Leptura quadrifasciata. The sequence continues at coordinate 29,514,195 of OY776677.1, read as the reverse complement.
ATTTATTGTGAATTGGCAAGCATATTGTTTTATTGTAATGTATCATAAGTTATTTTTTGTATACCACAGTGAAAATTCTTTGCGAACAGTATTAAAATTAATATGAACATTTTCTGGTTTTAGGTCTGATACGACAATAGACATATCGTCCGTATACATAAAAACACGCCCTTGTGAGTCATTTATGGAAAGGTCATTGCTAAACAGTAAAATAATAAGTGGTCCAAGGACACTGCCTTGTGGAGTCCTTATATTCATATTAAATTCATCTGACCTAACATTGGAAATTCTTTCAACAGCATGTGATAATTGCCAAGGCCAGCCTTGCTCCAATGTTGCATCAAATACAACATATGATGATGAACAAGTGGAAGAAGAATAAGAAGGCGAAGTAGAAGAAAGAGAAGAACGTATAACTGCTGTAGTACAATTTGAAGATTGTTAATAATAACACATCTTTTTATTAAATCCATAATAGTTTCAGTTTGATAATTAACCACAGTACCATTTTTTAATCAATAGAAATATATCCTTATTTGAAAAGAACAGATCGTGGATGATACCTACAGAGAAAGTCATGTAAAAAATGCATAAAAAGTACTCTACCTCCAAGATGGTGTGGAAAAGAGTGCAAATACACTTATCATCAAATTGGTAAAACTTTGTGATCTTCTACCTACCTCTTGTTTTTCTTTTTTGTAGCATGTAATGTGTATATATATATATATATATATATATGTGTTTTTGTATTGTAATATAATAACTGTATACATGTAATTGGACCCTGTCTGTTTGTATGCAGTATAAATAAATAAATACCATGCACAAAATGAGTTTCCCAATTAAATCCTCAAGTAACAATTTTTGTTTTAAAATGCTCTGCAAAATATCTTATTGATGTGTCTGATCTAAATAATGAAGCGTGGACTTCATAACTCCGAGTACATCGATTATAAGGACTACCAACTTGACCGAGTAGCCTGGATAGAGGCACTAGGAGCTCGTACCGGAGATCCCGATATTCAGTCCGCTTTTCCTCCTCTTTCAAGACGATGTTTGTTTCAGCAGGCGCTGAAAAATCGATGATGCACATGCCTTCTTCTGGTGATCAAGAAGTATTATGGTCAGGCTTGTTGGCTTGAATTAGCTTGACGGTCGGGAATGAGTAGATCCAATGTATCCTGCACCTCTCGTTCTCGACAACGGACTCAATATCTCCAGGGACGTAAGGCAGCACTGGTGTTTGATCTACCCCGTACGAGTGCCGTAGATGGTAGTAAAATACTCGAAACGCTGCGTTATGGCGATGGATGTAGGCTGAAATTGCATATATCGGGCATGCAGACAGTAAATGTATGAGCGATTCCGGCACCTGACGGCAGGTCCTGTAGTTGGTATCAGGAACCCCCACACCCATTACACGGCTTCGGTAGACCAAGGTGTTAATAACACCATCCTGGCAGGCCACAAAGGATCCGTCGGTCTCCGACTTAAGCCCAGCTGGCCTTAAAAAGGCGAACGTTAGCCTGGTCGATAAACCCAGAGTTTCTATGTTCTTATAGAATACACAGTGCATGTATTTATCGACGTGACGTCTAAACAGATTTTACTGTTCAGCGGCTTTAGTCTGGGCTTTCAGACGAATTGGCGGAAGCTGAGTGATCGACTCTGGGTCGGCATCTTGCCGGCCTCCTCGCCTGATGTCGAATACGAGACCGAGTACATCTGCGACTTTCTTTTTGCGTCTTGAATAATCCTCCTCCCACTCCTGCATTTTCACTAATTGCAGAAGAAGGTCTGAGCTCCTAAGGCCGTTACATGCCATACTCACAGTATTACCCCCTCCCCCCAGGACGTAAGAGGTACACACGACGAACGGACGATCTTGGATGAATGCTCCTATGAATATTCATCATCTTGCAGGTATCTCTGCAATCTCTGGTATCTCTGATGCAGCTCATCTACCGTCCATGGAGCAGAACAGGAACGCCAAGCATATCAGTAGCAGATACCTTATTTTTCCCCCAAAGTAATCTTTCGGAGTAGGCATCTGTGCTTGCCGCGGAAAAATTTCTTAATTTGTTGCACATCCTGGATTGATGTTGTTGCAACCCAAGTATGCGTAAGTCTCTCCGGCATCTAGATGTTAAGATGCTTCCGCCTACGAACTGTGCCTCTTCAGAAAAGTCCCCACATCCTCTCTTGAGGTGGACGACTACACACTTGTCCAATCCTAATTCCACATTCAAATAGCCAGCGTATACTGTTCGACCACCCTTAAAACATTCTGCAGTTCATGCTTTCCGGAGGCGTAGACTTTAAGGTCGTCCATATATAATATTATGATATTTATTATTATTTTAATCAAAGACTATTGTTCACTTCCAAGCAATGATCTCACAGTGCCAGTTGTGTGGATAAGACTGCTTTTTGCATCATCATATACGTCTTATGATCAATACCAATCGTTTTCAGCGATATTACCCAGCTTTTTGGTACCACTTCGAGAGCAGATAGAATTACGGGGACTATTGTGACCTTCCTCGTGTTTCACTGTTTCACATGTTCAGAATCTTAGTCTGTAAATCATTGTAGTATGTTACATTAATATTATTATTATCATCATGTTCTAAATTTTAAATTGAAATTATTTTTCTTATGAAATATCAATGTGCATTATATTCATAAACATCGAGTGTCAAATGTTATTAGACCTTATTAACAAAAAAAAAATAAATAAATATTATTTTTGGCAAATAACCTAATTAAGAGCATGTCCCAGGTCCCCACGGATAAAGTAAACGTCGAACGTGTTACACACAAATAAATATCGGACTTACATGTGAAATATAGGAGGGACAAGGTGTGTGGCTGGGGATGAAAATAGTAGGTTAATAAATTAAAATTTAAAAGTTTTTACCACATATCCCACATATGTTTGCTAAATTGCTTTAACGGTCCTATATTTTTCAATCAATAAATTGAAACAAATACATTGTCGGCGTGTATCCATTAGATACTAAAAAACAGTTAAGTTATATAAAGCCTATGGAACGTTCTTCGATCCATTTTGACTCAGGCAACGCATTGGTTTTTATTACGTCTGGCTTGGTCAGTTTCTCTTACTCTGCCCCTGGAGACATCTGGAACATACTCTTATTTTCTGCTAATATCCCTTCTAAGCGTTTAAGTTGAGAATTATAAAAATACATACTTTCGAACTTCTTCAAACTCAATAAATCTCATATGGATAGAGGGCGGATAAATTTCTGAAATGATTTATAGTAGAAGTAACACAAAGTTTTGACGTTTCATAAAGGCACATTTAGGTGGAGAGTTCAGTTATTGAGGTTAAATAGAAAATAGAAAAAATAATGTAAATCGTGCATTTTTATTTGAGAATAGTCTCAATTGCTGAAATGAAAATCAAATCCTGGTGGATTGTTTGAGTGACAAGTGTACGGTAGGCATTACTACACTCCCGAAACACACACGGCAGGGCCGGCTACGTCTACGTTGTGTTTGACTACGGTCATACTTGTTGCTGGCAGTGAGAGCCACAAAGCTAGGAAAGGGTGATTGTGAAACGCGTTGCCGCATTTTGTCGTGATATGCAGTTGCTATGCTCTTCTTTTTGTATTATTTGTTTCTAGACTTGTTCTTTTCAGTCTTCTGAAACAAAATTGAAAATTCACAGATTAAAAATAAAACTTTATGACAAATTGTCAATACCAGAAGAGGTAGAGAAAAGCAGATAACGGAAACTAGCATCATGAGAATGACAGATCAAATAACTGTACAACGGCCAAGATAATTAACATAAAAAATTCCTTTCAATCTGTAACAGGAGACAAAATCATCACCATAATGGAGGACGTGAAAAACAGGTTTTGACGAGATACTTATCTACAAGGTTTTTAGAATATTTTAATAGCAATAATTTATTTGATAGAAACCAGTTTGTTTTTAGAGAAAAGCCGAGAGAAAATCAATCCTGTGAAACAGCTCTCCAACTCTCCAAATGAAAGCAGTTGCTCAATGAAGGGAAATCCATTGTAATAATTTTCCTTGATTTCAAAATATTATTTGAAACCATAGATAGACAAATTCTTTTAAAAAAGTTCAAATATTATGGGATTGGTAGCAATGTTTTAAAATGGTTTAAATAATACCTTAGTAATAGGTCACAGGTAACTAAAGTTAGAAATAAGGTATCTGATGAAATAGTAAATGATGTAGGGGTACCACAAGGAAGTATCTTAGGCCCAATTTTATTTATTATTTACTTAAACGATATAAATTATACCGAGGGTATGATTTGTTAAATTTGTTTGCTGATGATATACTTGTTGCCTGTTACGGTGAAGACCTTGACGGAACTATTCTGTTTTTTTTTAATATTTGTAATTTTTATATTTTTTAAAGTTCAAATTGAAAACAAAGATTGATTAAAAAATTAAATAAACTTTATTTATATTAAAACATATAACTAAAAAAAAATTGTTACACCAATTATTCATGTTTCAATTATATCATAGGTGTAAACGCAGTGATGGAAAAATTTGAAAAATATATAAGTATAAAAAAAACTAAAACTAAATGTAAAAAAACAAAGGCAATGTTATTAGGTAGTAAATATAAATTGAATATATTAATTATTACAGATTAAAATTGAAAACGAAACTATTGAATGGGTGCGCGATAGTAAGTATTTAGGTTTTATTATTGATTAATGCATGTCTAACGTTGAAAAGCCACTATGAATATATTCATAAGAAAATATCTAAAAATTATTATTTTATTCAAGAATAGCAGCCAACTTATCATTATACTCCAGAAAAACTATCTACAATACTATATATAATTCAGCCTCACTTTGATTACTACTCTTCCCTCTTATGTATTTTAAATAATAATAGTAAAAGTGCGTTACAGAAACTCCAAAATAGGGGTATGAGAATTTTACTACGTCGCAATCGGTATGCTCTGATTAGATTAATGCTTAAAACCTTAAATTGGATCACCGTTGAAGCCAGATTTCACTATTTTGCAATGATTTTCATAACAAAAAAACATGTTGCCAGGTTACTAGAGCTCTTTTATCATTTACAGCAACGAAATTCATAGCCACAATACAAGAAATCGACATCATTTCGATATCTCAAGAACACGTCTCAAAAAATCGATGCAATCCTTATTTCTCAAGGGTTTAAACAATTTCAATAATTTACCAATAGAAATTAGAAAAAACCAAAGCTTACTTACACGTACGTTCAAAAAACAGTTGCTTCTTTTTATATCAAGTCGTGCATGAATGTACATGTATATCTCTTTTAAGTCTGTCACGAGTATGTTATATTATTCTTGTTTTTAAATGACTGTTTATTAATATACCGGGTGTTAGAAAAGTATGGGAACGGTGGAAAATCTCGAACAATTTGCATCAAATCCAAAAATAAAAAAATACGTGTCAAATTTTTTTCAAAAAACTATCTACTGATACCAAAATGACCTCCCCATCCACCATCTTGTGGGTGGGGCGAGGGGCAACTTTAAAATTTCAAATGAAAACCCCTATTTTTTATTCCGGACATTTTTTTCGATTCTTGCATGGTGTCGCTGTAATCGCAAAATATGAGAAGAAAACATTACATTTTCAAGAGTAGCGCCTTGTGCCCATAAAAAAACGTCCAATTCAAAAACTGAAAAGCACGTATTTGTTATTTTTACGAAATCTATCCAATGACATTGGATTCGACTCTCCCACCCGTGAGTGGGGCGGGGGGCCACTTTGAAATTTGTAATGAAAATCCCTATTTTTTATAGCGGATTCGGATTCTATGGCCAAAAATACGTGAATTTTATATCGGGCATTTTTTTCAATTCTCGCAAGGTGTCGCTGCAAAAAATGTAAATTGAAAATTACTAGCTGCTAATAAATTTACAAAATGTTAATAGTTGTTGTACTTTTCGCACAACCGTATAAAATCCACTGTTCTCAAAACAGCTCGGGAAATCATTCACTCTGAGATCAGTAGTTTTACTTTTCGTATTTTTTTAAGTATGCGTTCAAAACTTTCCACTCAATTTTTTGCGACTGCAGCGACACCTTGCGAGAATCCAAAAAAAATGCCCGATATAAAATTCACGTATTTTTGGTCGTAGAATCCGAATCCGCTATAAAAAATAGGGATTTTCATTACAAATTTCAAAGTTGCCCCCGCCCCTCCCACTGGGTTAGAGTTGGGAAAGTCAAATCCAATGTCATTGGATAGAATTCGTAAAAATAACAAATACGTGTTCTTCAGTTTTTGAATTGGACGTTTTTTTATGGGCAGAAGACGCTACTCTTGAAACAGTAATGTTTTCTTTTCATTTTTTGCGATTACAGCGACACCATGCAAGAATCGAAAAAAATGTCCGGAATAAAATTGACGTATTTTTTGCCGTAGAATCCGATTCCGATATAAAAAATAGGGGTTTCCATTTGAAATTTTAAAGTTGCCCTCGCCCCATCCACAGGGTGGTGAGTGGGGAGGTCTGTTCGAGATTTTCCACCGTTCCCATACTTCTCTAACACCCGGTATAACATGTATTTCAATGAATGTATGAAATATTTGTACATTATCTTATTGATCTTTAAAATGTTGTGCCTATGTCTCGGTCCTTCTTATGTCATATATTTAGAACATAAGAAATGTTTGCATATCAGGATCTGTTCCTATAAATAAATCTATTATTATTATTATTATTATAGTTTTGTAAATATGTTCTAGCAGACTCTCTTGCAAAACTAATTAATTTATCAATAAATTGCGGGCATTTCCCGAATATATTGAAACTCGGCAAAATAATCCCGTATATATAAGAAAATTGATCCGCAATTAATTCAAAATGATAGACCCATATCCTACTGAGCTATTTTTAATATCGTAATAGAAGAATTCTAGTTTCAATGGACTCGGAAACATCTGATATGGTTGATATGGAAATTAGTGCAGCTCAAAGTTCCATTATAGGTCTACTATTATTTATTATTTTTTATTAATGACTTGCCTAATTATATAAGAGACGGTGATGTTTCTATGTATTCAGACGACACATCTGTTATCATTCACAGTAATAAATGTGAACAGGTAGGAAAATATAGCAAATATAGTCATTGTACAATTTGAGGAATGGTGTTATAAAAATTCCTTAATTATTAATATAGAAAAACGGTATTTTTATATTTTATAAACATAACCGAAAAGGATATTCCTGAAATAGATGTTAATACACGTAAAAAAGCATCATTCTTGGATTTAGTTATAGACTCAATTTTGAATTTTGCCGGCCAAATAGATGTTTTATGTTCCAAGTTAACGAATACGACATTTGCCATTTTAAATTTAATTACTGACAAAGCGGATATTGTTACATAACAAAATTATGATTAAGAGAATTTATTCTATTCTTCTGTTTCCTCTATTTCTGATTCTGGCCACGTATATACCTTTATGGCATTCTTTTCTTTTTTTTGGTTTGTTCCTAGCGTGCTTAGTCCATTCCTAGTCTGATCTTGATCGTACATAACGTATGCAGAATGAAGGTCCTATTTTTATAGCACTTTCTTCAGTCGATGTGTTGGGCCTCTTTTTTTCAGCTGGTCTCCAATACTTCATTGGGTACGTTTATATAATTTTATAATTGTTTTTTCTTCTATTAATTTACAACTTTGTTGACGTTCCTTTAACTATATTGTTTTTGTGAGTAGTGGAGTCATTTGTATTGTTATGCTCCACTCCCGACCCATAACGTATTTATTCGTTGTTTATTCTAGGTGCAGTACTTCTTCTAGTTCTAACCATTAGCAGTTGATACTGGGATGGTGGCTTATCCAGGGCCCAGTGTATTTTCCTTTCTGTGAATTCCCGTCTCTCTAGTTTCTTGGTTCTATGTTACAGTTGTTAGATGTCTGAAAGTTTACTTTAGTCGTTGTACTAGGAGAAGAAGAAACGTTCGTTATAATATTATTTAGTATTTTTATGTTTGTAGAACATTATTAAAGGTGGCATTCTTCGTGTGCAATTTTTAAAAATGTTTCGTAACTTATATATTATCGCTCTTTTTCATAATCAGTACAATAAGGCTTACGAGAGGATACACAGAACTGTTGACCGAAGAAATTGGGAGGAAAATGGGCCTTCAAACAGTTATGCAGTATAATCTGTCCTAACGTACTCTACGTTAGGACATATACTTGTTAATCTTGACGGTTCGGTTTTTTATTTTCAGCTGATCGATACGATTTTATTGCAGTAAAATTGACCAACATACCAGTGGCGCGCAAATAATTATTAATTATTTTCTTTGTGCTATCTTATTTATATAGATCTGTTGAAGGTACATCCTTTTAAAATTTTAAGGATGAATTCTGAATCCCCTATATATATTTTTAAAATGTCTTTTCTTTTACTGGTTGTGATGGAGAAAGAATATTTATTTCTGAGGAACTAAAATGCTAATTTTCGAAATTTGTTGCTCTAGTAAATGATAACTATGTCAGTGCCACGGCATGACATATGCTGGGGATGTCTTTATGCGCGTATAAACATTAAAAATCCAATATTTCAACTTTCGATCTGTTTTTAGCATTCGGTATTATGTTTTTATTCGTTTTTATTATTATTTTTATTACCGGTATACACGACATGGTGAAACAGCTCGCATCAATTTGACCTTGACTTCTATAACCCTTGCTCTACGCTTTGCTAAGCTTCTCTTATGTCAAGAACAGTAAAACAACACGTCACTCCACAGTCAAATTTTCCTGAAATCGTATACCGACTTTTAAGATCAGTTTAAGTAAATACCTCTCCGATGCCCCTCCATTATATACTGTTTACATCAAATTATTTTTAAGTTTAAAATATAAATTCCACTTACTCGTATTATCCGTTCCAGACGTCCTTGCTTTACAGATGTAACATTTTGATTGCTTGTTAGTAAAATATTTTAATACTTTATATTTCCTAGAACTAATACTAGATTGTAAGATATAATAAAAATTTTAGTAAGAATTAAAAATTTCTTATTTGAGGAGATAGTAAATAAATTCAGTTCGACTGAAAACCTCAATTGGTTATGGGCCCAGAACGGCGGGAGTAGAGAACCTGTAATAATTTTGTCTATCTTGACATACATTTCGAAGTTACGTTTGTAAGAATACATTAGAAGAAAATCAAGGAACAATAAGGATCCGGATAAGTCGACTTGAAGGTAAAACTAATTGGTCAACGTGAAAATATAAAGTATGAATATTGTGCACTCTCAATTCATTGAGTGAAAAATAATTTTATATATTCCAATGAAGTCTACTGCGTGCACAGAGGAAAAACGGTCTGAGAGTCAATTGATGAAATACTCTAAAGCTCTCTAAACGTTAATTTTTGTATTCTGTTCATATTATTTTCTTCTTTTTTTGATTCTGTGATGAAATTCCAAAGCCGACCGCAATGCAAGTGAATTACGATTGTGACTGAATCGACTAGTTAGGGAGGTGTAGCTATAGAATTACATAGTTGTATGATGGAAGTTCTGATGACAAAACTGTATGATTTCTGTACACATCTTTTTAGTTAGAAAAAACAATCTGCAGATGATGTTACTACACATACTTCAAAACTACGGGGTGCACTTATACATGTTGATGTTTGTGGGAATGGATTAGACAGGTTGATAATGCCTTATTCACCGCCGTAGTCGTCTCACTGTGGACATTGCAACCATAATGCATAAACATGAAGAGCTACTACATGCCTTTTGGGGCTGAAATGATAAGTACTATAAAGTATATTCTTTCCTATTATTTGGGTTTTCTACCACATGTATCCAAACCCAAATAATAGGAAAGAATATTCGTAGAATGCCACAAATAACTTTCAGACAATACTATAATAGTAGTTTGTGCAACAAGAGTGGATATGATAGCCATATCGCACGAGAAAGAAGTTTGAGCACGACGCCGTAGGCGGAGTGCCTCAATCTTTCGAGTGCGATATGGATAATCCACTCGAGTTGTACAGTATACTTTTTCTACGACCGGATTAAGAAGAAACTACAAATAATAGTTTCAATCAAATTTTAATATACAAACTTAGCATCTGCTAAATCTTATGCTCTAGCTGCAAACATTTTATAAAAACTTCAGTAGCCTGGCGGTTATATGCACGCTTCGAAATGCAACAAAAAGAAATCATAGGTTCAATCCCCACATAATATAGCTACTTTTTTTTTTGTCATAATATATCTCTAAAATTTTGTCTGCATACAATAATTTCAATAAAATTTTAGGTGGTATACCGTTTATCGATTCTTCACTGGAATCACTCATTTTAAATTATTTTCTAGCTCAAACTGCGCGAATACACACTGACAGTTACTTTGACAGCTTACGCACTAACTTGAATTTTGTAAAACGAATAGTTGCCTATGTACTTAATAACGAACTGTGATTGGTCGATTTCATATCCATCCTAGAACGTATATGAAATATATCCGTTCAGTTAACTGGAATGGCCCACTTATCCATTCTACAGACTGTACAGAAAACAGCAAATTTACATAAGGGAGTAGAAAAAGTATATAACGCACAATTCAAGCATATTTACTATTCTTACGAAATCTGGTTAGGAAGAAAACTTGGCAACTTGAGAATAATAAAATTCGGTACGGTACGTCTATTATTGTCAGAATCATAATTTTATTTTTGTTGTAATCATGATGACCTGAGGCGTCACATACAGAATACTAAATGAAAAAAGTGTGCTCTATTCTGCTTTAGAACAAATTTACGATCATTTTTATTTGAAATTGTGACATATTCACTGCATTTTTATTTGCAAATCGGTCATCCAAATCGAAAATTGTTCAGAACAATGTATTTTATTAGTTTGATTTGGATTTTTTTGGGTATCGGTAAATCAATTCAATAAATGTGAGATAAATTTCCACGAATGTCCTGTCCAGCCTTTCGAATTTCTCTTTTTATATTCTAGAATGCACTTGTGTAATTGATAAGAGCAACTAAATATTTTAAAGTTTGTATTTTTGTTTGTAATTTGCAAGATAATTTTAAGTTGCAGAAGACGAATAAATAATTGTCTTAACTCCAAGTATGCTCTTGCTGCAGCAGCGAAAATAAAATACACACTGGGTACGTCGTAAAGTCGTTGCAGATAAGTTCGTTACTGGAATACAATTTACATAAAATCCCAGTCATTCTACTCCGCCACTGTGCGATACGGACTTCGCAAACCATTAATTCGATTATCCCAAATCTGTTATTGGGTCACATGCCATTTTCCTCAGTCCAATATTTGGTAGTAAAATGATTTACTATAATACACATCCTGCCAAAATCACTCGTAACTTAACAAATAAAACAAAGGGCAAATAGACCAAGACGAGAAAATAATTGGTCGAGTGTCACGGCAAAAAATATTTCATTATAGGTCTGTTTTGTCAAATGAGGAAAATTCAGTCATCGTCCCAGTTGGAATGTGCATATATCTACGAGGTACACGGAAAATATATTTTTTGTATAGACGCTACTAAAAGCGGGCTTAACGTGTGCAAAGTATGTTAAAAACGTCATTTTATAACACCAGTTTTAAAAGTGACTTATTTTTAACACTAATGTTAAATAGGTGTCATTTATAAACAAAGCCATAGAGACAAACAATAGTATATTGTTTTACTAGGAGTAAAAGTGATACTTTTATGACGAATCTGTAGGTTTACCGGACGAACGAAGTGAGTCCTGAAATTGCAGACGAGTCACAAAAGTAGCTTTTATTACGAATAAGACACCATACCATTTTTTCTTCAAACGTCGCGTCGATTAGCTATGAAGAAAAATAAAGTTCAAAAATTTAGTTGTGTGTTGCCACTAGCAACGAGTAAAAGTCCGCTCGAGCGCAAGAAAAAGTGTTTTTTAATTCCCGTTGCTAACGGCAACGCACAGCCGTCTGAAATGTCAAACTTTAATGTCGTGAAATGAGTAAGAAATGTCATGATTTTTTGACGTTTGAAGAAAAAAAATTTGCTGCACGGAAGTAAGAGTCCGCTCAAGCGAAAAAAAGTACTTTTTCTACTACCGTGCGTAAAGTACTCACTTTACGTACGCTGTGTAGTGCGTAAAGTTTAAACTTTACGCACTAGTGCGTAAAATAAAAAAGTAAAAAATACCTATCGGAGCGTCTGTATTAATCATATCTTATTTTAAAATTACAATAAATTAGTTCTTTAATTTTATATAGTCTATTTATTATCACTGGGTATATTATTATAAAATATATCTATTGCTATAATACTATGTATTTGCATATTGAACGATTACGAAGATTGCTGTTTGTGTTATTTGCTGAATTAGGGTTTGAATTTGTTTGTTTCCTTTAGATGGTTTTAAAAATTTATTTAAATTAGCTAAAGATCCGAAAGGTATGTGTTCTAGAATGTTAATATTTGTTTAGAGTTGTTTTAATAGTTTTAAATTTTTTATTTGATGTCAACAGTAAGTTTGATACTGACATCTATGTTAGTAGTTATTAAGTTGTTGAAATAATTTCTGACATTTAAGTCATTATGACATTTCTTTTAAGTAGGAAATTTTATTTCTATAGTTAGTAAATGTTTTCCTGGAGAAAGACAAGGAGGTTTAAGTTAGGTTATGTTTGGAATGAAATTAATCAAAATTCATATGGTGTTTTGTTTTGTTTATTTTGGATACTTTGATATTTAGTGATATAGAACAATAAACAACAGATAAAAGAGAAGTTGTAAAATTGAGAAAACAAATTTTAGAAAAAAAGAACAAGTGAAAATTAGGGAGTGAAGAAGAAAAATAATAAACAAGGATTAATAATTTGAAATTGAATTGAAAGTCAGAAATTGTGGAGATCAGCGAAGAAGAGTAAAAATAGACTGTAAATAAGAAGGTAGAGGTGTTATTGTGGATAGGAGTTGCAGAGGAGATAAGGACGAGATAATGTGAAGAATTAATGAAAGGAGGATTGTTGGATTTGGAAAGAGAAGAGTGTAGCTACGAAGAAGGAAGGTTTTTGTGTGTTTAATTTTTGGACAAGGTTGTATATTAAAATTTAAATAGTGTATTAGACTTTCGAACCTGTTATAAAGCTAAATTATCTAAATATCAAGGAAAATAAATTATTTATATCAGATTAAAAATTGTACTTTAATAAAATTTCATTTTAAATAGGAACTGAATTTGAACCTGCTCCTGAAGGAAAAGATAAGCTAGCCGGCCCATTAAATATTTTGACATATTTTCGGATCAAAAGGTAAGAGATTTTAATTTGATCTTTTGGTTTTTAAAGTTTTTTTTTATCTATTGGAAATAAACAAGTTAACGTTTGATTAGTACTGCAAATTATTAAGTTCAATAAAAATACAACAGCACACTATATTCTGTGTTCTGTAACAGTCATGCTTGAGTTATTTATAATTTTGAAGTTAGTTAGTTAGTTAAGAGTTTCATTCATTTAAAATTAAATTGGCCAAGGCGATATTGTGATTTTTATATGATTAAGTAAATTTGACAGTTAAACGTAATGCCTACGTTTTAATATTTTTCAAGTTAATTTCTTCATATTATTAAAAGATTAAGGTGAGGTAAGCTTATATTTTGATTTTATGTAATTTTTAACTTCAAATTTAATTTTATTTTTAGAACAATGTTTAACTTCGTTTTTAATATAGGAATTGTAAAATTTATTCACATAATTTTCATCAAAGCAATAAATTTTGTTAAGTATCGGTGTGTTATTTTTTTTACATACCAAGCATATCTAGTTAGAATGTAACGTTATTCAACAACTAAACTTGCTGTCTTATTATTTTACTTTACGCACTAGTGCGTATTTTAATTTATTCATATATTTTTGGTAACCACTGCGGTAGTAGAAAAAATGTGTATGCAACTCGTCTGTAAAGTATCACTTTACACACTTGTTGCATAAATAACTATTTACTTCCGTTGCTAGTAGCAACGCACAGCTGTCTGAAATGTCATGAAATGAGTAAGAAATGTCATGATTTTCTGACGTTTGAAGTAAAATAAATTTTCATTACCTTAGTTACAGTGAAATTCTCTGTATACCTTGTCAGCTTCAGGACTCAACGTCATTTTTGACAGACAAAGGCGAATACAGATTTTGCAATAATACGCAGATATTGTGTTTAAAATCGGATTTTCAGTGATGCTTTTGTAGCGTTTTTACAAAAAATAGTTTATGAATATGTGATAAAACTGCTAGTTTTTAATAAAATAATTAAATTTTTCTAAATATGTACGTATTCTTTAATTCACTAGTGTTGTTGCAGGTCAGTACGAAACACTTCCCTGTAAGTAGTTCATTTCTAAGGTAAAGTACTTACAAGAACTATAGTAAAATAAAAAATACCTGTTTAAACAATAACATTTAATTCAATGCAGTTCACAGAGCAATTAATAGATTGGAAACAAAACATCGTTTCTATAAAGCTAACAACAAGAAACATCGAATAAAATAAGGTTGGTTGTTTATAACCGCATATACAGAAATTAGGGCATGTCGTAACATGGTTATATTAAGATATGTAATTCGAAAGGACAAACATTTCAGTCCCTTGATACTTCTTATGGAAGGAATGAAAGTTTGGTAGCGTACATATAAGACTTGGGTAAAATCCCAGAGGGTTCGGCACTTTTTACAACTTTTTACTACGTGTAGAAAAAATCGTTAAAATGCTACATATATGAAGCGATTATGTAATGAAAACAGCATAATTTATCGAATAAAATAAGCAATAGAAGTTGGAGTCGGACGGGACCGACTGCAAATTGTCATTTTGTTCAACTTCGGAATAATTATTCATTGTTACGTGGTGCTCTTAAAGAACACGATAAAACCCTCGATGTACTTTTCGAAACTGTAACATTTCGCATGAAAAGCGGTGCTTCACGTAAAAATATCGTTGGAAGAGGTTTTTATATTTTTAATCATATTCTCGCTCTACGGAGCGTTTTTTATGCAAAAATTTCAATAACTCATCAAGGAGTGTAATTTTAGAAAGTGTAGTAAATGTCGCTGCACGGGGACGTAATGTCGCCCCGACCACCAAAATTTAGAAACAGTAACAAAATTTCAAAATTAAAAACCCTATTACGAATCCACGTTGTTAAGCTCTGCAACTCATGCGTTGTGCTAAATATGAGGACAAATTAATCCAGTCTCTATTCAAAGTATATCGAGAGTTTTAGCGAAAATAGCCTTTAGCGACAAGGGACCCCCATCATTTCCTAGCAGTCGATTTTGACGGGAAAATGATGGGTTTTTAACGGGATTTGCCCTAAACCGGTTCCTCAGTGATTCGGTGTCAGAAAAGTATAGTTACCATGTACTCATATGTGCATGGGACCGCCTTGCCTGAACGTATGAAATTGTAATTGCAAAATATAATTCAAAGTCGTTGCGGTTCAAACATTTTTAAGCTCTGAGGAGCAATCAAAATTGATATTGAACTGTAATACGTAAATAGGCAGGCAAGCAAAAGCCCACCAAAAATTTATAAACATTGAACTTCTCTTGAATCTTTTTGTGTGATCGTTAGCTCAAAAACCGCATATCGGATGGTAGTTGGTACATTATAAGTCGTTCTGTTCCTCACCATGTGTTGTACACGGGATAGACTATAGTTTGTCAAAAACATTTTTCTTGAAGTTGTTGTAAAACATAAATTTTTAAAGAGATTTAGTATATATTTTTGAACTTTATATTGTCTTTTTCTTGTGTTTTCAAAAGTCCCTTTCAGGTTTAATTTTAAGAAAGTGTTAGTACTTACTGTGTTAGATTTATAGTGTTACGACGTCCAATTGATACCATCAGTGAAGCAATTAAGCATAAACGAACAGTAAGTATAAATTTTGTATTATTCTCCGTCTGAAACAGTCGTTTTGAACCCTTATTTGTGAACGTTAATAATTCATTTTTTGGAAAATATATTAGAATTCCTTCAGACGCAAAAGATGGATCGTTCACAGTGCCACTGAGATTAATTACACATCCAAGGTCAACGCAGATCAATAATATTCGGATAATTGAAAATGAAAAGTCATTTCCTACGTAATCGTATATCAGGTTTTCGGGATTAATGAGCACAAAAAGACCGATTTTGACGAATTACATGTTTTTAGGGACATTAATTTTTTTTATTATTTCTTCTTATTACGTTCTCAAAATCTATTTTTAATAATCACCATACCTAAGAGACCCACACCAAAGACATTCGAATAACAAATGCCTTCTTGTCGAAGGCGCACATAATACATACATACCTTGGGACCGAAGAGTTTAATGGTTTGGGTCTCAGGATGGTTATTGTGTCTTCTCATCCAAGGTACGCATAATAACCATCATATATATCAAACCTAAAGCATTAATTATTAAATTCTTGAACCTAATACCCTTAAAGTTAAACTCTAGAATCATAGATTGTTAAACTCCGAGCCCTGAAAGCTCAAACCCACAAGACCTAAATATGGTCGAGTCCCCAAACCTGAAGCCCTTAAACTCTAGTTCTGCAAGACCCAAATTCTTGAGCCAGTCTACGGAAGCATTGTAACTTTAATTATGAACCCATAAATACAAAAGGCCTTTATCTTCAGATTGTTCAACCGCAGACATATTAATTAAAAATAATTGTGTTGCTTGAAGCATTGCCCAAAGTGCAGCCAACGTGGAAGCAATGGTTCCTACACCTCCTTTTTCTTGCCCCGAGAGTACAGATAATAACCATCATATACGCCAAACCCTGAAACCTAACCCCTGAATTAACGAATCCTTGAACCATAAACGTTTAAGTACTAAACCGTTAAATCCTAAATAGTGAAACCCTGAGTCCTGAAACCACAGGCTTTAAAACCTCAATCACTCAGTGCTTACGTGTTAGACCCGAGACAAAGGAGTGGTCTGGATATGGTTGTGTGAGAAACAACACATCTACAGGCTGTTATTTCTTCTGCGTTCGAACCTCAGCCACGGCAGATGGCAATGTCGCAAGGAATGGTTATTGTATAGATATCCGTATGTGTCCTGGTTGAGGGGCTACAGATCTATAGAATCTAGAACAACTTGTGATAATAATTTCTCCTTTTTTTATAATTAAACAGTATTAATACATAACGATAAATAAAATGGCATTTAGACTCAATAGATAAAAAGAAGGGTTTAAATTCAACACAAAAACTGCACACTGGAGTTGCTAAATATTTAAAATCATTGGTTTTACGTCAATCACAGACTAAATGCTTCTTTATCAAGATAATAGCTGCGACGGTCTTACGCAATATTAACATGTTTGTCATCCATTACCATCGATAATTTGTTTTAAAAGCCGAAATATATTTCAGTAAACACAACTTAAACCTTTATTTTTATTCATTTGCAAGTGTACATTGTTTTTGTTGCCAATTCAAACAATGCACATGTTTCTTATAGTATTTTTGTTGGTGAAATTGATTTTAAATAATGAATTTATCATAATCTCGAAAATAAATGATTTTTATCATACATATTTTAATAGTTACAGATAACATTAAAATAATTATTTAATAGTCAATTTAAATAACTTTAAAAGATAATAATTTCCGAACTTATTAATATTTATTGACTAGACTACTTCTAAATTGATTTGTCCAACTCTGAAAAATACCACGTAGATGCAAAAATGACCTAAATTACTAACTTTTATAATAATAATAATAATAATATATGTTTATTTTCAATAAAATAACAATAATTACATATTACATCGTTATTAATGAATGGTTTAATTCCATATCGTTATTTTGTAAATAAACAGTGCAATAATCACATAAGTAGTTAAGAGCGCTCCGGATATAAGCCGGAAAGACGGTGCAAAATTTTAAAAAACGGCTTTCACTAAAAGACATTAAAAACATGTTACAATGTGGGACGATGAGAGAAAAAAAAAGTATATATAAAATTATTTTTTTAACCTCTCCACAATAAAATTGTGAGAGGTTACTAAAATTGGTTCAAAAACGAAAATTGAGATAACATCAAATTTTTACGTTTTGACGTCCTAGGAACCCAAAAAAGTGGTTTTTGAAAAATGTCTGTGTGTGTGTTAGCACGATAGCGCCGAAACTACTGAACGGATTTGAATGAAACTTTGCGTGTGCGTTTCTTTAGTGCCCCAGAAGATCTGAAAAGGTTTTGGTTGAGATCGGATTACGTTTAGTGCCATTTTGACGCAACAAGTTGTTTATTTTATAATTACTTTTAATTTGCAATGGAACCATTGAAAAGCAGTTAAAATTCTGATTTCAACGATATATTACACTTCCACCCTTTCGATTTGGTTTCCGTGAAAAAAATTAAAAACAAAGCAAATATGGCATAGATCGCATTTCGCACGACATGATCGATGCGCGTAGCCGTTACATCGTGAAACTCGTCACATCACGTGTCAATTCACATGTGAGGGTTTCTTCACTGCTCTAGAAGTAGAGCGGATTACGTTCAGTGCCGTTTTTAAATATATATACAGACAAATCGAAGAATTAAACTACAAATATTCCTCTAAAATCTAGTAAAATTACTGAAATGCTAATGTTCCATTTAACAAAGACAGCCGCGAGCGATCGGATTGCAATGAGCAAATTTTGACAATTGTCATTGTCATCGTTTGTCATCCGATAACGTTGGTGTCATGTCATGTTAATAAGATTTCAGCATATTTGTAACTTTTAGTGGATTGTCACAAACTTTAAAGGTAGATGTAACAATATCAATATCATATGTTTTCTGTACCTTCGTTGGTGAATTTATTATAGATTATCACTTTACCAATTTTCAGTTTGTTGCTTTACAAATCTGTAGTATTTAGGATAACTAACTAGACTTTCTTAGTCGTTCAAGTGATGTTAAAGTTGTTAATATCCTAATAGTATATTATTCAACGAGCGATAATGTAGGTAATAACTCGCATAGATGTTTGTAAATTCATTAAGTTGAGGATTTTTTTAGTGCCCCAGAAGATCTGAAAAGATTTTGGATGAGATCGGATTACGTTTAGTGCCGTTTTGTCACACAATTTAATGCTCTTTTAGGCTTCAAAGATCCACCGAGTGGGGAGGTTCCAGCCGCTTCCAGTAGCTGCCGATTTTTTTCTTCTATTATCGATTTGCAAGAATAATTTGTATCGTCCCGCATAGGTATCATTAAAATAAACATTTTCCCTTTTGTAGAACTAAAATAAAATTAGCCCTAATGTCCTCAAATGCACAGAGAAATTTAAAGATTAGGTATAATAAATTTGTCCAATGTCATATTCTACTACATCTCTATCTCTCTCCTTCCAAGCACACCGTACATTCAGCTGCGTCATTTTATTGACGTGAAGTCATTTACAATTAAAATTGGAAGCATGGATGACTAATACACTCCGACCAACTCTTAAGCACTACTTGTTCGTGATGGGTTAAATACATTTGTCACTTTTGGTTTATAAATGTCGCTATTTGGTAAATTTTTACTTATTCAGGGTTTTCTGTCAAAATCGGTGAATAATAATATTTTATTTAAATATTACATGCAAATATCTAATCCAATAACCAATTTGTTGCTTTATTTATATTACATTTTCGTTAATAATGTTGTGTACTAGGGATTTAGGATTTTCTTTTAACCATTTTTCAACATTTTTCTTAAATATGTGCAATTTATTTGTATTTTTTTGTTTGTTTAGGTAATCTGTTGTATACTCTTGATCCTAAATAAGAATAGCATTTTTGTCCAATAGTTTTTGTTGCTTTCGAATTTTGATAACTGTTCTCTTTATTTCTTGTTGTATATTGGTGTTGAAGGTTTGTACAATTTTTTGTTTTTAAAACTGTATAATAAAATTTTTAAAGAAAATAATTGCCTCAAATCGAATATTTCACTTATTTTGTATAAATCATCTGAGGGGTAATTACGACTTTTACCATAAATTATTCTTAGTATCCATTTTTGTAGATTATTTAAATTTTTTAGGTAAATGTCGCAAATACCTTCCCATCCGATAATACCATATGTTAGATGTGATTGTACTAACGAATAATAGGAGATTTTAAGATGTTTTATACCTAGATAAGGTTTTAGGTATTTAAATCGATATAGCAGGCCTCGAATTTTTTGTGCAACATGTTTTGCTTGCAACTCCCATCTAAAGTGTTTGTCAATGATGATACCTAAATATTTCACCGAATCTGCTTCTGGAGTATTTAAAAGATTTTCAATATTTAGTGGACCAAAGTTAGGTAGATTATTAGCATATGAGGTAAATGGTAAGTAACTAGTTTTTTAAAGTTAACAGTGAGTAAATTGTAATTGAACCATTTTTTAATATCTTTAAATTCTTTTTCTGCGATTTTTTTAGATTTTTCCATGAATTGGCTTTAAGAAGTATTGCTGTATCGTCAGCAAAACTTAATATTTTAGCCGTGATATCTCGCATCGAAAGTAAGTTGTTTATGTATACAGCGAACAGAAGTGGTCCTAAAACTGTTCCCTGTGGAACTCCGTAGCTGACAATTCTTGGTTCACTAATAGTTTCATTTATTTTTACATATTGTATTCTTTCGGACAAATAACTTTTTATTAAATTATATATATTTCCTCTCGAGCCACCATATTCTAATTTTTTTAAGAGGTTGCTATGCGATACCGTATCAAATGCTTTCGCAAGGTCTACAAATATACACAAGCATGGTGATTTTTCATCTAAAGCCTCATAAACATACCGTGTTAGGTATGCTATAGCATCTTCGGTGGATTTGTTTTTCTGGAACCAAACTGTCTCTCAGATATAATGTTAAATTTATTAAAAAATGTTGTTATTCTGTTCTTCAAGAATTTTTCAAAAATTTTGGCAATGTTAGAAATCACGGATATTGGTCTATAATTAATTGGCTCAGTTATATCTCCACCTTTATGGAGAGGTTTCATTACACCTATTTTTAAGATATTCGGGAACTGACCTATAGTAAAACTTCTGTTTATTAAATACACTAATGGATCTACAATTTCATCTTCAATTTCTTTTAGCGTTTCTACCCGTATATTATCTAATCCAGGGGATTTTCTTGGTTTTAAACTATTTATTACGCTCTTTACTTCCGTCAGATCTGTTTGATATAAATACATTGAATTATTTATTATGTTATAGTTTTCTTTAAAATTTTTGGGTATTTTTATTTCTTTTGTACTTATTGTTATATTGCCTTTTCAGTTTTTATTTTATTTATTGCTTTTCAGATTTATTATTTTTATTACATAATTTATTAACAGCATTCCACAAATTTTTACTAGAGTTGATATTCTTGTCTATTTCCATTTTATTGTATTTTATTCGTGCAATTTTTATTAGTTATGTGAGTTTGTTTTTATATCTTTTATATTCTGCCATTAGGTTCGTGTTGTTTGGGTTCTTCAGCGCATATTTATGGATTTTGTTTTTTGTATTAATTGATTTGAATAAGCCCGGAGTTGCCCAATCCTTTTTCGGATTTTATTTTCTTTTTAATTTAACAGTTTTTTTTTCGAGAGAGATATAATATTTTATTTTATTTATAAATAACTCTGTAGCTACATCAATATTATTATTATTATAAATTTCCTGCCAACTTTCTTTTCTTAAATCGTTTTTTAAGTTTGGATAGTTTGTATTGGATTTGATCTAAGGTTGGTTTTTGTTTGTCTAATTCTAATAAGAGTATAACTGGAAAGTGATCAGTTATATAATGTGAGAAGATTATAGGTGTAATGTTATGGGTTGCGTTGCTTTTAACAAAAAAATGATCTATGCAAGATTGTTGTATTCCCTGTACTCTAGTATGGTCATTTATATATGAAATAAACCCATTTACATATAGAATATTTAGATATTCTTGTGCATAATCATTATTTGAAAAAATATTTATATTTATATCTCTTACCATTATATTTATATCAGAGGGTTCTTCGTTTTTATTTAAATAGTTTATTATATTTGAATTAAAATTATAAGGACAAGTAGCTGGCGAACGATAAATGGCTGTTAATTTTATTTTTTTGTTTTGTAATGAAATATTCAATTCTAAACCACTTACTTCTCCAATTTTAATAACATTGTATGTGTACATTAAATATGATTTTATATAAACGATTACGCCGTCATTCTTATTTACATCTCCAAAATTATACAACAGATCATAACCGCTTAATTTATATAAATCTATATCAAAAATTGTAAATGTTTCTGTTAGAACTAATACATCGAATTTTTCTGAAAATTGCTTAAGAAATATTATTAGTTCATCTAAATTTTTGGCAAGACTTCTTATGTTAATATGAAGAATTTTAAAATTTAATTTTAGAACATTCCGTAATTTATTATATTCGCTAATGCTGTTAACTGTGTATGTTTATATTTGTTCGTTTGAATAATCTCTTATAAACGCATCCATTTTTTTTTCTTTCTTGCATTTATAATTTACTATCGATGAAACATAAAAATTTCATAATTTAACCCTTGCTTAAATTGTATATTTTAGTTTGCGTAATACTTAATACTAATATACCTGATTTATATAAATGCTTAATAGTAATAATAAATGATTAAGAAAGACTACTTTATCTGCCTTCTAAGACGTGTTATGTTTTTTCTTGTACAATCCTCCTTCTTCTTAGCTCGCGCTCTTTCGTCTTGTTTTTTATTTTCTTCGGTAAGAGTGGCTTTTCGAGTTTGGATGTACGGCATAGAACTTGCACTCCCTGTATTTTCATGGTCATTTTCTTCTAATATAACTTCATCCTCTCCGTCCCTTTCTTCTTGTATATTGTGCCCACTATTTTCTAATTTAATTAATTCTTCAGCGGTGTGAGCCTTACCGTTGATGAAAAGTTTATCTCCTTTTATATAAGTTTCTAGATTTTGAGCTTTAGTTTTTTCTGGTGTCGCCTTAATATTTTATTTCTTTCTCTTTCCTCCTGCGTAAGTTCCTCTGCAATGAATATTTTATCTTTTCCTTCTTCCTTTAGTTTTTTGCAGCTTCTTAAGTTGTACTATGATCGGTTTATTTAGTTCCTGCTTTCCAATGTAATATAAATTGTTAATTTTTCAATCACGTAATTTAAAAGATTCTTGCTTTCTACTGTTTCGAGACCAAATATTATTATGTTATTTTTTTTGTCATTTTTGACAAGTACTTGTAGTTTTCTTGTAGTTTCTCGTATTTTCTTTCCAATTCGGTGATTTTTTGTGTTTCTTTTATTACTAATTGATTTATTCTAGACACTTCTCTTTTATATCGGCTCTTAATATGTCCGTATTTTCCTTATTTAATTTTTCGATGTTATTTAATAGTTTTTCATATAGCTCATTGTTTACACTCATATCCGATCAGTTTTAATAGCAATTTATTATTATTTTTTCTTCTTATAGAAAAATTAATTTTATACTTTAAAAATAGCTTCATTACATGACTCATTCTCGCTATCACAAATTTCACAGAGGCTCAGCTAATATGAACAATCTATTGAAAACATGTCTCCAGATATTCTCAATAGTTAGTCTCAAAAAATTCGTAGTGATTTGCCGCGTAGACCGCATTCGAAAAAAAAAAACATCATTACAAGTCAATTAATTTTGTACTCCGTCAATTGAACGTTATATGCATTTGCAATTCTGCATGTATGAAAACAGTGTAGATCATGAACCAAACAATCTCATACTAAAAAATCATCTGGGTTGATAATATCTTCCATGTCGAACTAAACGACTAGGTCACTATTTGCTCCCTGCTGTTGGAAAGGTTCCTCAAGCGATAAATCATTGAATTATATTCGAATGCAAGTACATCGAACATGAAAATGACAGAAGACTCATTGAATTAAAATAATTAGTTTCAAAATAAAATTCGATGATTTTTAATACGCCGTCCAGTCACATCATTAAATTTTACATTAATCCCAAGTGCTGAAAAGTAAAAACTTAAAGCAATTAAAAACAATAGTCGTACAGTTTTTAAATCCTTTCGTTTCTTTTAAAGATGGTTTTGTCTACGCCACGTTCCGCTTTGTTTATCCATTCCTTTGTGTACATTTTAAAATAATTAATAAACAAAAGTTTTTCATTTTTATAAACTGAGACTGTTATTTCTATAGTTAATTAGCTTCCTGCACAATACCATGTCCTCACTGTACCTACGTAACCTCTCTTATCTTAAAATATAAAGTGGTATTCCTGCACTACAAAACAGGAAGCTAGATTTGAAACCGACATCATTATAGTACAAGTGAACCCTGAGACGTTTAAGAGACACTTCCAATACCTGAAGTGGAGTAGACGTCAAATTTTGATGTAATACGAAGCAGAAACATTTTCATGCTATATAATTTTTAAAAATATTTTCCTTATACGACTTACCTTAAAATATGACTACATCAAATCTGTGGTCGGCAGTTAAAAGGACATAAGTCGGTATTTTTGTCAAATGGAGTTAAGAGGTCATAAAAACACACATTTCTCGTCTATTAAAAGGATTTAACTTTGAAGTTCACCTAAAATAGAGATTTCCCGCAAATATTATAGACATAAGTCAAATTCATAAAAAATGTATCAACAGAAGGATATATCTTTACTTATATCATCACTTTACCAAATTTGTTACCGACAAAGTGGTGTAGAATTATATTTTTTTGCCATATATTTTATTTAAAATGTGTTGCAGTCAAAGCGGTATACAGGTTGTCCATTTTATCAGGGCACTCGAAAATATCACACTTAATATCGGTCGTACAAAAAAAATATTTTTACGAAAATTGTGCCGATTTATATAACCTACAAAATGGTTTAAAGACATTTGAAATCCATGGCCTAGATGATATATCGTTGAAAAGGGAGGAAAGTACTCTATTTAATGGCGCCATTTCCCGCCCGTTTCAAAATAATTTTTTTAACAGCCTGAAGAGAACTCAAAATACAGCGGTTTTGAAAAAAAAATTAGATAAAACATCGTTGAAATTTCGCCTTAGAATTTTTCTCGTATCTCGTCAAATAACGGAGATATTTGGCCTAGACGTTTTTCGCATTTTCGATATTTTCCGCCATAACTCTTAAAATAGGCCATGGATTTCAAATGTCTTTAAACCATTTTGTAGGTTATATAAATCGGCACAATTTTCGTAAAAGTAATTTTTTTTGTACGACCGATATTAAGTGAGATATTCTCGAGGGCCCTGATAAAACAGACAGCCTGTATGTATACTTAACTTCTTTTGACTCAAAGGTATTCAATATCTTATCAAGAATCTAGGCGGTTAAAACGACATAAGTCAACTTATGCCTGTTTGAGAGTTCAAGCGGACTTGAGAATCAGTAAATTAGTTGTAAGTAGAAAGTTGTGAAAAATAATACATAATTGATTAGTGAATAATAATTATTGAAAAAACGTGAAAAATAATTCTAGAAGGCATCTAGAATGTCTAATTTGAGAAGTAGGACTGCAAGAATCATGAAGGCATGTAAAGCAAAAGCAGAACATTGTAAGTATTTTTGATGAATTGTTGAAAAACAAACGTTTCTAAACTAACTTTTTCCCAAAAGTTATTATTCTAATTTTTTGTCAATGTAAACATAATGGTATTGTGTAGTAAAGTATAGATAGTAATTTTATAATTTCGCACTACTATTCATTTACACAGGGCGCGATCAGTATGCGTTTTGTGAATCGATACAATTTTTTCTAAAAGTTACTTATCTTTTATCTTCTTGTTGGAATTTTCACTCACATAATATTTCTTATATTGAAAAATTATCTAAAAATAGAGTTACCAAGGATAATACTGGGAAAATATACCTTAGAAATAAGCTAGAGGAGGGTGTTTTTTTAAAATAATAATTCAAAACGTTATAGCAATATTTTATTATTTTCTTAAATCATTTTATTTATAAAAAACACCCTCTGACTGTTCCTTTGACGTAAGTTAGGGACACAGAGGTGTATTTTTGATTATTATACTGGATAACCCTATTTTTTTTAAATCGTTTTAAATGTCAGAATATATTGTTCATGTTGTATAAAATTCCAATAAGGAGAAATAAAATTACAAAAAGTCGATGTAATCTACTTAATAATTTATTTTAGATTCGCAAGAACTATTATAGTAATTTCGTAGAATACAGGTATTATTTACAGACTGTTTTAGTGTATCTACTTTATTTTTGTTGTAGCTCCATTGATGGAATGTGTCATGAATGAAAATGATGTGATATACAGTAATTTCTCTCTTAATCCTGTAATAGAAACTTGTAATAGCAATATTGATTTCGGTGATATAAGTAACATTCAGGATATTAATAATGTTGTCTTAGACGTTCCTAATATTCTCCATCTTATATCGCTTGATCTGAACAAGGTCGAGCGAGCATCAAGAATTAGAAAACACTGTATAGTGTAGTACTGTTTGGTAATAAAACAACTCGAATCCTCTTCTGCGTTTATTACCTTGATTTTACATACGCAGATTTAAATTTGAAGCATACACTGCATAAGTTTTTAGGTAACTGTTCTTTTCACCCTCAACAACCCTCCACTTGACATGTGGTCTAACAGTTACTTGTAGGGACTAATGAGTTCCTACGTTATCTATAAACCAATAGCGTACATATATAATTTTATAGGGTATTGAGCATGAAAATAATAACAACATAAAGCATAAGGTAGTGAACATGAAATAATAATAAGAACAAATACAAAGAACAGTAATAATAATAAACATACCCCCCCTTGGAAGGTTCCCTTACAAAAAACAACATGATATAACCTAAAACGAAATTTGAAAAGCATAACTGCAACAGAAACATAAAGTTGTAGCACTGTCACCTTGAAATCAGTAATAGTTGGTGATACATTTATAAAAACACTTTCACTTTTGCGGTGATTCACTTTCAGTTGATGTCCTCGCCAGATTGTTGCGCTCTTCATCCTTGGCTTGATCCGGGGGTTGATCCACGGGGAGAGGACAAATCTTTGCAAAAGACCTCTTCATAGGGCCTTTCTGGGTTTGGATGGTAGCCACTCTGCTGATACCATCAGGACCTGGATGCAACTTGATTACTCGACCAAGTTGCCACTGGAGAGGTGGCAGATTATCCTCCTTAATAATTACCATACTGTCTAGTTTTAGTTCATGTTGACTAGATTTCCATTTGACTCTTTGCTGCATATTATTTATATATTCCAATGACCAGCGCGAGCCCAAAAACTTTGCTGCATTTGTTGGATTTGTTGAAATTTAGACAGCCGGTTTTGACGAAGTTCAAGAACAGTAGGGTCCGGTAATGATGTTAATCGGCGTCCAATCAGGAAGTGCGATGGCCTGAGTGCTTCGAGGTCAAAGGGATGTGAGGAAATCGGAGTAAGTGGGCGAGAATTCAGGATTGCCTCGATTTGAGTCAAGAAAGTAGAAAATTCTTCATAGGTTAAATTAAAGGTTGCTGCCACTCTATTTAAATGATATTTTGTCGATTTAATTCCGGCCTCCCAGAGACCACCGAAATGAGTGGAGTAAGGTGGAATAAAACACCAATTAACACCCTCGTTTGAAAATAAATTCTTTAACGTATTCTCTTCCGTTTTCAAGAATTGATCTAATTGTTTTAATTCCATTGTAGTGCCAACAAAATTTTTCCCATTGTCTGAGTAAACCGTCTGTGGTTTGCCCCTGCGTGAGATAAATCTACGGAAGGCAGCGATAAATGCCTCGGTACTAAGGCTATTTGAAGAGTTTTGGGTAATGGCTTCGTACGACAAAAGAGTTGCTTACTGCGCCTCACTAATTGGCACTGCACCTAAGGTCACTGAGAGGAAGCGCAATGATAGTGATGCACCAAAGAAGAATCGAAATGTCACGCATAGTTATAGTTTAGGACTCAAAGGTGAGCGTCTACGCGTATGCAAGTCGTGTTTCAGAAATACCTTCGATATATCGGAAAAGCCAAATTATATGTCGAAAGTTGACGAATATAGAATACCTTATCAGCAGTTATATAAGAAGTTGGTAGCACCTAAAAATGTTAAATAATATAGTCACTAAACAAGAAATATTTGTAGAAATTACCTGTTGTAGATCAAATGTAAAAATTCTATATGACGGATCATTTTTGCCAAGTTCTTTGTCTTCTTTCTTTTTTGAGTAACCTGCATCAGCCATATCCTGGTGAGTGTGTAGTTGATCTGTCAACTGTACTTTTCCTGGTCATTTTTGGCCATCTTCAGCTGCATGTTGAAGGTGTATTCCACTATGGTGAAGAAGAAGCATCAATCTACAGGTGGAAGCACCAAAAATGACCAACGTGGTAAATATCCACCACCACATAAAACACCTGAATATAAATTAAAGGAGATACAAAACCACCTGCAATCTTTTCTTGTATATCAGTCACATTATAGCCAGAGACACACCGACAAAAAATATTTTGCTGCGGACCTCAGTCTAGCTACAATCTACAGACTTTATTGCGACAAAGTTGAAAATCCTCTTTCAATTAAAATTTTAAGCTGCGAATTTCATAAGACGAGGATTCGATTCAAGAAACCAAAATATGACACTTTCAACATGCAGCTGAAGATGGCCAAAAATGACCAGGAAAAGTACAGTTGACAGATCAACTACACACTCACCAGGATATGGCTGATGCAGCTTACTCAAAAAAGAAAGAAGACAAAGAACTTGGCAAAAATGATCCATCATATAGAACTTTTACATTTGATCTACAACACGTAATTTCTACAAATATTTCTTGTTTAGTGACTATGTTATTTAACATTTTTAGGTGCTACCAACTTCTTATATAACTGCTTATAAGGTATTCTATATTCGTCAACTTTCGACATATAATTTGACGGTGCATGATGGTATATCTGGCAATTCCACACATTTTATGTGGCATGAGGCTGTAGATGGTAGGGCAGCAAACGATATTGCTTCCTGTCTGTATAAGCATATTAAGAATTTATCATCAGAAATTAATCATGTAGTATATTATTCTGACACCTGTGGGGGCCAAAATAAAAAGTCTTTTGTATCTGCTATGTTCCAGTGTTCCCTAGTTAATCATCCTACTTTAAATACCATTGAACATAATTTCTTAGTGGCTGGTCATACGCACATGGAGTGCTATGTGGATCATGCAGCAATCGAGAGAAGAAAGAATCATTCTCCATTCCCAATTTGAAGAAATTGATTATGGGAGGAGAAAGGGTCGTAGGAGCAATGCTATAATTTCCCCTTTGTGAAGGACCACTGCCTATTAGTACCAAGAAGAAAAAAAATTGATGGAATTGATTCCATTTATTGATGAAGATAACCATCCTTTTTATATAAATTTAGTAACTGATGATGATTTAAAGGACTTGGATCCAGATTTGGACAGAACTTTTTCAGATGAGGAAGCAGAATGAAAAATAATATATATATTTTTTGTATTGAAATATCAATAAAATGCGTTTGTCATTCCATGTTACGTTTATTCATGATAAATTAAAGACAGTTTTTTATTATTAGGATATGCTAAAAATTATAATAAATCGCTTACCACAAAACATATTTGAGCGACCTGACAAAATGATTTAAGTAGACTTATTCCCTTTTGAGGATCAGAATGGTGATTGTAATTTTTTCTGGATCAAAACTGATTTTTTTTACAACTATTAACCACAGCGACCACAGAAATATCTCGATAGATGGTACAATATTAGAAATATATTTTTATTTTGATAGAATGTTTCTAAACCACTTAATAGATAAAACATAATATTTTTAGTCTCAAACTTCTCTATAAAATCCTTATTTTACTATAAGAAACATAACCAAACTGCAACTAACAGCTACTCTCCGCGCTATGTGCCCCGCCGAGCGCTGAATTACAAGTTACAAGCCTGGCGCGTTAAGTGTAATAATTGCATATTACCATCAAAACGCTAATGCTTCGATTGCAACAAACACCAGACGAAAGACTGATCCTACTTAAAGGAGCTCTCTTGCCAGCCGTCACACACCACCTGCAGACTGCAGTTTTGAGCTGTTGGCTCTCGTCAGTGCAAGGTAGGCATGTGACGACCGGCGCGAGGATCCTTTGACTATTTGGTACATCCCGGTATTTTTACAATAGCGACACATAAAATAGTCAGCAGGCGCCTTCTAGCGGTCCAGTGACTGTTGCAATCGAAAAATAAATAGCCTCACTGGGCTTAGCATAGTTCAAATGTGCTTTTAGAGGGCGGAATATTAAAACATAATATTTTTAGTCGCAAACTCCTCTATAAAATTCTTATTTTACTATAAGGAACATAACCAGACTGCAACCAACAGCTACTCTCCGGGCTATGTGCCCCGCCGACCGCTGAATTACAAGTTACAAGCCTGGCGCGTTAAGTGTAATAATTGCATATTACCATCAAAACGCTAATGCTTGGATTGCAACAAACACCAGCCGAAAGACTGATCCTACTTAAAGGAGCTCTCTTGTCAGCCGTCACACACCACCTGTAGACTGCAGTTTCGAGCTGTTGGCTCTCGTCAGTGCAAGAGTAGCTGTTGGTTGCAGTCTGGTTATGTTCCTTATAGTAAAATAAGGATTTTATAGAGGAGTTTGCAACTAAAAATATTATGTTTTAATATTCCGCCCTCTAAAAGCACATTTGAACTACACTTAATAGATGGTGCAAATCTTTTGGGGTTAGGTCCAAGTATATTAAAGAAAGCTACTTTATTAATTAGCCGACGTTTCGATATTTTTAATGTCATCCTCAAGGCAATCAAAACTTACTTTTCCGTGTATAGCATAAAAATAAATAAATAGTATACTGGAACATAACACATACGGAGGGTTTAATAAACATACAGTATATAACTAAAATTACTTATTTTTAGGAGTCACTGCTATCTTCGCAAGTCATTCAAAGAGAGCTAAAAATTTTAAGAAGAATACAAAATGTAAAATGAAACGGAATTAATAATCAGTTATGAAATTTGAGTAAGGTAAATAATATATACGCTGATATCCCAGCTTATTAAATATAAATTGGAAACTAAGAAAGTGCCTAAAAGGTACATTTTATTTAATTTATACTAGCTCCATAGACCTAATATTTACTGTAGGTAGTAATAGCCTGATTGAATTTAAGAATAGGGGCAGCCGAGAGTATGGAAATGAAAACCTCATTCAAGAATGTAATATTTTGTAGGGAAAATTGGATTACATTCTGTGTGAGTGCTATATCAAGGTTTAGTCTCCTATCTTCGAATTTTATTTTGAATATTCAGTATATATTTACGTAGATTCTTATACAATGGTGGCGCCATTCATTCGCTATTTATTATTAACCCGAAAAAAACTTTTCCTAAAATTAACTACAATCCCTGGAAACCAGATTAAAATAAAAGCGTAAAATTTTCACCTTCTGAGACAATCAAATGTTAACTGGAAGCTAAGTTCTTCAGGATGTTTTTGGTTACGAACAATCCTAACTTGGGTTACATGGGGTAGCAATTTAGGGCTGACTTAATTTGTTATCTTTAAAATTGATTTATCTCGCAATGAGGCTTAGGAGTTAGCGAACATAAGAATTGATATACAACTGAACGAATCATGCACTATCTTTGGGGTACCAATAAGCACAAGTAAACTCCAACCATCACTGACCAAACATATCTAAACAGAAAGTGCAAAAGAAAGGATTGGAATACTTGGAGATTGGCGAAAGACCAACTCAGAAACACGCTTTGCAATGTGGTGTCGGTAACTTCTTAACAAACATATCCACAAATAAAAGTCACAGATTTAATCGGTGAAGGTATTAAGATAAAAAGGAAAGCCTATAAACCGTTGTGAAGTGCTTGCTTAAATAGCACTTGGATATGAGTTTGATGGTACTGCAGCTTAATAAAATAAACGAGATTTAGTTCAAAGGGATCCTAGAATGTAATGAAATACAAGACGCTCTAGTTCCCTGTACATTTGCAACAAATATATCTATATCACACAATTCACAGCTGAATCTATAGACGCAGGCCTTCAAACTGATGTTGTATATTGTATATACTAATAATTGATGAAGGCCTTCGATAGTTTGGACCACAGCATTCTCATTGCAAAACTTCAGATTCATGGTTTTTCAACGAGTGTGTTAGAATTTTTTAGATCGTACCTTACGCATCGTAGGCAATATGTTGAATGCTGTGGCTATCGGTCTGTCGAAGTCTTAGCAACATCCGGTGTTCCTCAGGAGTCCAACCTGGGCCCTCTACTCATCAATATCTTCATTAATGACATCGTTTGCAACTTAAATGCCAACTGTCTACTGTATGCGGATGACATGAAACTATAGGAAGCATGGAGGACTGTATAAACCTGCAAAACGATTTATTGAAAGTAAATAATTGGTGCATTGCAAATAAACTACCTTTAAACGTCGAAAAATGTAATGTTATGACCTATAGTACCAGAACAAATCTGATCACCTTCGGTTATGCCATAAACGACACTAACATAAACAGACCAACAACCTTCCGAGATTTAGGAATAACTTTTGATCGGAAGCTCTCGTTTATTGATCACATCAATGGTATCACATCGGATAGCCTAAGAACACTAGGGTTTATTTTAAGAAATGCTAGTGACCTCAACAATATCAGCACTTTAAAGCTGTTTTTTAGTACATTTGTAAGATCGCGATTAGAGTATGCTTCAATCATTTAGTGCCCCTCATACAATATCCATATCGAGAATTTAGAGATAGTTCAAAGAAGGTTTCTAAAATATTGTTGTTTCAAAGAGGATTTGACTTGTGAATCAATAACTAATATCCCTGAATATTTTATGTGTCAGGAAGAATCTGGAAGTGTTCTTCAATTGTAAGTTCATGAAATGGTGGGACAGATGTTTGATGTAGATAAGAAGGTACGTAATAAGTTTTTGATATATTTAGTATAAGTAATTTTTTATTGAAATACGTATTAATGTTTTTAGATCGCCTTCTACTTTAACTTTTAAGAGCGCTCCGGATATAAGCCGGAAAGACTGTGCAAATTACTCTCATATAAATCATTATTTTAAAAAACGGCTTTCACTAAAAGACATTAAAAACATGTTACAATGTGGGACGATGAGAGAAAAAAAAGTATATATAAAAAAATATTTTTTTTCTTCTATTATCGATTTGCAAACATAATTTTTATCGTCCCGCATAGGTATCATTAAAATAAACATTTTCCCTTTTGTAGAACTAAAATAAAATTAGCCCTAATGTCCTCAAATGCACAGAGAAATTTAAAGAATAGGTATAATAAATTTGTCCAATGTCATATTCTACTACATCTCTATCTCTCGCCTTCCAAGCACACCGTACATTCAGCTGCGTCATTTTATTGACGTGAAGTCATTTACAATTAAAATTGGAAGCATGGATGACTAATACACTCCGACCAACTCTTAAATCTTTACATTTAGCAGCTGT
Organism: Leptura quadrifasciata; assembly: GCA_963675555.1. Lineage (NCBI taxonomy): Eukaryota > Metazoa > Arthropoda > Insecta > Coleoptera > Cerambycidae > Leptura > Leptura quadrifasciata. Next base: position 29,480,585 of record OY776677.1, on the reverse strand, counting down.
ATAAAAGAGGGAAGTGTCATCGGCATCCCTTATTATTGAAGCACAGGAATGCACATCAAATAGAGTTTATATATTATAAATAATATAGGCCCTAGTACTGTCCCTTGGGGTACGCCATATTCGACAATTTTAGGTTTATTTCGCACACTGTTTATTTCTGTGTACTGTATCCCATTTGTTAGGTATGACTTATGTAGTTTTGAACTATTATTTCTAAAACCTAAATTATTAAGTGTGGTCAAAGTTCAAAATCGAAAGCTTTAGTCAAATCTATAAAAACGACAAACACTCGTCTCTATTATCCAAAGCCTCGTAAACTTTACTTATAAGGCTTACAATTGCATTCTCTGTGCTCTTAGCTTTTCCTAATTTTAGTTGTTTGAAAATTTAGCAAAAACATTTTTGATTTATTTGTGATGCACTATTTTTCCGCGAAAACAAAAATTAGCACTGAATAAAAAAATTTACGCCGAACTTAATGGTGTAAAAATATACAGGGTGTACCATTTAAACAATTCAACCTTTAAGCTATCCCGCTTTAAAGAAGCATGTGTATTTCAAAGTATTTTAGACATAGGCAGGCAAAAATAACTATTATTTAAAAAAAAAATCATATTTCTTATAATAAACGAGATATTGGACTTCCTCGCACTAATGGGCCACCCTATATAAAATAAAACTACAAAAGAGGAGGAATGAAGGGGAATACAGCGATATGACCTATGGAGGAAAAATTTTGTTTGTATTATTAATGATGCATGCCATAAGGTTTCTGCTGTATTTGATACTGAAATAATTAGTGAAATTTTAGTTCCAACAGGGTCATTTAAATACGTTTTATATTTATAGTTTATTTGGATTAAATCCGTTAAACCTCTATTATCGAAAAAAATCTGCAGGTTTCAATTATTTACTAGACACTATACAGATTTTACTTTTTGTTTAAAAAATACGTCCGGTCAATTGAGCCGAAATAAATCGAATTAACTCGACATACACATCAATCCAGAGATCTATTTGTGGAAATTGACTGATGTTCAGTGTTTTCGTTGGTCTGATTGAAAATAATTTCAACTACGGATTCGATTAAATGAAACAGAAGTTTTTCCGATATTATTATCAAGCTGTAATTTAGTTACCGTGAGCATTTGATATTAACTTTATCTGAGAACAAACGATTGGCTAATCTGCAAAGATATTGCAGGATACGAGTATTATACAAAATTATCAGTTGCAGATAAACGAGATAAAAATATTTACTTAATGAATCATTGGTTGTATGGGATCCATAATAGGAATTGCCTGATAATATTACGAGTGGATTTATATAATGTTATTGCATGCCATATAAATAGCTTCATCTCGTTAAATGTAGATCTTTTCGACTAAAATTAAACGTATGCTGAAAATGCTGTCTCATGCCACTATATTTCACAATTTTATTTTAAAACAATATTGAAATATGTTTTCCAAAGCGTCTCCTAATTATACCAACTTGATTGAGAAATGGCGCAACTTAAGTGTTCTAGTCCTTGAGAGTAATAAACCACCCAGCAATGGCAATGCTTGTCGCGTTAAGAGCGCTCCGGATATAAGCCGGAAAGACGGTGCAAATTACTCTCATATAAATCATTATTTTAAAAAACGGCTTTCACTAAAAAAACATGTTACAATGTGGGACGATGAGAGAAAAAAAAGTAGATATAAAAAAATATTTTTTTTTCTTCTATTATCGATTTGCAAAATTAATTTTTATCGTCCCGCATAGATATCATTATAATAAACATTTTCCCTTTTGTATAACTAAAATAAAATTAGCCCTAATGTCCTCAAATGCACAGAGAAATTTAAAGATTAGGTATAATAAATTTGTCCAATGTCATATTCTACTACATCTCTATCTCTCGCCTTCCAAGCACACCGTACATTCAGCTGCGTCATTTTATTGACGTGAAGTCATTTACAATTAAAATTGGAAGCATGGATGACTAATACACTCCGACCAACTCTTGAATCGGTGGATTTAAATCGAACTGGTATATTCATTCAAAATCTAATATGAGAACTCACTACATACAGGGCGTCTCACCGGGAACTGAATAAATCGATATAGAGAAAAGTACGCATCAGAAAATTTTGAAAATTTACATAATTACTAATATCGGTGTGGCCAATCCAACTAAAATAATTACAAGCAGCTGGCACTTCCGCTTATATCGGAAGTCGATACCAACTTGCTTATTTCAATTGGAACACCCTATATATTTTAGGGCTTTCGAAAAGAGCATAAAATTCTGAGTTGAAAATATGTAAGCATATCCTATACCTAAACCTAGCCGTTTCAGAGATATTTGACATTTTATAGAAAATTTGACAGGTACAACGGTTTGCAAGAACCGTTATAACTTTCTTCATGTAAAAGATCCTCATTTGATTCTTGTCACGTAAAAAAAACACAAGGAGAACTACGTTCTACAACTGAAATAAATTCAATAATATCATACCAAGTGTTGCGTTTTCCGCGTTACATTTTATCAACTTCAAACCGCGAAAACTTGTTTAGGTCAAATGGAACACCCTGTATTTTTTTACGTCAAGTTGTGTAAAATTGAATTCCCTTTTTTCTAGCATTGTGGGGGTTAAAGTTACAACTTTTTGAAATATTTGCGATTTTATTAGAAATTCATGAATTGTTGTAATCATTTCATCAAAATAGCCATGATTAGAAACAATCAGTCATTATCTTATGTCATTTATTTATTTTATGGAGAATGTGATAAAGTAATATCAAGATCTTGCAGCACATTTGCTACTCGATATCCAGAAAAACGGAAACCGTCACCAAACACTGTAAAACGCATACTGGAAAATTTTAAAAATTATGGCTCTGTCAAGGCAAAAATGCAAAGAAGAAAGCCTATTGTTGATGACGAAAACAGTGAAATAGTGATTCTGGGATATTTTCATGCATTTCCAAGGATGTCATTAAGACAAGCTGTTCTGGAATCGGGACTATGCAAGGAGTCAATTCACAGAATCTTATGAAAATATAAGTTTCACCCGTTTTCATTCCATATGGTTCAAGGATTAAAAGAAACAGATTTCCTAAGAAGACAGAATTTATTCTAATAAGATCTGAGGGTCATGATTCTTATTTGGGAAATATTATACGGACAGATAAAGCAAAATTTACTAAAAATGGACTTTTTAGTAGACACAATTCGCATTATTGGGGTGACTCAAATCCTCGTATGTTCAGAGAGCGAAACTTTTAGGAAAGTTGGCAGTTCAATGTTTACTGTGCCATAAGAAGCGATAGTGTGGTGGCATTACAATTTTATCTGGAAAATTTAAACGGTAAATTAAATTTTCTCTTCTGCTAATATGTATAGCTAAATTTTTGTTTTTTTTTTAGGTGAAAGATATCTGAATATCTTACAAAATTTGAATAATAACTATTTAGCAAATTTACCTCTCGCCGAAAATAGAAACATTTTTTATCAACACAACGGTGCTCCCCCACATAACGCATATTTAATTAATAATTATTTACAAGAAACTTTTTATGATCAATGGATTGCCAATAATGGACCTTTCTTATAGCCTCCTCGCCCGCCCGATTTATCAGTTCTGGATTATTTCATTTGGGGAACTATTAAAAATAAAGTTTATGAGAGCCCATTAACAACCATTGAAGATTGTATGCAAAGAGTAAGAAATGCATTTCAAAACATATCACAGGATTCAATTATTAGAAGAGCTACCCATGAGGAATTAATCCGTTGGTGCGAAAAATGTGTCGAGGTTCGAGGGCGGAATTTTGAGCAATTATTACATTAAAATGAAACCATATTTTAAATTGATCTTATCTCTGCTATTTTAGTTCATGCCATATCTTCAACTCGATTAATACGCATGTTACAGTGTTAGTGTTATTTTGCGTTTTTGTGGATATCGAGTAGCAAATGTGCTGCAAGTTCTTGATATTACTTTATCACATTCTCCATAAAATAAATAATAAACAAATTTAAAAAGTTTTCGTTGGTATAACTTAAACGTGCTGGCATTTTTTGACATAAGATAATGACTGATTGTTTCTAATCATGGCTATTTTGATGAAATGATTACAACAATTCATGAATTTCTAATAAAATCGCAAATATTTCAAAAAGTTACAACTTTAACCCCCACAATGTTAATATCAGAAAAAAGGGAATTCAATTTTACACAATTTGACGTAAAAAAATACAGGGTGTTCCATTTGACCTAAACAAGTTTTTGCGGTTTGAAGTTGACAAAATGTAACGCGAAAAACGCAACACTTGGTATAACATTATTGAATTTATTTCAGTTGTAGAACGTAGTTCTCTTTGTTTTCTTTTTATGTGACAAGAAGCAAATGAGGATCTTTTGCATGAAGAAAGTTATAACGGTTCTTGCAAACCGTTGCACCTGTCAAATTCTCTATAAAATGTCAAATATCTCTGAAACGGCTAGGTTTAGGTATAGGATATGCTACATATTTTCGACTCAGAATTTTATGTTTTTTCGAAAACCGAATATAGGGTGTTCCATTTGAAATAAGCAAGTTGGTATCGACTTCCGGTATAAGCGGAAGTGCCAGCTGCTTGTAATTATTTTAGTTGGATTGGCCACACCGACATTAGTAATTATCTAAATTTTCAAAATTTTCTGATGCGAACTTTTCTCTATATCGATCGATTCAGTTCCCGGTGAGACACCCTGTATAGTGTTGATTCAACTTTGATCAGCTGATACATTAATAAAGCTACATCAATGACAAAATGAAGAAACTGTACTCAAGAACCTGCGTTAGAGGGATAGCGGTTTATACTTAAGTGTAAGACCAGCTTACCCGAATTTCGTTGCTTTTTTAAAATTTGTTATTTAATCTTTTTTCCCTCCTTGAACGGATAAGTTGTACTATCATAACCGGTAAGTCGTTAAAAGCTGACTTGCTACATACGAGGCCGAATTGCAGCATATGTTGTTAACTCTTTCATCTTTTTGTTATAAAATATAGTTGTTTGATAGGAATAACTACAATTCAATAAGATATGTTGTAAAAAGTACACTGGCAGTACTAAATGTGTACAAGTAAATTTACAGCTGCATATTTTTTCCTTTTTAAATACACGACATAAATATCTATATTTATAATGTTCGAAATATACGATTATATCAATCTAGCATTAAATGTTTTTGATGTAGTACTTGTAGGTGGAGTTATTTAATTAAATTGAATTCTCAAAATGATGCAGAATTTGAGTGAAAAAATATATATTTTAATGGCTGTATAATTCAACATGCATCCGCCCTCAAAACTACCAAAATATTTAAGCAACGTAAATCATGGGTAGCAGATAATATTAGCCTTCTTATATTATTTAGAGATAAAGCTAAAGCGAAATTTAAAAAAATCTAAGCTGGATGTTCCTGAGCCTATTATAAGCAAAATCAAAATAAGAAATGAAAAAAGAGCATATCATAATTCAAAATTTGCAAAAATAATTCTAAAATTATATGAAGAACTTAAGTCTTTAAATGTGAATTAAAAAAAATATAATGAATTAATTACCTGCACTACTTAAGGAACCTAATACAATCAATAATCATTTTATGGAGAATGTGGGCTTCCAGTAATCTATTCAGATGACACAAATGTGCTCGTCTCTGGCAAATGTATAAATCAGATATATACTAAATCTAATAATTGCATTACAACAATGTCTAGCTGGTGTAAAAATAATGGTATAAAGCTAAATTCATCAAAATCTATGGCCATGAAATTTTGTACAAAAAACAAAATATAATATAATTGCCAGTAGTACGTAAGTAAGTTTCTGGAGCTATATATAGATCAGAAACAGAAACTTAACTGGAGTATACACATCGAAAATGTCCTGTTCAAGCTTAGTTCATTCTGTTTTATTATTGAAAATATTAGGGACACTGCTTCAAATGAAATTTTTATGATACAACTCAAGTTTTCAGAACACAAGAAGCTAATAAGTATATGTTGGGTTTGCCAAGGACAGCTCACTGCAGAGAAGTGGGAGTTTAAAAGACTGGGTATCATGGCTGTCCTCTATCTATGTGCATTCTTTGATAATGTATACAAAAAAGCAAAGCTCTATAAAAAAGCGTGGCACAAAAAATGATGTGGGCTTACCCATATCTAGACTATCTGTCAACAAAATCCTAAATATAGGTGTTAAAATGTACAACCAGCTAACTACACTTAAAAAATTGATGGTAATCTTAAAATTTCAAGATTCGCAGTAGAATAGAAATTTAAAAAAAAAATTTAATGTTATTATTTGGTAGATGAATTCTTTAATAACGTGTAAAGATGCGTTGTCTCATTTCTGTGTTTTTTATATTATTGTTATAGGTCTAAAACGACTTTATTTTGTATTACCTGGCGATCCCACAAAGTTCAAATATCATTAATCGTGAATGTAACATTAAGGTGGGCATATCCAAAAGAGGGAGAGAGATCCGATACGCAAATATTTATTATTTTTGGAAAATAACTTTTTTTAAATATATACCAGGTGACCCAGAAAGCACCTACACCAGCACTTTTTTCTACAGTTTTAAAAACATAATTTTGAAATTTGGGAAATCAAGTATAGCTATCAATGGCCACATTTTGACCATTCTCTGGTAAAATAATCACTTCTGGTATGGCCGGAAATTGCCAAAACTTTCTTATTTTAAATAGCACCTTGTATATTTATAAATATAAGACTACCTAAGTGGAACTACGACAGGTGTAGTGATATGAATTTTCATTCAATAATTTCAGTTGTTTGCAAATTTAGTTAATTTAAAACTACAAGATAATAATAATTTTAATTTAAATTAATTAATTAATTTACCATATACCGACATCAAACTACAAGAATGATCATTTAATAAATTATCACTTAAACAACACTTTTAAAAATATTCTAGCTGATTTTGATTTTAGTTTAGTAAAGGAAGAAACTGTTTAAAATTTTTTTTATAACATTAAAATGTTATTGGATCGGATATTATAAATCTTAAGTTAACTACTGCGATTCTCATATTATTGCATATACCCGTATACGCACATAATAAATAATTGCTTATTGTTTAATGCCTTTCCTACTCAATGAAAATAACTTTATGTAATCATAATAATTCAAAATACCGTGTCTGCTAAGGACTTACGTCCAATAAGCATACTACTGCCTACATTATTTAAAATTTTAGAGCAGCCTTCACCACATGCAGTAGTAACAAGCTTTCGATGAGCGTGAGTACCCTATTGATGGACATGCAGAGAGCATAGACGACAAACACTCAACTCTCATATAAACAATACAGATAATCGCGAAAAGAATTGGCTGCATGACTCTCGATGGCACTTTTAAAATTACCACAATTTTGCCTGTGTTATTGCCGATGTTCCCTTTTATCAATCTATAAAATGTAATTCACCCTCGTAGTTTAAATTTAATTTTCCACCTGCTGAATTGGGAACGACTTTTCATTATTTTATAATCCTACATTTTAAGCAACCTTAAAAATTACTAATTGCGTCAGAATATCCATCAATATCCGATGTTCCCTTTTATCAATCTATAAAATGTAATTCACCCTCGTAGTTTAAATTTAATTTTCCACCTGCTTGAGAATTGGGAACAACTTTTCATTATTTTATAATTCTACATTTTAAGCAACCTTAAAAATTACTAATTGCGTCAGAATATCCATCAGTAGTATAAAAGGGTTGCAGTAAAGAGGATACTTGTAAAGCTTCGTAGCTTTTCAGACTACATACTGGGCTAGATATTTCAATTACAGTAACTAGAAAGTCCAAATAAAGTTTCGGGAGACGAGTTACATGCTGAGAAAATCGGGCTTGAACGTATTCTTATTACTCCGCACCTATAATACTCCAAGGCAAATCTGATCTAGGTATATTACTGGAAGGTTCAATTCGGTATTCAATCACGAGTTGAATTTGCTTTCCTTAGAAAGTTAAAGCTAGATCTTATCATAATATTCAGTTGACCATGGCAAACGCTTTAAATATTATCGTGGTGATTTATAATACTTGCAGCGCAGGCTTCGGCAACCTTCACCTCGTTCCTGTAGTCCGGCCGTTGTAATAAATTGGTAGTAATTACTCGTATTTAGCTGCATAAATAATAATACTCAGAGTAGAAGTTGCCATCGGACGTTGTCGATTGCAAATGCCTTAGTTAACCAACACAGAGGTGGGCTGAGGAAGTGCGACATTAATTTTAATTGTAAAGTGCATACGAACTCAATTGAAACCGGATAAAAACTAAAAGCCGGCAAAAACAGTCGGCATCTCTTTATTGTACACGGGCGGAGGTAAATAGAAATGCTTGTCATAAGAAAATGATAAGATTTTCGGGCGTTATTATATTATCCTGTTTCAAATGGTCCGCAGAAAGCCATGGTAAATTAGTAAATAATTAAAATATTTCACCTTTTATATAGTATAAATATTTATAAATATGAACAATAACTAACTAAACTCCTACGCTTGATATTATAATAGGTATTTATGCACTGCACTGGCATATTGACAGCACACCTCATCGACTTCTGAGAAACGATTTACGAGTTTTTTTATGCTAGTAGGCCTGTCCGTTTTATTATCTTTAAACCAGTGCAGTCGTTGGTTGTCGTTTTGCAGATCGTTTAGGACTTCGTAGCAAAGCTGCTCTTACCCTTTAGCATTTTCAAGTGAGCGTACAGAACAAGTTTTTCTTTTTGATTTCTCTCTGGCACATGAAGCAGTACTGCGAAACTTCTGTGCCAATTTTTTAATTGTTTTTCGACTAGGAACAGGATGTCGTGGATTCAAATAAAAGTTGACGACGAAATAAACGCTGGGTGATTATAACAGAATAGTTATTTTTTAAATAAGCTTCAACCGCAAAAGAACTTTGAATATTTGACCAATTATCCATATTCACAGCTAAACTGAATTTCTCGCAAACGCTTTGACAACTGTCATTTTTTTTTTACTTTAGGTCAGAAACCATGCAGCCAGTCACACTATGTTACTAACCTAAATAAAATAAAGAAAAAGAGTGAAGAAGAGCAACGAAGGAAAATAAAGGAAAACACGCTTCTCGTCTAGGGGTCTGTCAGGACATTAAGTTTGACATCAGAAAAAAAAAGACCACGGTAGGGTAGGTAAAAACAAGAGGAAAACAAAGCTAACCTATAGTGTAATATTAACATCTATCAAAAAACCAATGATTAGTTCATAGATTTTATTACTACCTATAGCAAGTAAACTAACTACGTTGAACGGAGCCATCATATTAAAGCATGAAGGGATATTTTTAACAAGTGAATCTGTAGCTGTCTTGTACTTATCGCAAGCGAAGAAAAGATGATCAAGATCTCCGATAACACCACATAGACAACTGTCTTAAATTTCCATTTATTGCGAACGCATGGCGTCTTGATTTCAATGTATATCTCATTATATTAGGATATGAATTAACTTTGAAAATGGATATTTCATTCTGCCGGATCCATAACCTAAAGCACCTCTACTTACTGAATGGAATATAACCATACAACCGAGCATACAACCATCAAATACTTGCAAAATGAACGAGAGCAATAGTATATGCAATGAGGAACTTGAAACCAGTTGAAACAATGGGCCCCGACAACATTTAAAAAAAAAGCTCTTATACTAAACAGCAACAAACTAGAAATAGGGAGATATGGACAATGGACATAGGGATAGAAACAATTCAGGGGACAATAAATAAGACGGTCATGAGCAAACTAAGAAAGGGTCAAAGACCAAAGCAGACCAGGGACAAAACAGTAAGAAATAATAAAACAATGAAACTATAATGTACAGAGCTTTCAGTAATGATCACAGGACACGTGATCGCAAAAATATAGACAACCAGCTATATACGATGGTATTGCACTAAACAGAAATACCCTAAATCCATTGGCGTTCTAGTTAAAGGTAAAAAATTTATGATAATTCATTTATTCATCAAATTTAAGAACAAGTTTTTAATATTAACAGCAACTTTAAATGGGATGCCTTTTATCTGAATCAAAAAATGTTCGCAAGAAATACATTATTACACCTAATTCAAAATAATCTTTATTTCCACAAACATGAATATAAACATTCGAATCGAACAATTCACAGTAAATAAAAGAAATTACGTAATAAAAACTTTTGTTACATGAGATTTAAATTATAAGATGAATGATTACATTTTAATACGAAATGCCAATAAATAATAACAAATGCTCAAAATGGCTGCCTTGAGTTTCTAAACACACATGGACTCTTCGTTTCATATTTTCGAATACGTTGTGTAACTGATCAAGAGTAATATTGCGGATTTCTCTTTCTATTGCCTCTTGTAATTCGTCAATGGTATGTAATCTATTTTTAAAAACATTGTTCTTCATGTGTCCAAATAAGAAATAATTACAGGGCGTTAGATCTGGAGACCGTGCAGGCCATAGTCCCGGCTGACTAATCGGTCATCGTAAAACTCCCGTAAAAATTCAAGCGAAGCTCTTGCTGTATGGGCAGTAGCGCCGTCTTGCTGGAAATAACCATCTTGTAGTTCATCATGCAACTGCGCCAGAAATGGCTCTAAAATAAGAGTTTGATACCTTTGGGCATTAAATGTTTCATGAAAAAATATAGGGCCTATAATTCGCCTTCTGGATATTGTCACCCATACACCAACTTTTAATGGGTGTAAACTTGTTTCTACCTAAGTGTGAGGGTTTTTTATAGCCCATGTCCTGTAGTGCTGACTATTGATATAACCTGTTAAGTGGAACCGCGCTTCATCGGTCAAATAGATTAAAACCAATACATTGTTGCAATTTAAATTTCCGTTGAACCAACGACAATATCTTACTCGACTTTCAAAATCAGGGGGTAATAGTTCTGGAACAACGGTTACCTTGTATGGATGCAAATGGAGTTTTTGGGTGCTTTATGGGTTGTTTCAACTGAGACGTAAAAAAAAAAAAATTCGCTGATTTGTCGTTTACGTATATTAAGACATCTGAAGAGAACCGATTCCCAGTTTTATATATATTTTTTATTTGCATTCAGGTTTTAATAAACAAGAGTTTTAATAGGTATCGTTATTAGTTGTTGATAACAATTTTCACTAAAGAAATTCATATTTTATATTTTCAAGAAACTATATTTAAATGGTATGTAACGTATTCAGTAATTAAAAAATTTAGTGTAAAAGTACCTACCTGTTTGGGCGGACAACTTTGGTATGGATTTTGTCGGGCTTTGATTTATTCTTTCTCGAACGTCGTTCATAATCACTTCAGTTAAAACAGTTGGCCTACCAGTGGATTTTCCCTTGCAAAGGCAGTGTTTCTTTACAAAACGATCAACGAGTACATATTTACGATTTGAAAATGTGTCATATGGAATATTTGCGTCAGGAAATTTTTCCATAAATTATTCGATGCATGATCGCAATGAATACTTCCATGATCTATCTTCCTTGCGAGTTCCACTTCGAAAATGAGCCATCAAGTTCTACTTCGAAAATGAGCCATTAAAATGAAAGCATCTTGCTCTGGCGTAAAAACCATTGCAAGACAGGACAAGAATAAAATTTAAAAATCATTACTTAACCTAACATTAATAATAATTAATAATGATAATTGCTTTTATTGATAGATAAAGAAATACAAAAAGGGATTGGTAAAATTTAAACTAAATATCTATCAAACGGCAGAGTTCGCTCTTCATCGGAGTACGAAGAACCGCGCTCTTCCACTCAACCGCAATTCTTTTTCTCTTTATCATTACTCGCCAGAAGATAACTGATGTAAATTATATAGTTCTGAAACGTAACTCAAATAATAATTTAAACAATTCAAAACTCGTGAAAAAGAACTGAAAATTATGCAATATCCACCAAAACACTACTATTACGTCTATGATATGACATTATAGATTAAAATAAATAATTAAATGTTAGGATATGCCTACAAGACTGTATGGCGCTAAATATTCAGCGTAGACAAACCGTTACCTTATTGGTTCCGCTGGGCGTGTTCAGTTTCAGAGCCAATTAAACCGTGCGTTCCGTTGAGATTTCGTGTAACTTCGTCGAAAAAAACCGTCAGCAAAGATAATTGAAAACGCACTCTAAGATACATACGAATTAAAATATCCCTAGTATGGAAGGTTCTGACATGGTTAAAACATGACGAGCCTAAAAAATGAACTAAAAAATCACGTGTCCTGTGATCATTATTTAAAGCTCTGTATATGCACTGCTGCACTGGAGAAAACAGAAAACTCGAACAAGAAAAAGAGGAGCATAAACACTCCATCACGACACAATACGGCAACGCATTTTACAAATATCTACACTTGCCATCCCCTATTCCTGTACCATGCGCCACTAGCTGCTGGAACAAGCAAGACCTTAGCCCAACCCAGTGTGTTAGAACTATTGTTGTAAGAGGCTTTTTTGTTTGTGTTGATACAAAATCGTAATTTAAAATTAAGTCACCCGTATCCTTGACACAAAGCTGATTCTAAATTCAATTGATATCACTGCACTGTTTCGAGAAATATTCCCATGAACCATATTTCTTTCTAGATTATTTATGGAGATCATTATCCTTTTTATACTGAAAAAAGAACTATTCTTATTTTTATTTTTTATTAAAAATGTATGACGCATGTCTTCAAAAAAAAATACGTTAATTCTCTTCCAGAGACCAAATAAACGAGGCCTGTTGAACATAAAAAAAACTAGTTAAAGTAGCAAATAAATTATTAAGACACTTAAAAGCTGACAAACCATATATGTACGTATGTATATAAGTATATTTAGCTTCTGGAATGGAGTTAGCAGTTCATTTAAATTAACGGCACCGCATGTGTTAGGGTTTAACTTTTTTCCTATGTGTAAACAGAAAGTTTGGTTCCGGTTCGTAATGTTATCTTGTATTAAGGCATTACCAAAACAAACAATCCGTGAAGATAAATCTATTTAACGCAGCCGATTAAAGAGACTATGTATATAAACTTTTAATTAAAGGCCTTAAAAATCACGTTTATACAAGGGAGATCGCTGCGATCCCAGTTCCGCGTATTATTTTTAAAAATAAAAATTTTATAGAACGTCGATGAAACAACGTGAAATGAAACAGAAATATACGGCAAGCTTTAAAACTAGTTACTAGTTTTATTATGTTTAAACGTATTTTAAAACTTTACAATCTATATACGGATTACAAAAGTGTAGTAAAGTGAAAATATACCTACTACGACAGTCCAGTATTCCATATTTCCTATGAAAGGAAATCGATTCATTGCCACCAATCAAGGTGCACAATGTGCGTTTCCAAATCAATTGAAAATAATGTCCTATAACTTGCGACATACTACGTCTTCAATCAGAAAATGCAAAATAAAAACTGATTGCAACAATAAGCCCCCAGCAAGCAGATTCCTTGTGCAGTGCTATTGTGCATCGCCAGCCGCAGACTAGTTTCGAGCTTGTTAGCTCTCATCAGTGTGACATAGGCAAATGCACAACATCAGACACGAGGTGTCCGCAACTTGCGAATAGCTCCATCTGGTGACGACTTATTGCAATCAAGTTGGCGACAAACTCGGACTAAGTATATATTTAACAAAATATGTAAGCCAACACAAAATGGATAAATTATTACAAAAATAATAAAAGTGTAGTAAAGTAAATTAAATTTGTTAAATATATACAGATTGTCTGATTATAACATTCCCGAGCTTATAGAACTAAGAACAACAGCACTAACAAGCAGTGCGAATTTATAAACAATTTACGATTCAAACAATACGATTTTGCTTTAATCCAGTAATTAGGTTTATTAGCAACATTAATGTATGTAGTGTACTCTTTTAAATCATTTTGAGGTACGACCTTAATAAGCTGTAAAATGTCATTTAATATTTGGAGAAAAGAAACTGATAAAAAAAGCGTAATAACAATGTATACAGGGTGTGTCACCACAACCTACCTGTATTTCCGAAACTACTAAGAGTATAGCAACGATTTTTCTTTTACACAGGTGTCCCTGTTCTTTTCAACTAAAATATGTATTTCTCTCTGATACTTCCGGTTATATCAAATACTTACTGTTTAGACGGTATTAATTTTTTAAATTTCTTTTGATAGATGCAGGACCTTTTAAAAACAGATAATAAATATCAGAGATATTAATTGTAAAGAGACACCTGTTGGGGCAGGTGATACAGATTCAAGTGAATATGAACTGAAGCAAAAATAGTCATTCATATAGGGTGATCAAAAAATATCACTCAACTTGCCGTTTCAATAATTGTGAAAACTGTTTTTTTAATGGCAACCCCCAAATTTAAAAACTTGTTTGTTCACTTCACTCTTAGAAGCGGCACTAATTTTAATTTGCTGGAGAGTGAGTGATTCTAACGCATTTCGAACTCATTTTTGGCAATTGTCCATGCAAAAAAGTCCAATGTCCAACTCCAAGTTATTTTCTTGAAAACATTTTAAAGGAATTGTTATATTTATTTTGTAGATATATTGTACCGCCGTAAGCGGATTAGTTTAAAAATTAATAAAATTATTAATTTATAGAAGTACCACATAGGATACCAGTTGTAAAGTGTATACGAACTTAATTGAAACCGTATAAAAACTAAAAGCCGGCAAAAACAGTCGGCATCTCTTTATTGTACATGGGCGGAGGTAAATAGAAATGCTTGTCATAAGAAAATGATTGAAGATTTTCGGGTGTTATTATATTATCTTCCGTTTCAAATGGCCTCCAGAAAGCCACAGTAAATTAGTAAATAATTAAAATATTTTACCTATTATATAGTAGTAAATATTTATAAATATGAACGATAACTAACTAAACTCCTTCGCTTGATATTATAATAGATATTTATGCACTGCACTGGCACATTGACAGCACATCTCACAAGTCCACGTTGACTTCCAAGAAACGATTTACGAGTTTTTTATGCTAGTAGGCCTGTCCGTTTTATTATCTTTAAACCAGTGCAGTTATAGATGATTCATTGCCAGTCTCGGACTCGCCTGCACAGTTTCAACTACCATTTGAATCTCGACACCACTGCTAAATATAAAGGACAAAATATCAAGTTCAGTGCGCACGGTCCTGTGCTTTAACACTGACCAGTTTCAATTGTGCTAGTATAAAGTACAGATGAATTCGGGTGAGGGTAAGCGACGAGAAGATTTTCTATATCCATGTAAGCTAAACCACGCGCGAGTCAGTACATTTTCAGTTACCGAACACGTTAGATGTGTAGAGCTCTCCGTTTTGTAGTATCAAAGTAAGTTAATAGAAATATTTCCTAAGTCGATCTGACGTCACCCGTGCATATACAAAGTCCAAAATTAAAGGCATTTGAATTATTCTAAGCCGCGAAATATTCCGAAATAGTCCGTTTGACGTCACAGCAATCCATCGCGCATCTGTTTTCCGCTGTTTCTCCCACTTTTACATATTTGAAGTAATTAAATTCATACCGTGTTGGCGTCGCAGCATTCAGCCAGAGCGACTCATCGAAAGCAGACGTGTTCACTCCGAGATTTGAACCTAAGGTGCCGTTATTTTCATATATTAAATTTCAAGCCGAGGAATTTCCAGACTACGTCAACGATCCCTCTGGTGCCTACTCTCACTCCCACAGTAAGCTGTTCCATTGATAGGAAAGTTCCTGTAGTCCCGAAAAGAGGGTCAGTGGTCAGTTCGATCTGACCGTCCCAGACAGCAGACGTGCCCAAGTTTATACCAAGAAGTGTAAGACCATAAAGAAGGAAGACAACTGAGTAAGAAACTTGGCTAGTGCAATTATTGTGTGTTAATCGTACCTTAATATTTTCAGCATTGCATTTTTCTAAAGTCTCTGTGCTACTTGTAAGTGTTCCTAACAGTACCCACGGGGTTCTTGGAATGTCGCAACTGTTTAATAATCAGATTTTAACTTTTCAGGGAAAATTAATCAACGCGCACTACCCAAGTACTATATCTTTAAACTGTTGCACTGTATTTTTTATATTTATATATATAATTGTGGTTTTGCTTCATCTACCTGGTATCCGTATCTAATCTGCACCCTGTTTGCCTTTGGCTAACGCTTTACCCTATATTCTGTGTTGCAGCTTGCTATCTCTATCGCTTGAGTCGTCTGGTACTGCTAGAATTTTTGCTTGCTCCTCCCGGTAATGAGTAATTTATAGATTTTTTTGTAGATAATAAGTATTTAGAAAATTAGAGCTGTAATATTAGGTTTATCTGAATATACCGATTTAATTGAAAAACTCTGAGTTTTACTGTTTGTGTGTGAACATCTAATTTCCCATATATTGACCAATTGGAGTATACTTCTCCACTTGAGCTACTCAGCCTCGCGTACTCGGCTTGAGGGTAGTGTGTCCTATCACTTAAACTAGGACTGGCACCCGAGTAAATCGAAAATTTGTTTACGAAGTGCGAGTGTCAAACAGCCACTCTTTGACACTCGAACTTCGTAAACAAGTTTTCGATTTACTCGGGTGCTAGTCTTAGTTTAAGTGATAGGACACACTACCCTCAAGCGGCGAAACCGGAAGTGACACTAACTTTGGATTTTTAAATAGAACAACATGTCATATTATTGCATTTTTGAATTCTGCGTAATTTTCTGAATCCAACGATGCCAAATAAGTAGCATTTCAAAAATCAATAGATAAAATTTTTGTGACGTTTTATATTGTTGGAAAGAGAAAAAATAAACGGAATTAATGGTGTCATAGTCTACTTTGAGATTTATTCTTTTCATTTTTGCACGAGAGCATATGTCAAAGCCAACTGCGTTTTTCGAATTTTTTTATACACATTATTATTCTTATTGCCTTTGCAGTCAACTTTCATCCCTTTAACTTTTTACGTATCTCCTCAAATAAGCAAGCTATAACCGTTTGTGGCTTTCCTATTTTTCAGGTTTTTATAATATATCGCACAAAGTAGGCTATGGATTTCAAATTTCTTTTCACTGAAATATAGCTCACAAAAAATAGGATAACTGTTTCTAAAATTTGATTCTTTACAATAGATATTAAGCGAGAAAATTGGTATGGCCCTTGTAAAATAGACATACGGTATAAAATGATAAATGATATGAAAATTTTATTCCTCTAAATTGTATCTATCTATAGAGAACAAAAACTGAAAAAACCAGTTTTATCTTGTCAGTTTTTGTATAATGAAGACTTAATTTTCATCAACTCAGTCAACTTTCTTATCCTTCCGCAAACGACCACAACATTTATCTTAATATAAATTTTATGAATCTCTCGGCTCTTCGCGGATAGTATTAAAAAGTTCTTGAACTATAATTATACAGTAAATTCCCGATGTTCTAAGTCCTTTTTAATCAGTAAACTTCAGTGGTAGCAGAGTAAAGTAGCTAAGCCTTTACCTATTATTAAGAAATATATTTAATGAAAAATTTAATTGAACTTAATACGAGGATGAGATTAGCTTTTGTACAGTTCTAAAAATATCTTTATATATCAGTTGAGACCTTGTCAGTTATATTACGGGCAATTTTAGCTACGAGGATATTAAGTTCGCAGATATAATATGAGGAGAACTATTCTGGAAAAGTTGGCTTACACTTTTCAAAGCCAAGAAAAAAATGTAAATATAACTGATCCTCCACAGTTGGAGTAACCAGATTTTTGCCTGAAGATTAATATAGTAGGGATCAAAAAACACATCTCTATATTATAATTATTTTTATTATTCAATTTTTATTTGTAAAAATCAATGAAATGAAAACTTCTGGATGTTGTTATCATTTTCTATAACCCACGGGCATTTGTCATTTAAAATTTCTATGAATGAGGCTTGAGGCTGTATGTCGAGTTGGTGAAGAGCTCAGAATTAAACTCCGCAATTGAGGTAAAAATAAACATTTTTATTCAAAAATTAAATACAAGGTTCTTAAGGAAACACGGAAATTTTATTTTCTAATTCCATCAGTCAAAATAAATGGCCTCCACCTCGCTGCTAACACTCTTGAAGTCTAGCATGAAAGTTTTTCAGCACCCACTCTAATACTTCAATTGACATTGCGTTAATCTATGTCCGAATATTATATTCAGTTGCTCCAAAGTTTGCGGCCCATTAGAAAACACTTTTACTGATATAACCATGTCAACATCACCGGGAGACGAATAAGACTGGTTTTTAATTTTAATCATTTCCTGATGATCGAGTAGTGCATTCGAGTGTAGTGCTCAAATTTTTTGGCGTTGTGTAAAGGTCGCTTTTAGACACGAAAGATTAATTTATCAAAACTAGCCCTCATATAGCGTAGGGCTGTCTCCTTAAACACGATTATGCACCAAAAGTTGAAGGAGGTCCTCAGATGTGTATTGAAAAATTTAGTATATCTTGGTCCATGGTGAATAATGTATAATGCATGAGTTCTGCTAAGTTATATTTGAAAATTAGAAAAAATAACCACTACAAGGCATATATAGTAGAGTACAACATGTAAAAAAGCTCAGTACGATGTTTATTCATGTTTTTTAAAATAAAAATTTAGCGGCCGCCAGGGCCCGCCGTGGCGCGTAAGGAAACATTTTCCTGTTGCGCCACAGCGGTCCTTCCACCGGTCGATTTTATTGTGCCTTCCAGGTCACAGCGGTCCGGCTAGCGGACCACACTTTTGTTTAGATTATTTTGCTGTTTATACAAATAATAATATAATATCTGATATATCACAAATCATTCTTTATTATGTTGTTTCTGCATTACAATAAAGTTTTTTTCTTTTTATATGTATTTTGGCCATAATTTCTTTATGAGTAAGATTTAAAAAATTGCGCCACAGCGGTCCTTCCGGCGGTCAATTTTATTGTGCCTTCCAGATCACAGCGGTCCGGCTAACGGACCACAATTCTTTGTTTAGATTATTTTGCTGTTTATACAAATAATAATATAATATCTAATATATCACAAATCATTCTTTATATGTTGTTTCTGCATTACAATAAAGTTTTTTCCTATTTATATGTATTTTGGCCACAATTTCTTTATGATGAGTAAAATTTAAAAAATTGCTATGACTGACAAGCCTCTAGAGCCACAGTGGGCCGTCATATAAGTTAGATCTGCTTTATTAGTTGTCCTCTGGCGTATACGTCAATATATACAACTTTGCCCGCTAGCGGTCCGTAGGGCCCGCCGTGGCTTGCTGGGCCATCTAGGTAGAGGTCCCTGAGGACCGCCCGGGCGCGAAACGTGTTAAAAAATGATTTTTAAATGTTAGAGTATTATTAATAATTATTCCGGGATATTTAAATTCTTTAACCAGTTTCAACTTATTATTTTCTAGTAGTGTATTTATGTTAATGTTATTATATTTAAATTTCGTAGTCTGAATCATTGGCTTTGTTTTGTTGACATTTAGTTTAACTTTGTTTATCGCTAGCTAAATACTCTTCAATTTCGGCTAGTTCATTATTCATCCTCATTGCGGCATCATCATCATCTGAATTATTATCAACTACAGCAATTAAGGTATCGTCTGTAAATAGATTTAAAAAGTCACAAGACGTAAATTTAACAATATCACTTAAACAAATTATAAACAATAGAGGTCCGAGGACCCCAAATTTATTTTGACGACGATTAGAAAATTTATTGTTAATTTTTGTAATTTGATATCTGTTACTCGGGTAGTCCTCAAACCAGTTTAATACTATGCCATCTATACCATAATACTTTAATTTTTTTAAAAGAGTCAGTCTATCGATAGTTTCGAAAGCTCGTTTGAAGTCTAAAAATACAGCTAGGATATTAGGATATATCGATCGTTATCAATCTGGTTAATCCAATTGTGACTCACACGAGCGATTCTCTCTAAAATCAGACTGATTACTGATTAATAAATTATTCTTATTAAAATATAAAATATATATAAATAATATATAAAATATACATAATTTTGATACAATAATAAAAGGGAGAAGTTCAGTACAGTGAGATACTCTCTGCTCTTCCACTGTATGCATATAAATTGTCTTTACCGAAACAGAAAAATAATAACTAACAAGTAATTTCTGAAGAGCTCAAATAAATATATTTTTATCATATTTTAATTAAAGAGCTTTAAATTTTTTATGCTGATTTATAAAGTTTACGACAGACTATTTATCTCAACAGTAAATTAAGTGTTAACAAATTTATTATAAATCAACTAATGGCCCTAATTAAATAGGAGTGGAACTAGCGTAGAACCATTTGTTCACTCTTTATTACTTTTTTGACGTGATACTTACTTATTTCTTACGTATACCATAATATTAAGCAGGATATAAGGGGAATTGTAAAGAACTGACTTTTCAGTATCCCTTCTATACATTATCATCTTTCTTTCTGTTTTACTTGCCTTCGTAATCCACTATATAATCGTACTTACATACTTGAAACAAAGAAAAAAGACGTTACATGGTTATTTTTGCTATCAGCAAATTCTGGTTGTAGAATATTAAAATTATTTGAAATAATTATTTCCTTAATAAAAATAAATTTTTTTCATCAAAATACGTAATGAAACAAATTCAAAATTAAACAAGGCAGTATAAACAAAAACCTGTTTTGTATTACTGATATTGATGGCGATTGAGTTCTACTACAAAGGAGTTTAAATGATATAAATGATTGGTGGCTTCGGAACAATCTACTCTTAAACATCAACAAATATATAGTCCAAGTAAGGACTTCCCGAAATATAAAAAACGCAGCAAAAACTTTACGATATAATTATTATCGCCGCGGGCCACGGCGGCATGCCTGCATCAAACGACTCGACGCACATTAAAAACCTATAAAGGTAAGCGAGATGATTTGAGGTCGAGGTAGTACAAAGAGTAATGGTATTTATAGAGGTCGTAAAGTTTTTGTTGCGTTTTTTATGTATCGGGAACTTATTACTTGACCTATATCATGTTGTTCTTCAGCCGGAAAAACAATCCATTAATATTCGACTATGAATTGTACGGTACTATCTTGAATAGATCTGATGAATTAAGGATTTTTGTGTTCTTCTTATTAAAAACTGAGTTTTACACATTGAAAATATACTTTCTGCATATAAAAATTTAGGTTTCGTGATTAGAAATTCAAGTTTTAATAATATCGATTTATTAAATCTCCTTTACACTGCCTTTGTTAATATGCTTCACTGGTTTGTAATCGAGGCTAATAATAAACATTGTAATAGCATCAAGAATATTCAACGAAATCTGCAATATACAAAATGAACAATGTTTATCTTCCGACTGGCTTTCTATAAGAACTAAATAGATTCGGCTTCCTTAGCTTACAAGGAAGGCCGCAGGAAATTTTGCTCTTCTTGTTTTTGAAATTTTGCACGTGTATAAGTCCTGTGACAATACACTTTAACATTTTCATATAAGAAAAAACAAGATGGCGGCTTCAAGATGGCAGACGACTTTACCGATTAAGATCCGACTCGACTCAAAATCGATATCTGGGGGTTTTCGAGATCTCCAATTATGAATTTTTGGTCAAAATTTATGAATTCAAAATGGCGGCGCGACTATGGCGGACGACTTTTGTCATTTATGGTCCAAATCGATCAAAATCAATATCTGGAGGTTTTCGGGTTCTCCAATTACGAATTTATAGTCAAAAATTTAGTTCAGGATGGCGACTTCAAGATGGCGGACGACTTTATCGTTTAGGATCCGCTTCAACTCAATATCGACATCTAGGGATTTTCTAGGTCGCGGATTATGAATTTTTAATACAAATTCAGAAATTCAAAATGGCTGCGCCAATATGGCCGACGACTTTTGTTATTTAGATCCAAATCGATCAAAATCAATATCTGGGGGTTTTCGGGGTCGCGGATTACGAATTTCTAGTCAAAAATTTTGTTGAAGATGGCGGACGACTTTACCGTTTATGATCCGATTCGTCTCAAAATCGATACCTGGGGATTACATCATATCAAAAGACTAAAAAGTAAAAAATAAAATTATATAAAAAAATATTTTTAAAAAAAGCTTTTATTGAAATGCTCTAAAACGTAGAAGATAAACTTTAAAGTAAATCGAACCCATCATTTTGTTACATTATATATTTATTTTTTCTATATATAAAGGCTTGTCGCGAGCAATCTCCTTTACACAGGAAAATCTCGCGACAAACTTTTATAACTTAAAAAAATTATATAATGTAACAAAATAATGAATTTGATTTACTTCAAAGTTTATTTTCTACTTTTTAGAGCATTTAAATAAAAGTTTTTTTTTTTAATATTTTTACACAACATAGAGTTGACTGTCCAAATATCTTGAACATGCTAAACTTTCATGCCCCTGCATTTGAGGCACGTAACCATAAAACCTTTTACCTTCCTACCCCACCAACAAACCTACTGAAATTCTCACCTTTGCGTTACTTACATGTCTATTGAGACTCAGCTTGGTATATTTTATTCAAGTTTTGCAAATATTAAGTGTATTCTTTCCTAGCTATCTAATTGTGGTTTAACCCTTTTTTTCCTTTTCATTGCTTATGTATTCACCCATGTATATATTTTTACTTCTCAACTATATTCTGTAAATCCTATCTCTTGTATTTTTCCCACTCAGTAATTGGCTTTTACTGTAGTGTAGTGTACTTAAATGAATAAATAAATAAATAACGGAAGGTTGTATGACATTTAAATGTTCTGTATGTATAATCACATCGAGTAATTTCATTGTGGTTGAGCTAAATGCGCACTGGTTGGTCAATTACCTGTGTATGTATTATGTGATTTCTGATAAAGTGTAAAATTAATTGTTTCACATAAGTATTACTTTAAAATCAAGGTTTTGTAGTATGCTTTGATTTAATGTTTAGCCCGACAAAATATTTTCTGTTTAATTAAAGAAGAGGTGCATTCTGCAAGATTGTGACATTAAAATAATTTTTCAGAGATTCTTTTAAAATAAAAATCGTACACGGTTTCGTAAATAAACTTTTCTTACAGCCGTCCAAATGAAATGAAAGAAAACCACAGCGACGTGCTGGCATTACTTTATGGATACATTTTACTGTAAAAAAAATGATACCTGCTTACATAATGTAATTTCTTTTCTTTTCACGTTCATAAAGAAGAATGGATCTTAAGGTATACATTCCCCATGAAATTTTTATGATTCCTGTAAGAATAATGATAAATAAAATACGAAGATTACAAGATGGTGAAAGCTGATAAACATCACATTGGAATTAATAAGCAATGGACTCTGAAAACCGTTAATAATAACGATCACATTAGCCTTGCTTGTAATAAAACTTTAATAGATGTGAATTTTTAATATTAATAGCACTTATGAGTAATATTTTTACATTACAATACAAAGGAGCGATTTTTTATATGAATTTGTATAAAAAGCACTCATCAATAATTAATAGAGAAACATTAAATCGATTGTAAGTATGGTGCTCAAGGCAGTTACCTATAGCCGTAAAAAATTTATAAAAAGAAAATTATCTATATTTATAAAAACAATACCTAATATTATGAAGTTAGAGAAAAGAAAATAACTATACATAAAATTTAAAATACAAGAAAAGTTTTGTATTGTATCGGAATGCTCATAGGTATACAACGTTGCACTTGAAATTTTCGCTGCGCGATGAACTAATGTCAGTTACTAGATTGCATAAATATTTAATTGTATATTAACACGTTCTAAGTGATTATTCCTTTTATCTTAAAAATGAAGTAGATATCCACCGATGAACAACGCCGAGTTCAAAAACCTATTATGCAAAGCAATGAAAGTAACCGGTTAAGCTATAGTGAGCCAAATAAAAGTGAATATTTTATTATCAAACTAAAGAACAATTAATCTAATAGACGTAGAATAACCTAAATCTAACATAGAATATCAATCGGGCAATTAGACAACAAAAAATGCTCAAGTATTATATATCTGTGCATAATCAAGAATTAACTACACATATGCTACAGTTATATCAGCTTATAATGAAAGAAGAACCGTTTATAGTTTGTGTAGTTGAAAGTAATGTAACTTCCAACATATAAAATGAGCTAGCCATAACAGGTTACAAATGTATCAACTGCTTACAAGATACACAGTAGTAATAAATATGTAAAAACATCTGTAGATAGTAGTATAATGTACAATAAATTTTCCTCCGATTATTGGTCACCCTATACAGCTATATAATGAAACACTGATACCAAAAGCAATTATCGTTCACCAAACAAAAGTACGAGAAATTTTTAGATTATGTTGGACAATAGCTGGAAAGCGAAGACGTGTCAAAACAATGTTTTAATAATGGGAGACTTTAAAATAAATTTCACCCAACTCAACAAAGGGATTAAACAATTTTATATGTATAAGACACTGAGTATAAGCAAATAGTGAATCGGGACAGTAGGATTACAAATAGTTTATCGACATTGATAGATTTGATTAACTAATACGTATAAATTCATAATCATCTTTGGAAAGGTGGTAAAAGAAAAACATCGAACCACAGCCCTTAGGCCCCATTGGGTCTCTTCTACTTTCTTCCTGTGGCAGACCCTCACCTGAGTCTCCAACCAACCTAATCTCGCGAAGTAGATTCACAACCCCTGCAGAGAGGTATTTCACTTAATCTCATATTTACATTTTTCGTAAGGCGCGTCTAATACGCATAACGAGAAGCTCCGTGTGCAGAATGCCTAAGCCGGCCAGACGAAGTGACAGAGAAATGACAGTTTAAGTTCAAAAAATGTGTCATAAAAGGCAGGTCTTTCTTTGCGTTTGAAGAAAAAAATTATTTTAAGCATAAAAAAAAATCTACTGGAGACGATACATTAAGTATTAACTTATTGAAATAAATATTTGATAGCGTGCGATATCCATTGTTAAATTTAATAAAGATATCGTTAACAATACAAAAATATATTTGGAATTAAAAATAAGTGTCATACTGCGAGTTCCAAAAGTTCAAAACCCAAAGCAAGAAAGTGAATAGAGGACGATAAACTTAGATAGTGAATACAATATTAGAAACCACGTTAGTTAAAGGGATACTTTGAAGAAAACAAACTTTTATAAAGTGAACAACCGATATTAATAAGGGTAATGTAGTTTTTAAGTTTGTTTGTATAGTATATTCGCATTTCAGATTCATATGATCTGCATGGCAAGGCGTGGCTTGATGAATGTCGCATTGCTATTGGTCAATTGGCCATAAACTCGCACGCGTTCGTTTACATCCTATGAATCAGAAATGTGAATATGCTATAAATATAAAGAACCTTTTATCCCAATGCATTCTTGGCACCATAATCTTAATATACCCAGAAAATATGTTACATCTATTAATGAATCAGATTTGGACATGTATGCTACCCAGCCAACTTATATAAAATAGGAGTACTACCATCTCAATTCTGCGAACAATGCAATACCATCGGTGACCTTGATCACATTATTGTTGGATGTGCAAAAAATAACAATGCTACCGATAATTGAATCAGGAATTTAATCTTAAATTGCAATATCATGGCACCTATCAATATGCTGAACCTGCTATCTCTCAACTCACAGCAAATTTACGAAGCTATTATTACCTTCTTGAAAAAAAAAAAAAAACAAATCTTAGTTTATAGCTTAGCTTACATCCCTATCTTTAACCTTGTGTTTTTCCCACTTTTCCGTGGTCCCCTCTTGTTTGAATTTCCTTAATACCCCGAAAGACCCCTGGGCGAGAAGCGTGTGACCCTGTTTTTCCCACTGATTTTTAAAATATTTTTATTAATATTCTTGTGACTGCCTGCATGGTCTATGACCCAAAGCCATAAAAAAATATATATAAAGTCATCATTTAAAATTACTGATCGCCGTAGGTTATTTAAGAAGTTAGATTATGTTGTGACAAAAATACATTTGATATGAATTGACAATTCCTTTAAAAAATAGGTACCATAAGACTAAAGTGAACAATAAGACTTACTAAAATTCTTAGTTCATATGGAGTGCCACAAAGTACCGTGCTGGGACCCCTTTTATTAGTTATATATGTGAATGATTTAAGTTATGTCCTAAAAAATTCATATATAAACTTTTTTGCGCATAATACACTAATTTCTGTCTGAAAAAAATCATAGTGATATCACGGTTTTTCTCGCGCAATCTTTGGAACTCTCCATTCAGCTACGATGTTAAATCACGAATACAATAAATAAAGCGTTTTGTATGCTATATAGATAGCTATATGCAAACAAATTGAAATTCAATAAGATAAAAATTATAGTTTAAAAAAGTAAAAACTCGCTTTAATAGCAAACCGAACTAAAGAGTAAAAAATAATGTTTAAATATTATTGACAAGAAACATTTTATTCTAAAAATCGTGGGGTGCTTAATATCAATTGTTATAAATATTTTATTGGTAGCTATTGATAAAAGTAAGATTATAAAAATATAGTAAAAAGCACCCCACGCTTTTTATAATAAAATATTTAAACATTATTTTTTACTATTAAAGCGTGCCTTTTAAACTATAAATTATAAAATATATAGTATTAACAGCGGCGCCTTCGGCAAAATCTCGGCAATAGATTAGTCATTTTAAAAAAAAAATTATTTTATCCTGATGATCCTGGTGAGAACATTAGGACAAAGTCGTTAAATTATTATATTGTCATCGGTCCTTGATAAGTGTGCAAAGTTTCAGTTTATTCTGACGTTTTGGAATGGGTAAGAATCACGTTCAAAAATTCCGTTACATACAAACAAACATACAGGTGAAGCTAATAAAAGCCTATTAAAAACTAAATGCTATAGTTCTTGGAACTAAAGTTAATTGCTGAAAATATATGAATAGTCAACATTTCCTGCACATTAATAATCCAAAAGTTGAATTTGTGAGTGAAATTAATACTTGCGAAATCTTTTAGATCAGCTGTTAACGTTTTCAAAACATGATAATTATGTAAGAAGTTACAAGTGTTATGTAGCAAATGGATGCGAATAATATTAAAATGTGGAAGTACAGCGTCCTCGCCTCATCTTCTAATGGCTTTTATATCAGTGAATACGCAGAAGCTATGCAATATTAGGAGAGAATTGCGTAGTGGTTATACTATCCTTCGGAGTTGATGTAAAGCTGTCGATCGCTTGTCTATTAAATGTTAGGCAATTAAAAGATTCCTTCTCTTCAACAGAGCAGAGGTTCAGCAAAATTCCTGGTTGGGGTAGCTCGTCTCCAGGCGTCGGTTATAAGCTTCAGTCGAAATGGGTTGACGTTAAATACACGTAGTAAAAAAATCGACATAATTTTTACACAATTATTCGAGGAGATCTGCTGAAAACTACTAAAACCAAATAAATCGTTAAAATAGATGGAAAACAGTGTGGGCCCTAGAACGGTACCTTGAGGTATACTGTTCTCGACAGTTAATTTGTCACAGCAAACAATTCCCATTACCAAAACTACACACTGATTCTTATTAGACATGTAATTTTTAAACAGTACCAAGCCAAGCATTTCTGTGTCACTCTAGTACCCTCAAGAGACATTTAGTGCAAGAATTCTTGCAAGCGACGATTTTTGCGTATATAAAAAGACTAAACAAATTATAGCCTTCAGCTTCCTGTCATAAATTAGTCTCAATTACGTTCCTCGTAAAACATGTTTCTGGCGAGCCAAACGTACAAAACTATGTAAATATCAAGATATCGCCACAATAAGCGGCGCTTAACGAACGTATAAAAACATTTCAGCATATTTCACATGCGTAAGAGATCAAAGCTTTCAATTTTCACAAAAACTGTACTTACACTCATCGTAAAGTTGTTCTCGAAATGATCCACGACGGTGATGAGCAGTGTCACCATCCAACAAAAGCAAGAAGAAGTCGTAGTCGTGTGCTATGCGTGTCCACACCGATGTGCTTGACCTTTCAAGGTTATAAGACGATGGTCCGAAGAACTTAAATTACTAAGACATCCGGTGTTCAATGTGTGTAAATAAACAAAACAAGTAAAACTGGAATGTAATTAAACTAAGGTATGCAATTTACATTTTATGTAAAGGCTTTTCGAAACCTTGATATTTAAATTAAATATAGGTGATTGAAGATCTACAATGTTGTAGAGCAAATGGTGTAAACATAAAATTTTCTCACTATACAGGGTGGACCATTAATAATAGACCATAGTTCAGGGGTAGATTCTTTGGGCCAAAATATGAGGATATAATTAAATATGGTTTGGTAAAATATTGCTGTGGAAAAAGATACAGGGTGTCAAAGTTCAAATTATTTTTTCGTTTTTTTGCAATAACTCAACAGCCTCTTGACTGATCTTCGCCAATGTAGTGTACTTTCCCACAATTAAGCACGCATATACCATAACCATAAAACTAACAAAGGTGATACCTTGAAGGCAAAAAATGCCGACAGGCTGGAGGTAGTAATGGCCAACTACAGTAGCCTACCGTAAAACCGTAATTTGGAAATTACGCTCATTTACCCATCCCTCGAGAGGTATACGAGAGACCGCCGAAATGCAGGCAAAACAAGTCAGTCTTATTTCTGTTCTCAAACAATTCACTTCGTATATTTAAACTTAAGATTCGTAACCACTTTTTATTAAGTTTTTTAGCGAGGCTAGGAACTCTGCCAAGGCAGTCAATCTATTTTGCTGCTGAGTTGAACATATAATTTTTTCGCCGATTGTTTAAATGTATTCTAAAATAATGAAATTATTACAATTCTCAATCTCTCTATTTTTGTTGTAATAAATTCAATCAAAATTCATTAAAAATAGCAGTTGTTACAAGTTGGTACTTTGCTGTCAATCGGCGAAAAAATATTTTTTATACGCCTACCATGTAATATGAGCATTATGATCTCGATTTTAAATAAGGAATGAGCTATATCCCAGTGGCTGATATGTAAAAGTTATGGCCAAAATAATAAATATTTGCTTATCGTGTCTCTCTCACTTGGATACGCCCACCTTAAATGAGTTCATTGTCTGAACACCTTCTCTTGCCGACTCCAATGTTTGCCAGCAACCTCAGTACTCAAAATATTTAACGCATCCATGCACAACCACATGAGATAGTGAATAGATTTCCACATCTATCGGACATACATTTTGTATACAGAGTTACAGCTCAACGGCTTACCAAAACGACAACATGAAATCAAAATATATTTACATAACTGGAATCCCGTCTCGCTAATTCAAAATTACATTTGATGTAGAAATTATCATAATGAACAATAATTCGCAAACGCAAACAATGAATTATATTTGTCTACGAAAATGTTTAAGGAAGCTTACATAATACGTATACCGTTTAACTTTCGTTGGATAGCTGCTATATAATAATAGAGGTATGTATATCCTGAGGTCAATGTCTATAAATGAACAATGTAACAGTATTTTAGATATGCAAAAATGATAGCATGTTGAATAAGACTTTTAACAGTTATTGTTAAAAAGTTATTATTGGTT
Source organism: Leptura quadrifasciata (assembly GCA_963675555.1). Taxonomy (NCBI): domain Eukaryota; kingdom Metazoa; phylum Arthropoda; class Insecta; order Coleoptera; family Cerambycidae; genus Leptura; species Leptura quadrifasciata. The sequence goes on along the minus strand of OY776677.1, from coordinate 29,450,935 downwards.
GTGGGCACGTAAAAAGAACGTTTTGATGATGTACACTATATCTGCAATTTCTTGTTGTGTCCAGAGTAACTCTAGGGAAACGTAACATTCTAAATTAAGGAGGTGATGATACTACATGATAAAATATGTAAATAATTATATTTAAACATGTAAGTTGTAAGTTCTTGAGAACGATGAGAGGTATTAAACTGAAACTTGAAAGTAGATTTCATTTGAAGATATCTATTATTAAATAATTAAAGTATTTTTAAAACAATCAGGGATTAGAGACGATAAAATATGTTACACCAACAAAAATGTACCAAATGTCGTTTTTTCCCTACTGCTATTATTTGAACATGTTAAATTCAATTCAAATGTAGACATGTGAACAATCAAGATGATTTTCTAAGTGGCCAGCAATTTTACTAGTGAATATTTTATAAATGTATAGAACACAAACTAAAAGAAAATTTAAAACAAACTAGATTAAATGTTTCTTTACGTGATAAATACGGAGCACTTAAATCGGAATCTAAACCAGTGATAAAACATGTCTACGATTCTTTTTTAAATTGCATGTGTACGCCATATAGATCAGAAGAACTATTTATTAGATTACTCCTATTTAAATTGACTTAGTTACCGAAAGAATATATAATAATAATAAGGTTACCTTCATAAATGTACATCTAACCTCCATTTCAACCATTGTCAACAAACCAAAATCAAACAAATGAACCCGGCAAAGATTTATCTTGGTTATATATTGGATTCACATACAGTTGTGGCCAGTGAAAATGAGGCAGCTCTTGAATCCGATTTTTGTAATATTTCAGTGTTGTACTAGAAGCTGTGCTTTGGCGGCATGCAGCGTGACGCCAGATTGATGTTAAAGAACACGCCAAAATCCTCGATAAACTTTTCGAAGCTGTAACAATATCCGCTGGAAGAGGTTTTTATATATAAATTCACATTTTCGCACTAAACTCATCAAGGAGTGTAATTTTAGAAAGTGTAGTAAATGTCGCTGCACGGGGACATAATGTCGCCCCCAACCACAAAATTTAAAAAGTATAACGAAAACCGAGAGTTTTAGCGAAAATAGCCCTTAGCGTCGAGAGTGCCCTATCATTTTCTAGCAGTCGATTTTTACGGGAAAATGATGTGTTTTAAGCGTATTTGCCTTAAACCGGTTCCTCAGTTATTCGGTGTCAGAAAGTATAGTTACTATGTACTCAGAACGTGCATGGGACTGCCTTGCCTGAACGTATGAATCTATAATTGCAGAATATAATTCAAAGTCGTTGCGATTCAAGCATTTTTAAGCTCCGAGGAGCGATCAAAATTGATATTGAACTGAAAATACGTCAATAGACAGGCAAGCAAAAGCAAACCAAAATTATAAACATTGAACTTTTCTTGAATCTTTTTGTGTAATCGTTAGCTATAAACCGCACATTGGATGGTAGTTGGTTACATTATGAGTCGTTCCTCACTATGTGTTGTACACTGACCAGACTATAGTTTGTCAATACTCTTCTTGAACGTTTTTGTTAAAACATAATTTTTTTAAAGATTTAATATATATTTTTGAACTTTATATTGTCTTTTTCTTGTGTTTTCAAAATTCCTTTTCAGGGCAAAATTTAGTAGTGTTAGTATTTACTGTGTTAGATTTATAGTGTTACGACGTCCAATTGGCACCATCAGTGAAGCAGTTAAGAAAAACGAAACAGTAAGTAAGATTTTGTATTATTCTCTGTCTGAAACAGACGTTTTGAAACCTTCTTTGTGAACGTTTAATATCCATTTTAGAAAGTATAATAAAAGCCATTAGACGGTAAAGATGGATCGTTTACATTGACACCAGGTTGACGTTACTAAAAGCCCACTTTAAATTGTACAAATTTTGGTGCCTCATATTCACTGGCCATAACCGTACAATGAAAACTTTAAAATTTAACATATTATGTAGTTACAGAGTAGCCACTAATAGTCGAGTTAATAAAGAGGAGAAAAGGCCCGAATTAAAAAAAGTACAGTTAGCCCCAAATATTTTTTTGTCGTAACATGTTAGTTATACCCTCAGGATCATTCAGCCATGGCCATGCCCTTTTTTTTAACTACCCGTTTTTGGCCAGTCCGGGTATTATAATATTTTTGAATTTCTAATTCATAAGAAAATAAATATTTTGGCCCAAAAATGGGTTCCTATAAGCTTTTCGGGGCGCTGATTACGAATCTGAGATCAGTTTTTCAATAAATTAACGTATAAAGCGGAAAATCGTGAAAAATTGATCGTATTTCGACCCTTTCGCAATTTAAAGATATTAGTTCAAGTTTTGTATCGTTTCTTATGTATTTTAATACGCCGATTGCAAATTTTAACATAAATAATTGAAAATCTGGAGATATCTCTAGGAAATTGTGGAACATTCTTGGAAAACGCGGAAAAATGTCATTACAAGACCGTGTAATATGTCGTTTTCGAAGTTTTTTTGGTCACTGATGACGAATGAGATATTCAAAACGATAAAAAAATTTTGATTTTGCCGGAAAATTGTGAAAAATTTCTCTATACAAATATATGATGTTAAAATGCAAGGAAATATAAAAATCTAAAATGACTGTGTAACATATCAAACGTTATGGTTTTTTAGTCTACAACAGGAATTAAGTGTTTGTTACATTTATTTATTATTATTATTATTATTTATTTTCTTATTAGAAATAAAAAAATAATATGCTACCCGGACTGTCCAAAAACAGACGGTTAAAAAAAGGCATGGCCTGCAGCCATTCCTTCAGTTGGCTGAATGATTCTGAGGGTATAACATGTTACCATAAAAAAATTTTTAGGGCTAACTATACTTTCATTTTTTTTCATTCTCCCCTTCATTGACTCGAATAAGATTTTCCAAAATTAGTTCGTCGCCAAACGTCAAATTCTGCAAAGTAAGGACATTTACACAAGAATTAAAACTATATTTATTAAAAATAAACGTGCATACAAACCCCATAGTCTTTGCCCCTTTAATTTCTGCACTTATGAAATCACGATTATTGCTAAAAAATTCTGTCATCATGACTGCATCTACTCTGGGTAAATTGTTCGATAGGGCTTGCAAAAATCCCGTGTCCGTCAACGCTCAGTTAAAACAGGCTTCAAATCTCAAAAAACAGGTTTCAAACTTCAAAAGACAGTCAAAACACTACAATTAGTCTTGGATAAGTAAGAACATACTTACGCACTTTTATTATAGTAAACTGTGCTTTTCTAATGCCGCCTCTATTGACATGCCCGTATTTTATGACTTGTGACGTCACTCCAATAATAAACCCGTTCTTAGTCGCTTAGTTTTGTTTACATAAAAATTCTAATAGCGTTTGTAGATCTACATATATAATTAACAGTAATTTAACAATGTGGCTGTACGAGATTAATAACTATTACCTAATTTGTTATAGGTTTCAATTATAACGATCACACAAGTCTAAAATATTTTAGAAACAGTAGTAAAATATTCTGCATAGTACTATATAAAAATTGAGTGGATCTGATCTTCTTATCGCAAGCATCTAACGAGGTGATGTAACATCCAGGGATTCAGCAGCGCTCTGACATAACCTTTTGCGAAAATATATTTTAGATCTTGATTTCTGACCAATACAATAAATCCTCTATATTTCCTACATTCTACATCCACAAAAGGTAGTTTTTATTTTCCAGGGGTAGAAAAAATATCCTCTGCCTCGAGACCACGTGAAAACCAGCCTACTGTAACGCCGCTATTTCGGTACTGCAACTTGCACTATACTAGTATAGTTCAAGTAATAAGTTCCCGAGACAGAGAAAACCCAACAAAAACTTTACGACATTATTATCGTCACGGGCCATGGCGCTAGTTGAAGTAAATAGATCCCAGTAAATAGAACTTAGAACAAAAACTATATAGTGTAGGAAAAAGAGGAAACATTCTGTCATGGATAAACAGTTACATGGAATGGAGAACTCTAAAAGTAGAACTAAATAATGTTCAATCACAAATAGAGAATCTAATGTACGGCGTTCCTCAAGGCTCTGTTTTGGGACCGCTATTATTTATGTTATATATAAACAACCTTCCAAACTTTTTAACTACTGGCCACTTAACAATGTTTGCTGATGATATAACAGTGACGTTAGCAGCTGATACAACAGAGCAAATGCAAATATTAATTGACCAAACCTTCCAAGTGGTAAATACTTGGGCGCAGAGAGATAAGCTTATTATGAATGCAGATAAGACTGTCATAATAAATTTTGGTTTGCAAAGACAATTGCCGCACGGTATAGTGTTGCAGGATAATATTATATTGTCCCATAACGCGAAATTACTGGGAACTTATTTAGATGATAAACTGTTGTGGGACAAGCACATTGAGCACGTATGCTCACAACTCAATAAGGCCTACTTTGCTATATTGCAAATGCAAAGTACGTTAGATGAAGCAGGGCTATTGAATATTTATTATGCTCTTGCATACGCACATATTTCGTACAATATCATTGCCCGGGGAAGTTCAAGAGATAGGGATAGAGTCTTTGTTAACCAAAAACGACTCATTAGACTTGTATTTCAGATGAGTTACAGAGAGAGCTGTAAAAATGTATTTAAAATTAAAAAAATACTAACGAATCCATGTATATTTATATTAAAATGTTTAACGTATACCAAAAAAAATATAGATTCATTCACACAAAGAAATAATTGTCATTCATATACTACTATATCTACTTAGTATACCTCTACATCATAGATCAAATTATAAACATTCGCCCTATTACAACTGTGTTTTACTTTCCAATAGTCTTCCGGCTGATATCCGAAATATTACAGAACTACAGAACCTACAAAACCGCAGTCAAAAATATTTTACTTGAAGGAAGTTTTTACAGCGTTCGTGATTTTTTGAATAGAAAATCTTGAGGCCATATTTATTTGTTTTTATCCTCTAACAAAATTTGTGAAAAACTTTACAATCCACTGTTTATATTTGTTATACTGTGACTATGTTGAATGAAATATATTCTTCCGGGTCTTGCCGTGGTCGTCGTACTTGACTTGACGTTTCGCTGATCATCCTGTCAGCTTCTTCAGAAGAATTCTAAAGATTTTCTTTCTTTCTTTAGAATCCTTCTGAAGAAGCTGACAGAATGATCAGCGAAACGTCAAGTCAAGTTCGACGACCACGGCAAGACCCGGAAGAATCTACTTCATTAGACAACGGCCGTGAAAACCTGCATTCTACTATTGTGACTATGTTGTTCAAATATGTTTATTGTGTTTACTTATATGCTTTTAATTCTATTTATAAACTATATCTTTTTAATCTTTTTTATCATGTAACATATTCTATGTTTATACATAATATGAAGTTTTACAAATGACACCATATATACATTCTGTATCTAAAATGGTCAATAAATATTATTATTATTATTATTAGATTAAATTGTCGTTAGGTAAAATTAAAATAACATTTGATATTTACAGTTCAAAGCTTCGGCATAACACCTCTGGAGTGTCCCACTTGCAAGGCAGCGTCCCCTGAGGGTAGTATTCGCGGTAAAATGTTTTCCCCCGGATAAACTAGATACGATCATTGTTACTGGTTGCTGAAGGCGGAATTTATCAAACTAAAACAAGGACCAATTAAAATTATATGCATCAATACAGAAAATATTTTAAATCCAAATTGCCAAAATAAAAATAGATATGAATTCGACACAGTGAATTCTTACCAAAATAATCGACTGGTCAGGTCGGCAGTTGAAAACCAAAGAAAGCGTTAGCAGAGCAGTGTCGCTACGACGCGCGACGTGAAGACGACATTACTGGCGAAACTTGATTGCATTCCTGGCATTTCCTGGCAAAATTTAAATATTGTATTCCTAGCAATTCCTGGTAATTTAATAGTTGCTTATTATTTTGGTGTTTATTACCTTTGTCTTCAACTTTTTTGAGCTCTATAATAGGGCATTTTCAGATTTAACACCGCGGGTTGGCAAACATGCAAAGAGTTTCTTTATTGTTTTAAATGAGTAAAGAGTTGTTTAATAATAATCCTAATCATTTACGAAACGCAAACAGCTGATCGGTAGTTCCCACACAGAAAACGAGCAGAGGAACACAGAATACATAGAACCGCGGGAGAACTAAGAATTTGTTTTCCTTTTCACCGAATCGAATATACGCACCAATACGCGATTGCAAACGAGATTTAATCCAAACCGTTGTAAAGAGGCATGACACAATATCATTTAGTGGTGATATCGTGAATCGACATTCTTATAAAATCCATATCAAAGTAATCTTTGTGATTCATATGTTCTGTTAATAAAAAAAACAAATGTTGGGAGTTACTTGCAAATTTGACATCCCTGAGAATGTTATTCCTGGCAAATTCGCGGCGTTAAGCCAACCCTGGCAAGTTTACTGACAGGACTGTTTATTCCTGGCAAATGCCAGTAATTACTGGCAAAACGGCAACCCTGTAGCAGAGGGCCCCCGCAAGACATCCCCGTGCTAGGCTAAAATTCGTCTAATATTCATCCTGTCGGACGCACAATGCGCAAGCATATATGAGTCAGACAGTCACTAATTGGCGGTGAAACAAAATATTTTATAACCTAGCGTCAATTGTTATAAACAATAATTTCTGAACAATTTACATGACTGGAATCGATTGGAAATAAATTATGAATAATGATATATGAATAAAAATGAATATTTTTAAAACAAAAATGGCTTTATTACACTACCAATATTTCACTGACTACAGGGATGCTTATGCCAATAAAAAATCCATGTTACTAAAGTTGAGGTTTAATTTGGAGTTTCGGTGGAAATTTAATTTATATACTAGGGTGAAAAACGTGAGTGGGAAAAGGCTGACAAATCTGAAAATAATCAGAGAAAACATAATATATCTGACTTGTCGAACTAACGATTTTTAGGCAATTGCAAAAAAAAATTAATGAACATATCTTCTTTTCCAGAATAGCCTTCTTTCCAAATACATACACCCAAAAGAATAATTCATTAGTTCCAAAATTACCAAAGACAAAATATGGCCGTCTATTCAATTAAATGATCCTCTATATCGGCTCCACATAGCTTAAAAATCCTTTTAGAAAAACCACAAGCAATTAAATTTCGTATTTGCGCATGAAACGTCACTACATTGCCTCCATGGCAACCTATATCAACAACCGTACTCAGTAGTTGCCAACTTTAGCCAAACAATATAGGCCACTCATTATACGTTCCTGCTAACTGATGCTTACCAAGTTTAAAAAGGCAGTAATGTTTAAGTTATATTTCGAATCAGAATCACTGTTACACATTTCCAAATCGGTGGATAGGGAGGCGTGGATCGCTAGAATGGCCAGCACGTTCTCCTGATCTTACACCCTTAGATTTTTTCTATGCGAATATGTGAAAAATATGCTATACAAAACTAAGTCACGCGATATAGCTGACTTAAGAAGAAGAATAACGGATGTGGTTAGGTCGGTCACGCCTCAGATGTTGGAAACGTTAGAAGACGTTTTTGTTTACGATTAGGATGCTGCCAAGACGTCCAAGGAACTCATTGTGAACACTAAAACACCATTTTTGAATAGAGAATGAACAGGTCTTGCAAATGACATATCACAAGCCCCTACTGCAAATTTAAAAATTTAGGAATTCCAACTGCCACTCGAAGGGGGTTGAATTTAGGGATGGAATTTGTACGGTGCAGGATGTCATTTCAGAATCCAAAATCGACGCATCTCGGAATTATTTATAAATATGCTCAATAATTCAAATACTGAATTTATTCTATTTGGCACTGCATTATTATTATATACATAGATAATAAAATTAATAATATGTATAACTGCATTTCTCTGAACAGATATTTTACTGCCTAGTGTTTTTAACTCATTCACGGAACGTTTTAGTATAATCAAATAATGCATACAATCTAATCTTCGGTAAATTAAGTAAACCTAGTAGTCGGACAAAAACACCTTTACAAATGCACTTTAACAGCAGTAATAAATATTCCCGTCCAGTAACAAAAAGCAGTAAAATTAGCAGTTGTATTAAGCGAGTATTCACTTGTCATTACATAATTTAGCCTTACAAAGATACTTGCTACCTGTTCTGTCCCAACAAAGAGGGTCATGAGAAACACTAGAATGCCTGGGCAGAATGTCGTACGCGAGCTGTTTGAAAGCAACACTTATAATTAATTAACGGTGTAATTAACTTAAAAATTAATAAATAGGGAATTATAATGAAATCCTGAAACTTTGAGGAATGTATTATATTAACCCCAATTGGTTTAACTCGTTAATGTTTAATCAACTACTTTAGTAGTTTATATATTGTTCAGGCTAGAATGAACCCAAGTTAGACTGTTTGTAGGAGGCATACGTTAACAAATGTAACAAAAGACATGTTTCTATTGGTCCAAGAGCTCGCGTCAAACAAGTACAAGTTTTGGAAAGGTTAATATTTTCAGATTGAGTTGTACTTTGGCCGTAGAAAGCCCCTGTAGAGTCAGCACGTCAGCTACGGGGACACCTGGCGCTAGCGCGCTAGGAAACTTGTACCATTTTTTGGTATTCCCAAAGTGTTTTGGAAAAGCTCAAAATTCATCTGTAAATAGTTGATACAATAATAAACTCAAAACAAATAGACAGCATAATAATCGAACGTGTCGTGTTAGCACCACTGTATGCGTGTTGCAAAAATAAATTCAATGCAAACGATTTGGAAAAGTTGAAATTCATTTATGTTAGTTTAAACAATTAGATTCATGATATAAACAGTCAGACTTAATTTTCATAGAACCCACTCGGTCAGCAGTCGATAGAAGTTAGGATAACAAGCGCGCGCGGCTTTTTACCGCTGCTGGTATGTTCCCATCAAATATACATGTATAGTTTTCTTTCAAGAACAGTCCCAATATTTTCGACAAGATTCTGTGAGTCTCGGACGGTCGATGAAAAAATTCTCTCATTTTGGCCAAAATATATCTAATCAATGTACCGTAGGATTGAATAATAATGCGACCATGTTTTTCAGCCCTGTATGTGAAGAAAAGATTAACGAAATTACTATGAATTTACCAAACAAAAAATCCATTGGTCTTGACAACATTCCAGTAGAACTAATAAAGAAATGCAGTAAAGAAATATCTCTTATTATAGCGGAACTAATTAATAAATCGGTTGTCATCGATACTTTCCCCGTATTCTAAAAATAGCAGCCGTTCTACCAATCTTAAAAAAAGACACGCCTCCCATATCGAAAATTATAGGCCAATAGCTTTACTTAGTATTTTTTTGAAAATCATGTTATCATGTTATTGCAAAAAAAAAATCACTTTTTTCTTTAATTTTCCTTTTTTGTTTATTTTAATAAAAGAGGCAGATAACAAAAAAAGAAAAATCGGCAATAATCCTATTAAATGAAGATAAATGCGTATCGAATTGTTCTGTAGATATTTGTACAACCTGGTTACCAATGTTCAAAGAGGAACTTAACAAACTCAACATTATTTAAAAGAAAATATTATCAGTTTTGTGTAAGTAGTAAGTATCTATGGAAATAATACAAACAGAATCTTAAAGTTGTGTATTTGACATACGCAACAAATAAGAGTTCCTTAAAAAAGCTTTGAAAATTTAAAGAGACCACTTTCCGAAACGTCAGCAAAATACGTTATTTCTGTGTTTATTCCGATTTATATTATTTGTAAAAAAACAACCTCTGGCTGTTCCCTTGACGTCTATTATTTTGTATATTCGGCGATTTGTCTTTGAAGAGGATAGTACATGTACTAGAAAACCCAAATAAAAGGAAAGAATATACAGGGTGTAACGCAACTAACCCTTTAACCATATATGCACCTTTAAATAAGAAGTCGGTTTCTTGAAAAAAAAAGGGTAATAAAAGTCCAACGCAGAAAAAGATACAAATTGTTAAAGTTACAAATTAATGAAAATTTGTCGATGTCTTGGTCATTGATGAAGTTATTTTTATGCGTAATGGCAAACCAATCTACATAATATGAGCGTTTGGGCCATTGAGAATCCTCATCCAGTAGTTCGGAATCACTTTGAACATCGATGAACGCCCAATTGGTCCGTTCATATTGCTAAATCAGATGGATGGTCAGCAATATCTGCAATTTCTCCGTAATGATCTTCCTGGTCTTCTTGAAGATGTGCCCTTGGGGGTCCAAAGTCGGATGTGGTTTTTACATGATGGTGCGCCCCCAAATTATCGTTTAGTAGTCCGAGATTACTTGACCCAATTAAACGGAATACATTGGATCGGACGGGGTGGACCCGTAGCTTGCCCTCCGCGATCCCCGGATCTAAATCCTCTTGACTTCCTTTTGTGGGGATATTTAAAAAATAAAGTCTACCAAACCGAAATTGACAATATCGAAGTATTACGTGAACGTATCACAACAGCTGTCCATAATCTGCGCCTTCGGGAACAGCAGGAAGAGAGAACACTTCAGCTAGTGTAATAAAATTGGAATAGACAGGTTCAGGTGTGCTTGAATGTCAATGGACAGAACATTAAACAGTTTTTATAGAAATAATATGTAATTTTTACATTTCTATTAATTTGCTAATTTAACAATTTGTATCTTTTTCTGTGTTGGACTTTTATTATTATTTTTGTTTAATAAATCGCCTTCTTATTTAAAGGTGCGTGTATGGTTAAAATTTTTCGGGTAACTTGCGTTACACCCTGTATTAATGATAGGATGGACATTGGTGAATACGTGGTAGTTTTGTCTTTTGACTTGACTCGAGCATTTGATACTGTGCATAGTAAATTCGTCTCTGAGAAAATGGCTAAATTGAGATTGCGTGGCTTCATCAATGATTAATTAACCTCATCTTGTGGATAGAGAAATGGTGGTGAAAATCGAGGATGTCATCTCAAATGAATATAATATAAACATCGGAACCCCTCAGAGCAGTGTCTTAGGGCGTTTAATTTTTCTGTTATATATTGACATTGTAAACTTTATTAGTCATGGTAGAATATTTATGTATGCCGATGATGTAATAATTGTACTTTCTGATACAAACATAACACAACTGTATGAAAAAATTGAAGCAACCATGAAACATTTCAGAGAATGGTGTGCAAAAAATAGGCTAATAGTAAATAATAGCAAAACAGTATTTATAGAATTAAAAAATAGTCACAAACCAATACAAAGACTCAGCTTTGACATTTAATGATATAATAATAAAGTCATCTAAATCGATAAAACTCTGAGGCACTATCCTAGACACTAACCTAACGTGGACCCAACACTTAGATCAAGTATGCAACAAACTTAACAAAAGCTTTCATATAATATATTCATTAATGAACTACCTACAGAGTCAATGTTAAATGTTTATCATGCCTTCGTCTTTTCAGCAATAACTTACAACTTTACAGTATGGGGACGGTCCTCAGATTTACAACGCGTCTTGTCTCTCAAAAGAGAATTATAAGGCTAATGTTTAACCTCCCCTATCGCACATCCTGTCGTGATTTCTTTAAAAAATACGCAATTCTCATACATACTAAAATTATGTTACTTGTAACAAGAATAAATTCCTAGTTAATAGTGACTACCATAGTTATAATACTAAGACAGAAAAACAATATCTATAATAGTAAACATAAACAGGCATTTTATGAAAAATATCAAATTTTTGCTGGTTGCCAACTATTTAATAAATTATCAAACACAATAAAGGAAGAAAACACTTAAGACATTCAAAACCTCACTTAAAAAATTATTGGTAAAGAAATGTTTCTATGTCAGCGAATTTTTATCTCATCTCAATGTCAATGACAATTTTTAGCACGAGAAAGTGTAGAAAACCTCACCCTTAAGCTGCGTCCATTATTGTATATCCATTACTGTATGTTTTTGTCATATTATATTTAGCCGTATATTTTATATTTGATACGTGCATTTTTCGTTCCATTTTCCCGTCTTACATATACTCTAGTTATTTAAGATTCTTTTAGTTATACTGTTTGGCAATTTCTATGCTTATGTATATAAATCCTAAAGAAATAAAGATTATTATTATTAATACATCGTGCTCCTTTCTGAACTATTATTAGTGCTCCTTATCATTTCTTGGCCCATGGTAAGCCAATTTCGGGATAAGTAATAAAAAATATTAGATTGAACGCACATTCATGATTTTATATTTTTATTATAAACTATTGCGACAATGGAAATGGAAAACAAAAAATTCAAAGTCTCGATGATCTTGTGGAAAGCAACAATGGTGATGTTGTGAATTAATTGCTTTGTTCTCGAGGAATTTAGGATTAAAAACGTTGCAGGATGGCTAATTACTCTAATTTGTTACATATATATATATATATATTTTTTTTGTTTTGTGTTTATATAAAATTTGATAAATAATTATTTAACTTGGTTATTGTTGTGTTTAGTATAAATTACAATACTAGTTTTAAATCTAGTATTTTTGTAAGTTCTTATTGAAATTATTATATTGTATAAATCAACAGCATGCCTAATATGAAAAAATTAACTTTTGCCCATTTAAATGCACGTTCTATAATGGCACACATGGTACTTTTCAGGGATTTAATATCACGCAAAAATTATTCTATAGTTGCAGTCTCAGAGACCTGGTTAGGTAATGATATTTCTGACAATGCAGTAATTTTAAATAATTATAAGGTATACCGAAAAGATAGGAATGGCAGAGGAGGAGGAGTCATGTTATATGTAAACAATTCGTTGAAAAGCAAACTGGTGACAACGCCTCAAGTAAGTGAAATGGAGCAATTATGGGTAGAAATTTGCCATCAAAATAAAAAATTTGCAGTTGGTGTTATTTATAGACCACCCAATTTTCCGACTAACCAGTTTTTTCAGAATTTGAGGATACATTAAATTTAATAATACCTAGATATGACTATTTACTATGTGGTGGAGATTTTAATATTGATTATTTTCAGATAGAGTACAGCAAATAAACTTTTGTCCAATATTTTAGACACCTATGAACTAACTCAAATTATTGATCAACCTACACGAATTACTAGCACTAGTTCTACATTGTTGGATTACATAATTTGCTCACACAATTTAAAAATGATCTCGTCTACCATTTGTGACATTTCTGAAATTTCAGACCACCACCTGATATCTTGTATTTTAGATCACAATGAAATCCAAGCCAAGCCTTTTTTGTACACCTTTCGTGATTTAAAAATGATTAACCAAGAAAATCTTTTAAATGATTTTCATGCTCTTCCAACCGAAGATGTGTTTCATTTAGCAGATATTAATGATAAAATCAGTTTGCTCAATAGTCTTATAATTGACCTATTTGACAGACATGCCCCTGTAAAAACTGTTCTAATAAGTAAAAAAAAGTCACCTTGGCTTACAGATACGATAAAACAAATGATTAAGTTAAGAAATCGAGCACAAATCAGGTATAAGAAAACAAAATTACCAGCGCATTGGGACTATTACAAGCAGCTGCGGAATGAAACAAATTCTGCTATTACCAGAGAAAAAAGGCTTATCTTGAATATTCATTAAGTTTAAAAAATAATAAAAATATGTGGCGGGAATTAAGAGCATTAAACGTCTACAAAGGGAAACCTCTCCAGCAAATACCAGATACGGTTGGTGATGCTAATACTATTAATACTCATTTCATAAATTCTTGCACAAGTGATTTTTCCGTTAGCGAAGAATATGTCGAATTTTGCGATCATCATATTAGACATAATACTAATACTTTTTCTTTTAAAATGGTCACCGAATATCAAATATACTTAGCTTTAAAATCTGTCAAATCTGAAGCAGTTGGAATGGACGATATAAGGCTTGGATTACTTTTATACCTGTGTCCTAATATTTTGCCATTGCTAACCCATATTATAAATTTTTGTTTCGAAAATGATGTTTTTCCATCTTTGTGGAAATGTTCTAAAATAATACCATTGCCAAAGACTAGCAATATATCAGATATAACAGATTTGAGACCAATTAGCATACTGCCAACCATGTCTAAAATTATAGAAATAATCATGAATAACCAAATTAGAGAACATGTGACACTAAATAATATATTACCTGTTAACCAATCTGGCTTTCGTAAGGGATATAGCACAACAACCGCACTGCTTGAGGTGGTGGATGATATTGTACGATCATCGGATAATAATGAAGTCACAATTTTAGTGTTATTGGATTATAGCAAGGCGTTTGATAGAATAAATCATCGGCTGCTTCTAGCAGTATTACATTATTTTGGATTCTGCCCCAAATCTATAGAATTAATGAGGCAATATATAACGGACAGACAACAGAGAGTTACTAATAAAGGAGAAAATTCTGATATACTGCCAGTAAATCAAGGTGTCCCGCAAGGTTCAATATTGGGCCCTCTTATGTTCACATTATACACAGCTAAGTTTCAAAATGTTCTTAAAAACTGTAAGTCACATTTTTATGCTGATGACACCCAGCTCTATTATTCATTTAAAGAGGACAATATTGAAAGTGCTTGCAGTTTTATCAATCAAGATATAGCATCTCTTATTAAAATATCTAACTCCTTTTGTCTGTCCATAAATGCAACAAAATCTAAGGTCATGTTGTTTGCTAGGAGAGGCACAAGAGATAGGTGTGCGGAAAATGTCAACATACAATTAATAATGAACAACTTGCGCTTACAAACGTATCGAAAAATTTAGGGTTATATATTGACTCAAGTCTAAAGTTTACTGATCATGTTAGTTATATTATGAAGAAATCGTTTACGAATCTAAAAACAATTTACGCAAGTAAAAACATGCTAACAAAAAAAACAAAAACATTATTATGTGAAACCCTTGTCCTGTCACATATAAACTATGCTTCGGTTGTATATTTTCCTTTTTTACGCCAAGTTGATGCTCAACGATTACAGAGGTTACAAAATAGCTGTGTTAGATTAATTTGTGGTATAAAAAAATATGATCCCGTATCCTCGAAATTGAAAGAAATTGGCTGGCTTAATATTAAGAATAGGAATGTTTTCCATAGCTGCTCGTTATTTCATAACATAATATTAACTAAATCACCTCCTTATCTTTATAATAAAATTACTTATAGGACAGATGTACATAATTTAAATATAAGATATAAATCTACTATCACTATCCCAAAACATAGAACTGCTGAATTTCGCTGCGGATTCTCATATCGCATGGCTTCTCTGTACAATGACATTCCTGAAGATATCAAAGTACTACCATACCAAAACTTTAAAAGGCGATTCAAAAAAATGCTTTTTACTAAAAATGCGTAGGCAAACATTATCAGATTAGGCTTGCTGTTTATTTATTTATATATTTATTTTTGTTTAAATAATTGTCATACTATAACAAGATAATAATCTATGTTTAATCTATTTTATTTTCTCTCGTTCTGTGGGGGTTGAGTGGAAGAGCAGAGGATTTAGCTTAAATTCACTGAACTCTGCCCTTTATAACTCAATTATATTTTAATAATTTTATGATTTTGTAATACTTGTGTGGGTTATAATAAAAGCGATTATTATTATTATTATTATTGCTATTTTTTGTCAATAAATGTATACCCCCAGATTATCTTTATATAGTGTCAAATACCACACTCTCTGTTGTGATTAGTTTATGAATTGCTACAAATATAAACGAGTTAAAAAATTAGATATAAACTGCTGGCCACTCGAACTTACACATAGAGAATTTTAGGCAAAATTTAAAGTTCAATATTTTCAACAGGAATGCAAATTTTTGAACGCGGCTTGCAAATTTTAAGAGCTAGTTTTTTTCGGATTAAGCTGCATGACGTATATTTATCGTAGGATCATAAGTTTATTATATACGGGGTGATCAATGAAGTCATGCAAAAAATCAAAAAGTTTGCATGAGTGAAATTTCCGCAAAAAATTTTTTTGGTCGTTGCAATATGGTTCGTTACTAAGGTAACATCAATATCTCTAGACGGTTTTGTCAGCCCTTAGGCCTTGTACACACTACTCAACATAAAACTTGGATACCGAAATTTTTAAAATGCTATAACTTGACATTGGATTGACGGTTCTTGATGATTTTTGCGGATTTGGAATCCTTATTTCACGTAGATTTTCTATGGTCTAAGCATTTTATTTGAGGGTTGAAATTTACACATTATGCCGGGTCGATAATAAACAAAAACGTAGCGACAAGAACAAGTTTATTACATTATATCCTACAATGTACAAGATTGCTTAACAACGGCCAAGTCAATTTTTAAAAAATTTATAATTCTAATTCTGGTAATTTTTAATAATTAAAAAAAAATTAACTAAAAAACTAAAAATTAATTTAATTTAAACTTAAATTAAAATTACCTAATTAAAATTAGGTACATTAATTAAAAAAAAGAGAAGCTAATATTTTGTTGGTCCTCCTGCTCGTAATATTATTTCCCGACATCGATTTGGTAGAGTATCCACAAGATTATTTTTAAAATCTTGTGGAATATTCTCCCATTCTTCACGAATGGCCTCACTGAGCGTTTCTAAGGTTTCAGGGGGTACATCAAGAGATCTTACTTTAAGTTTTAAATAAGACCAAACGTGTTCGATGACATTAACATCCGGAGACTTTGCAGGCCAGTCCATCCTATTGATGTTTTGTGCCTGCAAAAACTCTGTGATCCTTCGCGCTCTGTGAGGTCGAGCGTTGTCATCTACCAATAGAAGTTCTGGGCAGTAATGTCGAGCAAAAAGAACAACAATAGGTTCCAAAATTTCCTCCTGATAAACAGCAGCATTAATGGTTTGGTTGGTAATGAATAGCTCGGTTTTACCATTTCTTATGATACCTCCCCATACTGTAACACCTCCGCCACCAAATGCTTCTTGGGGATCCATATTTTCCTCCAAATATCGCTGATTTGGCCTTCTCCAAACTAAAATTCGGCCATCGGAGTGAAACAAATTAAATCTTGTTTCGTCAGTAAATAAACAATGGCTCCACTCTGCATTACTCCAATTCGCATGCCTGTTCTCTCCGAAACTCTCACCCCAGTTTGTTGTCATTTAGTTTTCTAGAGTTCTTTGTTCTATTCCGCATAGTTTCTCTCATTAAAATTCTTTCGGTTCTTTCGTTCATTTTTTTTGTATGTCCACCCCCATGCCCATAAATATGATCACCAGTAGTTTCGACGCGGCGGATCAAATTATAAATTGTCTTTCGGCTGACATTGTAAATGTGCGCAATTTGCTGTTTTGACATTCCTTCGTTGAGAAGTCGAATGCAATTTTCCCTTTCTGCCGTGGTTAAACGCCTCATATTAATTAAACTTTACAAAATTATAACATTGAAATGTGTCAGATTATTTCTAAAATAATGTAAACAGTTTTTAATTGCATAGCAACAAATTTGTTTTTCCAATGCCTACTTTGAAATTGACGCGTCGCGTAGAAATTACACCCGATCATAATTATGGGCTTGGGGGTGGGCAAAGAACTCTGTAAAACTGAATGACTCTTTAAGACAACAAGCTGGGGTGTGAGTTTCGGACAGAACAGTGAGAGGAACATTAAATAAAAACAACTTGAGGTGAGAATTTATTTTTACAAAAACTTAAATAATGCCAAACCTTAGAATCGCGTCGTTTTTGTTTATTATCGACCCGGCATAATGTGTAAATTTCAATCCTCAAATAAAATGCTTAGACCATAGAAAATCTACGTGAAATAAGGATTCCAAATCCGCAAAAATCATCAAGAACCGTCAATCCAATGTCAAGTTATAGCATTTTAAAAATTTCGGTATCCAAATTTTATGTTGAGTAGTGTGTACAAGGCCTAAGGGCCTTAATCCAAAAACTGACAAAACCGTCTAGAGATATTGATGTTACCTTAGTAACGAACCATATTGCAACGACCAAAAAAATTTTTTGCGGAAATTTCACTCATACAAACTTTTTGATTTTTTGCATGACTTCATTGATCACCCCGTATATAATAAACTTATGGTCCTACGATAAATATACGTCATGCAGCTTAATCCGAAAAAAACTAGCTCTTAAAATTTGCAAGCCGCGTTCAAAAATTTGCATTCCTGTTGAAAATATTGAACTTTAAATTTTGCCTAAAATTCTCTATGTGTAAGTTCGAGTGGCCAGCAGTTTAGTTACAATATTGCCAATATGTGTAATACGCTTTATAATATCCATTAAATTAAAATGAATTTAAATATTTATTAACTATAACAATTACTATTTTTAATTCATAACCTGCCTCGGTGTTTGCATTGGTTTTAATCAAATTGCTAAGCCCGAAGTGCAACACTGCATATCAAAACAAAACCACAACATTTATAATCCAGGTGTTAGCAATAATATTCTTGTAACCAGAAAAACAGGCGAGACAGATTTTTTATTATAGAAAAGTCTGAAACATTGCAGAATATAACTATGAGACGATTATTTCATCGTATTATTGTTTAAAATCTTTTACTTCTCAAAATTTAAAGGTGACCAAAATTAATGCGAATTTTTATTTTGTTTTAGTAGATGTTAATTTTCATTGAAAAACCGGCCCTTAGGGTTGTGACTGTTTTTCCAAGCAATATTTAGCTGCCAGTTAGCTAACTTTTGGCTAGCGAATTTATTACAACGATTGGCAATCCTGACCGCTGGAAAATCAAACTTACGCATGCGCTCATAACTTAAGTATTGACGCTCAGCCCTATTCTATAACCTATAAATACTGGCACGATTTGGCGAGTGACAGACAGTGACAGTGTTTTTATTTATGTAAATAAAAGATATTAATCGTTTTTATATAGTCGTGTTTGTAGCAAATTATAAGTTGAGTGAAATATTACATAAAATAGGTATCAGTTCCAAATAAATAACAAAATGTTCCTCTTTGCTGAGTAATTATATAATACAGAATTTATATCCATAACATGTGATGGTCTCAATTGTATGGTTCTATATGTTCCAAAATTAATAAAACTGTCTCTTATATAAGATATTTTTACTATGTTTAATGCACGTACGTTGATTTGCGGCATTATGCAAATTGGTTCAGGGTTCAGCTAACCGTTAACTTCATTGTTCGAAAACTTTAATAGAAAAAAAACAAGAAACAAGTGATTTATATAAAATTTGTAGTGTTTCAATGATTGCCATAAAGATAACTTTGTGCATAATATGTGCATACGTATTACAGGGAGGTTAAAAAATCCATTAGTACGCCCTTTCTTTAATGACGACTTGAAGGTAGCCGTTACAAATTCTAATATAGACAAAAAAAAATCGAACATGTTTTGACGCCACGATAACATATTTTTCTACGTTCTAATTACTATAATTTGCATATTTTCAATCCTACACGCAACTATTTTACTAGTTCAACATTATGAAAGTAAAGTGCTTATTTTAACGGATAACTATCATTAATGGTTTTAATTCTGAAGGCAGTCAATTCCGTGAATTTTAATACGACATTAACAACTCCTTGAAATTTACTGCACTTTTCGTGATTTATATAAACTGTAAAATAAATCACTTATGACAAGTTATGAGAGCGATTTTTTTGCCCTAGTTCATTTTAACACGAACTTTGTTGAAAATAATTATCACTTTACATGAAATCCATCTCTTTTATCAAAAGTTGTGATTGTGCTGGACCGTCTGCTCTTAGAAAATAAAATAGAATTCTTCTCCAGAATCCTTTATTCGCAGGCAATATTTTATTTCGACTGAATCGTTTATTGTTACTCTATTTTCTTTTAAATATTGTTTATAATTTTTTCGCATGGAAAACAGTTAATTATAGTTTTATTTACGTGCCAAATTTGAAAAGAACAATCTAGACAGTATCAAAAAGATAACACAAACGTGCAGTATCATTTAGTTGCATATACAGGGTGATTTTTTTTGGGCGTCTATTAGAAGTATATCGAGAAAAAAATGATATCGATATGAAAATTTGGCTATAGGCCTAACGGGGTAGGGTCTTTTAACGAAAATATGTTCAAAATGGTGGCATTTCCGGTTATACCGGAAGTTGACCCCAACTTTGTTATTTTACATGGAATGCCTCATTTTCAATTTTTTTTAGACTCAATTTTGACAGAAAAGTTGTAAAACACAAAAATTAATATCTCAGTAACAATAATTGATAACATGTTGATTTTTATATGAGGGTAAGATAAGGTATTGGAGTTACTCATCATGTAAGAAAATTATCGAAATATCAACTAAAAAGTTTCTAAAATTATTGACATATGTCGACCACACAAAAATAGCACAAACTCATTTTTTTAAATGGTACCATACCTAACT
This sequence comes from Leptura quadrifasciata, assembly GCA_963675555.1. NCBI lineage: Eukaryota > Metazoa > Arthropoda > Insecta > Coleoptera > Cerambycidae > Leptura > Leptura quadrifasciata. The sequence goes on along the minus strand of OY776677.1, from coordinate 29,430,511 downwards.
AAATATACCATTCGACAGAGAAAAAAAATTCGCATCTAACCATGTATTATGTTCCTATACCCAAAATGTATGGTTCTTTAGATATTTGCGATTTTCGGTGTTATTAATGAAAATTGAAGAGATATCTCGAAGAGTGCCGTCTTTTAAAGAGTAGGTTTTGAGTGTTGACAAAACAAAATACAAAAAATGTGACAAATAGATAATTTATGTTATTGTATTTCATTACACGTAGTTTGTGTTGTACTTATTTACTGTGGGGAAAATGGCAAAGAATTACTCACACTCGGATATTTTAAATTTATTTAACATTCATAGACAGTGTGACAAAATGAAGTGAACATGCAGACAATTTAATTAAACGTATCCTGATTTAGAATCAATGGATCCACAAAAGTTTAGAAGATTGCAAAACAATTTTGTTAGATTTGGCAGTCGACACTCAGAAAGAACACCAGCCAGACCTACAACATCAAATCAAAATAATGAAATTAACGTCTTGGCATATTTCTATGCAAATCCCAATCATTCGATTCGTTCAGCGGCAGCGGATTTGGACTATTCCTACAGTTCCATTCGGAAGATTTTAGTGAATCATAAATTCCATAATTTTAAATTTACTACTGTGCAAGAACTTTATCCTGAAGATAAACAGCCAAGAACAGAATTTTGCGAAATGATATTAATCCGAACACAAGAAGACCCTCAATTTAAAAAAAAAATTATTTGGACTAATGAGGCAAAATTTTCAAAAGAAGGTATTTTCAATCGCAAAAATTCGCATTTTTGGGGAAATCAAAATCCTCATGTTATGCGACCGAGGAATTTTCAGTATAAATTTAGTTTGAATGTGTTTTGTTTGTTAATGGGCAATAAATTGTGTTACCACATTTACGACAAAAATTTGAATTGACCAAGTTATTTAGAAATTTTAAGAACTGTCGTAACGAACTTTTTAGACAATTTACCTGTTAATCAATATTTTTCATGCTGGTACCAACTCGATGGAGCTCCAAGTCATTGTTCCAGACTAGTTAGTAACGAATTGGATTAAATGTTCGATGACAGGTACATAAAACGTTTGGGTCCATGGATTTGGCCTGCCAGGTCTCCTGGCTTGACCCCAATGGATTTTTACCTGTGGGGCCGTATAAAGAGTGAGGTTTATCGAACCCCGGTAACTAACAGAGAGGAACTGTTGGATAGAGTTCAAAGAGCATTTGAAGGTTTGGGCCCAAATGAAATTCGGAGTGCCACTACACACTCAGTAAATAATAGGATTCTAAAATGTTTACAAGTTAATGGGCAACATATTGAACAGTATAATTAATATTTCGTTATAAAATTAGAAAATCGCAAATATCTAAAGAACAATACATTTTGGGTATAGGAACATGATACATGGTTAGATGAGCATTTTTTTCTCTATCGAATGGTGTATTTAATTAGGTATGGTGCCATTGAAAAAAAAATGAATTTTTGCTGTTTTTGTGTGGTCGACATATGTCAATAATTTTAGAAGATTTTTAAGTGGATATTTCGATAATTTTCTTACATGATGAATAACTCCAATACCTTGTCTTACCCTTATAGAAAAATCAACATGTTATCAATCATTGTTACTGAGATATTAATTTTTATGTTATACAACTTTTCTGTCAAAATTTTCTCTTCTCAGGAAATATTAATTTTAGGTACTTATAGGAAACCTTTAACGAAATGTTCTTTAAATTAACTGCAGAATCTAAATAGCCAAATTTTCAGATCGATATCATTTTTCTTTCTCGATATACTTCTAATAGACGCCCAAAGAAAATCATCTTGTACAGGATTTCACATGAAAATCGAAAATTTTATGTTCGTGAAACGTTTAGGTTACCAGAAATTAGACTGAAATATCATAAAAAAAACGGACAAAATTACCAAAGTGATAAATTATTCCAAAGTATGGGAAAAAGATCAATTTAAAATATGGGAAAATTGGTCAAAGAAGATGATACATTTTTAATTGATAGTTATTGCTTTATAGCGGAGTCAATCTAGATTTTGAATGAAATATTCTGGAAAGGAGAATTTTATTAATGAAATGAATAGATGGGGTAGGTAGAAACTGTGAAAAAACATATTGTCCAATGCTGGTCCTGCATAACATATCTCCTTTTTTAAAACGTATTTTTTTAACCACGTTTTTTCTTCCTTTCTCTTGAATACCTCCGGTTGTGTTTATCATATGGAGAAAATAAAAGTATGGGCTTCGTCGCAATTAAATTTTTCATAAAACTCGGGTAGTAAAAGTTGTTAAGCTCCAAAAAAATAGAATGCAGAAAAATAGGAAGATTTTCTTGGCCTTAAATTCTAGGTTTTGGCGTATATTTTTCGATGATAACAAAAAAATAAATACATTTTTAATCAAAAAAGTCACTTTTTAAAATTTAATTTTTTGCATTGAAAATGCCTATAGTATCACAAGTACAGTGGTGATATAATCGAGGCAAGAATTCAAGCGATGCACGTCACATATCGATTCTATAAATAAGACAATACTGCTAAGAATCATGAAGCCCCATTAAACTGTACCTATTTCTGAAAAAAAGCTTAATAACTGGGTGTCAAGAATTAGTCTTTTTAACGTAATTAATGATTAAAAATTATGTTAGTATTAAAATTCTTTAATGAGATCACTCGTGACGTGCGTCGCTTGAATTCTTGCCTCAACTTTAGGCCTCGATTCACAGCTCTGTGCAGCAACATCCGACCGACCAAGGTATGTAGTGGTAGTAAGCTGCTCGAACATCGAACTGGGGCGGCAGAAACAGATATACAGGTGGAATAGGTAAAGCTGTATGTACTTAACAATTTCTTGGTCCATTATTAATAACAGCACATTGCTAGTATATCTTTCCATATGGAGAAGAAATTGTTATTATATCTGTACACAATTATCGTAGATATGAGTTGAAATTTTATTGAAATTGTTGGTGAAACATGATGGTTACTTAATTTATTATTTATTGCATAAAATGTTATTTCTTTACTGAGAAAAGTACTTTAAAATAACAAAAACATTATTTCTTTAACTACGCTCTTATTTTTCTAATAGTGACATCACACACAATTTTCCTACTTCATTTTTGGGCCCTTTTCAAATTTTTTTCAATGCTGGGATCTAAAAATCATGCATTTTATTTTTTATTTCAGCTAAGGATACTATTTTTTTTTTTTTTCAGAAATGTAATTAAAAATGGAAAAGTAATTAAAACGTTGAAGCATTGCAGACTTAATCTGATTTTTTCCAAAATATGCACATTAAAATTTTTCTCAATTGATATAGCGACACTCCGCCAAAATTCTTTAAAAAATGTTACAAAATATTAATTTGGAATGGAAGCAGGGAACTTTTTACATTTTAATTGTTTATAAATAAACAAATAGATATTTTACCATTTTACCCTGGAATTGCACTTTCTCCTGCTTTTATTTCGGGTGGGAGGGTTTGGGCAGCGTGATGGTGGAAGAGACTGCCGGTGGACCTTGCATAAGGAATAGCTTTTTTGCTATATAAGGGTTCTTAACAATAATTCATCATTTTTGGTGTACATACAAGGAGCAAGAAGAACATCCGCCAAGAAAAACGTATAAAGCCTAGAATGCATTATTTTCACGCAGATTGTATGACATAGGTAAGAGTTTACCTGATACAGCGTACTTACACTCAAAGTCTCGGTGAACTATGCTGCCGCCCCAAACGCTCTACTCGAGCTCCTTTTTAAACCCATACCAAGGCCCCGGTAGAGAGCCCGAAGTTCCTTTGTTAAAAATGAGGCCCTCTCGTATCATCAACAATTGTTGTCAAAACTGTCAAGCTGTTAATTTGGGCCCCAAGTAGAACGGGTACCCCCGAGGTGAAACCTTACAAAATATCCTCATTTGTTAACCTTCGGGCACCGTTATTCTCTTCGTATCTGGAGGCTCCATTTTCAGAGTTCCTCCCTGCACTATGACGCTTTTAAGTTTTGTACAGTGTAACCTTATTTATACTGAATACCCGTTCTAAAATGCCAAAAAAATTAAATGTAAAATAAAATGTGCTGCCAAAACATAGGTTAGGTAGGCCTCTTCTTCTTCTTCTTTTTAAACACTAGAAATGGATAGTCTTAAAACTATCTGGCAACGTTGTTGCTTATGTTCTCTTGACAGTATGTTTCACCTGCGCTAGAGAATATCGAGTACAGAGCGTGTTATGAATAAATTTTTTGCTGTCATGAAACCGACAACTTTGACGCGTCAGACTGGGAAATCGGAAAATAATTTTCGTCAGACAATACGAAAACTTGTTTTTGTATGTTTTAATAAATTAATACAGCGAAAATCAGCTGGTTATTAATAAATTTTCTTATAGTCGTTTTTCCGACATGTTCGAGATAGCGGACACGCCCAATGACCCACATTTATTGTCAGACAATTATTTTTTCACGTTTCAATTCACGTTTTTAAGCTATTCTACTTGGAAAAATAACAGTATCTATACATTTTTTATATGCCGTCAAAATGACATGTTTCGGAAAATCTAGCGGGAAAACTCCCCAAAAACAAAAAAAATGATAGAGGAAAATGCTGTCAGACTAGGTCCAATGAAGCCATACACGAAGTTTGGAGAGAGTATGTATCAGCAAAATTTTTCCCGACGGGCACCTTAACCATGGTGTCTCACAAGAAAAATTTGCAAAGGTCTTTTCCGATGCAATTTTCCCTCCTGAGCAATTTTTATTTAAAACATTCTTAGATTCAATGAAAAATTATTTCCAGATACTTACTGACCCTTTGGTGTACATTTCATAAATATTCAATAACATTCTAGCTTGAAGTTCCCAGAAAAGATCACCTACAGATAAACATGCACAGAAATATTGATTAAGATGCACTTTCTAAGAAGTTAACGCGCCACCAAAAAATAACCAAAAGTTTAAAGTTAACTTTTGTGTAGACCTGTCCGATTTCGATCATTTTTTTTGTGTGATAATTTTTTTTTTATTAATTACAGGACATAACAATTGCGATGTGTTTGTCCTATAAAATTCGTAACGCCCTATGAAGTTCAACAGTTACAGTAACAAGTTAAAATTCATATCGTACTCTAGCCTTACCTTTCTTAACATTCTCTTTACCGATTCATTTTATTATCTCCATTAGTACCAAAAAACACAATTTTATGGCATAACATAATTTTACTTAAAAGTAATAAATATCGAAAAAAATAATAATAGTAAATTGAATGGAAATGAACCAAATGCAAAAAAGAATGTCAATAACGAGTATTTCCGCCTCTACCATGAATAACTTCTTGGCAACGCCGATTCATACTTAAAATAGGCGACGGTATTTCATTTTGGTTCGTCCCAAATTTGGACCAACTTTCGTCTGCTAAAGTGCCCAACTAGTTAGGTTCCTTTTGTAATTTTCTACCAAGTTTATCCATTGGATTTAAGTCCATGGCCTTCCAGACAATGTTGCACAACTCGAGCATTATCCTACATTAATATAAATCATTGCCCTATATAAGAAATATATGGAACCACATGGATGTCTAGAATCTCTAGTTGTACCGTTAAGCTATAAGGCTTCCATTAATGACGACAAGTTTCGTGCGGCCGGTCAACGAATTACCTGCCCACACCATCGCAGATCCGCCCACAAATAATGTTGTAGTGGGGAAACTACCATGAGCATATTATTGATTGAGATACGTCTATTATTATTATAAAGTCAAAAACGAGACTCTTTTGTAAATAATGCAAGTTCCCTCTGGCCAGTTAACATGCTCTGTAGCAAAATATAGCCTAGCTCTCCAGTGATAAACAGTTAAAGCTGAACCTGGAGCAGTAACACTTAGTCTCAAATTACAAACTGCCTAATTCGCTGTCTAACGGTTTCCCCAATAATTTGTAGACTACTTAGTTCTCGTAGCTGCATTTGTAAACTTCGCGTCTCAAAAATTGGTCGTTAATTGGGGTTGCTTTTCGATTCATTCCTTGTCCTGGCCTGCTAACATATTTCCATCCAGCCTCTCTCTATAACTGTATCACTCGTGAAGCTAACTCCAATTTACTTTAACCAATATTAATGCTTTAGCACATTCTTCACCAGAAAGATTTCGTGTTTCACGTTCCATATTCACAAAAAAAAGAAAAAGAACACGGCTATCACCGCAATACACACACTCCTTTCAAATGCGTTTTAACGTTCACCTACGAGTTTCTTCTGCTTTCCATAACATGCTACTATCCTTCATTTCTCTAAAGTGAACTCAATAAAAACATGTTATGTTATAAAATTATGTCTTTCTGGTACTAATAAAGATAATAAAGTGAACTTGCTGATGTAACTGTTGAACTTCACAAGGTGTTACAAATTTTGTGAAAAAAAAACAAGTCGCAATTGTTACACACCGTAATCAATAAAAAAAATCACATTATTGAATAAAGAGCCTATCATACAAAAAAATATCATAATCGGACAAGTGATCTAGTAAAAAAGAACTTCAAACTTTTGGTTATTTTGTGGTAGTGCGTTAATTTCTTGGATAAGTTATTTGGTATTTTTGGGCTTTAAAACGCCCATTCCATAACCTCGAACATTGATTTGTGAACTACGCCAATGTTAGATGATAAAACACTGGTAAGTAGTTAATTCTGGAAAATTATCAAAAAAAGCCCAAACACTCAAATGCCACCTATTCGAATTTCAGCTACATCTCTAATAAAAAGTTATCAAATTTATACCAAATATCAAGAATAACAATGTTGCCGCTCATAATCCTGTTAGGCCACATGACTAATGATGCGGGGTTGACCAGAACAGGAATTGTCAAGTAATGTACTCAATTAATGTAGTGCTACACTAGAAATGATTAACCTGCAGTTCTTTGTTTATGTCCCTGCCTTATCAGGATATACAACTGAATCCATAGACTTTAATAGTTACCTTTTAACATGCCTATGCTATTTAGCAGGGAAATTGACCTATTTAGAAAATTCACTGAATGGACAGGCAATAATTTTTAAAAATTCTAATATAAAGGGTGAAATGTGATATGTCCGAAATGTTAATAACAATAATAATAAAAGTTTTTATTACAGTATAACCCGGAAAACCCTGGAAACCCACAGAGATGCGGAGAAAATATATTTTTTTGAATTTATTCTCATATCATTTAAATTTTTAGTTAAATAATGTAGGTAATATTCATAACCAATATTTTGTGCAGAAATTCTCCTAGTTTTCCTTGCCTTTCCTGGAAAATGACTGAAGAATTAAATTATTAGTTACATATTCTTCCATTTTTTTTATTGTAAATATGAACCTTAACACAAAATTCTTATTATATGAGTATAAATGAAAAGATTCAAGTTATGATAATGAAAATTTAAACTTTTAGTCGTAAAATCAAATTAAATAACAGCATTTGTAATCATCAGTCTTCTTCTCCATCCTCATTTAGTATATTGGCTAAGTTATCCAGGCTTACTTTCGTCTTCAAACTCATCTGGATCATAGCTTTCCATAACGTCGGTTAGTTTGTGTGGCAAAGGTTCTCCTTTAATTCAATCAAACTTAAATTATCCATTCTCCAATTTCCAGTCATGTCCCACTGGAGCTGGTGTTATGGGTTTAACGACATGTGCATTGTTCCATATGTAGCACTGGTGGTTTACACGGCTGATGTGGTTTCCAAGTGAGGCTTTCCAAGGAGGTATGTAGTAGACTCAATTCGACACCTTCTATATTTGGCAGAACAAATGCCATTGTGGAAGAATCGCAAATCGTACCGTAGCTTATTTATATTTGTTTATCTCTTATTAATGTACAAGCAACAGATTAATTCCTCTAGGCCAGTCAGTAACATGTGTATAATTGCAAGTGATGATCTTAACGATCTATGAATAGGCACAAATTATGAATACGTTTCCAATTTAGATTTCACTGACAACTTTCCACGACGAATAAAAAAACTGGTAGTGTCACATCTGGATAATGCATGCATATTCAACATAGCATGGCTCATTGCTGCACCTAAATCCCGAGAAATGATGGTGAGATTAATGATCCTTCGTTTGTTTCCAGTTCCTGCATCAAACAGTAACACGTTTTTAATTTCGTTGGCGTACCTTAACAACAACATAAAAACATCGCTGTCTGGTCACCTAATACTGATGAGCAAATTGTCTGGACAAAATTCAGAAGCATATAAGCAATGTAATATAATTGTACTATCCGCTTTCTCTTATGAAGAGCATTGCTCTTCTTGTATAGTATACATCACAGTTGAACCGTCTTCGCTAACAAACAATATACACTGATCATTATGTTAAGTAAAGGTTTGTACCATGAATTAGGAATCGTGATATTAGGAGCAAAGAATATAGATTTTTTTTGTAAAAAGTCATTTTCTCTGTATTGCCGCGGTTTTCCATGATTTTCCGGGATATGCTGTAATTGACAAGGGGCAAACAACTAAAACCTTAAACTATACATGGTAATACTAACAAAAAAATATGTGTCAGAAATTTCCATGGTGTGGGGTTGGGGGTATATACAGCATGTGGAAGTGGGTCAAATTTGAAGGACAAGTTTTGACCCAAACAAACAAAGGTATTAACAAGCGAAAGCGAATAAAAGCTTCCAAGAAAAGGTTTCTGAAAATAGTATATTTTTTTATATGGAGAAAAAGCGACATTTTTTACTAAAGAGCGAATGAGACACAAAAATCACTTTATTCACCATAATACGTCGAATTCTTCAAACGTCGAATATAAATTAAATAAATATTGTTATTTTTTTCTTGTAACAATTTCTCCTACATCCTTCAACCGATTCAAACATTTTTTGACAGGCTTTTTCCCATTTTGTCGAGTCGAGATAATTACTAATGTCGGTGTGGCCAATCCAACTAAAATAATTACAAGCAGCTGGCATTTCCGCTCATACCGGAAGTCGATACCAATTTGCTTATTTCAAATGGAACGCCCTATAATACATTTTAGGGTTTTCGAAAAGAGCATAAAATCGTCGAAAATATGTAGCATATCCTACACCTAAACCTAGCCGTTTCAGAGATATTTGACATTTTATAGAAAATTTGACAGGTGCAACGGTTTGCAAGAACCGTTATAACTTTCTTCGTGTAAAAGATCCTCATTTGCTTCTTGTCACGTAAAAATAACACAAGGAGAACTACGTTCTACAACTGAAATAAATTCAATAATATACCAAGTGTTCCGTTCTTCGCGTTACATTTTGTCAACTTCAAACCGTTGTTTGTTTAGATCAAATGGAACACTCTGTATTTTTTTTACGTCAAGTTGTGTAAAATTGAATTCCTTTTTTTTCTGATATTAACATTGTGGAGGTTAAAGTTACAACTTTTTGAAATATTTGCGATTTTATTAGAAATTTATGAATTGTTGTAATCATTTATCAAAATAGCCATGATTAGAAACAATCAGTCATTATCTTATGCCAAAAAATGCCAGCACGTTTAAATTACATCCACGAAGACTATTTAAATTTGTTTATTATTTATGGAGAATGTGATAAAGTAATAACAAGAACTCGATATCCACAAAAATGGAAACCGTCACCAAACACTGCAAAACGCATAATGGAAAATTTTAAAAATTATGGCTCTGTCAAGGCAAAAATGCAAAGAAGAAAGCCTGTTGTTGATGACGAAAACATTGAAATAATCATTCTGAATTATTTTCATGCATTTCCAAGGATGTCATTAAGATAAGCTGCTCTGGAATTGGGAGTATGCAAAGATTCAATTCACAGAATCTTATTAAATCATAAGTTCCACCCGTTTTAATTCCATATGGTTCAAGGATTAAAAGAAACAAATTTCCTAAGAAGACAAAATTTTTGTGAGTTTAATAAGGTCTGAGGGTCACGATTCTTATTTGGGAAATATTATATGGACAATGAAGCAAAGTTTACTAAAAATGAACTTTTTAATAGACACAATTCGCATTATTGGAGTGACTCAAATCCTCATATGTTCAGAGGGCGAAACTTTCAGGAAAGTTGGCAGTTCAATTGTTTCTAATCATGGCTATTTTGATGAAATGATTACAACAATTCATGAATTTCTAATAAAATATTTCAAAAAGTCGTAACTTTAATCCCCACAATGCTAATATCAGAATTCAATGTTACACAACTTGAAGAGAAAAATACAAGGTGTTCCATTTGACTTAAACAACTTTTCGCGGTTTGAAGTTGACAAAATGTAACGCGAAAAGCGGAACACTTGGTATGATATTATCGAATTTATTTCAGTTGTAGAACGTAGTTCTCCTTGTGTTCTTTTTACGTGACAAGAAGCAAATGAGGATCTTTTACACGAAGAAGTTATAACGGTTCTTGCAAACCGTTGCACCTGTCAAATTTTCTATAAAATGTCAAATATCTCTGAAACGGCTAGGTTTAGGTATAGGATATGCTACATATTTTCGACTATAAGCAGAAGTGCCAGCTGCTTGTAATTATTTTAGTTGGATTGGCCACACCGACATTAGTAATTATCTAAATTTTCTGATGCGTACTTTTCTCTATATCGATCGATTCAGTTCCCGGTGAGACACCCTATATAAGGAAAGTATGATGATCAAAAATTCGATTCTGAGTTTTTGATGGATTTACACGTTTTCAAGTCCTCTGAACCCAAAAAGTTGGTTTTAAAAAAAATGTCGGTCTGCCGTCTGTAATCACGCGTAGAGCCTAAACTACTGGATCGATTTTGTTCAAATTCTACATGTGTATTGTGTATGGAGACAGAAAAAAAATAGAAAATAATTTTTTTCTCTAAAATAGCTCTAACGATTTTGAAATGACATGACCAGTTCCTAATAGAAAATACCAGGGGGGGGGAGGAGTTTTAAATAGTTTCATAATTTTTAAAGGATCTAACAATTTTAATCAAATTTAACGCATGAATATTTACTTAGTAGTAGCATAAGGTAATATGACCGGTTGTACCTAAGAAATGCAGGGAGGGAGGTTGTGGGGGGATCAAATAATTTTTCCCCTAAAACGGTTCTAACGTTTTGATTAAATTTGGCACATGGACACTCCCCTAATACCAGTATGAAATGACATGACCAGTTGCTCTTAGAAAATGCAGGGAAGGAAGCTGTGGGGGGTGAGTTTTAAATAATAATAATAATAACAATACTGTCTTTATTTACCAGAATTTACAATTTACATATAAATTTAGTATGATTTATGGTATAGGCGAAGTTCACCTGTAGCAAGCGCTAGGTGCTCTACCACTTAACCTAGATTTTTTAACTAATTAATATAATTATACTAAAATACAGATTAGCAAACAAATATTAAATAAACAAATTTGAATTCTATTAATGAAAAATAATGTGACAGCTAAAATAGATGTAATATAGAAAAAAACATAACAAATAATGACAGTTTGAAAAAAAAATAGTAATATGCAGTGATATATTTAATATACTAATTTATATAATAATGAAATCTTTTTTAAATATAAGATCTTTCATTGCTTTTTTGAATTTAAAATCGTTCAGTTGCTTTAATCTATTTGGTATCGAATTATATAATTTGGTGATGGTGTAAGAAAATGATCTTTGATAGAGAGCAGAACTGTGTGGTGGTGGAGTTAACAAGGATCGATTTCTTGTGTTTAAGTTATGAACACTGCCTCTAGTTACAATTTTGTCAAAAAGATATCGAGGGGTTTTGGTGCGCAGGAGTTTATGATGAAAGCAGCAAGTGTGCAAAATACGTCTCTGATACATTGTGAGCCAATCAATATTTTGTGACTTGTAATTTCATAATTTTTTTTCTCTAAAACGGATCTAACAATTTTAATCAAAATTAACACATGAATACTGTAGCAGCATAAGGTAACATGACCAGTTGTTGCACCTAAGAAATGCAGGGAGGGAGGTCACGGGGGCAAGGAGTTAAAACAAAACATTTTAAATGTCAACAAGATTGGTTGAGAAGAAATAGAGATTTGACTATGAAAAGATTCGATGTCGGGACCAGGGTACATTAGTTCGGTCTACTCCTAAATGGGAAAGTTTGTCCGAGTTATCGCGGACCGATTTTTTTTTTTTTTGATTTGTCGAGGAATATAGGAGAAATTGTCGAATTACGAAATAATCTTTTTAAAATCGGCGCCGCCACCCTTAAAATCACAAAATTTGTCATTAGTCATGTTCTTTTGACGTTTTGAAGATAAAAATAATTACTAAATCTTCACATTATTTCATAATATACCTTGAACAAACTGGGATAAAACCGAAAAACAAATATAAGGTAGCACCCTTGTCTGGAGGGTAATAATTTATGTCTATTTATAATTCAAAAGGACGGATGTCACACTTCGGCTAAATAAAAAAACTGGGAACACTCAAAGCTCCGACGTCGAATAAAAAATAAAGGAAACCTATTTATAATTTAAGAGAGCCGAAGTGGAAATATTAAAATAATGCTAAAATCGTTAGATAATAAAATGTGGCTTTTTCTAAACAGCAGGTAGAGTTAAGGAGGCGTTTTCATCAGGAAACTCAACATAAAGCTGCAAATCGCTCTTACAATCTTACCACTGATAACCAGAAACAACAAGAACTGGCCCATATTAAATAAAATACAGATTTAATATACGTGATGTATAGTCGAGTTTATTATCAGTACTCAAAAATTTTACGACATAATTATTATCGCCGTGGGCCAAGCGGCACGCTGTCATCAAACAAGCCGACGCACATTAAAAACCAATGACTTCAGAATAGGATAGACAAAGCATGTCCTATACATTAACACATGAGTTGTTGTGTTTCCCTACTATCTCATACATTGTATTATTAAAAAAGGATGGAGATAGTTTTGTTTATGTTTTGGAACTCGTTGCCAGTGGCGTATATGTTAAAGAGGGTGATTATTTCGTATAATTAAGGTAATTCTAAAGGAGAATGGAAACCTCGAATTTCTGCGTGATTTTTTCAGGATACCCTATTTTGGGGTCGTAGAACAGGAATCTGAAATTAGTTTTGCGTGCATACGAATCGTTTGTCCAAAAAAAATTTTTGAAAATTTTTCTTATAACGTACTTTTTCATACACCTATTTATACACCAACAGCACTTATATATCTTCTTTTTCCTTATTAAGATCACAGTATGGCCTTTATAGAACAATAAACCCTTCACTTTATGGCAGAAAACTTATTTTCCTTTAATAAAAAAAAACAGATAGTTTGTAAAACATCATAAGACAGTTACTGAAAACTGTACAACTGTCAACCCGATGCGCATGCATTTACAAATTTGTGTCTAAAGTACCGACACTGACCAATATTATGAGGCGATTTTTCACATTTTCAATGTTAAACTAATATTCCTTTTGAAACCGGTATGGGTCATTCTATAGAACACCCCCCCCCCCCCTCTTCTGCCGAAAAAACAGAAATACTAAACGACGCGGATTTCGAAACGTCGACCGGCCGCGAACGTGTCTTGATTTATGTTTATAAATAATACTTTAACGCCGTCTGCCTCAGATTTAATAAGGTGCCAAGTACTATTATATATCATTTGCCCTTCAAGGCACGTTCGCGCCCGTCGACCGCAATCCGCGCGCGCGGATTTCGTAGCGTCGACGGGCGCGAACGTGTCTTGAAGGGCAAGGGATATATATGTTTATAAATAATACTTAACCCCGTCTGTTCTAGATTTAATAAGGTGCTAAGTACTATTATATATCCCTTGCCCTTCAAGACACGTTCGCGTCCATCGACGTTTCAAAATCCCTTGCTAAGCGTCGACCGGTCGCGAATGTGTTTGGAAAAATGACGTCGCATAACCAAACCCGTCGTGCCTTTAGACACCAAGCCTTAATATTGCACACATGCGCAAATAACGCATGCAAATATATGCAATCACATGACAGATGGACGTTCATCTAATACAATTTCAGCGAATAAAATTCTGATTTTTATGCAAAAGAAAGTGAGTTTTCTGCCATAACTGAAGGGTTTATTGTTCTATAAAGGCCATAGTGTGATCTTAATAAGGAAAAACGCGATATACAAGTGCTGTTGGTGTATAAATAGGTGCATGAAAAAGTGCGTGTCATAAGAAAAATTTTCTAAATTTTTTTTGGGACAAACGGTTCGTATGCACGCAAAATTAATTTCAGATTCGTGTTCTACGACCCCAAAATAGGGTATCCTGACAAAAACACGCAAAAATTCGAGATTTCCGTTCTCCTTTAGAATTACATTTTCTGTACTTCCAATATTATTGAACCGAACATTTACAATTTTGCTTATTTGTCGTTCCAACCCGAGGTTACGCTTATGAGATAATTTCACCTACCTGTGAAAAGATCGATTAACTCCAATTTTAAAGAGACATCTACATACAACACAATATTTTCCCATTGTTTATTCACAATAACAAATTCTGTCTTCAAAAACACTACAAAACCACTGTAATAACATTGTTTAACTTCGGTTTATCACAAACACTTTAATGGCGGCCAACGCCAACGAATTGTAAACAAAACGTGTTGAGAGGGATTGCGTGCGTATATACCCACGTGCCTTTAGCCAATAGACTGCTGAGTAGCAGTATTTATTTTTAAAGCAATGTAAACAAATAAATGATACACAACAAACCAAGAGGATGCTTTGTCTATCCTATTCTGAAGTCATTGTTAAAAACCTATACAGGTAAGCAAGTCAATTTGCTGTCGATATAGCACAAAGAGTAATGGTATTTTAATGAAGTCGTAAAGTTTTTGTTGCGTTTTGAGTGCTGATAATAGATGAACTCGACTATACTGGTCTGGCCGATAGCCGAGTGGGTTAAGGCGCCAGGTGGCAATTGCGATTAATCACACGGACATCGCACCACCGGGTTCGAATCCTGGCTCCGGCACTGGCACTGTCGGAGGAAATGGTTGTATGTCCGCGTTTTTTCAATGTGTAACCCCCTTCCGCACAAGCCCTGGCTTCTGGAATTGGGGGTTGTCTAATTTCTGTGGTGTTTATTTATTTTTTATACGTATATTTTACCCGAATACCTTACGCAAATGAGGATAATGTATAATTCTATGAAAAAAAAGTTTCCTATTTTGTAGAAACGGGTTTTACAACTTCTGTGCGAACATCAGTATGTAAGGTGGGCAATTAAAACTTGTGCCGATTCCTTTGACTGGACATGACAATAGTAAATGGACACCGATATAATTATAAACTAAATGAACACTGATAGTGCATGAGCGAGAAAATGTTACGCCTAATGGAGCAGTGTTACTTTTAATTAAGAGACCCCGGAACTCAATGTGCATTTTCACTAGGTACTAAAAAGTAAACCAATGACAAACGTAAAAAATACAAATATAACTAATGATAGGCATTACTAAATAAAATGGACTATCGAAGAACTATTAAATAAACCAGACAACTTATCGAATAAATTTTTTATTGGTTACTATATTTGTATGCATAAACTCATCATGATGCACTTCCCAGCGCATATACTTCATCCGTGTCATTGGAGGATGAAATGTATAATTGAAGAAAGCAAACGGTTTTGAAGGAATCATAATTAAAATACAAGTAAAAGTGCACATACAGCCGATGATTCAAGATTTCCTCACTCCAATAATCAATTTCGGCGGCCTTTGTTAACAATTTACTGGACACGTCCTGACCCACACGGACTAGCTGTTTACGACCATCAAGATAGGATTCAAAATTTTAAACAGCGATCACAGCTTAAAATTACTTGAATCCTATCTTGACGGTCGTAAACAGCTAGTCCGTGTGGGTCAGGACGTGTCCAGTAAATTGTCAATTAGGCATGGAGTACCACAGGGATCTATTTTTGGCCCTGTGCTGTTCCTGATCTATATTAACGATATAAAGACTGCCCTTAACGGTATCAACTGCCTTTTGTATGCAGATGACACAACTTTACTGGACTCAGGCCCTGACCTAGACGAACTAAAGGAGAATTGCAGTCGAACGCTGAGATGTGGTTTTCTGCCAATAAACTTAAATTAAATGAAAATAAAGAATGATTTCATCCACCAAAGATCTAAATAATCTAAACAACAACCCCGCCTTTGTAAAGTTTTTGGGAATTAATTTGGACCCTAAGCTTACATGGGATGCCCATGGCAACCTGCTAGCTGAATCTCTAGCAAGAGCCACATATGCATTACGACAGTTATCAAATAGAGTATCCACAAATATTTTAAGAACTGCTTACTATGCACTATTTCATTCTAAACTTTCATATAGTGTTCTTGCCTGGGGGCACTCGGCTAGAAGACATAGACTTTTTGGCCTACAACGAAGAGCAGTCAGGGTTGTGGAAGGAATAATCGAGCAGATGCTAAACCAATATTCATCGATCTAGAAATTTTAACTTTTCCGTCCCTATATGCATTAGAGTGTATCGATGAATTTGCTACACATAGCGAAAATCATGACTACAACACCAGAAAAAGTGATGATATATGCCTCTGATTTAAGAGATTAACTAAGTCACGCACAGGTACCACCTATTATGGACCTACATTATACAACAAATTAGAAAAAAATATAAAACAACTACCTCCGGATCGATTCAGATCTGTAGTAGCAAATGCTTTCTAATCGCTTGACGAGATAGAAATGTCATTAGAAAATATTTCTGTGTAGTATTTATATATATATATATATTGTACTATTTTCTCATTAGAAAATATTTCTGAGTAGTATTTATATATATATATATATATATATATATATATATATTGTTATTATACATGATTTGCAGGAAACAACTACTCAGCGGGCAAATACCCCGACCTGCATTGAATTACACCTTACAAATCATGAAAAATTGGTAGCCAATGTCATTTGTCTACTCCCTGACCAGACATAGACCGGTTTCGAACTTATTAGTTCTCCTCAGTATGCCATAGGTCATGGAGCAGACAAATGACAGTGGCCAACCTGCTAGTCTTATACAGACTAATGTAAATGGTGTAGTGGTGAGAGGTAAGTGAATCCTCTCATGTGGTCTAATGCTACTATACACCAGACATCATAGATGTCTCCATGGTGCATAGCGACTTGCCATTTTGCAAGTACCGAGAGCGGCGACCTTCAGCCCTTGGTGGACTTAACCTATATACTGTTATTATACATGATTTGCAGGAAACAACTACTCAGCGGGCAAATACCCCGACCTGCATTGAATTACACCTTACAAATCATGAAAAATTGGTAGCCAATGTCATTTGTCTACTCCCTGACCAGACATAGACCGGTTTCGAACTTATTAGTTCTCCTCAGTATGCCATAGGTATATATATATATATATATATATATATATATATATATGTATATATACATATATATATATATATGTATATATATATATATATATATGTATATATATATATATATATATATATATATATATATATATACAAACTTAAGTAAATGGTGTACCGGTGAGAGATAAGTGAATCCTCCCCGGTACACCATTTACTTAAGTTTGTATAAAACTAACATGTTGGCCACTGTCATTTGTCTGTTCCATGACCTATGGCAAACCGGTCTATGTCTGGTCAGGGAATTGACAAATGACATTGGCTACCAAACTTTCATGATTTGTAAGATATAATTCAATGCAGGTCGGGGTATTTGCCCGCTGAGTAGTTGTTTCCTGCAAATCATATGTAATAACATAGATATATATATATATTATAGTATTTTCAAGTCAATATTATATCGCCTTAAATATTTTAATGTGTTCAACAGTTTGTTATACTTACTTATTTGTCATGTCAATATTACATCTCCTTAAATATTTTAATGTGTTTCAATAGTTTGTTATACTTATTTTTATTTTACAATTTGACATGTGTAAACTTTTTTGTATTTTTGTATTTGACACTAATAAAGCGACTCTACTCTACTCTACATAAATATTTCATACAACCTAATTTAGAACCAAGTCACATTATAGGTTTTATTAGAACAGAATCATCTGCTAACAAATTATAATTTTCATATAGTATTAATTATTCCTAAGTATTTAAAACAGTACAATGCTTATATCTCTGTGCAAAAGATACCATCGTGGGTGTTTTTGACTAAATGATACGCCGCAACCAGATTGATCGTTTCAACTTATACAATAAGGAAAGATCATAAAGGACAAATACTCCCAAAATACTGTCGTTACCTCCTTACTTAGGGTCAGTATCAAGAAGCAGAAGAACCAAATTAATGTTTTGCAGTGGGGCTCTAGTTTTATATATTCTTTAAACATAGAGGAAAAAAGAAAATAACAAAACGTCAAATAATACCTCTTTATGGCAGCACGAAATCTTCTAGAAGAATTATTACGAGGAAATAAACACACTTGACAAGGAAGGAACTAGATTGGGTATCAAAAATGAGAGGCCGAGAGACGACATGAAAAGGAAAAACTCGTAAAAGAACGACTAAACCAAATCTTAAAAAATCTGAAGAAATATAGAAGAAACAACACGCACACGAGAAAATACATATATCACTTCTATACTAGACTAAGAAACTAGTGAAAGAAACGCAAATAAAGAACAAACAGATCACTGGAATTTGGACAAGCAGTCATTAACAGGTCAATAGTTAGAAATAATAGCCAGAACCAAAAGACATTCTGCACCTGGAATAGACAAAATAAGCAACGAACTAATGCACTACGGACCAGAAAGGCTAAAGGCGCAAACCTTAGAGATAATCACTAGAGCATGAATGGAAGTTACAACTCTACCTACGGAATAGAATACGACCATACGAATACCTCCTCCCAAAATTAACTCACTACAGAAGAATAAAACCTTGCAGCATAGAATATAGATACTACGCACAATTCCTGCTCGAACAACTAGAGAACGCACAGGAAAACTATCAGACAGCATGTACACAATCAAAAAATCTTATAAAGTAGGCCGTGAAAACCTGCATTCTACAAAATAATCTTGGAAGAAAAATGGAGCGAAGGGACAAAATTACACAGAGTTCCAACAAACTTTCAGAAGGCATTTGATATACGTCGGCCACGAAGCAATAATTAACACCCTACGCAGCAAAAAAGTACCGTACTACTTAATAAACGAGATAATTAAAGCACTGCTATTCAGTGGGTTGGGCAAATATCGGAAGCCAAATAGAAGAACAAGGGTGTCCATTATCACCCCGACTATTTATTATGGCCCTAGACCAAGCCATGCAAAGCACAACAAGGGAAACGCCAAAATTCAATGACAAAGCACTGAGAACCCAATGGTGCGCTTGTGTACGCGGGAGATCTAATCGTCACGGAAAAGGAGAAGGACATACTGAACTTCCACATCTGGACACCACTGGATTGAAAATAGGTTTCAAAAGGAGCATAATAACGATAAGAGCCCCATCAACAAAAGAGAGTCTAGTCAGCAGAGAAGAATACCAAATAGGCAACTACACCGTAAGAAGAACAAACAAACTGAAATACGGAATCTATTTCACAAACCAACTGAAATGACAGAAATAAAACGGCATATAGATTTACAAGGGCAATTCTAGTTTTCATCTAAAAAAATTAACGAATACCAAGAGAATATACAGTCCATCATATTACCAACGACGATATACGGGGTTAAAAACAACAAAAAGGTAAAAGCAAACAGAAGAAGCTTGAGAAGATCGAAAAGATACATCGTCCAATTATTAGCAAAAACAATAAGAATAAAGAAAAAAAAACGTCAACACTATTAGGAGGGAAAACAATTACAGAGAAAGGACCCAACACATTTACCAAAGAGAGCGCTAATGCTGAACAACAACAAATTAAGAATAGGACGACCACGCTACAGGTGGCTAACAACAATTGAGAGAATCATAACCAAAACTAGAGAGAACCAAACATACTGGGAACGAGCAGCAGAAAAAAGAAGGAATACCCAAACAAATCAAACCAATAAACGCATTGTCAGAACCGGAAACGGAGGAAACACGAACATTCTCAGAATAACAACTCTAGATGAAAAACAGGAACATAAACAGTCCATATTACAACACAATGCACACGAGGACTTAAGGACTTTTGACATAACATCCGCCAATGTCATTAATATTTGGTCAGACGCACCCCTACAAAATGAGTAGAACAGGGATATCTTTTACCTTGCTAAGAGTCGTCATCTATGAAAGAATACG
Source organism: Leptura quadrifasciata (assembly GCA_963675555.1). NCBI lineage: Eukaryota > Metazoa > Arthropoda > Insecta > Coleoptera > Cerambycidae > Leptura > Leptura quadrifasciata. Next base: position 29,410,228 of record OY776677.1, on the reverse strand, counting down.
TGACATTGTAGAAGAAATTTTTAAACAAAACAAACTAATTTTTTAGCACGTAACCGTTTTCAACCTTTTAAATGGAGAATAATGTGACTTTGGGATTATTTTGTTTGCATGAAGTCCATATTTTCCGTAAAATTTTTGTAGATCATGGTCACTAGGCTTTTTCCCTCTTTTGAACACACCACACGCTTCGACCCATTTCCTTGTTACATATAGATACATATAGATACCGGGTGATCTTTCTAATAGGCACCCACGAAAAAAAATGTCCATAATCAAAATTTAAAAATTTCATCATTCCGCGGAGGTAATACACTAATGCTAAAATTGGTCATTCTCCCACCTCTTTGTAGTTCGAATGGGGGGGTAACCCTGAAATCCTAAACAGAACCCACTACTTTTTATCGCAGATTCAGATTCTACGGCTTAAAATGCTTAGGATTTGCCTGAAACATTTTTTTCGATTCAAGATAGATAACGAAATATTTTTTTTCGATGTCTTCTACTGAGTACCGTTTTCATTGTAAATAATCACAATTCGTCGTCAAAAAATTTTATTCATTTGGCAAATTGCGAATAACTGAAATTCTTACCTTAAGTTTCAGGTTAAAAAAATCACCCTGTATATGGATGTATGTATAAATAATATACAGATATTAAGGTTAACGTACGCCTTTGACGTAAATTTTGTCGAGCAAATTAATTAAACAATCGGATTATAAAGGTCATAGAGCTTCCGTTACCGATAAAAATATCTAGAGTGCATCCTTATGTTACTATATACGCTTAGTGATCAAAGTGATGAACTGTGCTGTTGTTTTTTAGGTTTTCGCGGGTATTAAATGAAGTGTTGTTGTACTTCCGGGTGCTCTCCCGCGTCGATGGTCGACTCCTCCAGGAGTCACGGTTGTCTAAACGACATTTCGGCAGAATCTCATCTGCCATCTTCAGGTTCTCACTGAAAGCTGCCTCCTGCTGCTTTTCGTTGCTCGAACTGCACGCATGTTACGCTATTACACCACGAGATTACCTTGGCGTGGTCATGGACAGAAGCCTAACATGGAGACAAAACACGGACGCCATCACAGCCAAGGCCCGACGTACGAGAGCCCTCATCTACCCAATGACGGGAAATGGGAGCCGACTTAACTTGAGGAACAAGCTCACGCTTATCAAGACCCTCATCAGGCCGCAGCTGACGTACGCCTCGGTAGCGTGGGGCTACCAGGCGAAGTCCTACATGAAGAGAATCCAGGCAGTGGAGAACATCGCCCTCAGGACGGTAGTTGACGCCCCATGGTACGTGAGAACCGCAGACATCGTCAGAGACCTGGAGTACACCACGGTCACTGAAGTCATCCGGGAACGAGCGAAGAAGCTGTACGCCCAAGCCGAGGAGCATGGGAACCCGCTGATCAGACAGGCCACTGATTACGACCCCGCCGACGCCCCGAGGCACAAGCGACCGAGGGTTCAGCTACTGGACAACGGGTAAGTATAACCTTTATTTCCCGCTAACAGATCTGTTTCAGATACGCCAGGACGGACCACCACTACCAGAGACATGACGTTTTCAACCCTAACCCAACCTCCTTGCGGGCGTCGGACAACATACCGTCCGACGCCCGTTGTCCTACCTGCTCCGTGGAGACCGAAAGTGCTAAAAGAAGCACTTAAGTCTCCACACTCCCGAGCTACACAGCTCATCCTTACCTTTCCGACGATCCGGGGTAGGATATCAATTGATGTCCTACGTACCGGCAGTCAGTCCCAGCCAAAACTTCCTAAACCCAACTCGACCGATGACTACCCCCGGGGGCGACAAGCTGGCGAAGAAAGAAAACATCAAGACAAGAAGAGCGCCAGAAGAGACCTCAGCCAGCGAGGTTCAACAGCCAGGACCAGGGGAGGTCCGCAGAAAATACCACGACACATCTCACATTTGTGAGCTGGGTCTGGTAGAAGTACGCGGGCCCACCTATCACGAAGGCCGGTCCAGGTCTACAGAGATAATCTAGGTGCAAAGAGTAATAGTCCTACTCGGCCCTAGTTATCGAGACCGACATCCAGCCAATGGATATTGGCGCGCGACCACGAGATAACCGGCAAACTGCCTTATTTTAAACCCACTCTAATCTTAAGCATATTCATTTTACAATAAAACCAATAATAGTCGGTAAAATTACCTGGAAATTATATTTATAAGATATAAAAGTCATACTATAATAGCTATATTACTACTTTTGCCATTTTCTTTATTGTCTACTAGTCCATTGCCCCTCTATAATGCATTTTTTTAAATTTCAGTAATTAGTGTAATTTTCCCGAAGTCGTGACATGCTGCACTCTGCAATTGGTAGATGTGAAGTCTACCTAAAATACATAATCGAATATGTAACGAAAATGTTACGTACGCGGTTAATCTTATATGTACTTTTAATATTTAGCGTGTCCCCTAATCATTTTCTGCAGCACAATTTTGATTTTCATTACATTACGCTGTTGGATTAATCCAATTATTTCTCAAAACAAGGCAATTTAATTCCACCCTCATGTGTACAATTTTAATAAAATCACTGTCTGTTACAAAAATAACCGCAAAAAATGTTTCACATTCGACAAACGTTTTGATTACAAAAGAACTTTTACGGCAGGTAGATATTATAAAAATATTTCCATGTTCTGCATATAAAACGGAAAACATTGTTCTAAAATTCACCCCTCAGTGATGTGCACGTACATGTACAAATGGAGTATCGTACGTAGTTTTTTTATGAAATATGATTTCTATAGGATGTTGGAAAAATGGTTTTGAATGTTTATGATACGGATTTCTAATGAAAGTGGATACTCTTTATTAATTATTGTTATTTTGGAGCTAAATGACAAATCTAAATGCGTGTATTGTAACTGTAAACCAAATGTTGACTTAAAATCCAGCAGGCATGGAAATTAATAGTGTAAAGTACTCAAAGAGATAATACACATCAGTTAACGAACAAACGAAGTTTAATTTGAAAGGAATCCTGATATTCTGATATTTTTGTGCTCAAACTATATCACGGGCGCCCTCGAGGTTACACTTTTATGTATACTTTATACGGGCAAAATTGAAACTAGTCAGTGTTAAAGCACAGGACCGTGCGCACTGAACTTGATATTTTGTCCTATATATTTGGCAATGGTATCGAGATTCGAACTGTAGTTGAAACTGTCTGTGCAGGCGAGTCCGAGACTGGCAATGTAATCAGCCTGAATGAACCATCTACGACTGCACTGGTTTAAAGATAATAAAACGGACAGGCCTACTAGCATAAAAAAACTCGTAAATTGTTTCAACGGCGGACTTAGAGATGTGCTGTTTGTGACAGTGCAGTGCGTAAATACCTGTTATAATATCAAGCGTAGGAGTTTACTTAGTTATTGTTCATATTTATAAATATTTACTACTATATAAAAGGTAAAATATTTTAATTATTTACTAATTTATCATGGCTTTCTGGAGACCATTTGAAACAGAGGATAATATAATAACGCCCGAAAATCTTATCATTTTCTTATGACAGGCATTTCTATTTACCTCCGCCCATGTACAATAAAGAGATGCCGACTGTTTTTGCCGGCTTTTAGTTTTTATACGGTTTCAATTAAGTTCGTTTATACTTTACCAAACGAAATTAAACGCATATCACTATTCAGTAAAGTAAAAACTAAAATAAAGCAGTATAACCTACAAAAATCTAGATAAGAAATCCATAATCTTATTAACCCTAAACAATATAATAATAGGTTATTTTAAGTTTCCAGGTTTCGGTGCCACTATTATTATTGTTGTGATTATTATTGTTGTAATTATAATTGTGACTATAATTAGGTTTATATAATTCCATAACTTTGTAATCTTGTAATATAGTACCATCACAATATGTCGCAATAACGTTATTCGTTTAGAATTACCTATATGTGATTTATGGTGTGTGCACATGATTTATATGTGTACATGATTATATGTGTGTATGATATTACATTTTATATTCTACAATCTATATTAGATATTCTTTATTTTACAAGTGTCATATATTTTGCATTACATTTGATATCTTTATTTTGTATATTTCATATATTTTCATATTTTATAGTTATTTTAAAACTATATTCCCATGTTTCTTCTCTTTCATGCACAGTGCTTTGATGCACTTATATGAAATACCAAGTTTATTTACATGTTATTGTCATTGAATTGTATATCTTATATTTATCTGATAAATAAACTTTATTCTATTCTAATTATTGTTCAATAGTGTGATGGCTTAAAGCGTATATTAGCCAGAATTGTGTCCTGATGCATTAAACCGAGATATTTTGCACAGTTCATATGAACCCTCAATACACACAATTTATGGGGTGGTGCCCGATTTTCAGGCCCACCATCTTAAAATACGACGCCATCCTTAGTTTCGTTAAGGGTTTTTGAATTTTCTTTAAAAAATTGCTGAATATTACCCAAACGGTTAGGTTTGCAGCAAAACATGTTATTATATGTTTTATTAACAATTAAATTTGATACAATATGAGCCTTAGCAGGTTGAATATTTTGTGAGACACATCTTTTCAAATTTCAAATTCTTTATACATTTTCAACTTCTATTGGAAAATCATCAACTACCCAGTATACATTTCGATGCATCAATGTCTAAAATATATCTTAAAAGATATCATGAAAAAGATATCTAAGAGTTATTTACAATATATCTCAAAAGTATCTACAAAATACTTATCAAAACGCATATGCATAGGTATCTCTTGGGCATGTACTTTTGGTGATTATAGTGATACAGTATTTTACCATGGATCGATAATCAACTTAAGGACTCTCCAAGAATAGATATTGTATGGGAACTTACAAAAAAGACAATCTAAAGGGAACTACCCGTGTTGAGAGAGGCAAGGGAGAAAGGACAGAAGTACAAGAAAAACCACACTTCTTAAAAACTTTGTTACACCTCTTCAAAGTTCAGAAAATAAAACTGAACTGAGTGATGCAGTCGCAGCCCATGACGTACAATAGCGTAAAGAATTATACATGACGTATGGTAAATGTGTCATTTCGTTGAATAGGCATTAGATAGTGGAATTAAGACTTAGCGAGCGACTTCATCTAATTATATTTCCTTTTCAGCTTTGATGCCGCCTTCTGCTGATCCTTGTTATCATGTTCACTTTGTACATGGAAGCAGAAGATCCACGTTTGCCCCTTCAGTGATGATCCTTTTAGGTGACTCCTTGCTTCATTCCAACCGAAGTGAAGCGTATATTGTAGCTAACTGCACCTTCTCTCCAGGCCTGTCGGTAGCAGTAATTTTAATCTTTGCGTATTAACCAATTCCATAGTTTAATATAAGCTTGTAGTTTTCAAATAATTACTACTAGTGTGTGGTATCCTTCTTTAATAACAGTCATCGGTAACATGTATGTAGCTTTTGTCTCTTATGTTAAAAATTATTTCTTGGATAGTAAATACGTTTTTTTGTAGTTTTAAGCTGTGCAGTTTTGTAAATAGTAGATTCTAAAAATAATAAATATTATGTATTAGAAAACCGTGAGTTTTAAGGTGCTCTCCCCATGCAAGTGACAGCGACCGGAGTTACTCTAGTAGCCCTCCTGGTCGTTGGTCTCTGCTTGTCACGTGGTACATGTCTCGGTCTCAGGTCGCTGTCGCTTGCATCGGGAGAGCACCTTTACTGCTGCGTTTGTGAAGTCTAATCTTTTTTTTTTATACATTTATTTAACGTCGGCCTATTTCCGCTACTGAGGCCTAACACCGACGCCTGTAGACGAGCTACCCCCAACCAGGAATTTTGCCGAACTTCTTCCCTTAAGAAGAGTAGGGATCTTTTACTTGCCTAACATTTAATAGACAAGGGACCGACGGCTTTACATCCCCTCCGAAGGATGGTATATCTCCTATACAAGCCTCGCCTAAGGTTGTATAGCTTCCGCGCATACACTGATATACAAGCCGCTGGAAGATGTGTGAGGCGAGAACGCGGTTTCCGTTGGAATGGTCACCCATCCAAGTCTAATCTCTATTGGCCCGCTGGATATACCGCTTCTCCACTGGGGCTACTAAAGCCCTGCTTAAGCGGCTTGTACGGTAGTATTGTTAAAGAACGCTATAACCCCGATATACTTTTCGACGTTGTAACGAAATCCGACTTAGGAAATATTTCGTAAGAAAAGCGTGCTTCACGTAAAAACGCCGTGGAGGAGGTTTTTAATTCTTGGAAATATATTTTTGCTCTTCGGAGCGTTTTTTATGCCAAATTTTCGCTAACTCTTCGAGGAGCGTTAATTTGGTAAGTGTAGTAAATGTCGCTGCACAGGGACGTAATGTCGCCCCGACCACCCAATTTTAGAAAGTATCATAAAATTGGACTTGAACTTCCAAATTTCCAAGATTAAAAACCCTTTTACGAATCCACGTTGTCAAGCACTGCAACTCTTACGAAGTGTTGAATATGAGGACAAGTTAGTCCAACGACTATCCAAAGTATATCGGAAGTTATAGCGAAAATAGCCCTTAGCGACATGGGACCCCCATCATTTCCTAGCAGTCGGATTTGACGGGGAAATGATGAGTTTTGACGGGGTTTGCCCTAAACCGGTTCCTCAGTGATTCGGAGTCAAAAAAGTATCTATACCATGTACTCACACGTGCATGGGATTTGCCTTGCCTGAACGTAAAATTTGTTATTGCATAATACAAACGAAGTAGATACGCTTCAAGCAATTTTAAGCTCCGAGGAGCGACCAAAATTTATGTGAATTAATAAAATACGTTTATAAAGACAGGCAAGCATAAGCCCACCAAAATTTCAGTTACATGAACTGTTCCTTGAATCTTTTTGTGCATCGTTAGCTTTTCAAACTGCATATTGGATGGTAGTTGGTACCGTATGAATCGTCCCGTTCCTCACCATGTGTTGTACACGGGTCAGACCATTGTTTGTTAACATTTCCTCTGAAGAAGTTGTTGTAAAAACATAAATTTTTTAAAGATTTAATATACATTTTTTGAACTTTATATTGTCTTTTACTTGTGTTTTCTAACAAAATTTCCCTTTCAGATTTAATTTTAAGAGAGTGTTAAACAGACAGTGTTAGATTTATAGTGTTACGACGTCTTCCAATTGATACCATCAGAGCCGCAGTTAAGCATAAACGACAGTAAGTATGATTTATCCATTAATCTCCGTCTGAAACAGTCACTTGAACCCTAAAAATTTTGTGAACGTAATATTTTTATTTAGTATTTAGAAAAGGTTGAGGAAAAAGAAAATTAATTTTTTCTTTTTCCTATTTTTTTTCAATTTTTCTAAGTTTTTCGAACAAAAAATACGTCCTTCAGACTTCCATCAAAAGCATGGATCGTTCACATGGCGCCCGAACAGGGACCATGCCGTCCCCAAACCCAACAAATCCTTTCTCATTTATGGCGGAAGACTCCGAGGGGTCGACCCCAAGAGAATTTTATGAGCGAGTCACCGCACCGCTCGTCGACGACGGTTCTAGAGGGATAGAACCACAGCGACTGTTTCCGGAGGGAGATAATGTTAATTTATCAGCTTCACAGCCACAAACTGCTTCGATGGAAAGTATGTTTCTGAAAATGGCAGAGGGCTTCGTGCAGGCGATACAGAACGTGTCGACCTGTACGCCCCATGAGAGACAAAGATGTCCGAACGTGACGTTCCATGGGCTTGATCATGAAGATCCAGAAGCATTTCTGAAAATTATGGAGGAATATTTCGACAGAGCTCGCATAAGCCACGACTATGATCGCCTCCATAACGTAACCGGCCAACTCAAGGGCGAAGCTCAACGATGGTCCGAACAATTTAGGACGTTGACTACTTCGTATGCCTTATTCAAGGAAAGATTCCTTACGAGATTTAATTCTCCCGACATACAGTCACGAGCTATTGCTCAACTGTATGCCGTCAAGCAAACGTCTTTAGACGACACGGCAGTGTTTATCACAAGGAAAACCTGTCTTTTCGATCGTATTGATCCCTTTAAATCCGAAGCCATCAGAGCTCGGGTCATCATGGACCAACTGCGTCCAGAAATTAGGTCACGCTTGAGAAGCAACCTAATTTCAAACACAGAGATGTTAATAGCAGCGGCTACTAACGTCGAGCGGGATTCAGCTGACGAACAGACGTCGCTAATCCAGCTTATTGATCAACGTCTGTCCCGCGCGTCTTACTATCGAGAGCCGGGACACATCAGTCCACAAAATTCAAGTATAAGGAGCAATGGAAGCCCAACTCCGACAGCACCGAGGGTGCATTTCCGAGAGGACGTATCTCGACAGGACGGTCCAGGCAGAGCGCCTGGTCGTCCTATTTTTATGCCTAATTTATCAAGCGGATCAGTGAATCCTGACCGCAGGCAAAACAATTTTAATGGCGGATCGGGGAAATTCCGAGTACCCGACCGACCGGCTACCCCGTGCCGATACTGCACAGACACAGTGCAGTGGCACTTCCATAGTCAGTGTCCGAATAACCCTCATCTCAACAGGAGACCGGGAAACTTTCGAGGGGCCAGAGACCCAGGCCAGGGTCCATCTGCAAGATCCCCGGCACAACGGCCGAACCAAGGCGGCAGCAATGTCCATTAAACATTTCTAATACTCATGACCACTACGACGCTCCTCTACACAAGACGAAGGAAGCAATAAATTATATGAGCGAAGCGTTCCCTTTGCCTCGTATAAAAGTTCAAATTAATGAACATGCGGTCGACGCACTGATCGATTCAGGCTCGACGCGAAACGTTATCCATCCGAGGATGTTGGATAATTTTAAAAATCTCACGACACGTCGATCATTTGCTATGGCGTGCGGAGATCGAATGGTGGACTCTCTTGGAACGACAAAATTACAAGTAATAATTTCAGGCACCTCTTTTGAAATTGATTTTCAAGTAATCGAAAATTTGAACGAAACGATAATATTAGGATCACCATTCTTATATATGAACAATGTCGCATATGATTATGGCAGAAAATGCCTATATGCCGGCACAGAAGAGCGTATTACCGTCTTCTGGAATCAAGCTTCTCAGAGGGAGAGACAGCAGGCAAAGCTTCCTGAAGAGCTTGTTATAAAAGACAAATTTCTACGGCCGCTGTTCGAGGAATTTGTCGATCTGTTCACTGCGGAACCGACTCAAGCAACCACAGTGACTGTTAAACACAAAATTACAGTAAAAGACACAAAACCATTTAATATCAGACCATATCCGATGTCTCCGAGTACAAAGAAAATTATGTATGACCAAATCGAAGAGATGTTAAAAGCTGGCGTCATCGAACCTAGCACTGCCCAATATAGTTCACCACCAGTGATAATAAAACGCTCCGACAAGAAACCACGATTTTGCATCGATTATCGCCATTTGAACGAAATGACCGAAGACGAAGCTTCCGTCTTACCCAAGATACACGAAAGTATTAAAGATTTAGGCAATTCGAAGATTTTTTCTGTGTTGGATTTAAAAAGTGGATATTGGCAAATACCACTAGATGAAGCATCAAAAGATTTTTCGACTTTTACCACTCCTGATGGGGCAGCTTACAGATTTAATGTCATGCCTTTCGGACTCAAGACAGCTCCCTGTACCTTTCAGAAATTCATGGCAAAGGACGTTTTAACGGGTTACCTGCACCATTTCTGTAAAGTGTATTTAGATGATATAATCGTTTACAGCGTAAACGTGAAGGAGCATATGTCCCACTTGAGATTAGTCTTTGAAAGACTACGTCTACACAATCTGAAAGTGTCACCGGAAAAGTGTGTAATAGCGACGAATGAAATTCAATATTTAGGCCATACAATTAGAACCGATACTTCCCAACCATTAGAAAAGCATGTCTTACAAATTCAAAATTATCCCGTTCCAGCTACGAAAAAGCAGCTACAAAGTTTCCTAGGGCTTTGCAACTGGGTACGAGAATATCTACCAAATGTGGCGATGATCACGAAGCCACTAACGAAACTTCTTTCGAAGGAAAATCGTTTTCACTGGAACCATACATGCGATGAAGCATTTAGAAAATTAAAAGAATTACTATCCGGACCGCTGGAACTCCATCGGCCGGATTTTTCACGTCAATTCATTTTGCAAACAGATGCATCACTACAAGGCCTTTCGGCCGTATTATATCAATTAGGCGACAACGGCGAAAAATACATAATCTCGTATGCAAGCAACACGTTATCTCCAGCGGAGAGACGTTACCACATAAATGAGCTAGAATGCTTGGCGGTGGTGAACTATATTAAAAAGTACAAGATGTACTTAGCAGACAAACCGTTCTTGGTGAAGACGGACAACAGGGCGTTACTTTGGTTAAACAAACATAAGGACGACAAGACAAAATTTACTCGATGGTCATTACTATTGCAAGAATATGCTTTCAAAATTGAACACTGTCCAGGAAAGGAGAATTTATTAGCAGATTTTCTAAGTCGTAACCCACAAAATCAGTATGTCGAGACAGACGATGAAGAGGAAAGAATGTTCCTACCAAATTATAAGTGTCCAGAACGTATTTCTGTTTTAACACATTCAGAAATATACGAAGATATCGTACAGACTCAATTGAGTTCAAGAGATATTCAAGACAAGATCCGCCGTTGGAATGATCTATTTCAACAGGAACAACGTTCCGATGCGGATCTTATTTTTATGAAAAATTTTCACGTCCAAGACGATGTACTTTTTAAAGATTGCGATCGAAGTTTTAAATTAATAGTTCCAAAGAGGAAAATAAAGGAATTGATTTACCATTATCATGACCGAGATGAAGCATGTCATCCAGGAAGAGACGAGACTCTCAGGAAAATAGCGAAACGCTACTATTTCAATAATATGGCCAGGATCGTAGGCAAATACATAAACGACTGTCTGATATGCCAGTCTGTAAAGACAAGACAAGCCCAACCCAATGCTCCACTTAGAAGTCATGCACCACAAAATGCATTTGAAACCTTGAGCGTCGACGTAATTGGCCCGCTGCAGAGGACTAAAGACGCCGAAAACAGATATATGATTATCGTCGAAGACGTTTTCAGTAAATGGATAGAGGCAAAGGCATACATTCAGGTCGACGGCAGAACGATAGCCAAATATATCGACGAAGAAATAGTAGCAAGATTCGGAGTCCCTCGAGTCATAATATCAGACAACGGTGGTCATTTCAATTCCGAATGGTATATCACATTTTGCGAAAGGAATGGTATCGAACGATACTTAATTCCAGCATATCACCAACAGTCCAACCCCGTGGAACGACGGGTGCAGGAATGCAAGAAAATTTTAAAGACTCTTTTATTCAAAAAGCCAAACGACACTTGGGATCGCTACGTGCATCAAATGACATATATATTAAGAAATCGTAGGAACGCCGCTACAAATCAAACACCTAGCATGGTTGTGTTAGGATATGATCCAGCCGAAAGAGGCGAATGGGATTTGTATGCCTGGAGGCAAGAAAGAGCCAAGCAACAAACACTTCCACGATACGAGCGGATCAAGGAAGCCCGTCAGGCCCAACTAAATTACAAACAAAAATATGCGCCGAAAGAGGCCGTCACTCCGATCGTCTACAAAGTAGGAGACAAAGTCATGAGTAAGAGAAAAAAGAAGGTACATACCTTCACGCCGTCTTGGTCAGGCCCAACCAGAATTCTGAAGAAGTTTTCAGACGAGGTGTATCTCGTGCAAAAGGGAAATGCAACGACAAGAGTACATGTCGATGATTTGAGACCAGCCCCGCCAGAGGAACACAACTTGGAAATCGAATCTTCCGATGAAGAAAATGCTAGTCCAGGCGGAACATCACTCGATGGAAATGATTCCCCGTTCTCAGACGATTCCACAGAGCCTCTACCGCCGGAGCAAACGGTTGTACAAATCCATGCACCGCCACGAGATGCTTCCACTTCTGATTCAGAATCCAGTTCTGGAGATTCAATCATCGTTTTATAACATTTTTCAACCTAGGCTAAGTTTTAACTTAGTGCTAGGTTTATTTTATATCAAAATTTCCATACCAACTTCTTGTCGTGTCAGGCAAAAGTTGGTATTTTTTATGCATTTTTTACAAGTTATTTTCATCTGAGGAAATTGTATCCATATACAAATCTTCAAAATTCACTGCAGCAACTCTGACCGTGTCCGGCAGAGTTGGAATTTTTTATAATTTTTTCAAAGTCCTCATATGTTTACAACATATTCATCTGTGAGCAGAGTCCGACCCAAAGGGTCAAAACAAATGTTCCATTGGCACGGCATGGAAAGACGACAACTCTGACGCAGAGCGCGATTCAGACGAGTCTAGCAACTCAAGGGCGAGATGCCGCCACGTCTGCTGGAGGGGCAGATGCAACGATCCGACGGATGCAGATTCTGTCGCAGATTACTCCCCAAGAAGAGATTTTAATAAAAACTATTTCAATCAATATAAGTCAACAAAATTCAATGTTCCTATTCTCAAAGACGACGATGTGATATCGGTCGCAGATTTCTCCCAAGAAGAGAATTTTTAACTACTCGGAAACCATTTCAACCAATATAAGTCAACAAAATTCAGTGTTCCTATTCTCAAAGACGACGATATGTTATCGGTCGCAGATCCCCAGACGGGATGTAAACAAACATTTTACTAAAATTTTGTTTTATTGTTTCATATAAACCGAGCAGAACCAATGTATAGCTGGAGCAAGCAGTCCGAGGACCACCTAAGCTGTTCCAGAAGGCAGTTCGACACCGAAGGTGATCGACGAGGCATAGACACGAGGAGGAGCAGACGCAAGCCCGCATTAGTGGAAGAACACTAAGAAAGATAAGTGCGTCGAAAGTGTTTGTGTTGTGTCATCGAGAATCTGAGGATTTTCGATTTTTTCTTTTTTTATGCCATTTTTGAAACATAATGTTCAATAATTCAATCGAATGCTATGCATCGATATATGTTCAAATTATTACCATTTTAGATTTGCATCTATGTTTTGTTCAGATAGGCCGGTCTGAACGATAACCGAATACAACACATGGGAGACTACATCCAATGATCCATTTTATTTTCAATCAAACAATTTACCAAACGTTGCACAAAAAGATTCACGGAAAGGAGGGGAGTGTTAAAGAACGCTATAACCCCGATATACTTTTCGACGTTGTAACGAAATCCGACTTAGGAAATATTTCGTAAGAAAAGCGTGCTTCACGTAAAAACGCCGTGGAGGAGGTTTTTAATTCTTGGAAATATATTTTTGCTCTTCGGAGCGTTTTTTATGCCAAATTTTCGCTAACTCTTCGAGGAGCGTTAATTTGGTAAGTGTAGTAAATGTCGCTGCACAGGGACGTAATGTCGCCCCGACCACCCAATTTTAGAAAGTATCATAAAATTGGACTTGAACTTCCAAATTTCCAAGATTAAAAACCCTTTTACGAATCCACGTTGTCAAGCACTGCAACTCTTACGAAGTGTTGAATATGAGGACAAGTTAGTCCAACGACTATCCAAAGTATATCGGAAGTTATAGCGAAAATAGCCCTTAGCGACATGGGACCCCCATCATTTCCTAGCAGTCGGATTTGACGGGGAAATGATGAGTTTTGACGGGGTTTGCCCTAAACCGGTTCCTCAGTGATTCGGAGTCAAAAAAGTATCTATAACATGTACTCACACGTGCATGGGATTTGCCTTGCCTGAACGTAAAATTTGTTATTGCATAATACAAACGAAGTAGATACGCTTCAAGCAATTTTAAGCTCCGAGGAGCGACCAAAATTTATGTGAATTAATAAAATACGTTTATAAAGACAGGCAAGCATAAGCCCACCAAAATTTCAGTTACATGAACTGTTCCTTGAATCTTTTTGTGCATCGTTAGCTTTTCAAACTGCATATTGGATGGTAGTTGGTACCGTATGAATCGTCCCGTTCCTCACCATGTGTTGTACACGGGTCAGACCATTGTTTGTTAACATTTCCTCTGAAGAAGTTGTTGTAAAAACATAAATTTTTTAAAGATTTAATATACATTTTTTGAACTTTATATTGTCTTTTACTTGTGTTTTCTAACAAAATTTCCCTTTCAGATTTAATTTTAAGAGAGTGTTAAACAGACAGTGTTAGATTTATAGTGTTACGACGTCTTCCAATTGATACCATCAGAGCCGCAGTTAAGCATAAACGACAGTAAGTATGATTTATCCATTAATCTCCGTCTGAAACAGTCACTTGAACCCTAAAAATTTTGTGAACGTAATATTTTTATTTAGTATTTAGAAAAGGTTGAGGAAAAAGAAAATTAATTTTTTCTTTTTCCTATTTTTTTTCAATTTTTCTAAGTTTTTCGAACAAAAAATACGTCCTTCAGACTTCCATCAAAAGCATGGATCGTTCACAGTATTACAGGAAATGACGAATATTTACAAAATATTGAAACCGTAATATGTGTTTGTTAGGTTAGGTTAGGTTAGATGTTAGAAAATGCATGAGTTTTTATAAAAAACTGATATAGTAAAAATACAATTACTTATAATACTAATTGTTTTTTAATAATCATCACTTTCTTATTTACGTACATAAAAAGGCAAATTCCCATTGTATACAATTTTACAGGTCTATAATAATATCATTTCTGACTATATTTGCTTTGTACCTTCCCCACGCACAGGTGCATTCTTTTGTGACGTTATCTGTTCAACTTTATTTATATCGTTATTTTATCGTAATGAGTATTATTACTATCGCCGCAAAATCTCCCTTGTCTGCTAACTTTCCAATGTTTTGTTACAGAACAATAAATTTTGAGTTGGTTCAATGTGGAGTGAAACTTCACTTTCTGAGCTACAAATGACACATCTTTCATAGATGGAGATATTTTGTTCGATGATTCTAAACCCCGCCTAGGGTCGAATTAATACTACATTTGAAAGCTGATTTCATGCTACAACCACACTGCAATTTCTTAACAAAAATCATTCATTCATTTTAGCATATCAATTTTTGGCATGATATACTTTAGACCTTGCACAATATCTTTATATGTAAATATGTGCTAAAAATAATATATAAATGCTAAACTATGTTTGGAGACTATTTGTCGTATTTATTTCGACATAATTGTTATAGATACAAGCTTAGATTCAAGTAATGCAATTATTAAAATTACAAGAGAGGTTGCGATTTCTCAACAGAACGGCTTCAAAAATATTCTTTAAACGTAATTCTTATCGATTCAAGTCAATGTTTATATTTCTTATACGAGGCGCGCCAATATCCATTGGCTTGATGACGGTCTCGATAACTAGGGCCGAGTAGGACTACTACTCTTTGCTCCTAGATTATCTCTGTAGACCTGGACCGGCCTTCGTGATAGGTGGGCCCGCTTACTTCTACCAGACCCAGCCCGCAAATGCGAGATGTGTCGTGGTATTTTCTGCGGACCTCCCCTGGTCCTGGCTCTTCAACCTCGCTGGCAGAGGTCTCTTCTGGCGCTCTTCTTGTCTTGATATTTTCTTTCTTCGCCAGCTTGTCACCCCCGTGGGTAGTCATCGGTCTAGTTGGGTTTTAGGAAGTTTTGGCTGGGATTGACTGCCGGTACGTAGGACACAGTAAAGGTGTGTCCTACCCCGGATCATCGGAAAGGTAAGGATATGAGCTGTGTAGCTCGGGAGTGTGAAGACCCTAAGTGCTTTTTTAGCACTTTCGGACTCCACGGAGCAGGTAGGACAACGGGCGTTGGACGGTATGTTGTCCGACGCCCGCAAGGAGGTTGGGTTTGGGTAGAAAAACATCATGTCTCTGGTAGTGGTGGTCTGTCCTGGGGTATCTGAAACAGATCGGTTAGCGGGAAATATAAGTTATACTCACCCGTTGTCCAGAAGCTGTACCCTCGGCCGTTTGTGCCTCGGGGCGTCGGCAGGGTCGTAATCAGTGGCCTGTCTGATTAGCGGGTTCCCGTGCTCCTCTGCTTGGGCGTACAGCTTCTTCGCTCGTTCCCGGATGACTTCAGTGACCGTGGTGTACTCCAGGTCTCTGACGATGTCTGCGTTTCTCACGTACCATGGTGCGTCGACCGCCGTCCTGAGGGCGATGTTTTCCACTGCCTGGATTTTCTTCATGTAGGAGTTTGCCTGGTAACCCCACGCTACCGAGGCGTACGTCAGCTGCGGCCTGATGAGGGTTTTGATAAGCGTGAGCTTATTCCTCAGGTTGAGACGGCTACCGTTTCCCATCATCGGGTAGATGAGGGCTCTTGTGCGCCGCGCCTTGGCTGTAATAGCGTCCGTGTTCTGTCTCCACGTTAGGCTTTTGTCCATGACCACACCAAGGTATTTGACGGTGTCGTGCCATTGGATGTCCTCGCCGTTCATGGAGACGTGTCCTGTGGGAATTTCTTTCCGCACTCGTCTGAAGAGTATGGCTTGGCTTTTGTCGGCGTTGACGGCGACTTTCCACTTCGTGCACCATTCTTCCAGGAGTGTGGCCATTTCCTGGAGTTTTCTGGTTGCGTCCCTGGCTTTCCAGGATCTGGCAATTATTGCTGTGTCGTCTGCATACAGGGCCAGGGCTGTGTGGTCGGTCCTGGGGAGGTCTGAGGTGTAGATAGCGAACAGGTGCGGTGACAGCACCGAACCTTGCGGGACTCCCGCCTCCACGGTCCTGTAAGTGGAGAGTTGGTCCGAGATTTTGACCCTTAGCTGTCTGCGGTGCAGGTAGGACCTCACTAGTTTGACGAGTTCGATGGGGTAACCCATACTCATCATTTTAGCTAGGAGGCCGTCGTGCCAGACCCTGTCGAACGCTTTGGCAACATCTAGGAACAGCGCCGCGGTGACTTGCCGCTGGTTGAACCCCTTAGTAATCTCCTCGGTGAGGCGAAGTACTTGGAGTTCGGTGGAATGTCCTGTTCGGTACGCGAACTGTTCATCCGGGATGATATTCAGCTCTTCTGTCTTTTCTCTGAGCCTCTTCAAGATGACCCGTTCTGCAACCTTGCTCATGGCTGGGAGGAGGCTGATGGGCCTGTAAGAACACGGGAAAATTAGTTCTTTCCCTGGTTTAGGGATCATAATGACGTCGGCCTTTTTCCACCTGGCTGGAAAATGCCGTAACCTTAACATCGCGTTTACGATGTTGACTAGCGCCGCTACTCCTTTCCTGGGTAGCTTTTTGAGAGCGATGTTTCCTATCTTGTCACATCCCGGAGCCTTTCTCGGCTTTAGGCTCCTAAGGATTTCCTTGACTTCCTCGGGGGTAGTCGGGCGGATGTGGTCGTCATCAGGCAGGCGGTGGATCCTACGTACTCTGCGCTCGACATCGTCCACCCAGTCCTCGTCCTCGTCATCGAGCTCGTTCTCTCTACACT
This sequence comes from Leptura quadrifasciata, assembly GCA_963675555.1. Classification (NCBI taxonomy): domain Eukaryota; kingdom Metazoa; phylum Arthropoda; class Insecta; order Coleoptera; family Cerambycidae; genus Leptura; species Leptura quadrifasciata. The sequence goes on along the minus strand of OY776677.1, from coordinate 29,392,778 downwards.
GCAGTTCTAAGCTGTCGGCAAACGCCTCGGCTTTTTCCTGGTTAGTGTAGACGATCCTCCCTCGCTCTCCGTGAATCGGGGGTATAGGTTTCCTCCGGTTTCGCAGGGCACGTTGGGTATTCCACATACTTCTGTCCTGTGGATCGAGTGACTCAAGGTGGCGTTGCCACCCCTCCTGACGGTGTTCTTGGAGGGCGGCTTTCACTCTTCGGCTGAGGACGTTATACTCCCTTCTGTCGGCGGGGAGTCTCGTCCTCTGAGCCCGTCTCTTGGCGCTTCTTCTATCCCTTATCAGCTGCCTGGTGACCTCTGGTAGGTTCGCCATCGGTGCTGGGTGTCTTCTTACTTCTGTTTCTGTCGTGCTGGCCCTTATTGCTCCCAGGATCTGCTCCTCTAGGGTAATGACGGCCCTCTCAACGTCCCCCACGGTATCTAGCCTGGGAATTTGTGCAATGTACTGCTGCAGGTGCAGCCGGTACGATTCCCAGTCCGTTCGTCGCTTCGTGAAGGTAGCGTTGTCGTCACCCGCCTGTCCTCCTAGAGTTAGGAAGATCGGGTTGTGCTCGGTAGATCCCTCCGTTCTGGTGGAGATCTCCGCTTCGAGGGTCATCTCCTTTAGGATGGCTATGTCCAGTACGTCTGGCCTGTTTCTACCGTTGTCAAAGGTGGGCTGGACTGGTCCTACCACCAGCAGTTCGCCGGCGTGCTGTCCCAGGAACCGCAGCAGTTCTCGTCCTCGAGTGTTGGTTACGCCGCTGTTCCATTGCTGGGATTTGGCGTTAAAATCGCCAATTGCGACGACCTGTGTCCTAGCGGGTAGAATTGCGTCCAGATCCCCTTCGGTTAGCGTGCTGTGGGGTGGCTGGTAACATGAAACCACTTGGACGTCGCCGTTTCGTGCTGTGGACACTACTACGGCGGTGGCATTCATATTTTCTAGCTCAGGTAGTACCGTCGGATGGTGGACTATGGTCTTTTTAACGAGTAGAGCCACTCCTCTTGCGGGTCGCCGAGGTATGTTTACCCAGTCCATCCTGTACGTGTGGTATCCTGGGAAGTTGATCTCCTTGGCAGGGGTCATCTTGGTTTCCTGCAGTGCCATGACGTCTATATCGTACCTGGTCAGGAGCTCTTCGACTTCAAGTCTCCTTTGTTGCAGGCCGTTTACATTCCAGGCCGCCATCTGCAGGAATTCCGGTTTAATCTGTAAAGGCATTACGGATTAGTAAAGTTTGGCATTTGAGCAAAAAATGCACTCATCGCTGAGCACATTTGTTGCATCTGTGCTAGCACCGCTGTGAGGTTTTTGGCCTCTGGCGATGCTTGTTGTTTTGAGGCAGGGACAGTGTTCTGTCCTGCCTTGCTCTGGGCTACTTTTGCGTAGCTAGTGCCTGGCGCTACGCCGCCCTTCTTTGTTGAGGTCGTCGTCGGCCTCTGTACCGGCCTTTGAGTGGCGCTGGCTGATTGCTTGGGGTATTTTGGACACCCCTTGTAGCTGGCCGGGTGGGCCCCTTGGCAGTTCGCACACTTGGCCGGTTCGTCTGCCTTCTTCTTGCAGTCAGTCGTCCGGTGTGCCTCGCCGCACTTCACGCATTTCGGCTGCGCGGTACACCTGGATTGTCCGTGGCCGAAACGCTGGCAGCGGTGGCATTGGGATGCCGCTACCTTGGCTCTCTGTCTCTCTGTCCTTACGACTAGAGAGCAGCACCTCGTGACTTGGAGTATCTTGTCCTGGTCCTGTGGGACTAGGACAAGTACGAGTGGCACCTCCTGTTTCGTCCGTCTGGACGTCATCCGTTGCACTGCGGTAGGTGCGAAACCCTGGTCTTGGAGGTCTTCTGCCACCTCTGTACAAGTAACGCCGCTCGGGATCCCCCTGATGACTACACGTAGCAGCCGTTCCTCTGGCAGGGTGTACGTGTGGTACTCCCTTTTCTCGTTTGCGAACATCCTAGTCATCTTGCGATAATCTTCGGATGTCGCGGGCTCGATGGAGATTCCCTCCGCGGTAACTTTAGCCTTGCTAAAGTTAATGCCGGTTTCGGTTAGACGACGGCTCACCGTTGTCCATGTCTCCTTGTTCCTCAGCACTACCGGCGGTATGCGCTGGCTTCTTGTTTTTGTTTGAGGGGCCTCAGTCTCCTCTGTCCTGGCGTTTTGTCTGGGGACGTTAGCCTCCTGCTGGGGAGCTCTAGATCCCGATCTGCTTCGTCTGGATGGCTCTGGGGGGCACTTGAGGGGCTCTTCAGCCACCTTCTTTGCCGCCTTAGGGGCCTCTTCGTCGGAGTCCGTATTAGTGGCGGGTGGGTTTTTCCGCTTCCGCGTTTGCGATTCTCCTCGAATCGCACGCAGAAGTTCTTCGTGCTGGGACTTTTGCTCCCTCTGCATTAGCTCCAACCTCTCGGTGAGCTCCTCTATTTTCTTTCTGAGGGTTTCGTTTTCCTCTGTGAGACGTTTTATCGTCTCTTTATCGTCCCTTCTGTCATCCCTTGGGGTTGGGGTATCCCCTCGGGAGCTACCGCACTGGGACGTTTCGTCTTCACTGTAATCCATGCTACCGTCCTCCACGGTAACGTCGCTGTGGGTGTCCTGCAAGGGAATACCTATAATATTATTGGGAAAAGTTATGGTTAGTAACAGTAAAAATGGTGTCTCCAAGTGAGGGAGACTTTATTTATGCCACTTCACTGTGCACTTTCTTGGCTCGGTACGTCTGCACTCGGTCACCTCTCGATGCACACTGTCACTGTCTGTGGGGCTTCCACTTCGCTGTGCTCTCTGATGGCTCGGCACACGTCCGCACGCTTTCACCTCTCGATGCACACTGATATACGAGGGGATCATGTGATTCTCAAAAAGGATTAAAAATATAAAAATAATATCAGATAAATAAAGTTCTTAGATTTAAGTAAATATGACTTGAAAATTATAAAGGTGGTATAATCCAGAGACAAAAAAAACTAGACAAAAACTTTACGGCATAATTATTATCGCCGCGGGCCATGGCGCCAAGCCTGACATCAAATAACGACCCGAGGCCCGACGCAAATTAAAAACCTATGAAGGTAAGCGAGTCAATTTGCGAACAGCACTAAAAAAAAGTACCGGTATTTTAATGAGGTGGTAAAGTTTTTCTTGAGTTTCTAATGTCTCAGGATTTTCCTACTTGAACAATAATATTATAGTCCGCTAAAATGGAACAATTTTTTTTACATAATTTATATACAGGGCGATTTACCTAAACATGCGGAAAATTATTCAGTGGGTTGTCCCCACCAAAAGGAGTAAAAAAAATTAAGAAATAAAAAAATTTGGAAAAAAAATTACCTTATTTTTTGTAGAAGTGCGCCGCCTAGACTAACCAATCTGATGTAATACAGTGCAACGAAATCACTTCCTTTTTTATGTGGTATGGGTAAAAACGATTCTCGCGTATATAGGGTACCTATTGAAGGATCTTGTTCTAGTAATTCTAGAACTTCTTCGTCTACTTCAACAGGACGATTTACTACACGTTCTCTGTCGCCTGGTAAACAAAACCCAGTGTCACGAACTCGTTGCACTGCGCTTAATTTTTTTTTCTTTCATTAGGTTTGCGCCTATGGGGAAATTTTGTCCCGTATTTTCGTACAGCCCCTGCAAGACTTTCATTCATTGCACCATAGGTTAATATCATGTCGCAGTACTCTTGCGACGTGAATTCTGGCATAATCGATATTTGCGAATAGTTTAAAATTTAAGAAAAATGGGAAACGCTCTAAAGTGAACTGAACAGTGAAGGCGTGGCGCACTGACCTTAGACAACTAAGACAGCTGATATTACCTGCTAAACAAACAAGCGACACGTGTGTGAACGCATCGAGATAGCATAACTCACCCGTTCAGAAGCGTATCTTTGCAGGTTTTAATGAAAAAAAAATATAATAAATTACCTCGGATTGCTTTAAAATTTTACAGAGGCTTTCTCACATAACAGACTTGTATACCATTTTATTTTCCGCATGTTTACATAAATCACCCTGTATGAAAAAACGAAAAAAAAAAAAAAAAAAAAAAACAAACCACTAACAGCTGCCTAAAAGCTACACCAAGATGCATCGTAGGTATTTCTGCTTACATTACGATATACGATACGAATTACGATAATGGCCCCCGAGAAGACTAACAAGGCTACAAGATCTTGAATGTCACTTTTATGCATAGTTTTGCTCTAAATTACACCCTCCGCATTCATGCCACAAGGATTATAGGCATGGTTATGGGTAATAAATTAATGGTCAAGTGATGTTATTTACAGCAGGAAGTTATGTAGTAGGTAATCTGTACATTTTACACGCTTGATCGTCGACTGCGACTATGTATGCATAGAAGTCTGGTCTGAAAATGCACACTAAATAATGATAATGTAAAGCATTTGATCAATAACTTCTCAGTTGGAACATCATCGGGTTTTATTTTACATAAAGCTCATCAAGTCGTGAAATTTTGCTGTCACGTGAGAATATGCTTTATGGTGGGAGATTCCCCAGATGCTCTTGTACCGTTTATGTAGTAATGTTGTAAGAAAACATCTATTCTAGAAACTCAAATACAGTCGTCCGTATACGTCATCGTGTAAATACGCTAAATTTAATTAGAACACTTTGAAGGGTGTCTTTGATTACTAATTGAATTAGTTTGATTGCATAAGATACATTAAAATAGATACAGAAGACTAAGGCCAATGCTGTCATACAAGTATTGACGTCATTTTTGTCCCATCGTATTTAACGTAAGACTTCAATTATTGTTGTTTGAATATTTCTATATACAGGGTGTTTGTATGTTATAATAAAAATGGAGAGCTCACGCTCCAAAATTCCTATGAAAATTAAAATCTGTGGTGGGTTTAAAAGTGAAATTGTCCTGGAAAAAGGGAGCGTTAAGTGTGCATTTTGTCAAGAGACGTAATGACCAAAATCTATCACAGGTGCTAACTATTAATATACACATATTATTATTTCTCAAACTTCTTTTTGTTTCCACAGAACACTTTTTTATTTGCAGTGTGGTTTTGTTGACAGAATGCTTGCTTAGAATCTAGTTCTATTCAATTCCATGACACGTTTTCTTTTTAATTATTATTCACCAACAAACTTGTGTATTTGCGTTAATATCAAACCAAAATGGCTCTAAAAAAATCAAGTAGGTAGTCTCTAAGCAATCCTACTTAAAATCGCCTCCGGAATCCAAAAATGTAAGAATATACAGGGTTTTTCATTTAAAATTTCAAAGTTGGGGTTATTTCCGAGGAAATCAGAAGTGATAGAAAAATGTCAAATAATGGAAAATTGGCATCTTCTGGTATATATTGCTTCTGCCAAGTTTGAGTCACATACCTTGGAAACTAGAAACCATATCCTTGTCTAATGATTCCGCTGACACTGTTAAAGAATACGATAAAACCCTCGGTGTACTTTTCGAAACTGTAACAAAATCCGCATGAAAAGCGTGCTTCACGTAAAAGTATCGTGGAAGAGATTTTTAATATTTTTAATCATATTTTCGCTCTATGGAACGTTTTTATGCCAAAATTTCAATAACTCATCAAGGAGCGTCATTTTAGAAAGTGTAGTAAATGTCGCTGCACAGGGACGTAATGTCGCCCCGACCACCAAAATTTAGAAACGGAAATTTCAAAATTAAAAACCCTTTTACGAATCCACGTCGTTAAGGACTGCAACTCATGCGTGGTATTAAATATGAGGACAAGTTAATCCAGCTTCTATTCAAAGTACATCGTGAGTTTTAGCGAAAATAGCCCTTAGCGACATGGGACCCCCATCATTTCCTAGCAGTCGATTTTGACGGGAAAATGATGGGTTTTAACAGGATTTGCCCTAAACCGGTTCCTCAGTGATTCGGTGTCAGAAAAGTATCTTTACCATGTACTCATATGTGCATGGGACCGCCTTGCCTGAACGTATGATATTGTAATTGCAAAATATAATTCAAAGTCGTTGCGATTCAAGCATTTTTAAGCTCCGAGGAGCGACCAAAATTGGTATTGAACTAAAAATACGTGAATAGACAGGCAAGCAAAACCCCACCAAAAATTTATAAACATTGAACTTTTCTTGAATCTTTTTGTGTAATCGTTAGCTCAAAAACCGCATATTGGATGGTAGTTGGTACATTATAAATCGTTCCGTTCCTCACCATGTGTTGTACACGGGCCAGACTATAGTTTGTCAAAAACATTTTTCTTGAAGTTGTTGTAAAACATGAATTTTTAAAGAGATTTAATATATATTTTTGAACTTTTATTGTCTTTTACTTGTGTTTTCAAAATTCCCTTTCAGGTATAATTTTAAGAAAGTGTTAGTACTTACTGTGTTAGACTTATAAGATAAGATAAGATCATTTATTTCACCAAGTTACAATAGAATTTTTGGCAAGTCTAGAGCCCAATAGAGCAGTATAACAAAACACTATAAAACATGAAAATATAAACATAAATCATTGTAAAATATTTGGACAAACAATTAGAAATACATAAGGATAAAGTATTTCCAATATACAATTATACATTATAAAATACAAGGAACAAAAAAGATGGAGCAATTTCATAGAATATATCGACTATAACACACTAAACAAGTTGGAACAATAGTAAAAAAAAAACAATATGTTACATTAAATGTTAATTCGTGTGTTTAAAAATTCTTCAGTAGAATAGAAACAATTGTTTAAAATGTGTTTTTTTATTGTATATTTGAAACTATTAAAATTAAGAGATTTTATGTTATTAGGAAGGTGATTGTATAACTGAAAGTTTAGAGAGTTCTTTTGTGACTTAGTTAAACGAAAACGAGGCTGTCTGAGTTGATTAGCAGACCTGGTGCTATACGGATGAAAATCAGAGTTTGAAGAAAATGAGTTTATATTTTTATGAATTTCTTGTAACGTAACATAAATATAAAGAGATGGAACTGGCATTATACCCAGGCCTTTGAATATCGGTAGACAATGATCCCTCCAGCCCGCATTAACAATTAATCTGACTGCTTTCTTCTGCAAACGAAAGATTTTAACTGCATGAGCAGAACCACCCCAAAGAAGAATTGCATAATTAATGTGAGCGTGGAATACCGAAAAATAACAAGCTTTTAAAGTTTTAATACATAGTTGATTTTTTAGTCTACGTAGCATGAATATAGAACTTGCTAATTTGTGTGATAGTTGCTCTACATGTTTATACCAACTGAGAGTGTCGTCTAAAACAATTCCAAGGATTTTAACACTGTTACCTTTAATAAGCGAATTATTTGTAGACAAAACAAGTTTCTGTGTTTTGTCTTCATTTAATTTTAATTTATTTGAAGAAAACCAAGCAGCCGCTTGTTTGATTGAACTAATGCTGTCATCTGTTAAATCATGACTGTTTAAATTAAAGTCAATAATAGACGTATCATCGGCATAAGCTATGCACTGTTTAGGTGACATGAAGTGAAAAAGTCATTAACATATAATATAAAAAGTAATGGCCTCAAGACAGAGCCTTGAGGCACTCCATGCTTAACCGAAAGTAACTCAGAATTTACATTGGCCACAGAGACGCACTGTTGCCTGTACTTCAGATAAGAGGAGAAGAGATTTAATGGCAGACCTCTAATACCATAGAAACTCAACTTTTCCAAAAGAATAACGTGTGAGACACAGTCAAAGGCCTTGGAGAGATCGCATAAGCTGATGGCCACATGCTCTCTCTTTTCAAGACCTCCGATTATGTCACTCACTAAATTAAAAACAGCCATGGTGGTGGAACATTTGCTCCTAAAACCAAACTGCCGGCAATTTAAAGTCTTATTACGATCTAAGTAACTCACAAGCCTTTTTTTAAGAATGATTTCTATAATTTTCCCAAAAATGGGGATGATAGAAATGGGACGGTAGTGTTACGACGTCCAATAGATACCATCAGAGAAGCAGTTAAGCAAAAACGAACAGTAAGTATAAATTTTGTATTATTCTCCGTCTGAAACAGTCGTTTTGAACCCTTATTTTGTGAACGTTAACATTCATTTTTGATAAATATAGTAAAAGTCCTTCAGACGCAAAAGATGGATCGTTCACAACACCTCCGGCATGAATTTTGTAATTAATTCGCCTGCATGTTTTATTGTAATTTTGATTGCTGCTTTAAAAAAATAATAAAATACAAGATACTGTTATTGTAAAACTTAAAAGCCGATTTGTTAAAGTTCTCGAAACGAGTTTTCTTGTATTAGGTATTCCGCTTTTTATTTTATTTTGTAGTTAGTACTTTCAATTCTGTTAACAAATGGACGAATCTTTTTTGGAGACGACACATGTACATATTCGATCATTATTACCAAAATTTAACTCTATAAAAAGATTTATTTTAGATAAAAAATAAATATCACTTATTTGCACTAAGTGAAACCTGATGGCTACATTCTTCTATTTTAAATTATCTGTGCACATTAATAACTATACTCTAATTCGCAAGGATAGGAAAACTAGAGGTGGTGATGTGGCATTTTATCTCAACAATTCCTATAAATTTGTCCTTACTGATACTAGTGATAATATTGAGCAATTTCTGTCTCTATAAGTAATAACTGTGCTATAACTGTGATGCCCTCAAAAATTCTGTAATTATACCAATACCTAAATCAACTGACGGGGAGGAATTTAGGCCTATTTCTCTTATGTCATGCACCCTCAAAACCCTAGAGAGAATGATCAAATATCGACTTGAATGGTGGTTGGAAAAATACAAATTAATCCCTGAATGTCAGTATGGGTTTCGAAGAGGAAAAGGTACAACTGAGTGTATTTCGCAATTGGTAATAGATATACAATTGAACTTCTCAAAAAACGACTATTTGATGGATCTTGACATTTCAGCTGCCTACGATCATGTAAATCTTCGCCTGCTTCATGAAAAACTATTAACCCTAAAAATTCCGTTGAACATTGCCACAAACATCACAAATTTATTCTTTAATCGTACAGTTTTTGTAAGAACTACTAATGGGATAATAGGCCCCCGAATGGTGGACATTGGGATACCGCAGGGATCTGTTCTTAGCCCCCTCCTTTTTAATATATATACCCAAGATTTTCATAGAATTATGGACAATAGAATTAGCGTTTTACAATATGCTGACGATTTTTGTATTTATGGGACCAATAAAAGTTATGCTCAAGGCATTGTAGATTTAAATTATGCAATGTACTGTTCCACGAACTTTATCCTTAACCTAGGTCTTGACATATCGGCTAATAAATCTGCTGTCGTTATTTACACTAGACACAGACTATCCAAAACAACTAATTTGTGATTGGCAAATATTACAATACCGGTCCTACCATATTATAAATATTTGGAGGTTAACTTAGACACCAAATTAAATTGGAATGCGCATATATCCGAATGTCTGATTAAGGCAGAGAAAAGTCTCAATATCTTAAAAGTTACTTGCAAACAAAATTGGGGCGCCGATCACAAAATCGCTCTTCTTTTCTATAGATCTTATGTTAGATCTATACTGGAATATGGCAGCATATTCTATGATTCGGCTACACACTCAAGGCTCATTAAATTGGATAGATTACAATATAAGGCTTTACGAATTGTACTAGGATCTTCTAAATCGACACCTACCTGTGCCCTATTGGCTGAATGTAATGAGCCTCCACTTCATTTGAGGAGAAGATATTTAGCCCATAAGTTTGTATTGAAAAATTTAAGCATTTCCAATAACAGTATATGCACCAAATTAGCTACTCTTGCCTCCCTTAGTCTCACAATACCATATTGGCAAAATAAAAAAACTCCTATTTTGGCTGAGGTTTTTGCTGATATTCCAAATCACAGCTCTATAACCGAAGAAGAGACTCTTCCATTCTGTCAGACTGGTTATGATGTTTTGCTCTGCAAACCCAAATATGAAAATTCGACAAGTAACAACCAACTGCTCCAAGAAGTCACATCTAAATACTCCAACTCCCATAAAATATTCACTGATGGATCCAAGTCTAGGAATGCTGTTGGTTGTGCCTTTCTCATTAAGAACATCGGAATATCCTTTAGATATAAGCTAAATCCAAATTGTTCCATATTTACGGCTGAATCCTTGGCTATTGATAAAGGACTAGATTGGGCAATAGAAAATTGTAACTCTTTCGAGACAATTCTTGTTATGTCAGACTCTCAATCTGTGCTAGCTGCCATTTCAAACCCGACCAAACATATTATGAAGTATAAAGTAATAACTAACATTTTGGATAAAGTTATAGAGCTAAAAATATTAAACAAAGAAGTTGTTTTTATTTGGGTTAAGGGACACTCTGGAATAGTTGGGAATGAAACTGTTGACCTAGTAGCTAAAACGGCTAAAGGACCGGCAATTGAGTACTTGCCATATTATGATCTAATTACCAACGCTAAAATGGACATGAGGAAAAAATGGGAAGAAGAATGGCTCCAGATGGCCCAAACACATAACTATCAATATTGTAAAGTATATAACCGCCTCCCTTCTAAACCAACTTATAAGAAATTTCCGTATAACAGACAGATGTTCGTAACATATGTTCGGTGCTTGGTTGGTCATGGTGCCTTCAACTATCTATTATACAAAATGAAAATTGTTGATAGCCCGCTATGTGAATGTAAGTGCACGAATAATATTACAGCCATAAATTTTCTGGCAAAGAAACTGGTGGAGAATGGCATTCCTCTACCATTAAATAGTACGTCATTATTATATACAGTAACAAGAAATCAAACATTTAAAGAAATATTTTGGGAATACATCAGGTTGTGCCGTGTCAGAATATAGGTGTAGTCGTGTTTTCCTCTGTTTTATCCTTTGTCGTTTCATACCCCTCTTACCGTTGCCTATTCTGTGTTGAATTTTAAAGGAAGTTGTCATGAAGGGCACCTTGACGTTAAACGTGTGTCCCTGTCTACAATCCCTGAGTAGTAAATAATGTCTGTCATTGGTTTTTGTATCAGGTTAGTGATTGCAAGTAGGTTAGATTCAGAACTATATATAATAATAAATATCGTGGCTGAATGGAGACAACCAAAGCCAGAAGATGAAAATATATATATATATATTATATTTTACAGATTAATTGGAGGAGGCACTATCAATCTCTATGCAATATGGAGATAAACTCAGTATTTTACATCAATATTTGAATCACTCGAATTTCATCAAATTGCCAATGAACCCATTCATCTTATCTCTAATAATCTATCTACCATTACTTGATGATGTATTATGCAATGATCTGAAATCTGTCTCATCTCTAAAAGCAGGAATTTGGATATATATATTTGATCATGAAAATATTTACGAGTAGCACTAAATTTAAATCAAATTACATAACTTATAGAGATTTTAAGTATTTTGATGAACATGCATTTTATACCGACTTACAAGAGCTTCCCCTACAAGATATGTTTTACATGAATGATATTGATGCTAAAGTAATTCATTTAACAATACACTTATTAAATCTGATAACTAAAGCTGTTGATGGAGCAAAGGGATAAGGTCAAATCTGAATATAAGAGAAATCCCTCACTTGCAAAATGCAACTCTTATAAACAAGTTCCAAATGCTACAAACCACGCCCAAATCTCTGAAAAACGTGCTTATTTTAATCATATTGCTAGAAACAATGATTCTAAAAAGCTCTGGGCTGAGCTTAAGTCACTAAATATTACGTCCAGTAATAAATCACAAATACCTAGCAATTTACTAGACCAGGATTCCCACCACATTCTTAGAACTCAAATTCATAACTTTTCATGACTTTCCATGACCAGAAAAAAAATCCATGACCAACCAAAGTATCTTGAATTCACTTCATTTTTATCGTCATTGAAAAAACGGACTACTAGGTCCATTTGTGCTCGTTGGGTAGTCTTATTTAATGCCTCGTCAAAGGAAATCTCCAAATATGTGGCATTTTAAAAATTTTCTAAAAGAATATCACTAAACTAGGTTGCTAAACTAAATACACAAGAATATGATATTTTAGTAGACGTAAGTGTCATATTTTGTGCTATAGCAGAGTCTGGAAACATCTTCTTGAAAAGAGGTATACTTTTGTTGCAACAACAACAAAATGATTTTCTACAACATGCAATGTCCATAATATCTCTGCTTCAATAGTATTTCTATTAGGTTAGGTGTAACTCCAGAATTATTAATATTTACGGCAACTTCTTTGAGACTGATTCTGCTATCTTCAGATCGAGTGATCTACAATTTTAGCAACAGGCCCATCCTTTGCTGTAGATTTATTAATGACAATATTATTTATTTTTTGGTTATTTTTTATTAATGTACAATTTTTTTAATGACTGGGAGTTTTAAGGTATCTTTTTATCGCTGCGCATCCCATATTACTAAGGCTTCGTTGTTTATTGCAAATTTTACAAAAAAATCGAGTGTTATTAGACAAACCCGGTGCTATAGGATCAGCAATATCTGGATTTAAAGTTTTATCATGCCATGAGGCTTTTTTAATTCCAACCTAACCTAAACATTAAAAGATATCTATTTAGTATTTATATTCCTTTACATTATAAAAGCTTTAATTTGCCTTGCATTAAAACACATTGCGTCAGTTTATTTTTATTAAAACACACCGCTTATGTTTTTTAAAAATACACTATTTACTTTTCCTGACAGACACCTCCAATCTTCTTAGCTTTTGCTCTCCGCTTTTTTCTCCCTACCACTTCTAGGGATACTTCTTAACTAGTAAATGTAATTATTAATGAAATAAATACTAAGTATTAATTGTTATGCTTATGCTATATAATTTCACTAGACATAAAATTTTAAAATAAATTAAATTATTTGCAATCCACGAGCAGCATAAAAAAATAAACAAACATGCTGAGGAATTACTAAAAATCAAGACTTTTAGGATTTTTAGATGAAAAATCAAGACAATTTGTCTGTTTTCACTAAAAATCCGTGACTTCCAGGTCGAGATTTTAAATCTATGACTTCTAATGTTTCCAGGTTTGGCGGGAACCTACAGAGTTCTGATACTATCAATAATTATTTTATAGATAGTATCCCTCAAAATAAAATCACTAATTCAGAGTTCAATTTCCGCTTAGTTTCCACTCAACTTATTCAAAGAGTTCTTTGTAGCTTAAAAAATTCTACATCCGGATCTGACTCGTTAAGCATGTATTTTATTAAATTGTGTTGTCCGTACTCACTAAACATCTTAACTCATATTATTAATAGTTTGTTTGTTGAATGTAAGTTTCCCTCTGCATGGAAAGTTGCTCTAATAACTCAGATCCCGAAAAAAAAATATATATCCAAAGGCATTTTCAGACTTGAAATCTATTAGTATTCTTGCAGGATTGTCAAAGTTCGCAGAAAAAATAATTGAGATCCAGCTTAGGGAACACGTTGATACTTTTAACAACTGCCAGCAATCCAGTCAGGTTTTAGAGCTGGTTATAGTTGCTCTACAGCTTTAATGAATATAAAGGATGATGTTGTTGAGGCCACCGATCAAGGTAAATGTACTATTTTGATATTACTAGATTTTAATAAGGCGTTCTACGTCATTGATCACGAACTGCTCTTAGAAATTTTAAAATTATGTGGCGTTAATAATATAGGTTGTAAATTGCTCAAGTCATATCCTGATGGACGCTCACAAATGGTAAGAATATCCGATAAACTTTCCCAGTCAAGGGCGATCAATAAAGGTGCTCCACAAGGGTCTATTTTAGGCCCCCGGGTGTTCACAATTTACACATCTCAATTTGTAAATTTTGTTAAATCCTGTTCGGTTTATATGCATGCAGACGATACCCAAATTTACTATTCTTTTTATGCTAAGAATTATGAAGCTGTTTAACGGACATTTTCTTGCAGCATTCACTTGTTTTAAATCGGCTAAAATCAGCTATGCTTTTATTCGGTGAGAAGCCCGATTGTGATAATTTGAAAAATCTAATTAATATTGAAATAAATGGATGTCCTTTAGAATATTCGTAACATGCCCGAAATTTAGGATTAATTTTACACACAAGTTTAAGGTCTAGAGAACAGTTTTGTAAAATACAAAAAGCTTACTCCGCCCTAAGGTTTCTTTATCGATACAGAAGTTACTTAAGTAAATACTAAAAAGGCACTTTGTGAAACATTGGAATTGTCGCAGTTCACATACTGTGCCCCGGTTTATGGCCCTTGTTTAGACAGGGATTGTAGCAGACATACATAGCGCGTGCAAAAGTCATGTATTCGATTTATCTATGGTATACGTAAATATGAACATGTTTCGCATAAGTTACCTGAACCCATGTGACTGAACATGCAAGATCGGAGAAACTTTTATTCAGCTTGTATCTTTCACAAGATTATCACAATGAAGGCTCCTTCTTATCTCTACAATAAAATAATGTTCATAATTTCAATGTCAGGTCCAAAGGTTTACTTAGTCCACCTATAGTACGGTGTAATTAGACCCAAACCTCAACATCCAAAGTAAAAGTTTCCCTCCAACTCCAAATTGCTCTATACAGTCCACATATTATTTGGTAAAAAATTCACCATTTTAAGCGTCGGGTTTAGAAAACTATGCGGTTTAGCGCGAAAAGTGCCATATACAAAAATAATGTACATTAAATTGGTGGTACAAAAAAATGGTTCTGTGCATAATCTTGCTAAAGTGAACGGTTCCAGAGTTACGGAGGGTTTAAAAGTAGAAATTTTTCGTAATTTTTAGATTTTTTGGAAAAAATATGACATCACTAAAAACAATATTTTTTATACAGGATTGTGCTTTGTAAAAGCAAATTGCGACTTTAGTGGCCGGTGGTATGTTAGTTATAAGCCCTTGAAGGAACGACAACCTAACCACCTTCTCAAGGGGCGCTACTTTTTAAGGGAAAAGAGGCCTCCACAGTTCCAGAGTAAAATGAGTACACAGTGTTCAAGGTCAACGGGGTGAATGACACACGCGAGACAGGATGTAACTCGTCTAGACCATATCCGGTGGAAAGGTCAATGACATGCGAGAAAAAAATCACACGCGTATATTAGAAATAATAACGGCTAGAAATAATTCTGTGTCATGTTAAATAACACCCCTCTGTATATATATATGATTTTCAACTAATAGATAGGTAATGCTAAAATCATGGCTGCTATATATTAAAAAACAACTTGCTCAGGTACTAAATGATGCCTCTTGTATATACAGTTTTCAATCCATAAGTAATATTCAAGAAATTAACAATGCAAGAAATAATTTTGTGTCATGCTAAATAACACCCCTCTGTATATATGGTTGTCAACTAATAGTCAGGTAATGCTAAAATAATGGCTTCTGTATATTAAAAAACAACTTGCTCAGGTACTAAATGATGTCTCTTTTATACACCGTTTTCAATCCATAAGTAATGTTCAAGAAGAAAGAAGAAATTAACAGTGCATTTTTAAGCCACTGCATAGACCAAAGTTTATTTTTTTTGTTTCCTATAACTTGCTGGAAAACATCCAGCAAAGCTATGGGAAGATGCAAAAAACGTAATTCGCATGAGATGATGTCATTCTTTCTATGGCGTCAAAGCTAAAATGAACTTATTACCAGAGAGGCACAATGTAATTTTACCATTCCGAACCGTAGTTGAATTCTGCACATCTTATACTACTGGCGCCATAGTTAAATATTCAAGACAAAAATGTTCATTGTGAAACAAAGTTAATTCTCTTTCAATAATGTAGAAAGAAAATCAAAGCAGCTGGTACCTGTGCATGTGTGCTGAAGACAGAAAATAAGTGTAATAAAATGAGACATTTGTCTGGTAGATAGCCGAGTGGGTTAAGGCGCGAGGTGGCAATCGCGATTAATCACACGGACATCGCACCACCGGGTTTGAATCCTGGCTCCGGCACTGGCATTGTCGGAGGAAATGGTTGTATGTCCGCGTTTTTCAATGTGTAACCCCCTTCCGCACAAGCCTCTGGCTTCTGGAATTGGGGGTTGTCTAATTTCTGTGGTGTTTATTTATTATTATTTAAAAACGGACTTGAAAATGGCCGGGTAGTTAATTGCAGCACTGTGTTTATATGATATAGAAAGAAAATCAAAGCATCTGATACCTGTGTATTTGTGTTATAGACAAAAAATAAGTATAATAGAGTTAGACATGTGAAGTACTTTAGAAATGCAGTGCCTATGCTTGATATTTTCCCAAACAACATACAGTGTGCCACAGGCTTTAGGGAACAGCGAATAATGTGATAAATACAGTGTACACGAAAAAGTTCTTTGGATTACGGAGGTGTTATAAAGATTTTCAGTGTGATAAATACAATGTGTACGAAAAAATTCTTTGGATTACGGAGTGTTAAAAATATCTTTCTTTGTATTGGCGGCCGCGCTTGGGTTCTCGGTCCCAGTATTTTGACGCTTCTAACCCTCTGTGGTGCCTCTTAGCCTCTTTTGGACTACAATACGATTGTACAATATTACTGTTTAATGAAATTGTTTAGTTATTTCTGTATAATTTTAGTTTACCAAAAGATCTAAAAAATAAGAAAAATTTCTACCTTTCAATCCTCCGTAACTCTGGAACCGTTCACTTTAGCAAGATTATGCACAGGACCATTTTTGTTCGCAATTTAATGTACATTATTTTTGTATATGGCACTTTTCACGCTAAACCGCATAGTTTTCTAAATATTTAAGAAAAACTGATAAAAACTACTAATTTCCTTTTTACCAAAAAATATGTGGACTGTATAGAGCAATTTGGAGTTGGAGGGAAACTTTTACTTTGGATGTTGAGGTTAGGCCGTTTTTTGGACTAATTACACCGTACTACTATGCATAGAACTTCGTTCTATGAGAGAGGTTTCAGATAATTGCATTTACAAATAATTATATAACCAGGTCTCACTTAGTGTCAAAGAGTTTAGCGTTGCAAAATATAAAAGATATTTTAAAGCTACTTTACTAGGTTAGTCAGAATAGTTTTATGTGCCTATTTATTTTATTTTCTTGTTTATTTATTACTCATGCATATAATGTTTTAGTTTGTTCTATACTACTTTACACTTATTGTAAATTTACTTTACGTGTAATTTTTCATTTTTAATGTATATCGAGGATTAAGTGGTTGAACACATTTATTGTGAACTTCCCCTTGAGATTTCCTAAAATATATCACTCTGGCATATGTTCTCTTTTCTCTATGTAGAATGTAACTGGAAATAAAGGCATTTACTATTATTATATGCACAAAATTTTAAATTGTTTATTATATTTTTTTTAAAGCAATGGCTACAGACTTTTCGATAATTGTTCTACCAAAATATTTACTTTGTAACAATCGTTCAGTGTCAATATCTGGAAAATTTTGGATAACGTCCTGTTTCCCAGGACAATTTTTGTTCAACTTCACACAAATACAATTGAGCTATTAAATAAAATCGGCAGCAGCTTTTACTTTCAAAACCCTCACAGAGTGACACATTTTACTCATCCAGGCTGTGCCTATAAATATGCGATTTACAAGTACAAAATCATTGTCCACGCCCTGTACATTCTGAGCAGTTGCAACACGTTGCTCATATTTATTAAAATTGGCACCAATTTATTGTCGCGAAAGAAGTGTGTAATCACCACAAACGATGGTAATTCCTAAAGAGATTTTAGGATCTTGTAAAAAACCGTAACTACAATTGTTTTTAAATCCACGAATCTTCATTACGTGGGTCTCTTTGTTCAGCCGGCTAACAGCAGTAATCTCCTAATTCCAGTGCACAACTACAAGTGAGAATTTACTTTAAAACGGGAAATGTGCAGTCCCATTGTCCACTCTCGTCTAATTTTTCACATCCGATTAAACTTTACTCTAGACACCCATTCAACTATATGCTCTGTCAAATGGATGGTCCAACTTAGTTCAACGAATACAATCAATCCAAAGACAGACGCCTCGAGTTATCTATAACCTATTCATTTCGATATGAACTTTTTCTTCAAATATGAATCAGCCGTAGCGCAGCATTAAAAATGGCTTATGTTATATTGAAATGGAGCTGTAATCGATCAATCATAGTTTGTTTCATTTTGACATATTCCACCAGTTCACTTTCCAATACATTTTTCTTTAAAACATGTAAAAAAAACTTTAAATGATATAGAGGCCGTTGAAAGGCATTACTTTAATACGTATTGATCACCTTTGCTTCGGAGGGATCAGAGAGGGAAAGTCCACGTGTGTTCACAGACAAAAATAGTATATTTAGATCGGTCATTTTTGTGGTAATATAGACAGGTACCGTGCAGTTGTTCCTAGTTGGTTATGGTAATCTATCAAAGTAAAGACACCGGGAGGGCTCTGTTAAAAATTCTCATGTAAATCCCAATGAAAATAAACTATTTATATGGAACTATATTATTATACAGTTAGTTCTTTAATCTCTTTCTAAATTCTTCATACACAGATGACATCATATCTTCATTTATGAATTTATGGTTGCTTTTACAATGTTTTGCTTTAATAAATCTACGACGGTTTCGAAGTCGTTTGAGTATACTTTCTATTTTAAATATCCCGAACTATTTGGAAGAGCATTACATTTTGAAGAAACGTGGACATAGCACCATTTCCCCCGACATTTCCATCAGTCAGATCGAACTACAAAAATAAGATATTCCTATGAACCACTTACTCATATACATATGGATGGATCTTTAAAAATATTTAGCGCAGTTAAAATGTTTAAAATGTAAAAGTAGCCCATGTTGTTGAAAACTTATCAAGGTCTTTTGGCGTTTTTGTAAAAATAATATAATGGCTGGCATTACTACATATATCTTTACTTATAAAATTATCATATATTTTTACGGCAGATTATATACGACGCGCAATAATTAGCGATATATTAAAATCTTTATTATACTTGCCAAATAGTCACTTTTAGTAAAGAGGGTCAGCATACCTGAAAAAAAGAATACATTATTAACGATTTGAATTTGAAGTGTACTCTCGTTCTAAGCAAAACAAACACAATAGCTAAATTTTAGTGATCCCATATACAGGGTGCTTTTGAAATACAGATATATATTCAGATTCAACAGTCGTCATATTGTTAAAATTCGCAGAACAGTGTTTATTTATCCAAAAACAAAAAATAAATAAGAAAATAAATTTTGAATATTGCAAATAATTATCGATTATTACCGAGTTACGCCCCTGATCAGTTTCCGTATGGCACTTGACCGTGAACATGTTGCTTATTTTTAGCGCGCCCTCGCCAAGTAGCAGGTAGTAGTGTAGTAGCAGCCGTCGCCGTACGGCAGATCTCTACGTGTTAATAGCGAATTACTGGAGAATTTTACAAACAATGAGTGAACAAACATTGTACTTTGTTACGGTGCAGCAGGAAAAAATGCCCGTCAAGCTCGTATGTTTATACAGAACGATATCCGCGTTCCCCATGAAAGAACGTTTGTGTCAGCTATTCAACATTTAAGGGACTATGGATATTTTCAACCTGTTACTCATTATAGGAGTCGTATCCGGTCTCGGAGGACTGCTGAAGAAAATCCTGGAGTACTGAAGTATTCGCAGGCTTTCCGCATGAATTTGTAGTGGGGTGCACTTTGAATCAACAGAGGTTATCACGTGTAGGAAGTGCAAGGCCTACAAATTTGAGATCGGCTTAACGGCAACAATAACTAAAACCGCTGCCTAACGAATCACTACTTCCACATCCATATTTTGTATCCAAGTCTTATACACACTAAAATCCACTGTAATATTTTACTCCTTTTAATAATAGGGTGGGACTGACAATGGGGGAGGTAAAGGGGGTGGCTTATGTAAAAATAAATTTTAAAAACCCTTGGTTCTCGTACATACACTAAATCCCAATTTAATTTTTACTGCTTTTAGTAATAGGGTGGGAGTGGCAATGGGGGTGGTAGAGGGGGTGGCTAATGCCAAAAATTTTTTAGAGGTCCTTGGTTCTCTTATACACACCAAATCCCAGTTTAATTTTTTGCTTCCTTTAATAATAGGGCGGGGTTGGCAATGGGGGTGGTAGAGAAGGTAGCTAACGCCAAAAAAAATTTCTTGAGACGTTTCGTTCTTGTATACACACTACATCACATTTTAATTTTTTTTACTGCTTTCGTAACAGTATGGGGGTGATAGTGGGGGGTGGCTGATACAAAAAAAAATAATTTGAGACTTTGACTTTTCGTACATGCCCTAAATTGCAATTTTATGGACCCTTACCTGCTTATTTTGCCTATTTACCCTTATTTACCCCCGAACCCTTCAACGGAATTAGATCAAAATATAATCTAGTTCCAGATCTCGTTATAATACATAAGTGTACCGAATTTCAAGTCAATATCATAGATGGTTCCAGAGTAAACGTGCGCACACAAAAAGTTACAGACAGACGGGAATTTTTTTTGCTCAAATTTAAACTCTCGACGTTTAATGACATTTTAAGCCCATTTCAACCAAAAAGATAATTTTTTGGGTTACTATTTCCACTGGACGTGGAAGTATTCAACTTTGTGTGTTCGTTTTCAGTTTTAAATATTTATAATTTGATCATTTTGTACAGATTTGGCAACACTGTAAACTCGTCTGTACAAGAGTGAGTAATTTACATTGCGCGCGTCGGAATTGGGGTGGATAACGGTGAGTCTAAAAATTATATATATTTTGAGCGTTTCTCGTTTAACCCATTTACAGATAACACAGAACAATCCAATTTGCAGGGTTAGAACTTCAATAATATCTGGCTGTGTGCATTCGAATTTAGCTCAACTCTTGCACAACCGAAGATCACGAGACAATCGCACCACTATATATAATATATAATTGTTATGAATATGAAGAAAAATAGTAGTACGCCCATGACTCGTCCGTATCTAATCGTTTGATACTCTCTCTAATTTCCAAATAGACTACAAATGATTTATTTTCCGTTGATGTTTGTATTAATAAACAATTATCGCACTGAAATAATCAACTACTTTGACAATTTTCAAGGGTAATATAACAAGACCTCGGTAAATAGTCGGTATCGGCATCAATTTTTCGAGAGTGCGATGGTTGTCAAAGCTCGAGGGATTTAGTCTTTGATTATTAACGCCAAATGTGGTCGAGGCAAATTGGAGAGCACTCGAGAAAAATTGTGACAATAGCCGCTAATTTATCAAGGTCGAGTTATATTTTATTAGATTATTTCTTGAATGAGTTAATTATTCGAGATATATAAATTTCTACCTTTTTAATGAACATCCAGCAGCATGAACAGCAGTACGCCTACTTGTTATAAGTTAATAAATTAAATATCAGTGACTATTTTCCATCAATGCCATGGCAACGGGAAATTGCTACGTAGAGTTCAAAATAGCCACTAATATTAATCGTTGATAAGGAATTTTAAATATTGTGATTGGTTAAAAAATTCAATTTGACACACGAAAGAAATAATCACCTTAATCGCGCTTCTAATGGCAGATTGTTTACTATGTGCTTATCATCTCCACTTGCATTATTCGTTAATTAATTCCCAACTTCGCTTCGTAATTTTGCTAATGCATGATACTCAAAATGCCAATTGTTAATATGTAATACGTCTTGGAATAAATTATGTTATTGACCGTGTATTTTATTTTTAAGAGATAAAATATCTAAACGTACACTGTTTGTTATTTACATTGATTTAGAGTTTTACATTTGTTTTACGTTAATGTATTATTAATTTATTTTTGTTTGTATTTATACCTTTTTTCCGTTCCTTCTTTTATCGCATAAAATGAACTAAAATATTATTTTAACGATTTTATATTACCGAAGTTATTTTCTAATGTACCTACATTCACTGTAATAATGTTATGGTAAATATACGCTAAATGTACATAGAAAAACGGATATTCGATATTAATGGTCTACGTCAATTTGGAGTCGAGTTGTTCGACTTTTCGCGTTTCTATAGATCGTAAATAAACAAATTTAATTTTCGTCTTAAAAGGTCCCCGTACACCTCTTATGGAAAAATGGGTTAGGCCAATTTGTAGACATTGGTCTGTAGAAGAAAAATCTCAACTTTTATAGTTTGCACACTCCATTTTTATACAAAATGGTCGCGCCTGTAAGGTCTCAAAAAGATTTTTCAAAGGGCAACCGAACTAGAGGAGTTTTAAAGCTCAAAAGTTTATCATAACCTCAAAAAACCAACAAATGTGCGTTAACTAGTCATTACTCAAAATTTCTTTTATTACTCGGGTTGTAGTAGACTGATATCTCATTTACAGTTTAGTACTGATAAGCGGTGTCTTCTTTCAAAATGTCATCAAAATCGGTCTGCTAGAACCCGAGTAATAGAAGAAAAATGGCGCGTTAACGCATGTTTGTTAGTTTTTTGAGGTTATGTTAAACTTTTGAGCCATGGGGGCCAATTAATGACTTGAAAAAAATCTCTTCTATCAGCTACATCCATTTTCAATAATTTGTTGCTTAATATTACACCACTAATTAACTTTAGGGGAAAAGTGTAGAAGTAAAAAAATATTTACGGCCCATAATGAAGGAAAACTGTCCAGGTAAACTTGAGTTCTTCGGGCCGGTTTGATTCCGGGGCAGCAACTTGGTCTTACCCTGATCTGTTTCAACGGTACAAATGTGCCTACTCCTTAGAAAATTAATTCTATTTGATTCGTCCGTAAAACTGCTCCTACAAATCCTCAGAAACTACAGCGTTCACCACACTGAATCTTTAATCCCTCACCATAGTGTCTCATTACGAGTCACTACTGCTCATTTCAATATTTTTTTCCTTTTTTGTAACAAACCACCAAGATATTTTTTTTAAATGTAGACAATATCTCGTGTAGTTAGTTATTTCGTATCCTACGCACGATAAAATACTATTCTAACATAATCATTTCATTCATAACTTCAAAAATAAAGTTCATTCAGGTAAAACTTCTAAGTAATAACAAGTATTATAGCAGGTACGTAGTTATTTTTGAACCAGAACAGCCGTTAGAATGTTGGTGTCTAACACCTAAAAATAGAAAAAGACGGGTCCGCCTCGCTTCATCAAGCATAATTTAAATCTACATAAACCGCTGATAACGATTAAAAACAATAGTCATACATTCCAAAAACACTTTGACGTTACACAGCACACATTTGTTAAGACATTCACGGGATATTTTACCAGGTAAAATCATTAGAATGCAATGAAGCAGTTGCAATAATGTTTTACACTACGTCTTCTACGTGCAGATTTTTTAAATCATGTCTTACATATCCTGTTGTATCTATGAATGTTCTCATCACAAGGTGTTCTGTATGCTATGGTTAATACTAAATAAGTACGTATTTGACTGTAGTAACCATTTATCCTACCTGTTCGTTATACAAAAACTTGACAGACTTGGTACCAGCTCTAATAACAAAAAGCCGGTGGTGGTTAAATTCCTAAGTTACAAGACTAAAAGTTATATATTTCGTTAGAACATAATATTCACTATGGGATCAGGAGCAACGTAAGAAATTAATCTTACACTTAGTTAAAGCTAAAAATAACGAAAGTAAAACATATAAAAAATAATAAACCGAGAATAAACAAAAGACACCAGGTGACTACGAAAGTATTTTTAAGGAAGACCTTACTCAAAAGCCTATAGCGATAACAAGCAAGCCCAGTACCAAACAACAACGTCGTTCCTCAAATTTTATAAACCATATAGCGACAACAAACAAATTCACTACCGATCGCCAACAACAATACACCATTCAGTCGTAAACAAACTTGGAAGGAAAGAAATAAATCGTATATCCCGGGCAATATTTCATAAAATAAAAAATAAATATTTTTAAATTTGTTTTCATGCTCAAATCAACCAAAAAGAAAAACTGGAGTTCCTTTAAGAACATTTTTAATGGCAGGCATAATTTACGTAATCCGACACTAAAACTCTAGAATGGTTGATGTTTATAAAAATTTTAACCATGCCAATTGTTCTTATTGCCCAGCAAGGACCAACGTGGAGGCGTGAGCATATTCCTTGCCGTAAAAGGATGGTGACAGGGCTGTTAATTAGGGAGTAACAGGTTAAAAAAGAAAATAAATAAATAGACTTACAACTTAAAAATAAATAACTGTTCTAACAAGATAAATAAACTTTCTTGTTAAAATAGAATAATTAAAAACAAAACATACCAAAGTTAAAAATAAATAACTGTTCTATAACATAAATAAACGTTCTTGTTAAAATAATATAATAAAAAACAAAATTTATCAACAATACTTTTCCACAATAAATAATTCATAATATCTATCATGACACTATCACAGATTATCACTCACTCACCATTGTCACTATCATTGCTGGCTCCTACATTTATTATTATTGGCTCAATCACTGCGTCAATCCGAATATCCGTATTCCACATTTCTTCTTCAACTTTTTTAACGTGCCCTATGCATTTTTGTCAATAATCAGCTGTAACTCTTTTTAATGCACTGGATAAAAGGCCTTTTACATGTTCTAATTTAAAAGTTCTATTTTCTCTTGCAACATTCCCCCTTTACTTCAGCCCAAATAAGCTCAATGGGGTTAAGTTCACAGTGGTAGGGTGGCAGCCGTAATACCTCAATACCTCTAGCTTTAGCTATTTCATCCACAATATTTTCTTATATATCGGCGAATGCTGTTTCGCTAAGCAGTTCAGCTTTCAGCGAAGCACGATCGAATGGGATACCTTTACCATCTAACCATTCTTGAATTTGCGCTTTTCGCCATGCACTGGTTGGTAATGTTTCCAGTAATTGACTGTGGTACGGGGCATTATCCATAATAACGACAGATCCCGGTTCAATCTTAGCGAGAATTTTTGCAAACGATTACTCGAAAACATCCGCATTCATGTCCTCATGATAATCGCCCTTTTTTTTCGACACGAACTATAGAAGTCCATCTTCCGCGAATCCTGAAACACTTCCTATGTGCGTTATTATTAAGCGTTTTCCTTTTCCTGTTGGCATTTTTAATCCTGTTGACCAATCTTCCATATGGCCTTGACGAACACCTTTTACATTTCTATCTTGCCAAAATTGCGTTACAGTATGTCCTTCATTATACCACGTCTCATCTAAATAATAGCATTTTCTTCCCCTTTCACGGGCAGCTCTAATTGCCCGAATATAATTCTTTTTCCAACAAATAATATCATTTCTCTTCAGTAGGACGCTATTTCTCTTTCCTTTTGCCAATACAAAGTTCATATCATGCAAACATTTTTTTAACGTCGATTTGCCTATTTTGGGTATATGTTCATCATCATTCGGGGACTGTAAAATTTTCTTACCAGTAGGGATTTCATTATCATAGAAGAATTTATGAACTTGACGTCGAATTCCATTTTTCTGGAATTTGTCCAATATTATTTTTTTTCTTCCAGACTTCGCTTTAGGTTTCTGAACATCTCCTTCATTTTTTTCTTCTCTTAAAATTCTGTAAATGGTCCGCTCACTCTCGCCGGTATACCTTGAAGTCATGTTAACTAAACCTGTTGATCCTGATTTCTGTAACATGGGATGATCTTTCTCCAATGCATGATATACATTCAAGATAAATTTCTTCTCCTTGAAGCTTAATAGATACTTTCTAGGGGTATGAACTGTTACCACTTCTTTTGAACAACCGGGAACCGCTTCCATTTTTGCACATTTAAAAATATTACGATATCCCACAATTACACTTATTTTCACTAAAGCACTAACAAAATAAAACTTTAAGGCACTGTGATACCACAAATACGTAATTTATAAACAAAAATTAATGCCGCCCAATGCATAAACAATTCACACGGAATAAAATTTTAAGGCACTATGATACCACAAATAGTAATTTATAAACAACAAATTAATACCGCCCAACTGATAAACGACCGCACTCTATGTACACCGAATTTAAACTGAGTAATAACGGTTTAACGCACCAAACACCGCTGAATACATGGATAATGTTGCCAGATTTAAGCATAATATTTTAAATTTAAGATATGATAGTTCACGCATAGTTAACTGATTTACATATACGCTGCCTACTGGTAAGCTAGATATTTTCCTAGACTTACTGCTTATTGTTGAACCTAAATAACCGTTTTAAATCATAAAACTGTAATCTGGGGCGACTTTAATCTTCATTTTGAAACAATCAATAAACCAAAAACTCATCAGATTTATAGTATACAAAACAGATATGTTGGTTTTGTCAATCATAATGCTCAAATAATAACTTTATCAAACGCTTTTTAAACAAAAAAAAAAAAACAATGTTTACAATTCTGCATATGCAAACAGATTAGTCCTCATTGTATGCTGAAGATGAATCTAATTCTGCATCAGAAATGTTTCATTATATTTTTAACATCTCATTTAATCTGCATTAAAAAGATATATACAAACTCGGTTGTAAACCGCCATAGATGGGGTAAGGCTAAGCACTTACTTCGCAATAAATTAGTGTTTATAGGATTTTTTAAGGAACTTGTAAAAAATATAGACAATGAAATTAGTAATAATTTGAGTTTTTATCAGTTTCAGACAACAGTAACAACATATTAAGCATAATTTCAATTATTTCTATTTTAGGTGATTGGACCACAACAAAAGAGATGACTGCAAATTTCGAGATATTTAACCCGAGATTTTATTTACAAAAGATGAAATAAATACCACTAAACCCTCTAAAAAAAAGGTAATAAAAATTTGGAACAAATGGACATGTCTTTCGTAGCTTCAAATAAAGTCTAGATGAAGAAAAAACTACGAAGTGGCTTAGAGGGTATTTGAGAACAGTATTTATGAAATCAGAAGAAAAGTCGAAGAAATAGTACAAAATAAAAAGAATGAAATAGCAACAAACGAAAATATTGTAATCGTTGACTTACTATCTATGCAACAATAATTTTTAAAAAATGATACAGGCCCCTGATTAGGGGCCCAAAGGGTGTTTTGCTGTTACCCCTTTTTTAGGCTACAAATTTTTTTTTTAAAGTGCCCTCCTGACGATGCGAGGGAGCTGACACTGCCTGGCTAGTCGTATAGCAAATAGGCGCGGGTTGCAACAAGGGGGTTTTAAAGAAAAATGTGACTACTTAATAGTATAAAATTTAATGTAAAAAAAACTAAATAGCAGTTTGTTCAAAATTTGGCAGCGACAACCCAGTCCACTGGTTCTATAATGTTGGCACAGACACGTACACAACACATACCTTTCTGGGCGGATGTTACTGGCCCTAGCCAAGAAGACGCAGCAGGTTCCGAAGGTTGAGGCACGAATGAAGTCCCAGACCCCAGAAGTCGAGGACACTTTACCGAGCTACAAGAAGTCTCACCATCCACAGCCCTTCACATCCACAGGATAAGGATTGGCTAATGTTGTGGAATACCCTTGGAAAAAAAAAACTAGTGGTGGGCAAAAAAATGTTCTACAAAAACACTTGCGAGAAACTTCTGTGTTAGAGAAACTTCGGTATAAAAAGTTTCGGAGGCAAAAAAAACCCTAAAACAATATATCATCATGAGCAACTACTCACTCAAGAAAATAGCCAAATGTAACATAAGCGAACATAACCTTACCTCTTGCCAGAGGGTTTCTTTCTCAAATTGTAAAAATAGCCTCAGGTCCTTCTAAACTTGCTGCTAAATGGCTTTCAATTACTGAGGTGCGGAGAAACTGAATAATAAAGAAAACTAGGTCATAGTTTGAAATGAAAACGTTCGAAAACGTGCTACTTACAGGAAAAAAAAACGGCGACTCGGCGTCCCAACTATATCCCCTCAAGGGTTCAAGTTTCCATAAAAATACATATACCATTCGAAAATTCCAATGTTTCACAATAGAAAGACTTGATTTGTTGATGGAAAACACTTAAATCCACCCGGATGATGAATAAAATAAAATAATTTTTCAATGGAACCTTAGACGACCATCTTCCTTTCCCGTTGCCTTCAGACTCTCTCCCCTGGCCTCTGCCCTCAACAACCGGAAACTCCCACCTTACCTACCGACAGGAATTCATCCAGCTACGGTTCGCACCTTCGCTAGATGGTTCATGCCGCCAGTGACGGACCAACCTAAATTCCTATACCATTAGTATTCATATAAATTTCAGAATATATAAAAGCCCGTTACATGGCCTGAAAGTGGCATGTAACACCATGTATGATGACGAGGGCACGTAGGAAGGTACAGGATGATAACAAGTAAATTTTATAGAATTTGAAAAAGTTGAGCATGCATACTAAACATTTGTTGGGCTAGTAATGATTTTTTTATGGTTCACCTTTAGTCAAAAATAAGAATTCTAAAAGATCTAATACAACTGCGTATATAGCACAATTTTAAAAAAATATGGTTCATAAGTTTTTCGTTTTTTTTATTTGTTTTCAAGCATTTAATCAAGATATGGTTCCATTCTAACAATCCGCTATTTAACTAATTATTTTTGATCCTATCAACTCTCAATAATGACTGATACTACGGATAAGTCACAGCAGTGTAGGCGGCATCGACAATCGTAGCAAATGCAGTCAAAGTAAGTTAGGCACTATTGTTGACAGTATTGGCAGATTTGAGCAGCATAGGTATATAACCGGTAGGTATCAAACTAAGAACGAAAAAAGCAAAAAAAAAAACTAATGGGAACGCTACTACCAAAAATAGTCTTGCATTGCACTGTACTGTTAGACGCCATGTGTATTTTAATAACCAATGCATGCAGTAATTAAAACCAAGCACGATGATATCATTGGAAGTATCTGCGTTGGAATACTGCCACAGCCACAAGTCATTCTTATGGCTTCTCAGCGTGTATAGATCAATTTACATAATGCAATATTCCGTCATAAATGA
Source organism: Leptura quadrifasciata (assembly GCA_963675555.1). NCBI lineage: Eukaryota > Metazoa > Arthropoda > Insecta > Coleoptera > Cerambycidae > Leptura > Leptura quadrifasciata. The sequence goes on along the minus strand of OY776677.1, from coordinate 29,363,795 downwards.
GTAGTCACAGACCCCACAGTAGTATAACACTGTGAGTCTGATGACACGACTTTGAATTATTTCCATATCGATATTCCGTATTGCTATTATTTAATGTATTTGGTTATTTGCATCGCGGAAAAGCACTCTGAATGTTCCTTTGTAGAAGTATTGTTATCAGAATTTATATTCTGGCAGTTAATATAATTTCGAAATATGTAGTTAGTGTAATGGGATGCTATGTCTAAAAAACAACTTTATATTTTCGATGTAAGTCTACGCCGTTTAGTGCTAACCAATTTTCTATCACTCAGATTTTATACATTCTTTATAAAAAGTTTTGTTTGCCACAGGAAGTCCTAAACAGTTGTCAAACTTAAGATAAATTACACAGGGTACTCTAAAACTCGGAAAATATGAAGTTGATTTTAAGCAAACTATCTTCTTTACATTTAAATAAAAATTTTATATAACATTTTCTTCAATCATGAGGAAAAGTTTAAATATCGAGTTTAGTTGCAAAATAATAAAAAATTTCTTAAAAAATCATTTTATTTAATTAAACTGAACACTATTCTACATATAAACCTCGTACTAGTACACATTCTTCCAATCTTTTTTTTAATTCGTCATACGCAGATGATATATCATAATGGTGATTAATTTCACAGTCAAATTCAGTAAAAGTTAATTTGTGGGCAAAAATCATTACTGTACAGTTTTTTATTTTGGTTTTTAGGTTGTTATTTATTAGTACAACAGGTAACTACTTCATTAAGTTCATCCTGAGGTGGTAAGGACAGCTCTGGAAGTTATCTATGATATTAAAATATTTTAGGTTATCTCGCATATAATAATTTAGGTGATTGAACGGCCATAACTTATTAACGACCTGTTAATGAAATGCAAAAATAACAAAGAGTCCAAATTTATTTCCATTTGTTACTAAACAGGGTTACCTTTGTCTTATGCAGTCAACATATTGCATCCTTTCAGTTAAATAAGAGTTAAAAAACATTTTCGATTTTCAGAGGTACAATAACCACACAACTTACAACTAAGGTAGGACGATCCACCTGATCAAAATTTTTGATATATCCCTATATAACATCAACTTGCTTTCTGTCATCTAGGGCCTCCGAAGCATATTGTGTAAAATTACAAAGACTCGTATTAGTAAAACGCCCTTCCATAAATAAATGTTGGTCTACTGCAATATAGTGTGATACGCAACTATAAAAATAAAATACAATAGATTCGAACAATTTGGTGAAGTTGCAAGGCACGCCAGTAGATCGGTAATTTCCTCTTGACACTTGATCGCCTACTTTGAACATGGGAACTACTTTTGATAATTTCCATTTATTTGTAAATGTGGCAGACTTGAGAAAAATAATATAGATATAACAGAAGGGCCTAACAAAACATGAAATATAATATATTACAATAAAGGCTGGTACTGAACCCATAGTTAATTTAGGCTTGGACTCCTTCGTAACTTCAAGGATGTCACTAACTCACTTCACTAACGAAAAACACATTGTCATTAAACACATATGAATTAGTATAAATATCTACAGAAGATGGTTCTAAGTATACCGAACTGATGTAAGAAGACAAAGCGTTTGCTGTATCATGAGCTGCAGTATATTCCGTATTTTTATACACCATTCGTCCAGGTATCCTTGTAGTCCTGGTACTGCATTGTACACCTTGTATGAACTGTATATATTGTATAGTTGTACAAATTTAAAAAATTGTTGGAAGCCTGAAAATACAAACAAAACTTAGAAAACGATTATAAGATTTGGATGCCCTTATGAAGCTGAAAAGATGTCCAAGCATTGAAACCCAGTACATTTAAATTGGAGCTAAATTTTACTCTATACTTGAATCTCTACTGTCATTGGTCAAACCCGCTCATTATGTCATTGGTCATCAGCCTGTTCACGTAACCGACAGTTGATCCATTTGCAATTCTTCCTTCCATTTGACTTTGAAATGGTGGGAACTTTATTCCGGTTAAATGCAACCAACCACCATCACCTCCAGCCATTCTAATAAAAAAAGTAAAACTGGACCATGCAGCTGTCTCCAGAACAATATGGTCTATACTAAACTTTGTGGGCGTTCTGACTATAACAGTCTTAATCAACAGAAATTCTGTGGGGTTGTGAACGATTCACGCCTTGGATGTCTGAAGAACGTTCACCTGATGGGTTCGGCTTAGGACCGGTTTATTAATACAGGGTTAACGCTTAACTACAGGATAAATGTCAAACAAAACAATGGGTATCTATTGTTTTGTTTGACAGTTATCCTTTGAGTACGAATTAACCTTGCATTGATAAACCGGCCCAGACGTAAAATACAAAATTTATATTTACTTTTGCTCAACGGTACTCCACCAAATGGTATCAACTGGAACGTCGCTGCACTATCTTATATCTAACACTTTACTTGCTAACACTTTAATTTTTAACACCTCTTAATTAATCTGAAAGGGAATGTTGTTAGTAATAACTCAGTAAGACATAATGAAAGAGGATAGGATTCAGGTAGTTATATATTGGTCTTTTGGAAAATATTTGTTAATTCACAATTTATGTATGTGCAGTGTAACAAGAGTGTCGGTTCATGTCACACATGGTGAGGATTAGGACGGCTGGGACAATGCAGTCTCCAACTATTATCAAATGGTTTACGTTAAAGCAATCAACTGACATCAAAAAAGATTCAACTGAAAATTTAAGATTTGCGGTTTTGTGAGCTTTTAGCTTGCCTATCTTTATATATATTGTATGGTAATAGAGCGACAAGTGTTCCGAATCATTGAGGAACCACATGTATGTAAATACGACGGAAAAAATATAAGTTTACCGCCAAAAACGACTACTAAGTTGAAAAATAGGATAAAAAAATTTAACGCCCGCGAAAAATCTCCCTTCAGAGACTTTATTGCGGAACTATTAACTCGTCCTCATAGTTCATACCATTCATGAGGAGCAGTGCTACACAAGTACGTTATCGAGATAGTTGCTAAAATGCTCTGTGCAGTACGTCCCGAGCATCACGTGCTGTTCGAGGAAATTTCGTTACAGTTACGCAATTTACGCCGCGTGTGGCGTATTTCGTTGCAGTTTCAAAAGTTACATCCCTTGAGGTTTTTTGTTATAGTTACAAAAATCACGTCCCGCGGGACGTCATTCATTGAAGTTGCAAGAATTACGCCCCGTGTAGCGTTTTTTCTGTAGTTCCGGAAAATTTATTTTTGTTGTAGTCAGATTTCATTTCAGTTCCGCAAAATTCCTTCGAACGTGATTTTTGTTCACTTGAAGCAGGATGATTCTTTGATACGTTTAGATAGGTTCCTTGTTCCTTGATAGGGCCAGTCCTCATGACTTTAGTCGACAGAGCATTTTTTTTTTGTAAATGTCTAACAGCAATAATTAAAGCAACATTAAATTTTTTAATTGTACCTCATCACTATAGGGGCGAGCGTGGGTGCGTCTTTACTATGTACGTGTGTATCCTTTTTGTCGCGTTTGTTTTCCTTGTTTTCTTTTTATACATTTTTGTCTCTAAATTCGTTTCCATTAAAATTTCAAATAAATCGTAACTTTTCTTGATATCAAAATTTTTTAAAATCACAGTTTAGGCCAGCCTATGCGCAGCCCGACGTTCCACATCTCGCGGAAGGTTCCTCGTTTAAATTGAGGTACTAGCATCAATTACGAAATTAAAAACTGTTTTTTGTGCCAAAGTTTTTAAAAAATGTGTAGGTTAAGTTTCATTAAATCCATTTTGTTAGTTATTTATTAATTATACTACCTATTTTTATTTGTTTTACAAAAGGTGTTTAAGTTAAGCTTTATTAATTTTCGTTTTCGCTGACCCAGACCTGTTCCGCCCGACCGTGCGATCCACCACCGCACCGCGTTGGTGCGGTGGTTGCACGGTCGAGCTAGGCTCGATAATTTAATTTTTAATAAATCTATTTTGAATTGGTTAAATAACAAAGTTTCTGATGTTCTTTTAAAATTTGGTAGCCGAATCAATTTGAAGAATGGAAAATGGATTATTTGATAGAAGGCAGATGAACCATTATTTCAATGATAACTTTTCGTCAAAAGTGATTTGATTTGACCGACTAATTTCAAATGAAATCGAGGAAAAAGGATGATGATATTATACAACGAATCTAAAGATGGATGGGCGCCAAATATGCTATTAGCAAAAAAATAAAAGATTCTTATATTAATTATGAAAGTACAACAGAATTATTAAAAAATTCAAGAATTTACTCCCTAATTTCCTTTCGAATTGTATTTATCATGGTAGATGATTAAATAAAGATCTAAAAATGTTTTGTCTTATTTGTTAGCTTTCATATATATATTCACCTTTATTGAAATGTAAAATGCCCTTCTGCATCTTTATTTATTGCTGATTCTTTTACGTGTGAGTGCCAGCAGAGGCTCAATGCAAAACATGTAAAGTAGCTGACAATAAAGTTATATTGGCACAGCATTTTCTCCACTCCAATATTATCCGTTAGAGGAGCGATTTGACGTCCGCTAAATTCCCTTGAAATCTCGCACCTGGCACCAAATTTGTGTAACTGCGACATTTACAGTACGTTTCTTTTTGTGGCATTATCGGAAAAGGCTAATTCTGAGGAATTTATACATTTTTTGCAGTCTCATTCACAGGTAATTCCTACGCAAATTAAATGGGTTTATTTTAAACAATTCGAAGGATATATAAACGTGTCATTTCAAAGATTCCTTTTAGTGCAGTAAAAAAAGGCCAAAAAATGAAGAGATGGGTATAGTCGGATACAGCAAGATTATGATTTTATCCTGATTTGGATATCACCCGGAGTATATTCCTAAGTTTTGGACCTTGAAAAGCTTGTTCTACTTTTTTAATAAACAATTAAAGTTTTTTTACTGCGTTTTTCGAGCTTAAAATGTGAATAACTCCGGTTCAATAAGTCGGATCGGGGAAAACTAAAAACCAGTCTCTTCGTAATAAAATTGCCAATAAGCCCTCGTTGGTTTCAAGTCTCTGAAGTACGTACATAACCTACAAAATTGAAAACACGATTTAAAAAAGTATTTTTTCATTTCAGTGCCCAACACCGTCAACTAGATCAATTTGCATCAAACTTTCAGAAAATATGCTTTTTGATGTAATAAAAAGACCCTGAAAAGTTGGTGTCAAAATATGAAGTCCATTGGCCAAAATTGCATTTGTTATCTAAAATTTGAAATGCACGCCATTTTATGCCATTAAGTCCAAAATGAAAAATTATTTTTTCAAAATGTAGATCTAAAGTAGTTTGTTCCAGGTCTTGCCGTTGTCGTCGAACTTGACTTGACGTTTCGCTGATCATCCTGTCAGCTTCTTCAGAAGGATTCTAAAGACTGAATTTGTTGTGTACGCTCCTCGTTATATACCTAGGCGCCACTTCGCTTCGCTGGTCATTCGTCGTGCTTGGTTCGCTTCGCTGCTCATTCGTCGTGTTTGGTTGAGTCCCTAATGATTCGCGGGTAATAGCGCGTATTCCTGTCTAATATATTGACGTTCTTGTAGTCGATTTTATGGTGTTCTCGTTATTATGGACATGCTCTGCTATCGCCGACTTATCATGTATCCAAAAATCTGGTATTCCTCTGATGTTCTTTGATTCTGCACTAGATACTGGATACCCCGTTTGTCCAATATAGCTCTTACCACATGTGCACTTCGTTGCACCGTTCGAAACCGTACATCTACTTTCTTTTTGGATAAAATCTTCAGCCTATCTGTGACTCCCACGACGTATGGTAGGCACCAGGTAGGTAGGTATATGAGTTATTAGATGGAAAGAAATATGTAATGGTTTTATTTTTTGATCTATCGAGTGCATTTGACACTGCATATTCTATTCATTGCAGACAAATTGAAAAAAATGGAATTAGAGGAAATGTTAACGATTGGTTAATATCGTATTTGTCCGACAGAAGACTTTTAGTTAAAATCGGAAACATTATGTCCGAGAAATATGATATACCATTAGGAACATCCCAGGACAGTGTGCTCGGTCCTCTGATATTCTTATTAACGAATACGGGAATATTTTCATGTATGGAGATGACACTTCAATAATTGTCTCGTCCAGGAGTCTTAAAGAACTGGAAGACCTAGTTAATACGGTCCTCGACTAGTTTAATACGTGGTGTTTTAAGAATAGGCCCATTATTAACTATGACAAAACAATATGTGTACTAAACATAATATTTTTAGTCGCAAATAGCCAGCAGGCGCCATCCAGCGGTCCAGTGTCTGTCCAGTGTCTTTGGTTGCAGTCTGGTTATTTTCCTTATAGTAAAATAAGGATTTATAGAGGAGTTTGCGACTAAAAATATTATGTTTAATATTCCGCCCTCTAAAAGCACATTTGAACTATGCTAAGCCAAGTCAGGCTATTTATTTTTCGATTGCAACAGACGCTGGATGGCGCCTGCTGGCTATTTTACATGTCGCTATTATACAAATAGCGGGATGTACTAAGTAGTCAAAGGATTCTCGTGCCGGTCGTCGCATGCCTACCTTGCACTGACGAGAGCCAACAGCTCGAAACTGCAGTCTGCAAGTGGTGTGTGACGACTGGCAAGAGAGCTCCTTTAAGTAGGATCAGTCTTTCGGCTGGTGTTTGTTGCAATCGAAGCATTAGCGTTTTGATGGTAATATGCAATTATTACACTTAACGCGCCAGACTTGTAACCTTGGTTGCAGTCTGGTTATTTTCCTTATAGTAAAATAAGGATTTATAGAGGAGTTTGCGACTAAAAATATTATGTTTAATATTCCGCCCTCTAAAAGCCCATTTGAAATATGTGTACTGTTTAAAATCAAAGGTAAAAATTATTTACAAACATTAATATTTCCCTTAATAGTCACCAGCTAAGCACACAAAAAATTATAGTTTAAAAAAACTAAAAAACACGCTTTAATAGTAAACCGAACTAAAAAGTAAATGTAATGTTTAAAAAATTTATTTTATTGTAAAAAACGTGGAGTATTTTTTACTAAATCTTTATAATTCTACTTTTATCAATAGCTACCAATAAAATATTTATAACAATTGTTATCAAGCACCCCACGCTTTTTACAATAAGATGAATTTTTTACTTTTAAGTTCGGTTTGCTATAAAGCAAGTTTTTTAGTTTTTTTTTCATATAAAATATATTCTACTAACACCGGCGCCTCCGGCAAAATGACAATAGATTAGTTTTTTGTTTTTTTTAATTATTTTATCCTGATGGTCCTGGTGAGGACATTAGGACAAAGTTGTCAAATTATTGTATTGTCATCGGTCCTAGATAAATGTGCAAAGTTTCAGTTTAATCTGACGTTTTGAAGTGGGTGAGAATCACGTTCAAAGATTCCGTTGCATATAAACAAACAAACATACAGGTGAAGCTAATATAAAGCATGTAAAAAGAAACAATTTTGCTAGGAGTTGTATTAGATGAAAACTTCAGCGATAAAATATATTGAACAACTCTGTGTCAAATTAAGTCAGTCGTGTTTTGCAATCACCATGTTAAAAAATAGTTTAGATCAGGTCTCTTTGATAAACGTATACTATGTTCTTTTTTATTCTAAAATCTTCTATAATATTATAGCCTGGGGCCAAAGTGTGGATCTACAGAGAATTTTTCTTTTACAGAAATGAGTGTTGAAAGTAATATTTAATATGGGGAACAGGGAATCTTGTGGTAAATTTAAAAGTAATAACGTACTGACTGCCACATCGATTTACTTATACAAGTTATATATGTACACAGGGTGTCTCACCGGGAACTGAATCGATCGATATAGAGAAAAGTACGCATTAGAAAATTTTTAAAATTTAGATAATTACTAATGTCGGTATGGCCAATCCAACTAAAATAATTACAAGCAGCTGGTACTTCCGCTTATACCGGAAGTCGATACCAACTTGCTTATTTCAAATGGAACACCCTATATATTTTAGAGTTTTCGAAAAGAGCATAAAATTCTGAGTCAAAAATATGTAGCATATCCTATACCTAAACCTAGCCGTTTCAGAGATATTTGACATTTTATAGAAAATTTGACAGGTGCAACGGTTTGCAAGAACCGTTATAACTTTCTTCGTGTAAAAGATCCTCATTTGCTTCTTGTCATAAAAAGAACACAAGGATAACTACGTTCTACAACTGAAATAAATTCAATAATATCATACCAAGTGTTCCGTTTTTCGCGTTACATTTTGTCAACTTCAAATTGCGAAAACTTTTTTAGGTCAAATGGAACACCCTGTATTTTTTTTCGTCAAGTTGTGTAAACTTGAATTCCCTTTTTTCTGATATTAGCATTGTGGGGGTTAAAGTTACAGCTTTTTGAAATATTTGCGATTTTATTAGAAATTCATGAATTCTAATCATTTCATAAAAATAGCTATGATTAGAAACAATCAGTCATTATCTTATGTCAAAAAATGCCAGCACGTTTAAATTATACCAACTTTTTAAATTTATTTATTATTTATGGAGAATGTGATAAAGTAATATCAAGAACTTGCAGCACATTTGTTACTCGATATCCAGAAAAACGGAAACCGTCACCTAACACTGTAAAACGCATACTGGAAAATTTTAAAAATTATGGCTCTGTCAAGGCAAAAATGCAAAGAAGAAAGCCTATTGTTGATGACGAAAACATTGAAATAGTCATTCTGGGATATTTTCATGCATTTCCAACGATGTCATTAAGACAAACTGCTCTGGAATCGGGACTATGCAAGGACACAGAATCTTATTAAAACATAAGTTTCACCCGTTTTCATTCCATATGGTACAAGGATAAAAAGAAACAGATTTCCTAAGAAGACAGAATTTTTGTGAGTTTATTCTAATAAGGTCTGAGGGTCACGATTCTTATTTGGGAAATATTATATGGACAGATGAAGCAAAATTTAGTAAAAATGGACTTTTTAATAGACACAATTCGCATTATTGGAGTGACTCAAATCCTCATATGTTCAGAGAGCGAAACTTTCAGGAAAGTTGGCAGTTGTGTGCCATAAGAAACGATAGAGTGGTGGCATTACAATTTTATCAGGAAAATTTAAACGGTTAATTAAATTTTCTCTTCTGCTAATATGTATAGGTAAATTTTTGTTTTTTTTTTTTAGGTAAAAATCTGAATATCTTACAAAATTTGAATAATAACTATTTAGAAAATTTACCTCTCGCCGAACATAGAAACATTTTTTATCAGCACGACGGTGTTCCCCCACATAACGCATATTTAATTAATAATTATTTACAAAAAACTTTTTATGATCAATGGATTGCCAATAATGGACCTTTCTTATGGCCTCCTCGCTCGCCCGATTTATCAGTTCTGGATTATTTCATTTGGGGAACTATTAAAAATAAAGTTTATGATGAGAGCCCATTAACAACCATTGAAGATTGTATGCAAAGAGTAAGAAATGCATTTCAAAACATATCACAGGATTCAATTACAAGAGCTACCCATGAGGAACTAATCCGAAGGTGCGAAAAATGTGTCGAGGTTCGAGGGCGGAATTTTGAGCAATTATTAAATTAAAATGAAATCATATTTTAAATTGATCTTATCTCTGCTATTTTAGTTCATGCCATATCTTCAATTCGATTAATACGCATGTTACAGTGTTAGTCTTATTTTGCGTTTTTGTGGATATCGAGTAGCAAATGTGCTGCAAGTTCTTGATATTACTTTATCACATTCTCCATAGATAATAAACAAATTTAAAAAGTTTTCGTTGGTATAATTTAAACGTGCTGGCATTTTTTGACATAAGATAATGACTGATTGTCTCTAATCATGGCTATTTTGATGAAATGATTACAACAATTCATGAATTTCTATAAAATCGCAAATATTTCAAAAAGTTGTAACTTTAACCCCCACAATGCTAATATGAGAAAAAAGGGAATTCAATTTTACACAACTTGACGTAAAAAAATATAGGGTGTTCCATTTGACCTAAACAAGTTTTCGCGGTTTAAAGTTGGCAAAATGTAACGCGAAAAACGGAACACTTGGTATGATATCATTGAATTTATTTCAGTTGTAGAACGTAGTTCTCCTTGTGTTCTTTTTACGTGACAAGAAGCAAATGAGGATCTTTTACACGAAGAAAATTATAACGATTGTTGCAAACCGTTGCACCTGTCAAATTTTCTATAAAATGTCAAATATCTTTGAAACGGCTAGGTTTAGGTATAGGATATCGTATAGGTTGGTATCGACTTCCGGTATAAGCGGAAGTGCCAGCTGCTTGTAATTATTTTAGTTGGATTGGCCACACCGACATTAGTAATTATCTAAATTTTCAAAATTTTCTGATGTATACTTCTCTCTATATCGATCGATTCAGTTCCCGGTGAGACACCCTGTATAGTATAAAAAATAAATTACCAGTACACCGCGACAAACATGATTACAATACGCGTAAACGAAGTGATATACACATTAAGAAGCACAATCTGACCTTATATAAAAAGCCCCCTTTATGTACTTACTGATTTAGCTACTTATTTAATAAGTTGCCCGACGATGTTAAAGAGGCTACTAATATAAAACAGTTTAAACGTAAATTATTTAAACTGATAAATGTGCGAATTTAAACCAAATATAAAATTCTGAGTTATATTGTTTTTTTTCTGTAACATTTTCTCTTTATTTTATAGGTGTATTTTTGTGTTTTATATACAAGTAAAATATATGTATGTGTGCGTTTGTTTACACTATATATTAGTTTATAATTAGGAATAGGTAGGTGCATTGTTATTTTATTTATTATATATATTTATATTTATTTTATCTGTGGACTTATTATATCCAATTATATACTGGCACAAACAATTAATAAAAATCTATCTATCGAAGTCGAAACCATAGAAAAGCAAGTATGACATCATTTTTCTGGGGGATCTAGCTCAACGTGGCAAAATTTGCGTAACGTCATTGTTTGTGGATGGCCTACTTATTTACCATACAATTAAATGTGAACAAATGTTGTTTTCCCCAAAAATAAATTCTCCAGAATTTTCCGTCATTAGTTGAAGTTATCTGTTTAAAGCTTTATGTAACATCAAAACGCGGGGATCGTTTAACGTTTTACTAGTTTCTGCTATTAGAATTTAAAAAAACTCATTCAACTCTGCAATATTCAGTCCATTTTAACGGCGTAATTTTTACAACGTATTATGTTTCTGATAGCATGTGAGGATATTCGTCTGATAAAATATTAACGCTATTACATTGCACACGCTGAAATATTAAACTGCAAAATGAAATCGATGTTTGATTGTTGCTTTAAAGCATGCAAGTTCATTCATTATAGAATTATATCACATTCAGAAAACAAGGCGAGTCGTTAATAAATGCAAGGGTCAAACACTGCAGTTGATTACGCTGGCGTTCAGCCAGTATTAATTAGTCTTGACTTATTAACTGCGGTTAAGATCTGCAACATTTGGTTTGCGGGTTTACAATTGCAACGCTTCTATTTTAGCTGAAAATAGTTTAAGTCTTCCGCTGAATGTTGTATGTACAAATTAACTGACGGAGTAAATTTTAGGTGTCGCCAGATTAAATTCCATTGTCTCTAATTAATATTATTTCCTTGGATTTCAGACGTAGTTCAATGGCTGAAATCTCACATCTCACAATTGTAAATGGTTATACATTTTGTTAGGTTTTATAAGACGGTCTTTGATGAAAAGCCAGTCCTTCCGGGTGAAAATCGACAAAAACTGAAAAAAAGGTAAAGAATTTTGAGATTTTCATATTTTTCACAATGACCCGGTCGTCTGCCGAGGTCGAAAACTTGGATTTAACATTCCTCCTTCATCATAAATAACATACCAAAAAAGCAAAAATGTCAAGTTGATGCAACGTTCACCCCCTTTTCATGTTTAATTTGACTGTATTAGATGGTAGACATAGGCCTCCTAATGGTACATCTAAGTTTTTGCAATAAATATTGGATTAAAAAAAGTCCCCCCCTTTGGCGGAGGCTTTTAGTAATACTTCCTCCTATGATGATGTAGTCTTAAAAAGTAAAGTGCCCTCTTTATACACTGTAAATGGTTTTAAGGATATTTGTGTTGCCCCGTTGGTCGTTAAACCGCCTTTTACCGGCAATGAAGTAGTCAATAGAATTATATTTAAAGATGTCATTGAACGATACGTGGACGAAATGCAAATTTATACAGATGGATCAAAAAAGGAGAATGGTACAGGTTGCGCTATTTACATCCCTGATTTTGAAACATCAGTCAAATATAGGCTTCCAAATCAATCTTCTATTTTCACAGCAGAGGCTACAGCTATTCTTAAAGCTTTAGAATATTGTTACCTGAAAACAGATTGTCGTAAGTTTATTATTATATCTGATTCCCTAAGCATGCTTAATGGCCTTAATCACATAGATGTTAATAGCTCTCCTTTACTCGTGGAGATTTTGAAATTGCATGTAAGGCTCACTCGTCTGGGTTACAAGATAACTTTTAAATGGGTTAAAGCCCACTCTGGTTTGTCTAATAATGAAAAAATAGATTCACTTGCAAAGTCAGCAATTGATGATTACAACCATAAAATTTACTTGATACCTTACAGCGATATAATAACGTCTCTAAGAGAAAAAATCAATCTAGAATGGGATGCATACTATAAAAAGATATTTTCTGTTCATCCAACAAATTACTTTTTATTGAACCCACGAATTACAGCAAGTAGACTTTACGACAATGGAGAAATTAAAAGAAATACTTACACTACAATTACCCGATTACATTTTAATCACGGAAGATTTCCTTCTCATCGGTATTAAAGAAAATGACCTTTGTGAATGTGGGAGCCCGGGAGATACTAATCATATTTTTCTGGGTTGCCCCAAATACGAACGGGAAATTAATATCTTTGTTAAAAAATTATTAGAGAAAAACTTGTTATGCCACTAAGTGTAAATTATATTTTACGTTTTAAAACTAAGGATATATATTTTATTGTCATGGAATTCCCCAGAAATTGTAATATACAGATATAATCAAACAATAAAACTTGCGATGTTAGTATTTTAGGTATTTATCTCCTCTGTGATTCCTTTTAACCTTTGTTTATTAAACCTTCTATCCGTGGTCTATTTCATGTTCGTTTATCAGAAGCCATCATGATGGACTCCTTGATGTGAAACGAGTGTTCCTTGTCTTGATCCGTTACCAATTAATCCCTATTTTATGGGATAATACGTTGGGAGGGTTTATATGAGTATGTGTATATATAAATATTTTTTTTTTGGGATTGACTTTACATATCTACGCATGCTTACGTTTTTTCCTTTTGAATCAATTTATTTGTTAGAGTCTCTTGGCTAAAGGAGTATATCCAAAGCCAAAACTGGGCAAAAAAAAAACAATAGTTTCCGAGATACAGCGCGCCAAAGTTGGGGGTTGATTTGCAATTTTCAAAAAATCAAAATTTCATCGCGGATTAGTACGAAGATCGACTGCAAATAATTCTCCAATATTTTTTTATGAAAGAGCAATATTTTGTGAGTTTGACGATGCCTGATTTGCAAGGTTTGGTTGTATGCAACGAAAGATATGATTTTTTGAAGCGCGCCGCGACTTGCTCAAATATGTGGATTTTTTAATTATCCATATCTAAGTTCGATATATGTTTATATATTTTTATATAATCGACAAACATATTATATTTTTGCACGCATGATATAATTTTTTTTTTTTTTAATAGCTCCAACAAAAGGCGCCTCATTGCATTGCTGAAGTTAAACTTCACTTAAATTACACTATGAAGTAGGCAGTCGAACACGCGGATTCTTTAATTGTTCAGATTGCCATCGAAATGTCTCCTTTTTTTCCTTCAGCGTTCGTTGTTGGAGAAGGCGTGGATTTGCTTGTGTTGTTGACCGCTGGAACCAGAGATCTCCCAAATGGTTATTTGCAAAAACCGACCAGGGGGAACAAGGAGGAAGTGTTCTACTCGCCCCACAGTTTCTGATATAGTGATGCTATTGCAAAGAACATCCTGTTTGTGCACGCCTGGCTACGACACTACATCGGGTCTGTTTAATCAGGGATAGATCTGGTTTCTCTATACCATAGAGAAAAACCATAGCTTAAATGATGCAGTTTAGGTATTTGAAGACACACATTTAGAAGGAATAGTTGCTGCTGGAGAATTGTTTCTGTTGAGCCAATATGGTGCATGGAGTGAACATAATTGCTTAAATTTTCTGTAATATAACTATCTATATAACTTTGTGCAGGCTGTCTCGAAAAATTCATTCAACCTCACAGCGGTGCCACCAACATCAGACACTTGCCAACAACATTCATTGCAATACATTCATTTTTGTTAAGTACAGAGCTGACGGGGTGTGCAGAAGGCTCCCGAACAACACGGATGGCGGACGACAAGCACAGGACTAGGCTCAATACGGATCACAAGGGAACCGGTTCCAGAGGTCCTTCTTAAGAGCATTTCGTGCAGATGCCAGAAAGAATGTGGAGCAGCTTATTTCAAAATTGATGCCTGAAGATGAGGAAAATGAAAGTGAATCTGGTTTGCATCATCGTAAGCGGCGCAAGGTGAATGAAACTTCGATTTACACTGTGGATTAGGCCTATTGGGATAGCAAATAAAAAAACGCACCGACCAATTACATCTCAGGAGTGGTGTGGGCACAAGTTCAAAGTAATATATTTTATATCATGCGTGCAAAAATATAATATATGTCGATTATAGAAAAATATATAAACATATATCGACCCGGATAGTTAAAAAATCCACATATTTGAGTAAGTCGCGGCGTGCTTCAAAAAATCATATCTTTCGTTACATACAATCAAACGTTATAAATCAGACATCGTCAGACTCACAAAATATTGCTCTTTCATAAAAAAAATATTGGGGAATCATTTGCAATCGATCTTCGTACTTATCCGCGATGAAAATGTGATTTTTTTGAAAATTGTAAATCAACCTCCAACTTTGGCACGGTGTATCTCGGAAACTATTGGTCGCAGACAAAAAATGTAATCAGTAAGACGTAGAATTTTATAATCCACATTTTTTATTTGAATGTCTTTTCGATATCACTTCAAATAACGGCGCTATTCCTCAAAAAGTGTGGCGATGCACAGTTTTCCCCCACCCCTCGAGATCGCAAATTTAGGTGTACCATTAGGAGGTCTATGTGTATCATCCTACCCAATTTCATTTCTGTCTGGCCTTTTGCAAGTCAAAACCCTCCATTACTCGTTCATTAAATACATTGTAAATCATATTAACTTTTAATGTACGTGAATGAAACTAAAATCTCTTAAGAAAATGAGGTTATGATATATTAATTTGACAGGAATTTTGAGGCGACGTATACAGAATGCCCAAGTCAACACCAAGCTGAAAAAATTAAAAACAGTGGCAAGAAGAGAAGGAAGAAGTAGATCATGAACAAATTAGGAAAGGACTAAGCTTACTAGGAACGAACAGAAAGAAAATAAATGGGTTATATGGAAATTATGAGTCATAAATCTCGATGTTGGCAACCAATGACCCCAGTCTAACTCTGCGTAGACGTAATCGGGCCGGCGAGGTGGCTTCCGGGAGTGGCAGCATATGATGGTAAATAATCAGTCAATCATTTATTCAATTTTCTTTTTAAAGGACAATGCATATTGCATATGGCAGAAATTTCCAGAGCGAAAAATTACGAGAAGGCCACAAACAACTATTAGGAATAATATTTTCCAAATAAAATGTATATAATGATAAAATTTATTGCGATAATAAATATTCCTCAACAATTTTCAATCATATAGATAATAAAGATATACAAGTTATCTACTTAAAACCTTATCTCCCTTATTTACGATTCCGATTTGTTTTTAAAATATCAAGTAATTAATTGCCTTCTAACAAAATATTGACTAAATAATCACCATAAAATATAACCGTGTTTAAAATAAGTGTTCCAGGTAAAAATGTATGTAGACTGTTAAAAAACACGTTCGTGTCATTACAAAAATGATCTATCTATATTTTTAAAACAATAACACCAACGTTCATAAATAATCATACACTTTATTACATCTACTAAATTAAAATGACATTAATCAGTAAGTCGGTGGCTTATAAATAATTACCTATTCAACTAGGCAGCTCCACAATAATATTTTTTCTGCGTAAGCCCTAGGCATAATGGAAAATATTTAAAGGTTGCCTTGTAATGGTAATTAAGTAAACTCACGCAATAGTATTAACATTATAAGGGTTGACAGAGAGTTTTCAGAGACCTAAGGCGAACCGTAACGAAATGCTAGAATTAAAGTCGAAAAGCCACGTTATATAGTATAAAAATAATTATATGTAGCAGCTGAAATATTGTGTGTGTACGTGTTATATGGTAGGTGTCTGCCCTTGAGGGTCAAATGAAAATGTTTACAAAAATATGAAATAAACCGCCTCATTTAAGGGGTGAACTAATGGAAGGTTCCCTACGATTACCATGGAAATAAAAACGCATTGGTTGTACACTCGAATAATTGCAAAAAACTTGTAAATTAGCCTAGATTTTTAAACAGTTTTAAGAAACAAGATTTAAAAACAATACTAGTTTCCATATTATGGAAAAAATAATCAAAACCCCTCCTCAATAACTAACTATAGGCCTATTGCTATCCTTTGCAATTTTGGGAAGGTCTTGGAAGTCATTATTTATGAAAATATTTACTGCGAAATCAGGTCATATATCTCCTTACCGGCACAGTTTTATGGAAAAAAGATCGACCATCTCGAACCTAACTTGCATTACACAGTGTATCTCCGACACATTGGACACACTAGGACAAGTAGATGTTATATACAGGGTTACTGGTAATTCGATACATTCCTTTGGAGATGTGATGGGGCATGATCTAAGGAGTAAATCTAGCCCTAACATACATTATGCAAAACTCAATAGTTTTTGAGATATTTCAATTTTTTTGTTTTTCTCAAAAAAGTTGATCTTAATGTCTTAAAAGTTAATTTCCGAAAAATCTACTTGACATTTTTAATTTTTTTTACTGAATTACTTGTCCAATATTATAGATATCCGTTTGGAATGAAAAATATCATTTCAATCATGTGAACGTTTAAAATAAAAACTTGTAAAAATTTTTTAAAAAAAATCAGTTATGAAATTTACCTATTAGGTTCTTTCAAAAAAATATTAATGTAGCACGCGTACAAATTATTATAAAAACTTCCTTATTTCAATAGCTATCTAACTAGGTAGAAATGTTTAATGTACCCTTGACAGTTCTAATAAAAAATTAGTAAAGAGAATGCTGGTGGCGGAATTTATTAAACGACTAATCGTTCATTTTCATTTAAGTCAGTCAGTCCTTGACTTTGACGTTTGTGCATATATGTCATTAACTGACATTCTTATCTCCGTGTCCCTTAAGTTTGTTGGTCTTGTTAAATTAGTTATCGAAGATTTTGATTTTGCTCGTAGTTGTTGTTATTAGTTGTTGTTATTGTATTTTCTGTGCCATGGCCGCGCATGCCAACGCAGAATACGCTGATATCTTGTTTGTCTATGGATACTGTGGCGGCAACGCTGCTGAAGCTCGCCGAGAATATGGTCTTTGGTACCCTAACCGCCGCTTACCAAATGCACGTGTATTCAGTACGGCATATCGAAATATCGCTGAAACTGGCTCCGTGAAATGTAGAAGAAGTGACGCTGGTGCTCCTCCCGTTTATGAACCAGATGATGAGGGAGAAATATTGAGGTATTTTGAGGAAGACCCAACTATTACAACTAATAAATTCGCAAGACTAACCGGAGCGTCACAATGGAAAGTTTGGTCTACGATACGTAGAGTTGGATATCATCCTTACCACTATACCCCTGTCCAAGGCTTGGAGGAAGGTGATCCTGGAAGGAGAGTGGAATTCTACCGCTTTATGTTTAAATTCAGATGCAGAAAGTGCAAATTTTTTAACAAGTATTTTATGGACGGACGAGTCGAAATTTAATCGCGAGGGTATAACAAATTTCCACAACCTACATTATTGGACAGATGAAAATCCCAAGTTAACACGTGAAACTAGTTTCCAAATGAAGTTTTCTATTAATGTGTGGATGGGAGTCATTGGCCACTATTTAATAGGGCCACATTTTCTTCCTCAAAATTTAAACGGGGAAATCTATGAAAATTTTTTAAGAAATGATCTGTTGTCCAGCACATTATCGGCTGACAGTACGACAGTTACTTGATCAACGTTTCCCTAACCGTTGGATTGGAAGACCGGGCCCAATACCTTGGCCAGCGCGAAGCCCTGTCTTAACACCCCTTGATTATTACGTATGAGGTCATATGAAGGAGATGGTCTATGCCGCACCAGTCAATACTATAGAAAATCTTAGACAAAGGATAGTCGATGCTGCCCAACACATAAGGCATAATCTGACAACCAGAGTAACAAGGACGGAAATAAGAAGACGCTGCCGTGTCTGTATACGGAATAGGGGCTCCCATTTTGAGCAAGACATATAAAAAATAAAGTACAACTTTGCAATTAATGAAGAATTAAACTCTACTTTTAAAATGTTTTTTTACTGTTTATCTAAAAATAAAATTCGTACTACTTGTGTTATTTTTACTAGTATTTTCTTAGAACTATTAAGGGTACATTGAACATTTGTACCTTGTTAGATAGCTATTGAAATAAGGCAGTTTTTATAATAATTTATACGCGTTACGTTAATATTTTTTTGAAAAAACCTAATAGGTAAATTTCATAGCTGATTTAAAAAAAAAATTTTTAAGTTTTTATTTCAGATGTTCACATGATCGAAATGTTTCCAGATATTTTTCATTCAAAACGGATATTTATAATATTGGACAAGTAATCCAGTAAAAAAAAATTTTAAAATGTCAAATAGATTTTTCGAAAATTAACTTTTAGGACACTAAGATCTACTTTTTGAGAAAAACAAAAAAAATTAAATATCTCAAAAACTATTGAGTTTTGCATAATATATGTTAGGGCTAAATTTACTTCTTAGATCATGCCCCATCACATCTCCAAAGGAATGTATCGAATTACCAGTAACCCTGTATACTGACTTCCAAAAAGCTTTTGACAAAATCGATTATTACTTACTCCTTTCTAAACTTAACGCAATTAGCGTGTCAGAAGTCTTGTTACCTTTCATCGTGTCCTACTTACTTAATAGAAAGCAGTTTGTTGAATATAGTAGATTTAATTCTCAGAACTTCATAGCTACATCTGGAATTCCTCAAGGATCCAACCTAGGGCCACTTTTATTCTTGGTGTTTATAAACGACCTATCCCTAAGTATGACCTCCACACATCTGCTTTTTGCAGACGACTTGAAAATCTATTAAGAAATAAGCCAATTTGACGATTGTTCTTTTTTACAAAATGTACTAGACTCGCTTAATGATGGTGCGAAAGCAACTTCTTAAAGCTAAACATATCTAAATGTAAAATGATGTCTTTTTACAACAACAAAAAACCAGTACTATTCGCATATACAATTAATAATACAATACTAGAAAGATGCTCAAACTTTAGGGATCTTGAAGTAACATTCGATGCCAGGCTCAGTATTTCTGGTCATATTAGCACAATTGTTACTTCAGCATCTAAAGTACTTGGATTGTATTAGGAATTGGGGTAGTTTTACAGACAACACTCTGAAATTAATATTCATGTCATTTATAAGAAGCAAGCTTCAATATATGCATCTATCATCTGGTCTCCTATATATCAAAATGCTAAAATACAAGTGGAGTCCGTACAAAGGAAACTTCTGAAATACATGTTTTTTAAACATAATGGATTCTATCTATCCCGAAAGAGGCTTCAATCACAATATATTACTAAATTCATTCGATTTAAACTCGCTTGAAATAAGAAGAAATTGGACAGCGTTACCCATTAATTTTAATTAAGTTTTGTGTACCAAGACTGAACTCTCGTCAACACAATGCATTTTACTTTGATACGAGTCGAACTAACATTCAAGTAAAATCACCAATACTTAACATGTGTAAATTATCTAACGAAATTTCTCATTTGTTTGATATTATTAATTTTGACAATGTAAATCATATTATCCGTATATACGAAGAAAATCAGCTAATAAATTAAAGCTTTTATCATACTATCATATAATCATTTAGGTTAAGTAATTTCACAAATACTTATTAGTATATCATATTAATATAAATGTTATTAATCATAATTGACATTGTTATTTATTATTTTCTGTAATTGGGTGTAAACCTGTTAAAAATAAATGTATGATTATTATTATTATTATTATTTCCTTCTTTGATAATTTATTATTTTTTCTTTACAAAAATCCAGTCACCCTACTCTGTGGCTCTGACCTTCACAGAAGGGAACTGGTAATAAATAGCAATAGCCACTCCCCACGCCCGTGGGGTGAGTGACTACCGGGTCCGTGAATCGTGTGCCCGGAGTAGACGCAATGAACCGAGGATGACAGCCTTCTGGATTCTGCCGGCTAAGATCTTGGCATGCCGGTATGATCTTTAGTACTGAAAGCAGCGTCTGTCTCATTCCACCCAGGGCTTCTATAATCAGTACCACTATTTTAACAGAATGGCCTGGATAAAGCCTGCGGAGTTCGAAGAGCAAATCTCGATATTTTGTCCGTTTTTCCTCCTCTTTGAAGACAATGTTGCTCTCAGCGGGAGCTGAGCCTCTCACACCACAGAGCATGCATCCGCGCCATGTACCCCCTCCGCGCGGGCTCACTGCTTTCATAACAATGCAGAAGCTCATCCGTCAGTCCATCCGTCCACTCAAAGCGTCCTTGATCATTGCGTATGTTGTCAACGGGCGGTCTATCCGGTTGTAAAATTTGTAATCTCAGTTTTCTTTCCCTCCTTAAATACTGCACATACTTTGGCTTGCTTCCAACGAGCTGGATATGTACATATCTTAATGATAAATTGAATAGAATGTGAAGGCGGGTCGCGAGTGCACTGGCACAATTCCTTACTAAGGAAGCTGGTATGCCTTCAGGCCTTGTGGTGAATTTAGGTTTAATTTGTTTCAATGCATGTAGGACTTGTTCGTTGACAAGTTCTATTGGTAAGGCATTGTTAACACTTGAGACTCCTTCATGTGCTGTGGCTGTAGGTTGACCATTTGTATACGATTTAAAAAAAAAAATCTACCAAAGCATTAACAACATTGTTGGAACCATATAGGGCTCCTACCATACTTTTTACGTTTGAGTCAGCCAATGCATTGATGTCACCAAAGTATTTATAGCTACGCCAGGCTTGTTCTTTAAGTCTGATTTTAGTTATGTTAGCACTAAACCATTTGGGATATCTTTTACGTAGGTACATAGGAATTGAAAATTTTGTAAAAGCTTGTATAGAACTTGGAACACGCTCTACAACAACTGAAATCTTTTGTACCATGCTCCAGCCAATATTAAGGATATTCTCATATAGACCGGGAAGATTTGTTTTGCGAAAGTTACAACGCTCAGCAAAATTTTCGGTAAAAGATTTATCGTTATCAATATTAGGGTAGATCGATATCTCAAGAGCTGGATGATGGTTATATTCCGTGAGTTGTGTGGTGCTCTCAGGTTCTTACTAAGTATTTACAAATTGCAATGACTGAGTCCAGAATTCTGTTATTATGAATGTATACAGATTATAATATTCAGTTCAGTTCTATATTTGTACATCAGTTTTCCTCATCATTTGAACTAAAATGGAAAGGGAATTGATAACTGAACAGACCGTGTAAAAGGGCCTTTAATAACATCTTTGTAAGGATGTAAAGATACTTAGACAACGGATTGCTGAATAACAAAGTTATTTAAAAAAAAATTCCAAGAAATTATTTTATGCTTTCTGCTATCTATCGATCATTGTTTAAAATTTGTTGACTTGAAAAGTTGAGGATAAGTAATTCGAAAAAGCTACCTGATCACCAACTAGCTCTGAATAGCCACTTAAATTCTTTGTAGTTTTAAAATAATTTAACTAGGAGCACAATTTTGCTGATCCCAAAAACAAGTAGCAGATTTCCTCAAGACCACATTCGTTTAATAATCCTCACATTATTTTTTTTTTAATAAGTGTTTCTATTCCAAGATATCCTATATATAAACTATTCTTGTGAAAGCAAGAGCAAGTATTAGTGGTTAAAGATGTTACTTACATATTTTCCTTACTTTATCTTCAAGAATGATCGAGATAAGCTTACCTGAAACAAAGAAAACATTTTAGACATTGGTCTGTTATTATTTTAGTTCAAAAATATAATGAGATTGTCTTTAAAACATTGTGTTCTCGATTAGAAACTTTTCATTTAACATTATTTTTTTCAATTAAATGTCGCTTTCAGTTTTCCAGCAATCGGTCTGGAGAGTTTTAGCTGAACCACCCTGTGCATACACGTTACATCAAAAATATACCATATTGCACCATATTAATGAGACATATGGTTAAACTTCTCAGACATATCAGATTACATATAGCGTAACAACTTTTCTCTGCTTAAGCTGAGCGTCCAGTTTCATTCCAATTTCTCAGAATTTTGTGCTGTATTGCTAATATTACTACCAACAAACTCATTTCATATTAAACGTTTAATTTTTATTATATTTTATTAGAGTCAACGTTGACTTTACTTCATGTAGTAAATATTGTTTTTAAAGTCATTGCAGCAGTCGTCGGATCTAGAAAACGTCATAGTGAAAAAAAAAGGGTGCCTACCGGAAGAAAAGAGTCACCAGAAGAAGGAAAATTTCCACTCTGTAGTGGTGGATGATCCTTTGTCCACAAAAAAAACAAAATATCAAGTTGCGACTAAGAGAAATCATTCCAGTTGCGAAGTTGGTGTTTTAGGCATTAAAAAAGGTCTGCATGCTTAATATAAGATAACACCGATTAACAACACATTCGGAGTGTATTACCACCGATACACGGACATTGTAATTTCTCACATGAAATGGACTATGCTCGTATACAAAAACTTATCACATTTAAGACAGTTTTTGACAAATATGACAAAATCTTACAGATGCTCTACAACACACTTGACCCATCATATCGTTACATGATGTTTTTTGATCGAAGTATAAACTCATCTCAGTATGTTAGCACAAATTTCTCAATCGATACAATCAAAATTTCATTAAGTCTACCTTGACACAAAACTATACAAGCGAGAACTACACGGTATTGGAACGATAAACCAATAACTAGAAATTTAGACGCA
Source organism: Leptura quadrifasciata (assembly GCA_963675555.1). Taxonomy (NCBI): domain Eukaryota; kingdom Metazoa; phylum Arthropoda; class Insecta; order Coleoptera; family Cerambycidae; genus Leptura; species Leptura quadrifasciata. Next base: position 29,340,418 of record OY776677.1, on the reverse strand, counting down.
GAAAATAGTCAGTCAGTAACATCAACTCAACGTCATATGTGAAGCCCGTTTCTTCAAGAACCTCAAAACGCTGCCAGAAAGCTGTCAAACATCATTCATCATTAGTCAAAGCTACAACGTTGAAAAACTGGACCACTACATGTAACGATCAACCCGGATAAGATCCAAAAAACGGACATCATCTACAAAAATTCATTTGTAAATACAACCCAGCTGATACGCATTCATAGGCATCAACATAAAGATCTAAGCTAGTACCAATGAAGTAGTAAAAGACGAAACTTACCCAATCTAAATTCTATTCGACTGTTGCATCCAAATTCCAGACAAAGCCCGAATACCCAGTTTAAAACCACTAAAATTAAACAATCTCAATACCGAGGACCTCAAAATTGCGAAACATAAATAGGATCAATACTCAAAAGATTTAGATGACCTGATTAACGAACCTTTCATCACAATACATATATCCTGGTTTACTTTATCATTGTATTAATTTTTGGACTGTTATTTCAATACCAATTTGCAAATGCAAAACATCATAACAAGAAAACGAAGACTTAGCCATCGAAGTCTCTGCATCGCCTCCACCTCCGCCGAGACCCAGTAAACCTTCCAGCGCCAATATCCATTGGTTTGATGACGGTCTCGATAACTAGGGCCGAGTAGGACTACTACTCTTTGCTCCTAGATTATCTCTGTAGACCTGGACCGGCCTTCGTGATAGGTGGGCCCGCTTACTTCTACCAGACCCAGCCCGCAAATGCGAGATGTGTCGTGGTATTTTCTGCGGACCTCCCCTGGTCCTGGCTCTTCAACCTCGCTGGCAGAGGTCTCTTCTGGCGCTCTTCTTGTCTTGATATTTTCTTTCTTCGCCAGCTTGTCACCCCCGTGGGTAGTCATCGGTCTAGTTGGGTTTTAGGAAGTTTTGGCTGGGATTGACTGCCGGTACGTAGGACACAGTAAAGGTGTGTCCTACCCCGGATCATCGGAAAGGTAAGGATATGAGCTGTGTAGCTCGGGAGTGTGGAGACCCTAAGTGCTTTTTTAGCACTTTCGGACTCCACGGAGCAGGTAGGACAACGGGCGTTGGACGGTATGTTGTCCGACGCCCGCAAGGAGGTTGGGTTTGGGTAGAAAAACGTCATGTCTCTGGTAGTGGTGGTCCGTCCTGGGGTATCTGAAACAGATCGGTTAGCGGGAAATATAAGTTATACTCACCCGTTGTCCAGAAGCTGTACCCTCGGCCGTTTGTGCCTCGGGGCGTCGGCAGGGTCGTAATCAGTGGCCTGTCTGATTAGCGGGTTCCCGTGCTCCTCTGCTTGGGCGTACAGCTTCTTCGCTCGTTCCCGGATGACTTCAGTGACCGTGGTGTACTCCAGGTCTCTGACGATGTCTGCGTTTCTCACGTACCATGGTGCGTCGACCGCCGTCCTGAGGGCGATGTTTTCCACTGCCTGGATTTTCTTCATGTAGGACTTTGCCTGGTAACCCCACGCTACCGAGGCGTACGTCAGCTGCGGCCTGATGAGGGTTTTGATAAGCGTGAGCTTATTCCTCAGGTTGAGACGGCTACCGTTTCCCATCATCGGGTAGATGAGGGCTCTTGTGCGCCGCGCCTTGGCTGTAATAGCGTCCGTGTTCTGTCTCCACGTTAGGCTTTTGTCCATGACCACGCCAAGGTATTTGACGGTGTCGTGCCATTGGATGTCCTCGCCGTGTAAACCTTCCAGGGCATTTGCTAACTTATTCCCTCCACGAAGACGACCTCGATTAAGAAGAGATGATGATGAAGTCGAAGACATAGAACTTACCTAAAAACAGACTGTTTTGTGCCTTTTATTGACTTTTCGTGCTGGACTCTTCAGTGAATTTTATTTTATTTGTTCAATTTCTACATTTTAACTTTTGGTAATTTCAACTTTTATTAATATTTTTATATTATTTCATTTTCATGATTCAAGCTTATTATGCTTCCATTCTTAGAGGTTAAAGTTTATATTCTATATTTTAAACCTTACATATTCACATTTTTATATTTTTTGACATTTTTTTATTTCTAATTGCATTATTATTTAATACATTTTATGTTCATTTCAAAAGTTGCTGTATAAACATCAACATTTTTTATAAGGAGGAAGTTGTTATATCAAAAATATACCATATTACTGAGACATAGGCTTAAACTTCTCAGCCATACCAATTAAATATTGCGTAATGCCGTTTCTCTGTAACTGCTTACGCTAAGCGTACAATTTCATTCCAGGTTCCCACAATTTTGTGCTGTATTGCTAATGTTCATTTTCCTTTGTTAAAAAAGCTTATAAATATCACCAACAGACTTTTGTAACCTCAGTTTATAACCTAATTTCATATTAAACGTTTTATATTATTTATTATTATATTTTATTAAAGTCAACGCTGACTCTACTTCATGAAATAAATATTGTTTTTAAAAAGTCAATTTAGTAATCCAAGATATAACATACTTTTATGTACATATAAACAAAACGAATATATATTTTTCACGAACTGAAAAGTTAAGATTACTTTTGATTAAATTTAAAAAATGACAGTATAAAATAAATCTCGGCTGTTAGTCGAATACGGCAGGATTCTTTGATACTGCATCTGTTCGATTTTCTGAAGCACCATATTGCGACCACAATATGTCACGTAGTAAGGACAGACAGCTTAATTGTTTTAATTAGCAAGTTTACTATTAAGTTCGGTCGGCGCGTTTCTCACATGCATCTACAACCTGACTAGGCAATGTTAACGTCATGCATAGTTATAAATAAATGTTTTAACCGCCTTCCAGATCACTTGAATGATCTTCTTAAGCCTAGACTTGTGTGAATTGAGGAGACGGGGACCTACAGTTTATAGTGGGAACCGAACCACTACTTGAAGGGAATTTATAATTGAAAATTTCTTTTCAGTAGGTGGGGCTCGAACCCACCTCGCTAGGTATGCTCAGAGTGAAAGCTAGACGCGCTAACCACTGTGCTAACACGGTACATTGTGCTATTTGAGTTATTTTCAGATGAGACATATACTCACGTTTACTGAGTTACACAGCACCCATTTTCCACTCAACAAGCCACTTTCTGAGGATATAGGCAATGATTGCTTTGAGGCGAGGCTTATTTTGCGTATTATTATCCCAAAATACTCCGCACATGGTTCTTCCTCTGCTCTAGATCTTCTAATATTAATATGGCCGATTAGTGTTTGTTGCCTCGTTTGAATTAGTATGACTTACACACTCATTTTCAGCATGCGTCTTTATTATTTACCTTACAGACTGTTCATCAACAAAATGGAAGGCGCAAACGAATTACGTGGAGTTGTAGTAAAAATGATAATTGCACAACTTGACATTCCCATATTTTACCCACCCACTAGGGCAGTTAATCGGTACCTACTGCAGTAATAACGGATTTTTTAACAGGTATATGGAAACTGCAGCCGCAGGAATTTTAGGATCAGAGTGAACACATATCAAGGATAAAGGTCCCCCAAGTTTGTGGTATAGCAATAATTGTATCTGCTTTAAATTGCTTAAACACATTAAACTTACAATTGCTAAAAGCCAATAACACTCTTCCTACATTTTCCCAACTTTTGATTACGTAAATACCTCACCAAGTTTTCAGACCAATACCGTTATTATTAACAGAAGTAATGGAATTTGAATTTATAAATTCCTAAAAACCGTTAATTATTGTGTGACGGTGATCCACTCTCTCATTTACCTGTGGATCTCGGACGTTACAAGCTTAAATCACACAGGAATGTATTAAAGCTTCTTGATTAGGTTTTGCCCATCATTTTTAATGGAAATTTGCTGATGGAGATTTGTGATTTTTTTGCAAATGGACGTTTCGTGACGTGGGCCCCCTAAATATGAACTTTAAAAAAATACTAAACGGGCTCATTTAAGACTGATGGCAGATTTGGTGCTATGTAGGCTACAAATAATAAAATGAATAAATAAATAAATCTTTATTTACCATAAAAAACAGTACATAGGTATCGTTTTACCTAGATGGTGTTCTTCCAACGGCCCAAAGACAAAAAATAATAATTTACTTAATCCTAAACCTAATACAATAATGAAAACTTTGGAACGATGTAACGCTAAAGGTGCAGGTTAGGGATCAATGAAAATAAACCAAAATGTATTAAAAAAGTGGTTTAGTGGTGCATACACGGTTAAGGTCTTGTTGTGGCAACGTTTTGATTGTCAAGCATACGTTTTATCCTACAATTAAATGTTTTTGGAGACAATTTTTTAGTGCTCGAGTCAAGCTTGGTCCACAAATGGATTGCATTAAATGTGAATTACTTTTGAAGAGCTTTTGATAGTGATTATAAGAAGAGAACTTGCTTCGTAGGTAACTAGGCTCACCAGTAGTCATCACTATATAAATAAGATCATATGTGTGTAGTATATGCCTATTTTTCATATTAGGATAGAACTTTGATTTAAGTAGGGAGTGATGTGATTTCTAAAGGGAAGATTGTACGCAAAGCGCATGCAAACATTTTGAACTTTTTATATTAGACGGCAGAATGCAGCGCTGATAAAATTATGGTATACTATATCACCATAATCAAGAATAAGTAGAGAGACCGAGGCTGTTACACAAACGATGTTTAGACATGAAAGTTTTATATGGGTATAAAATTTTTAGACGGCTGAAAGCCAAACCTATTTTAGCGGAAACATGTGATTGAAATGTAAGTGCGTCTACCATGACTACGCCAAGATTTTTTGCTTCACTCAATTTACGTACTTCATCATAATCAATTTTGACAACAAAATCAGACAGTTTATCTCTAGAATATTTTAAACCTGTTATCAATAGAACAAACTTAGAAGCATTAATTTTAAGGTATGATCCAAAGTACATTTTTTAATTTCCTGTAAATCTGATGAAACATTTTCTTGTGCAAATATTCTATTATTTGGACAAACATCGAGAATTAATTGAGAATCATCTGCATATTGCTACACTAGAATATTGAACTTCGTCATTCATATCTGCAACGTATATTAAAAATAACAAGGGTCTTAAGATGGACTCTTGGGGTACACCTTGATGTAATGAAGCGAATTTGGATTTTACAGTCTTATTATTTATTGTCAAAGTTACGCATTGTTCTCTGTTAGTTAAATAAGATTTTAAAAAATTAATGCAATTGTTGGAGAAACTGAAATAAGGCAATTTAGAAAGAAACCTTGTGGATTTAAAGTATCGAAGGCTGTACTAAACAAGTCGCTTTATTATTTGAATTTTGACAAATGTCATCAGTTACTTTTATAAGTGCAGTGGAAGTGCTATGATTTTTACCAAAGCTTGATTGTGTCGAAGAAGTCAAATAATTTTCATGGAAATAAGGAAAAATTTGGTTGAGAATATGTCTTACCAAAAAAGTGGAAAATAGGATACTAATAGGTCTGAGATCTTTCTGTAGGATTAGCTATTTTTGCACGAGACTTAACTATTCCCTTTTTCCAGCAGTATGGAAATACCCCATCAGGTATACAGGTGTTTAAAATATTTGAGAGATGATTTATATAAATGGCAAACATGGTCTTTAATAGAAATATAATCTGCACCAACATTGCTAGTTCTAATATTACTAATTATGTTGTAAACATCATTCCTTGTTAATAATTTAATATTAATGTATCTTTATAATTTTGATGTAAATTAGAATTATAAAAAAGTATTTTTCTATTTGAAGGATCTTGTCGCGAATTATGGACGATATGAGATAATTGTTGATTTTTCTGGATCAGCCAGTGCATTTAGAATGTTATTACTAGTCTTATTTTTTATTAAACTTAATTTATTTACTTCTGTCCAGAATAATTTGAAATTTTTATTTTTTGATAGTGCATCTAGTTGTATGGCATTCCAGTTGTATGGCATGATTTGTATAATTTTTCAGTTGTTTCTAGATTCTGGTGAGTGGTGACTTTTGCTTTTTAAATATTTTGTTTTAGCTTTATCTCTCATTTTCATAAGAAGTTTAATGTTGTCAGAACCTATGGTGTAAAAGACTTTTCTTTTATTAGTTTATGTTTTAGCGGAGCATGTTTATTAATTAAATACAAAACATTATTACTAAAAATATTTAGCTCCTCGTTTACATTTTTAACATAATATATTACAACCCAATTTAACTACTGCGGTCTTCCTAAAAAAAATTCATATTAATTTTATCGTATTCCCTATAATAAACATATTTTAGATCCGATTTAATTTTAAGTATTTTAATTACAGAAATAATTAAGTTATTTTAATTAATATATTAATTAATATAATATTAATAATTTTATTTATTTTAGTTATCTTAACTAAAATTTCATTTTGAGTAGAAAGAGAAAATAAACTGAAAAATAACTGAACAACAGTGAATGTAAAATAAGAGAGAGAACAGAAACTAAATTGTACATATAACTGTATTAATTGTTTAATAATTTGATTAGACACTATACAACTACTGCACTAAGAAAACAGAAAATATCGAAATTAATATTCACAAGGAGATGTACACAATCAAAGTATAGTTAATTTAGTAACTACATGGGATCAATAATATTATAGAGCATATTTTCATCATTTGAAGTCATCCAAGCTTATACTTTTTCTTGAAAAGATGTTTTGTTTTTATGCTTATTAGAGATATCGGCAAAATGTTAAGCAATTTCGGCCCATATAAACAAAGTATCTTTGACCAATACTTTTATGAGTCCATTGAGTCCTGGGTATAATAAAGTTAGCCGCTTCTTGTCCTCTGGTATCACGTTCGTGATTTATCCTACTAATGTACTGTTTATTTCGGAACAAAAATAACGGAATATTCTTAGCGTAAAGCTGCCGCAAATCTAGTATATTAAGTTCCGAAAATAATTGTTCCGTGGAGTATAGGGAGGGTTTAAAATATATGATTTTTAGAATTTTTTTCTGAATAATTTCCAGAGGTATCAGATATGCTTTCCTTACTCCTCCCCAACCAATTATGCCATTCTGAATAATGGATTCGATAAAAGCATAGTATAATATTTTAAGATGATTCAAGGGTATTATCTGTCGACATTGATAAAATTTAAACATTAAGCCCCGAATTTTTGTTATTGTATTGTTTACATGTATATTCCATCTTAAATGCGAGTCAATAAAAATACCCAGGTATTTAGTAGATCGAGTTAGTGAAATTAAAAGATTATTTACTGATATGGTGCTGTAGTCAGGTAGATATTTCTCGTAAGACGTAAAGGGAATAATTTTAGTTTTATCTACATTTATTGTTAGCAAATTCGCACTAAACCAATCAAAAACTTTCTCTAAATCCCTTTCTGCCAAATGTCTCACGTCATCCCAGGTATGCCCAGTATACAAAATAACTGTATCATCAGCAAATGATATTATTGTTTAAATATATAGTAAACAACACAGGTCCTAGAACTGTACCCTGTGCTACTCCATAGGTTACAGTTTGCTCTTTGCTTAAGACATTTTTTATTTCAACTTTTTGTTTCCTTTCATCCAAAAAACTTTTAAATAATTTTAAGACATTACCTCTAATTCCAAAGTTTTCAAGTTTTTCTAGCAAGTCCATGACTGAAGGTGTCAAAGGCTTTTGCTAAATCAACAACAACACCCAGACATGCTTTCTTGTTATCCATAGCATCGTATATTATTGATGTCACTTTTACTATTGCATCTTGGGTTGAGAGGTCTTTTTGAAATCGAAACTGCATATCAGATAAAATTTTATTTTTATTTAGATAATCAACTAAATGTGACTATAATTTTTTCAAATAATTTTGCGAATGAAAAGATTAAAGAAATTGGACGATAATTTGATACATCTGTTTTACTTCCTCCTTTGAAAACTGGTCTAACGATTGCTTTTTTAAAATGCGTAGGAAACTCTCCACATTCAATGCATTTATTTATAATAAAACACAGTGGATCCACAATAGTATCAATTGTTGACTTTAATAATTCATTTTTTATACCATCTGGACCTGGTGCCTTATTATTTTTTAGTTCTAGTACAAATTTCTGTTACATTTGTATAATTTATATACATAGAATGGGGAAAGTTCACAATTTCATTTAACATCGGTACCTGCACTATTTTAGAAGCAAGTTTTTCACCTACTTGAGAAAAATGGGTGTTAAATTTGTTACCTATTTCTTTAGGATCTATCACTTCATCTTCGTTTTCTGTTATGATTTTATCTATATTTCTGTCTTCATTTTTGCAGTTATTCGAAAAATCTCTTACGACATTCCAAAGTGTTTTAGTACAATTTTTATTAGTGTCAATTTTGGATTTAAAATAATTATATTTTGCTTTTTTTATTAAACAGTGAATTTTGTTTCTATAAGTTATGTAGTCCTGTTTAAATTGTTCATTTTGGGGATGCCTTATATGCTTTTGAAACAATTTATCTCTGTTTTTAATTGAAATAACTAATCCCTGCGTAATACATGGTTTTTCCTTTTTATTGGGTTCAATTTTATAATTTGTGTTGATTCCGAGATACATTTTGAGAATATTTCAAAAAAATTATCAAAAGCCTCATTTGGATCCAGTTATGATCAGATATATCATCTGAAATGGGCACTGAATTTGATTCTAAGATTTCAATGTCAGTGTTCATTATGATGAGGTATATTAGTGTTGACGTACCTTTTAGATTAATTCTAGTGCTAGACAAGTAAAATCTGCGAATTTTTGTTTGCTACGATCAGATTTAAACATTCAAACATATACAACTCGTATTATTTTTGCTATGCCATTCTCATTAATCAAGCACGTACATCGTCCACTTGGTTCTTTTTACAAATAAATTACACCATCCACCCTGTCTGTCACAGTGTACTGCTTAAATATTAACGACCACCTGTCTCCTCACATCCTTATCGATTAACGGTATATCTGTCTAGTCCGAATTATCATTTAATATTTAAAATAGGCAAACGCAAACTGCAAATAGAAATTGACATTAACCGCAGTCTAATCCAATTACCAAGTAGTGAGTGAAACGTGAACATCTGCGTGTGCTGTAGCTTCGTTTAGCTAGGCAATGCGATGCTGACAAAACACGATCAAACTCCTCTCACGCCATTGTTCTGGTAAACCGAAAGCGTCATACAGCGTATACTTGCGGTATTTTGAACGCTCGCTAAGTGGACATAATAATAGGATTCGAGATACTGCAACGTTTGCTTGGTAACTACATTAGATGCTAGTACGTTATAAAGCAACACGATACGGTTTTATTCCATTGGTCTTCACGGCGCTTTTCGGCTCAATTTCATTGTTAGACATGTAATCCTTTACGTAAGGCGTACTTGCAACACGTTAGATAAGTAATTTCAATGAAAGGATTCTAAATAGACTCTAATTTAGCACAGAAACGAAATATTAGTTCTTACTCTTGCGTGCACAGTCTATACACGACAATTTTTTTGAAAGAAAAAGCCTGTGTCTAAGTCAATATTAAATTTACAATATGGGTTCAGTTACATGGCCTGTGTCCATTTAAAAATAACTGATATTTATTTATATTTAGTAAGATCTGTATAGCATTTTATTTATTTATTTATTTATAATAGTACACTGTAGTCACCCCACACCACTTGCAGTTTGCAGCTTAAGTAGGATCAGTCTTTCGGCTGGTGTTTGTTGCAATCGAAGCATTAACGTTCTGTTGATAATATGCGATTAATTACACTTAACGCGCCAGGCTTGTAACTTGTAATTCAGCGCTCGGCGGGGCACATAACCCGGAGAGTAGCTGTTGGTTGCAGTCTGGTTAAGTTCCTTATAGTAAAATAAAGATTTTATAGAGGAGCTTGCGACGAAAAATTATGTTTTAATTTTCTGCCCTCTAGAAGTACATTTGAACTATACTAAGCCCAGTCAAGTTATTTATTTTTCGATTGCAGCAGACACTGTGCTACGATTTAAACGTACATAAACAAATAAATACGTTGGATATTAATGGTTATAAGATATTACATAACGAAATCACTTGGGCTACTGTAGCGTAGCGGATATCGTAGGGCACAACTTAACCCGGATAAGTGATGTACGTGCCTACGATAAAATTTCACTAGCTCAGACTATCTCAAGGCGTTAAGCCCAAGTTTACATAAACTATGACAAATTATTAGTTTACTTACTTAACAAATCACGGAGGCTTCCATACGTAGTTGTCGCAGACGAAATAATGACACTCTCTTTAAAAATGAAATGCACTATATTACACAATTTACAGATATTAGTTCACTAGCATGTAACCTGGCGATGTTCAAAAGGTGTGGCAAATTTCTCGATTAAAAGTTACAACATTAATAAAATGCCTCGTGTAGCTACACATCGGTTTACAATGTGACGATAAATGGTCATAAATTCTGCCACAATAAATATAAATGCATAAAATCTTTAAATAGGTATAAGTTAAAAAGACAAGAGTAGATAGGAATGGATATATAACCGCACAGAACCACCGAAGGTGGTCCCCGATAAATAAAAACAACAACACACTTATCTAGGGTGGTACGGTACCGACTTCGACGTGGAAGAACCTGTAGCCCTACGGAGGTGTCTTCGGGACAAAAGAAATTGACCCAAGGATGGGGGTTGATTATAGCCTCTCCAGCCCTGGAACTTTCTACTGTGTGTGGATGCCCCGCCCGTGGAACTTCACTGATGTATGTAGAAGCCCCGTCCGTGGAACCCTAAAGATAACACGACTTAATTTGCAAAGTCGGAAATGCACGTGAAGCGTGCCTAATGTGGGCAATTCAAATCTGACATTTACCTCACTGATGAGGGAACAATCCACCAATGTTCCTCGAAAGCCACAGTTGGATGAATGGGGTTGAGTCCGCCTTTTAAGTTGACACGATACTTCCAAAGAAAAGCCTGTAAATTTGCGAAACACGTGGGTAGAGAACGGGTGAGATGGCGTGAAGAGGTTAGCTTACCTTGTATACTTAAATATCCTGCTTCCGCAGTTAAAATTTATTCACAACAACAAAATATTCCGCTAAACGGAACAAAAACAGATTGAGAAAATTCTCCTGTGTTGATAATCCCAAAATCCACCAGGATGCCTTGGATAAACCGAGGTTGTAGGATTATCAACTATATATCGCCATTAAAAATGGTTGCCTTCCGTTTCTCTGCTTTTCACGAGCAGCAAGTATCTCGCCCTCCCGTGAAGGATAGCGAAACTGTGCTACGGACGTAGCGGTTGTTATTATGCGGCCCACAAAACGCTAAGACGTATGGTGGGTCGTATATGCTAGAGGTCCGCAACAACTAGACCGCTAGATGGCGCTTGCTGACTATTTTGCATGTCGCTATCGTAATAATACCGAGATGTACCAAATAGTCAAGGGATTCTCGTGCTGGTCGTCACATGCCTACCTTGCACTGAAGAGAGCCAACAGCTCGAAACTGCAGTCTGCAAATGGTGTGGGGTGACTGGCACGAGAGCTCCTTTAAGTACGATCAGTCTTTCGGCTGGTGTTTGTTGCAATCGAAGCATTAGCGTTCTCTTGGTAATTGCGATTATTACACTTAACGCGCCAGGCTTGTAACTTATAATTCAGCGCTCGGCGGGGCACATAGCCCGGAGAGTAGCTGTTGGTTGCAGTCTGGTTACGTTCCTTATAGTAAAATAAGGATTTTATAGAGGAGCCTGCGACGAAAAATTATGTTTTAATTTTCTGCCGTCTAGAAGCACATTTAAACATCAGTTTGTGTCTATAGATTATGCTATAAATTGAGTAACGCAAATCAGATTTGTAACAGTAGACCGGCCCTTCATAAATCCGTGTTGATTGACTGAGATTTTGTTGGGCACATGATGGTAGTATATAAATATAGAAAATCATGTAGTAAGATTTCCAAAACTTTACAACAATTGCAGATAATGGTTATATGTCTAAAATTGCTAATATCAAACTTATCATCTTTTTTATATACAGGACATACTTTCGATCGTTTCCATAATACAGGCAACTCACAATTACGAATGCACATGTTGAATCTGACTTCTAGAGGGTACGCAAGAACGTAAACACAATCCTTAAGTAGAAAAGTAGGTATTCCGTCAGGACCAGTAGTCAGTTTAGGTTTGAGTCTTTTTAAGGCAGCCGCAATTTCAACCTCATCAAATTCTTGTAGGTGAACAGTTGTGCTGACGATTTGCTTATTCGAGGATTGGTTAGTACATGAAGGTAAAACAGATTCACAGAAAAAATATGCAAAAGCGTTTGAAACTTCATTAGAATCGACAAGCTGTCTCCCGTTGTAGGACATTTGAGAAGGTATGCTAGGCGATATCTTTCTACTGTTGGTAAATATTAATATTGATTATCGTAATTTTTATAGCTTTTTATTAAACATCTTGTAATTTGCTGTCCACATTCAAATGTGCTTAACAGACATGGTGCTGGCGCAGCTTTGAATACAATTTTAAAATGTTCTAAACTTGAATATTGTACTTAAAGCATCTTATGCGGCTGATAGTTTAGCAGGTACTTCTAAGTATTAATTCTCTCCGAATATTTATAGTATCCGTTTCCACTATCATTTGATGCTTCATTATCATCATCCATTCCACCGTTTGTCAAATATCTTACTTGTTCTAAATAGCAAAATTGTGCAATCCATTCAATAAACACACATCCTGTGTATTTGAGTCTAACGACGTTCAAGGAATAACCCTTATATAACTAAGATAAATTAATTAACTCATTTCATTCTCAAAAATAATTTTAATCCCACTATTAAAATTCTGCGAATGTATGGGTATAAAAGATCTTTTTAATTTATTGTAGTCATATACATATACAATGACTTCTCATATGGGCATAATCATCGAGAAGTTGAATAATAGTTACTTTTCATAAAGTCTCGTTTTCTATATTAATAAACTAATATCAAAATGGTCTCTATTTGTCTTAAGAAATATGGATGTAGAGGCAGCAATTATAATTAATGAATCACGCCACGTCTGCAATTAATTCAAAGTGATTAAATGTAGTACGTTTTTCATTTAAACATTCTGCTTCCTTGTTAGTTATCTTAAATAAGTTTATAAGTACTTATAACCTACACTGCGTACTTAAAATTAGTATTCTGCAATGCCGTCAGGCTTTATTAGCTCCGCAGGTATCCATGTAAACTTTACTTGCCGAAGTTCTTGATCTGTTTTCAAAGTTAATTTATTTTTAGGCCATTCTCTTTGTCAATTTCATTAATTTCAAATGAATTTTAAATATTTGTCAATGTGGGAATCGTAGGCGATGTGCTTCTATGCCATTATTTCCTTAAAATAAAATTTGAAATTTTTACTCGGTTATAGTCGAGCTCAGATTTACAGTGCACTCAAAAAAGACAATAAAAACTTTACGATCTCATTAAAATACCGTTAAACTAGTCACCAAAATAATTGCGCCCGGGCGCGCACTTGAAATATTTAGATCAGCAACTCACTCGTTCAATTTTAACTGCGCGTTACGGTCTAGTATTATTAATATGTACATTCTAATACATACGAATTTTAAGTTCGGCTTTGTACTATTTCGATCGCATGGTCCAACGGCGATAATAATGAGGTTGTAAAGTTTTTGTTGCCTTTTTTGAGTGCACCGTAAATCTGAGCTCGACTATACAGTAAAATTTGTGGCTTCGGGTTTTCAAAGTTTGTGCTGTATCCGTCAGGTCCTGGCTATTTATATGATAGGATATGGTAGAAATTATAACTATTGATTTATTAAGAACTCATATAATATCCCCAATTATTTCTTGGGTAAAAACTGAAACTGTTGTCACGAACATCTGTTAGTCTACAGTCAGTTTCTTTTTATAAGGTTTAAATTCACATAAAGTAAGTTAGACAGCAGTACAGGACAGACTTCAGATGTTATTATATAAAAAGTTAAAGGCGGACTTCGTTCTAGGAATGCCTACGGAAATTACAGTTCCAAAGTACAACATCAGTAAGAACTGTCAAATTGAAATATCAAACAGGAAGACTGGACAAATGATCCCAATTACGTTAATTCGAGACTAGTGTGGGACTATCCTACACGCCTAGAAAGACAGAAAAAGCGACCTTGGTTTGGGTACCAGAATACAAGGGAAATAAAGGCCAGGGAAGGCGCGCCTATGACTCTAACAGAACCTGAACCCTTCGTGGTGTGACTAGCCTATGCATGTCATTTATTAATGAATGGATATTAAATAAATTAGTGGGGAAATTTTACACGATATAGACCAAAAAGTTCATAAAAAAATGACCGACTTTTACGGAAGGTCTATTAAGCCAGAAAGGGTTATTATGACATACAGTTCCGTTCCAACTTGACATCATTAATAAAAGTAATTAAACAATAAAGGGTCCAGGACAGATTAGGAATCCCAGAACATGATGTGATGGTGGGCTATACCTAGAACGGAGGCAGTGAAAGGGTTCAGCTGGTATAAGTAGTGAAGTGAACGGTCTGAGCAGGTGTTGGGCCTGATGGAGATGGCGCCCAAGAGTTCCAACTAACCCATCGGTGGGAGGGGGACGATCTTTCTGGACATCGTCAAAATTGACAATGTTGGCGCATTGAACTCTTGGTGAAAATGATGAACGCTAATGTTCCACAAATTTGTGGTCATACCTTCAACGTAGAAGACGTGATTTCCACATATATAAGCCTGGAATTATTTACATCTCTGAGGCTTGGGACAAATAACACCAACCATTAACACATTACTCATAAATCGTGGCATACAACGCAGGCCATCTAGAGGAGGGTGTATCCTTTCTGGAAAAATGGTGCAACAGATGAAAGGCACTGATAAACGCTGAAAAGAGTAAAGCCATGCTCTTGACAGCACATATCACCATAAATGGTGAAGATATTCATTGGAGTGACCCATAGCAATATCTCGGGGTAACACTAACCACATGGACAAAATAGATATGGTGTGGGCCAAATTCTACCCAATACCGATGGTGGGTAGAGTGAACCAACTAAACTTGGGAGGAAAGTTTACGCTTATCAAAACGATACTCTGGCCACAGATGGCATAAGCGTTAGTAACCTGGGTACATGCGAACGATCCATATTTACACGTCTGAAGGACTTTTATTATACTTTCCAAAATGGATATTAAACGTTTACGAAGAAGAGTTCAAAGCGACTGTTTCAGACAGAGAATAATACAAAATCTATACTTACTGACGATGAGAGAAAAAAAAGTATATATAAAAAAATATTTTTTTTTCTTCTATTTTCGATTTGCAAAAATAATTCTTATCATCCCACATAGGTATTATTAAAATAAACATTTTCCCTTTTGTAGAACTAAAATAAAATTAGTCCTAATGTCCTCAAATGCACCGAGAAATTTAAAGATTAGGTATAATAAATTTGTCCAATGTCATATTCTATTACATCTCTGTCACTCTCTTTCCAAGCACACCGTACATTAGGCTGCGTCATTTTATTGACGTGAAGTCATTTACAATTAAAATTGGAAGCATGGATGACTAATACACTCCGAACAACTCTTAAATTTAAACCTGAAAAGAAATTTTGTAAACGCAAGAAAAAGACAATATAAAGTTCAAAAATATACTTATATTAAATCTTTTTAAAAAATTATGTTTTACAAAAGCGTTCAAGAACAATGTATTGACAAACTATAGTCTGGTCCGTGTACAACACATAGTGAGGAACGGAATGACTCGTAATGTACCCAACTACAATACAATGTGAGGTTTATAGCTAACGATTACACAAAAAGATTCAGTAAAAAATTCAATGTTTATAATTTTGGTGGGTTTTTGCTTGCCTGTCTATTGGCGTATTTTCAGTTCAATATCAATTTTGATTGCTCCTCGGAGCTTAAAAATGCTTGAATCGCAACGACTTTGAATTATATTTTGCAATTATAGATTCATACGTTCAGGCAAGGCGGCCCATGCACATCTGAGTACATGGTAACTATACTTTTTGAACACCCGAATCACTGAGGAACCGGTTCAGGGCAAATACGCTTAAAACCAATCATTTTCCCGTCAAAATCGACTGCTAGAAAATGATAGGGCACCCTCGACGCTAAAGTCTATTTTCGCTAAAACTCTCTAAATACTTTATATATGTATATATATATATTTGACACAACGCATGAGTTGCAGTGTTGCACAACGTGGATTCGTAAAAGGGTTTTCGTTATACTTTCTAAATTTTGTGGTCGGGGCGACATTACGTCCCCGTGCAGCGACATTTACTACACTTTCTAAAATTACACTCCTTGATGAGTTTCCAAGATTTTGGTATAAAAAACGGTCCGTAGAGCGACAATGTGAATATAAAAACCTCTTCCAACGACATTTTTACGCGAAGCACGCATTTCATGCGAAATGTTACAGTTTCGAAAAGTTCATCGAGGGTTTTGGCGTGTTCTTTAACATACACTGCGAACACAGATTTAAGGCGAGTCTATGCCGTGGAGAACATCGGCTGTAGATGCGCGTGGATGTACCATGGTTTGTAAGGATTGTAGACATCTTCAGAAATCTGAATTACACTACAGCCTCAAAGATCATTTGGGATTGCGCCAAGGAGCTTTATGCCTATACTGAACACCGCGAAAAACCTATATCAGATAAGCGACTGATTAGATCTCGTGGACGATCCGAACCACAAGAGGCCGAAGCTTCTGATCGAATGAATTGCTTCCATCCATATTTGGTTCAGGACACTGCTTGACTAAACTAGAAAGAAAAGACAATGCGATGGCAATACAAACCCCCCCTCCCTCTACCCGACATCGATGCAATAGTAAAGTAATTAAAATCATTTGGTCCCTGTTATCCAAGGTCACGTCTATTACCAAGGATATTTGTGAGTTTCCGCCTTTTCGTGGGACTGATCACGACAGTTGAAATTTGTCATACATCCACCAAAGAAACGGTAAATACCCAAACCCTTATTAACCAAATGATGAGATGTTGCCTTGAATATTTCTTTCCTGCCAGCGCAACGTTGCATTATTCGGTTAACATATAAAATATTTATAGTGTTATGCCTAATTTAAAATTTACAAATGTTACCAATTGCGTTGATGTTATCTGACAACCATGAAAAACTCAATCATTCAAAATAAATCGAGTTCTGGATGTGAATTCTCAGCTGCCTGCATCTAATAGTTACTTATTTGACTATTTCATAGGCTTGATTAATGTTTTATAACGGTACTTTACTTTTAAGACATAATGATAATGGTCGTAAAAATCATTAGACTATCGTTAAACTAAAATTAGTCATTTCGTAAAATCTATATAAATTACATTTATATTAATTTTATGGAAATGGGATCAGTTATAGTGGATCAACAAGACAGTTATTTAAATTTTTAATACAGTGCAATGTATATCCGTCAGTTCTTTGTTCTAATTTCATCAGGCACATTTCCAGTAGAGACATACATATCGGTTGCTTCATTATTAAAGCAACATTGAGTTGAAATATTTACTACTGTCGATTTTACAAAAACTAACAATTGTAATTGGTTGTAACGTTAAATAATTATAAGCAAATTAATGGATGAAGATATCAGAAATAGGAATAGTCAAAAATATTTTTGTGAAAACAGGAACATAACCTTTTTCGCATGAATTATTCGACTAATAGTACTTTCAATCAATCAAGATATGCCTTATTGTCTAAGGATGAAATACTTCTATTGATAAAACTATATGTATAAAATATAACATAACATATATATCTTAGTTAATTTTATATTTAAGCTAAAATAAAGTAAGATAGGTAATATGTAGCTACACTAAAAGTTAGATACATAGATATATACAAGTATACAATAAATAAAAAGAAAACTACACAATAGTACTGAACAGTAGATATTTTACATGTTTGTCACCATACGCACATCTAACGAATGAGTGAGTGCATGTCATAGTTGAGAACAGTCATATACAAAGAAAAATATGCAAACAAATAGAATAAATTACTAGAAATATCAATATATACTGCTATGATATCCACCTGAAGGACGTTGAAACATGACAGGAAATAATTTCTAATATTTATCTCAAAGTCGAAAGTTCGGAGTCATTAAAAGAAACAATTCTAGAAACACAAACAATAAAACAAATTCAAATCAAACTGAGCAGTGTATTGCTAGAACAAAATTGGATACAAATAAAATATAAAATTCCCTATCTAGTTAAATAAAATAAATACCATACTAGAATAAAATAATTTGGAACTGACTCAGTTAAAATAAAATTTATTAATAAAAATGAAATAAATTGTCAAAATTCGTAATTTAAAAAATTCTCAATTATTTCCAAAATATGAAATGGTGAACATGAGAAATTTATATAAAGTTTTATTACAACCTTTTAGTCCGCGTAGCTCAATATAACTTCCAACCGCACAGTATCACTTATTTGTAATGTTAAACTGCCATCTCCAAACTCCTTCACCATTCAAATGATATTACGTTTCCACCAGGAATCTTTTTCTGGACCTTAAAATAAATTATAATTATACTTCTTTCTCTTACTTGTCAAAATCTTGAAAAACTCGATTTTTAAACTAGTTGTCTTCCTTCGTTCTAGTTATCTTTAATTAAACCAACAACATTCTATTTTCTCTACTTTACTCCAGTCTTTCATTGCCTCTATGAATGTATTTAATTGAGTCATATTTCTGAAACAGGGGTATGTGATTGTAATTTTTTTGATTTCGTATATTACTGAGTGCTTCGTTAAAGTTGATCTGGATATGGGTAGAGGCAGGGTTAAATTTAGCGCTTGTTTCATGTTATGCTCAGGCAGAGGATCGGTATGTAGTGTGTTTAGTATGTTCTTATCTATTATACATACTGCTTCTAGAAAAAAGATGCATATAAGCGTTAATATTTTGTGAGCAATAAAAAGAGGTTTACAGTAATCCCTTGGTTTTGCTTTACATAAGTATCTCAGTACCTCTTTTTTGTAATATAAACACAGTGTTCAGAAAATGATGACTACACATTCAAAGAAAGGGATTCAGTATCTTACATGGGACTAAATCAGGGAAAAGTCGTCATGATGCTCAAGTATTTAACAGTATTAGCTTTTGCGATTAATGGGTAATCACAACCCTGTGTAGCACTACAAGAGTTTTTATGAATAACTAGGGTATCCTGGTTTGGTTGTCTATCTTCAGTAACCAAAAAACTATAAATACTGTTTTCTCTATATTTAGACTTAGGGGATTAGAACTTAGCCAGCTTTTAATGTTTTTTACAGAATTTACTGCGTTGTGGTATTCCGTATTCCAGGAGTCATCCACAAACAGAACACCAGCGTCATCAGTATAACATATAACTGCAGCATTTATTTACAGTTTTAATAAATCATAATTTATATAAATTAAAAATAATATTGGCCCCATCACTGTCCTCTGAAGAACGCCCCAGATGACAGCTAAAGAGTCGCTTAAAGCTTCGTTTATGTTAATACATTGCTGTCTGTCTGCTAAATAACTTCTGAATACTTCTAGGCTTATACCTATTACAACAATTGTCTGGAGTTTCGATAATAACAATAGGCAATCTGTGGTGTCAAATACTTTATGCGAGTCTAGAAGTTACCAAATTACCACAGGAGCACTATGTGAATGTCACCAAGCACGTGTGGGTGCCTCCAGCATGAATAACATACTGATATGCTGGGTGAAAGGACATGCACAGTGTAGTGGCAACAAAGTAGCCGACATACTGGCCAAGAAGGCAGCAGGCCTAAGTATCTTTGGACCAGGTCCGGCCAGTCTGTTACCGACCACGGCGATAATGCAAATAATTAAAAAGAACACCCACAATGAATTCAAGAAGTTGTGGGATGAAATAAACAGCTGTCAGCTTGCTAGGGAACTACTAAAATATCCCAATAAGAGTACAGCATTGGACTACCTGGCAATGTCCAGAAGGAACCTACGTTTTATAACGGGAATCCAGACTGGACACTGTTCGTTAGGGAAACATCTCCATAATATGAGATTAAGCGAAACACCTCTCTGTAGAGGTTGTGAACAAGAAGATGAGACGGTTCAACATGTACTCTGTGACTGTTCTGCTGTCTCATCAATCAGGGAATCCATTTTGGGAGAACGTTGGCCCACTTTGGCCGATGTAAGGGAGATGCCCCTAGGCAGCATCACCACCTATTTCGCAAGATTAGGTTGGTTGGAGGCCTAGGCGAGGGTCTGCCTACAGGGAGGATGTACAAATGGCCCAATGGGGCCTAAGTGCTGTGATTCAATAATTTTTATTGACCACCCTCCCAACCGATTCCAGATACTTAATAATTTCATTTTTATTTATCGTGCCAAAAATAGGGTGTCCATTACCTTGTAACTGCTGCAAAATTATATTATCATTTGGTATACCTTGTGACATGCCATCTTCCGCCGGTGTCCGCAAGATCATAAGCAGATCAATTCATCAAATTTACCTATAGTAGAAATTACCTTTAGCGATAAATGTCACCACGCGTAATATTGGGTGCAAATTACCACTTTAAGCTTTTCTCCAACAGATGGCTCTCCGTAGAAAATATATAAATTTATTAAATAATGGTGTATTATTGTGTATATTTTAGGAGAATTTACAATATAGATTATTGCAATAATTAGCGTATGAAAATTGTTTACAAAGTAATAGTGTAAATATGGTTAATGATCAAAAATCCATAAAAATCGATTCAGTCTTTTACATTTCACAAGTTGGTACCCTGACTGTCGAACTGTCAGCTGTTGTCATTTCCTTTTGTTTTTGTGAGTGACCAAAGTTATAAATCACTCAAATTGCTTACAACTTCCTCTTTTTAAATCAAAAATTTGAACTGAAAACTCAGCTAAGGATTAATTTAGTTAAAAGGCACGTGATTGCTAATCGGTTTAATACCGGAATCAATAACTAGATTTAACCTAATATTTCAATTTATATTTTGGTTTGTTTAAATTGAAATTTCGAATTATTCGGATAAATAAGCAAGTTATCGTCTAGAAGTAATATTCTAGGTAAGTTTGAATTTCTTTGATTTATTATAGACACGTGCTCACGTTAGAGGTTAATCTTGAGAATAATTTTGTAACTTCAATTGTAGACGATTTGGGATAGGTCAGATTTTGAGCACAGAACTTGCCTACTGTTCTGTTATTTTCGGATTATTGGATTTTTGGACTTTGGATCATTGCTATTGGTACACGAATTTTGGTATACGATTTGGCCCTGCATTTTGATTTATACATTACGATTAAGAGAAACTTATCTAACTATTGTGAAGATTTGTGAATCCTATCAAATTGTGTTGTGAAGACTTCTCCACGATCAACAACCTTCAAGTCTGGAGCGCCAGGAAACTCTCCAATTTTCTTTGTAAAAGTTAAGTAACAACTGTATCTCCTTTTTATTATCAAATTGTTTCAATTTACTAATCATTTTTCCATAGCGTTAACTTTAAACCCTAGACTTTGCTGTATTGTTTTATTGTAATATTTTTACCGTTAAATTTTGTGCACTGTCTGTTACTGATTTTTATAATAAATTGTATTTGTTTTTACTTGTTCTTTTTCTTTTTTCTTACTACAAGGATTTGTAAGATCTGGGACTTCGTTTACTTACCCCGACTATAGGTCGTAATAACTTTTAGACATTTCATTTGCAATATTGATAAAAAATTAATTAAACAAATTTTATTTTGTCTCTATCATTGACTATATATTGACTACAATTTTCACTTTCATCCGAAGTTAAGTATTGTTCTTTGTTTTTCTTTTTCGTTATTTGTCGCCTCATTAATAATTTTGAATATTTTTTTATAATTGTTATTTGTATATATAATTTCCTGTTTCTACAATGATTGTATTCAGTACGTAGTTCAATACTACAAGATTGTAATAATCTTTTTTTTTTTTTCAGGTGATCTCTATACCTTATAAAATTAAGAATACCTGTGGTAATCCAAAGCTCAATTTTAATATGTTTAATATTGTTTTGTAATTTGTTAATAAAATAATAGTAAGCAATTTCAGGGGTCTTTTGCTTGAAGGACGTTATGTTTCACAGGATAACAATTCTCGAATTTTATTAAAATTTCCAATTTAAATATGTTTGTGCTTAATTTTGCATTTCAGTTAGAATGTGATTTTTTGGGGCAATAGACAAAGCTACAAAGCAAAATGATCAGTTAAAAATATCTGAAAACCATAGAGTTAATTTTCAATTGACAAAAACAGCTGTCAAAATCAAGACAGCTGTTTTTGTACAAATAAAAATGTGATCTAATATACTAGATTTTCGTGTTGGTTCATTTAAATACGAAGTAAAAAGTAGTACCACCTAGCGGCAAAAGAGTTTTTGACAAATCGTCCATTCCCATGCAGTTCAGTTCACAATGAGCGCTATATAGCCCAGGCGGTATTTGTTTTGGGTTGGTTGAATCTGGTAGAATGGCAGATTTTGACTTAATCGCTCCTAAAAATCATAAGAAATAATAATTTCATTATGCGCTAGTTTGAAAACGTGGGTGTAATTTTTTATTAAACAAAATGTGAAAAAATACCTAAAAATTCCACTTTCTTTATCTTTCTACTCTTTCATATATCTCAATAACCATTGCTTTTAGAGAAAAGTTGTAGAGATGAAAAAGTTTTGTAATTAAATTTTGAATAAGATGCAGTTGATTGCAATCCAAAAATTTATTTTTACTGTTGCTAAAATAGTAAAAATCGCAAAAAAAATTGAAATAGTAAGTTATTTGTGGAATTTAAAAAAAATACTAATATTATACGTAGGACCTTCATACTTGGCTAAAGAAATCTTTTTAATATAATAAATCTTTCCACTAAATTTCATCAAGATCGGACTCAGTTTTTGCATAATAGTTATGCAAGTAATCTAAACTTCGCAAAAAATTTGCAAATTTTCAAAATGTTGCTGAGGCTAAACTAAAACATTTGTAAAGCTGAACATTTTTTGACATATAAAGGAGCACTTAAATATTCAAATCCATTTTGAGGTATTAAATTCCGTTAATTAGGAGAGCCTAGGGAATTGTTTAAAAATTTTGTTACTAAAAAGTAGAAATGGCCCCAGTTGAGCTCCTAGAATGGCCCCCTTAGGACTCCAGGCCCCCACCGCGTTAGGACTCCGCCTCCAGACCCCGCGCTGCCAAAAAAATGGGGCCTTGTGCTGTCAAAAAATGGGGCCCCCGTGCTGTCATAAGGCCCCATGTGCCCCCGCACTAGGACCCCCAGCCGGTGCCGAACTATTCTAACCTCACCAGTGGGCCCCGTTTCGACTTAACCTAACGCGTCCTCTGGGGGACATAACCTCACTGAAAATTGTCAAATTTTTAAACAATTCCCTAGGCTCTCCTAATTAACGGATTTTAATATCTCATATCGGATTTGAAAGTGTGAGGGCTCTTTTATATGTCAAAAAAAATTTCTAAATGATTTAGTTTACCCTCAGCAACATTTTGAAAATTTGCAAATTTTTTGGGAAGTTTAGATTGCAAAATTATTATGCAAAAACGAAAAGTCCGATCTTCATGAAATTTGATGGGAAGATTTATTATATAAAAAAAGGTTGTCAAATATGAAGGTCCTACGTATAATATAAGTATTTGAAAAAAATTCCACAAATAACTTGCTATTTCAAATTTTTATTTTTTTTTCGATTTTTACTGCTACTTTTGCGTGGTATTTTCACTAGTACTTTTAGGTGTCTCGTTTCGATTGTGTAAGTTTAAGTGAAGACATAGCGTTAGACTTAATGTCGAACAAATAACACATCTAAGAAGATAACGTCACAATCGTTGGTAATCTACATAAAAAATCCTGCTAAAATTTTGTTGTACTGTAACAGAATAAATATAAACAAAGTACCGTACGACAAATAAGAACTGTATAGGTGGTAATTAAAAAAAGATGATCAAAGACGTACATCCTGGCGGCTTAACGAGTTAAAACAGTACTTTGTTTGGTCTCATAGCAATTAGCTTGCATGCAAACTGACAGATAAATTTTATGTACGTAAAATCAAATACACCTATCACATTTTCCGATTGGCCACTGAGCTGCAGATGTACTAATTTAGTTATTATATTATAACACTTGAAAGGTTGTTAGCAATTTAATAATAAAAAAATATATCTACATGGATGAAAGCTGACGGTATCGATTTGCATTAGAATCAAGTGCGAAGTAATGATAAGGCAGGAACTAGGGCCCTGCTTTTACCTATTGAAGTCACCTGAGCATAAAATTGCATTTACTTTTCTTTTCTACGCTGGCTCGCTGACCGAGCGGAGCCTTATATGAACAGAACCCCGATCCATGGCATCCTGAAAATGCAATCATGATCATTCCAAGTAACAAAAAGTAGTCTTGTCCTCTCTCAAAGACGAGAACAAGATTTCTGATGAACTCATACGGTCTACCGTAGAAAAAGAAGAAATGTTATATCACACAGAGCCAACGAGGAACAGGTTTCTATCGAGGAGATATATTTATAAAAATTGCATTACCTATTGAAAAGCTTACGTAACGCTGGTATCGTTCATGCTAAGAGGATTGTCGGATTTTATTATATTAATAATAATAAATCAACAATATTACCACTCTTGTGAATTAACATTTTATGCACAAAAATATTAAGGTGTAATATTCTTCTATTTACCATATTTAACCAGTTGAGCACATAATTTTTTTGGGAAATATGATCAGACTTTTTCAAACCAAAAATAAACCTAACACAAGAATTTTGCACTTTTTGAAGAGAAAATGAGCGATTCTGATAAAGTATTCCTTAAATTAAAACTTAAAACAAACCTGTTCGAATATAAGATTTTTAAAGCAGAATAGGTCCTCTGTGATAACTTAATTACGCGAGACTGAAATCTGAGGTCATCATAAATAAATAAATAAACACCATAGAAATTAGACAACCCCCAATTCCAGAAGCCAAGGCTTGTGCGGAAGGGGGTTACACATTGAAAAAAAAAACGCGGACATACAACCATTTCCTCCGACAGTGTCAGTGCCGGAGCCAGGATTCGAACCCGGTGGTGCGATGTCTGTGTGATTAATCGCGATTGCCACCTCGCGCCTTAAGAGTTGGTCGGAGTGTATTAGTCATCCATGCTTCCAATTTTAATTGTAAATGACTTCACGTCAATAAAATGACGCAGCTGAATGTACGGTGTGCTTGGAAGGCGAGAGATAGAGATGTAGTAGAATATGACATTGGACAGATTTATTATACCTAATCTTTAAATTTCTCTGTGCATTTGAGGACATTAGGGCTAATTTTATTTTAGTTCTACAAAAGGGAAAATGTTTATTTTAATGATACTTATGCGGGACGATAAGAATTATTTTTGCAAGTCGATAATAGAAGAAAAAAAATTATTTTTTTATATATACTTTTTTTCTCTCATCGTCCCACATTGTAACATGTTTTTAATGTCTTTTAGTGAAAGACGTTTTTTAAAATAATGATTTATATGAGAGTAATTTGCACAGTCTTTCAGGCTTATATCCGGAGCGCTCTTAACCCACTCGGCTATCGACCATCTATTATTAAACCCAATTTTTTTTTGCTGAACTAACAACAGACAGCATGTTTGCATCTATGTTAATATTGATATTGCTTTTTATTTGGTTATAGTAATTCTTGGGTGTAAATATCATGACTTTAGATTTAGTAGAGTTTAATTTCAAGTTGTGTTATTGACGAATAATAATATTTAATTCGTCATTGATGGATAGTCTGTGCTCGATTAAATTCATTTAATGGAAAACTAATATAATTGCGTATAGTCAGCATAAGTTTCTATGTTACAATTGATGACTGAATTTGAAATATGAACATAAAAATATGAAAAATGATGGTCCAAGCGTGGACCCTTGTGCTACACCAGATGAAATATCCACAAAATCCGAGCATGAATTATTAATTTTAATTTTCAGCTTTCTATTGGATAGGTATGATATAAAATATAGAGCATTAGTAGAGAAACCATTGTATTTTAATTTTGAGAGTAGCGTATTAGTCAATGATTATTCAGAGTGGCTACTTTTTATATTGAACAGTTGTATTGCTATTTCGTTAAATGGGAAAAAAGTTTCATATTTTGAGGGTCAATAAAATGGGCTATAAAAATTAAAAATATTCCGACTGGTTCCGGAGATATCACGATAAAATCATTTGAATTTTTTGTTATAAAGTGACTTTGCTGCAACTGGTCGTATTTAAATTTTTATTACAACGTTTTGTCTCTCCTGGACCACCATCAGCAATATTCTTTTAAATGCTAATTTCGTGGGTATGTCACACTTCACAACTTTACAACGTTTCGTCAGGAAAATAATCACCTTTCATTTTATTGACATTGCCTTTCACAAAACTGTTTTACTTGTTAAGCAATACAAGGGGTGACTCATCATTTGAAACTTTAAAAGTTTATTTTATCAACATAGTAACTTGGTGTGTGAACAAGTAACTGCTGAAAATGACCACCATTCCTCTGAATACAAAGTCCCGTTCTCTTGTTTAGTAGCTTTAGCAATCATATTTGGAGTAATTTGGGTGAAAGCTTCAACAATTCTCCTACGTAATTCATTGTCATCTTTGACCACGTTGTAGTAGACTTTGTTTTTTAAGAAACCCCATAAGAAATAATCTAGAGGATTTAAGCAAGGTGAGCGAGGTGGCCACCTTACTGGTCCATTGGTTCCTAACCACTTTCTTTGAAAATGCCTGCTTAAATATGTTCTGACTGCATTAGCATTGTGAGGACCACAACCATCTTGCATGAACCATTTTATTTTTCTTCGAACCAGTAATGGCGTTTCATCGAATACTTCGTCCAATAAATTCATATAATTTTCACTGTTTAAATTATCCTGCCAATTTCGCATAAATTCTTGGACACAGTGTAAATAGTATTTCTTGTCTGTCAGGATATAAATTCGCATATTCTTGCACTACCCTGTCAACATTTCTATACTTTTTAATGTAAACATCATACATGTCTTTTTTTCATCTACAGAATAACGAACCATAGTGAGAAGTATATTTATAATTGTTTAGTTAGCAGCTGACAAAAATAAACGTCATCAATACAATAAACTATAATAAAATGACATTTAATAAAATTATATTGTTTTTCAAGGCACACGAAAAAAAGGCGAATAATATTGAGTGTACTTGTTAACACACCAAGTTACTATGTTTTTATAAATTTTATTTATTGTTTAAAGAAATACAATTGTTAAGTTGATAATGCCCATTTTCCACAATAGTATTGAGCAGAACTAGACTAGTAAAGTTAGTCAATACATTGGACTGTTCATAAAATAAACTTTTAAAGTTTCAAATGATGAGTTGTATTGCTTAACAAACAAAACATGTTTGTGAAGGGAAATGCCAATAAAATGAAAGGTGATTATTTTCCTGACGAAACGTTGTAAAATTATCAAGTGTGACATACCGACGAATTTAGCATTTCAAATGCTTTAAAAATTTTAAATAAAAAAGACAGGTCCGTATTTAAAAAAATGTTGATGGTGGCCCTGGAGAGACGAAACGTTGTAATAAAAATTTAAATACGACCAGTTGCAGCAAAGTCAATTTATAACAAAATATTCAAATGATTTCTTTTAATTTTTTCCGTAATAACAGCGGTAGAGAAAAAGCAGGAAATGAGCTATTTCGGATTTTATCGTGATATTGTTAAAGAACGCTATAACCCCGATATACTTTTCGACGTTGTAACAAAATCCGACTTAGGAAATATTTCGTAAGAAAAGCGTGCTTCACGTAAAAACGCCGTGGAGGAGGTTTTTAATTCTTGGAAATATATTTTTGCTCTTCGGAGCGTTTTTTATGCCAAATTTTCGCTAACTCTTCGAGGAGCGTTAATTTGGTAAGTGTAGTAAATGTCGCTGCACAGGGACGTAATGTCGCCCCGACCACCCAATTTTAGAAAGTATAATAAAATTGGACTTGAACTTCCAAATTTCCAAGATTAAAAACCCTTTTACGAATCCACGTTGTCAAGCACTGCAACTCTTACGAAGTGTTGAATATGAGGACAAGTTAATCCAACGACTATTCAAAGTATATCGGAAGTTATGGCGAAAATAGCCCTTAGCGACATGGGACCCCCATCATTTCCTAGCAGTCGGATTTGACGGGGAAATGATGATTTTTGACGGGGTTTGCCCTAAATCGGTTCCTCAGTGATTCGGAGTCAAAAAGTATTATTACCATGTACTCACACGTGCATGGGATCTGCCTTGCCTGAACGTAAAATTTGTTATTGCATAATACAAACGAAGTAGATACGCTTCAAGCAATTTTAAGCTCCGAGGAGCGACCAAAATTTATGTGAATTAATAAAATACGTTTATAAGACAGGCAAGCATAAGCCCACCAAAATTTCAGTTACATGAAACTTTCCTTGAATCTTTTTGTGCATCGTTAGCTTTTCAAACTGCATATTGGATGGTAGTTGGTACCGTATGAATCGTCCCGTTCCTCACCATGTGTTGTACACGGGTCAGACCATTGTTTGTTAACATTTTCTCTGAAGAAGTTGTTGTAAAAACATACATTTTTTAAAGATTTAATATACATTTTTTGAACTTTATATTGTCTTTTACTTGTGTTTTCTAACAAAATTTCCCTTTCAGATTTAATTTTAAGAGAGTGTGAAACAGACAGTGTTAGATTTATAGTGTTACGACGTCTTCCAATTGATACCATCAGAGTCGCAGTTAAGCATAAACGACAGTAAGTATGATTTATTCATTAATCTCCGTCTGAAACAGTCACTTTGAACCCTAAAAATTTTGTGAACGTAATATTTTTATTTAGAATTAAGAAAAGGTTGAGGAAAAAGAAAATTAATTTTTTCTTTTTCCTATTTTTTTTAATTTTTCTAAGTTTTTCGAGCAGAAAATACGTCCTTCAGACTTCCATCAAAGCATGGACCGTTCACATGGCGCCCGAACAGGGACCATGCCGTCCCCAAACTCAACAAATCCTTTCTCATTCATGGCGGAAGACTCCGAGGGGTCGACCCCAAGAGAATTTTACGAGCGAGTCACCGCACCGCTCGTCGACGACGGTTCTAGAGGGATAGAACAACAGCGACTGTTTCCGGAGGGAAATAATGTAAATTTATATGCTTCACAGCCACAAACTGCTAATTCGATGGAAAGTATGTTTCTGAAAATGGCAGAGGGCTTCGTGCAGGCGATACAGAACGTGTCGACCTGTACGCCCCATGAGAGACAAAGATGTCCGAACGTGACGTTCCATGGGCTTGATCATGAAGATCCAGAAGCATTTCTGAAAATTATGGAGGAATATTTCGACAGAGCTCGCATAAGCCACGACTATGATCGCCTCCATAACGTAACTGGCCAACTCAAGGGCGAAGCTCAACGATGGTCCGAACAATTTAGGACGTTGACTACTTCGTATGCCTTATTCAAGGAAAGATTCCTTACGAGATTTAATTCTCCCGACATACAGTCACGAGCTATTGCTCAACTGTATGCCGTCAAGCAAACGTCTTTAGACGACACGGCAGTGTTTATCACAAGGAAAACCTGTCTTTTCGATCGTATTGATCCCTTTAAATCCGAAGCCATCAGAGCTCGGGTCATCATGGACCAACTGCGTCCAGAAATTAGGTCACGCTTGAGAAGCAACCTAATTTCAACCACAGAGATGTTAATAGCAGCGGCTACTAACGTCGAGCGGGATTCAGCTGACGAACAGACGTCGCTAATCCAACTTATAGATCAACGCTTGTCCCGCGCGTCTTACTATCAAGAGCCGGGACGTTTAAGTCCACAAAATTCAAGTATAAGGAGCAATGGAAGCCCAACTCCGACAGCACCGAGGGTGCACTTCCGAGAGGACGTATCTCGACAGGACGGTCCAGGCAGAGCGCCTGGTCGTCCTTTTTTTATGCCTAATTCTACGAGCGGTTCAGTGAATCCTGACCGCAGGCAAACCAATTTTAATGGCGGATCGGGGAAATTCCGAGTACCCGACCGACCGGCAACCCCGTGCCGATACTGTACAGACACAGTGCAGTGGCACTTCCATAGTCAATGCCCGAATAACCCGCATCTCAACAGGAGACCGGGAAACTTTCGAGGGGCCAGAGACCCAGGCCAGGGTCCATCTGCAAGATCCCCGGCACAACGGCCGAACCAAGGCGGCAGCAATGTCCAGTAATTTTTTCTGATACTCATGACCACTACGACGCTCCTCTGCACAAGACAAGAGAGTCAATAAATTATATGAGCGAAGCGTTCCCTTTGCCTCGTATAAAAGTTCAGATAAATGAACATGCGGTCGACGCACTGATTGATTCAGGCTCGACGCGAAACGTTATCCATCCGAGGATGTTGGATAATTTTAAAAATCTCACGACACGTCGATCATTTGCTATGGCGTGCGGAGATCGAATGGTGGACTCTCTTGGCACGACAAAATTACAAGTAATAATTTCAGGCACCTCTTTTGAAATTGATTTTCAAGTAATCGAAAATTTGAACGAAACGATAATATTAGGATCACCATTCTTATATATGAACAATGTCGCATATGATTATGGCAGAAAATGCCTATATGCCGGCACAGAAGAGCGTATTACCGTCTTCTGGAATCAAGCTTCTCAGAGGGAGAGACAGCAGGCAAAGCTTCCTGAAGAGCTTGTTATAAATGGCAAATTTCTACGGCCGCTGTTCGAGGAGTTTGTCGATCTGTTCACTGCGGAACCGACTCAAGCAACCACAGTGACTGTGAAACACAAAATTACAGTGAAAGACACGAAACCATTTAATATCAGACCATATCCGATGTCTCCGAGTACTAAGAAAATTATGTACGACCAAATCGAAGAGATGTTAAAAGCTGGCGTCATCGAACCTAGCACTGCCCAATATAGTTCACCACCCGTGATAATAAAACGCTCGGACAAGAAACCACGATTTTGCATCGACTATCGCCATTTGAATGAAATGACTGAAGACGAGGCTTCCGTCTTACCAAAAATACACGAAAGTATTAAAGATTTAGGCAATTCGAAGATTTTTTCTGTGTTGGATTTAAAAAGTGGATATTGGCAAATACCGCTAGATGAGGCATCAAAAGATTTTTCGACTTTTACCACTCCTGATGGGGCAGCTTACAGATTTAATGTCATGCCTTTCGGCCTCAAGACAGCTCCCTGTACCTTTCAGAAATTCATGGCAAAGGACGTTTTAACGGGTTACCTGCACCATTTCTGTAAAGTGTATTTAGATGATATAATCGTTTACAGCGTAAACGTGAAGGAGCATATGTCCCACTTGAGGTTAGTCTTTGAAAGACTACGTCTGCACAATCTGAAAGTGTCACCGGAAAAGTGTGTAATAGCGACGAATGAAATACAATATTTAGGCCATACAATTAGAACTGATACTTCCCAACCATTAGAAAAACATGTCTTACAAATTCAAAATTATCCCGTTCCAGCTACAAAAAAGCAGCTACAAAGTTTCCTAGGGCTTTGCAACTGGGTACGAGAATATCTACCAAATGTGGCGATGATCACGAAGCCACTAACGAAACTTCTTTCGAAGGAAAATCGTTTTCACTGGAACCATACATGCGATGAAGCATTTAGAAAATTAAAGGAATTATTATCCGGACCGCTGGAACTCCATCGGCCGGATTTTTCACGTCAATTCATTTTGCAAACAGATGCATCCCTCCAAGGTCTTTCGGCCGTATTATATCAATTAGGCGACAACGGCGAGAAATATATAATTTCGTATGCAAGCAACACGTTATCTCCAGCAGAGAGACGTTACCACATAAACGAGCTGGAATGCTTGGCGGTGGTGAACTATATTAAAAAGTACAAGATGTACTTAGCAGACAAACCGTTCTTGGTGAAGACGGACAACAGGGCGTTACTTTGGTTAAACAAACATAAGGACGACAAAACAAAATTTACTCGATGGTCATTACTATTGCAAGAATATGCATTCAAAATTGAACACTGTCCAGGAAAGGAAAATTTATTAGCAGATTTTCTAAGTCGTAACCCACAAAATCAGTATGTCGAGACAGACGATGAAGAGGAAAGAATGTTCCTACCAAATTATAAGTGTCCAGAACGTATTTCTGTTTTAACGCACTCAGAAATATACGAAGATATCGTACAGGCTCAATTGAGTTCAAGAGATATTCAAGACAAGATCCGCCGTTGGAATGATCTATTTCAACAGGAACAACGTTCCGATGCGGATCTTATTTTTATGAAAAATTTTCACGTCCAAGACGATGTACTTTTTAAGGATTGCGATCGAAATTTTAAATTAATAGTTCCAAAGAGGAAAATAAAAGAATTGATTTACCATTATCATGATCGAGATGAAGCATGTCATCCAGGAAGAGACGAGACTCTCAGGAAAATAGCGAAACGCTACTATTTCAATAATATGGCCAGGATCGTAGGCAAATACATAAACGACTGTCTGATATGCCAGTCTGTAAAGACAAGACAAGCCCAACCCAATGCTCCACTTAGAAGTCATGCACCACAAAATGCATTTGAAACCTTGAGCGTCGACGTAATTGGCCCGCTGCAGAGGACTAAAGACGCCGAAAACAGATACATGATTATCGTCGAAGACGTTTTCAGTAAATGGATAGAGGCAAAGGCATACATTCAGGTCGACGGCAGAACGATAGCCAAATATATCGACGAAGAAATAGTAGCAAGATTCGGAGTCCCTCGAGTCATAATATCAGACGGTGGTCATTTCAATTCCGAATGGTACATCACATTTTGCGAAAGGAATGGTATCGAACGATACTTAATTCCAGCATATCACCAACAGTCCAACCCCGTGGAACGACGGGTTCAGGAATGCAAGAAAATTTTAAAGACACTTTTATTCAAAAAGCCAAACGACACTTGGGATCGCTACGTGCATCAGATGACATACATATTAAGAAATCGTAGGAACGCCGCTACAAATCAAACACCTAGCATGATCGTGTTAGGATATGATCCAGCCGAAAGAGGCGAATGGGATTTGTATGCCTGGAGGCAAGAAAGAGCCAAGCAACAAACGCTTCCACGATACGAGCGAATCAAGGAAGCCCGTCAGGCCCAACAAAATTACAAACAGAAATATGCGCCGAAAGAGGCCGTCACTCCGATCGTTTACAAAGTAGGAGACAGAGTCATGAGTAAGAGAAAAAAGAAGGTACATACCTTCACGCCGTCTTGGTCAGGCCCAACCAGAATTCTGAAGAAGTTTTCAGACGAGGTGTATCTCGTGCAAAAGGGAAATGTAACGACAAGAGTACATGTCGATGATTTGAGACCAGCCCCGCCAGAGGAGCACAACTTGGAAATCGAATCTTCCGATGAAGAAAATGCTAGTCCAGGCGGAACATCACTCGATGGAAATGATTCCCCGTTCTCAGACGATTCCACAGAACCTCCACCGCCGGAGCAAACGGTTGTACAAATTCATGCACCGCCACGAGATGCTTCCACTTCTGATTCAGAATCAAGTTCTGGAGATTCAATCATATTTTTATAACATTTTTCAACCTAGGCTAAGTTTTAACTTAGTGCTAGGTTTATTTTATATCAAAATTTCCATACCAACTTCTTGTCGTGTCAGGCAAGAGTTGGTATTTTTTATGCATTTTTTACAAGTTATTTTCATTGAGGATATTGTATCGTCCATACAAATCTTCAAAATTCACTGCAGCAACTCTGACCGTGTCCGGCAGAGTTGGTATTTTTTATAATTTTTCTAAGTCCTCAAATGTTATTAAACATTCATCTGTAAGCAGAGTCCGACCCAAAGGGTCCAAACAAATGTTCCATTGGCACGGCATGGAAAGACGACGACTCTGACGCAAGAGCGCGATTCAGACGAGTCTAGCAACTCAAGGGCGAGATGCCGCCACGTCTGCTGGAGGGGCAGATGCAACGATCCGACGGATGCAGATTCTGTCGCAGATTTCTCCCAAGAAGAGATTTTAATAAAAACTATTTCAATCAATATAAGTCAACAAAATTCAATGTTCCTATTCTCAAAGACGACGATGTGATATCGGTCGCAGATTTCTCCCAAGAAGAGATTTTTTTAACTACACGGAAACCATTTCAACCGATATAAGTCAACAAAATTCAGTGTTCCTATTCTCAAAGACGACGATATGTTATCGGTCGCAGATCCCCAGACGGGATATGAACAAACATATTACTAAAATGTTGTTTTATATTGTTTCATATAAACTGAGCAGAGCCATAGTATAGCTGGAGCCAAGCAGTCCGAGGACCACCTAAGCTGTTCCAGAAGGCAGTTCGACACCGAAGGTGATCGACGAGGCATAGACACGAGGAGGAGCAGACGCAAGCCCGCATTAGTGGAAGAACACTAAGAAAGATAAGTGCGTCGAAAGTGTTTGTGTTGTGTCATCGAGAATCCGAGGATTTTCGATTTTTTTCTTTTTTTATGCCATTTTTGAAACACAATGTTCAATAATTCAATCGAATGCTATGCATCGATATATGTTCAAGTTTATCACCATTTTTTAGATTTGCATCTATGTTTTGTTCAGATAGGCCGGTCTGAACTATAACCGCATACAACACATGGGAGACTACATCCAATGATCCATTTTATTTTCAAACAAACAATTTACCAAACGTTACACAAAAAGATTCACGGAAAGGAGGGGAGTGTTAAAGAACGCTATAACCCCGATATACTTTTCGACGTTGTAACAAAATCCGACTTAGGAAATATTTCGTAAGAAAAGCGTGCTTCACGTAAAAACGCCGTGGAGGAGGTTTTTAATTCTTGGAAATATATTTTTGCTCTTCGGAGCGTTTTTTATGCCAAATTTTCGCTAACTCTTCGAGGAGCGTTAATTTGGTAAGTGTAGTAAATGTCGCTGCACAGGGACGTAATGTCGCCCCGACCACCCAATTTTAGAAAGTATAATAAAATTGGACTTGAACTTCCAAATTTCCAAGATTAAAAACCCTTTTACGAATCCACGTTGTCAAGCACTGCAACTCTTACGAAGTGTTGAATATGAGGACAAGTTAATCCAACGACTATTCAAAGTATATCGGAAGTTATAGCGAAAATAGCCCTTAGCGACATGGGACCCCCATCATTTCCTAGCAGTCGGATTTGACGGGGAAATGATGATTTTTGACGGGGTTTGCCCTAAACCGGTTCCTCAGTGATTCGGAGTCAAAAAGTATTATTACCATGTACTCACACGTGCATGGGATCTGCCTTGCCTGAACGTAAAATTTGTTATTGCATAATACAAACGAAGTAGATACGCTTCAAGCAATTTTAAGCTCCGAGGAGCGACCAAAATTTATGTGAATTAATAAAATACGTTTATAAGACAGGCAAGCATAAGCCCACCAAAATTTCAGTTACATGAAACTTTCCTTGAATCTTTTTGTGCATCGTTAGCTTTTCAAACTGCATATTGGATTGTAGTTGGTACCGTATGAATCGTCCCGTTCCTCACTATGTGTTGTACACGGGTCAGACCATTGTTTGTTAACATTTTCTCTGAAGAAGTTGTTGTAAAAACATACATTTTTTAAAGATTTAATATACATTTTTTGAACTTTATATTGTCTTTTACTTGTGTTTTCTAACAAAATTTCCCTTTCAGATTTAATTTTAAGAGAGTGTGAAACAGACAGTGTTAGATTTATAGTGTTACGACGTCTTCCAATTGATACCATCAGAGTCGCAGTTAAGCATAAACGACAGTAAGTATGATTTATTCATTAATCTCCGTCTGAAACAGTCACTTTGAACCCTAAAAATTTTGTGAACGTAATATTTTTATTTAGAATTAAGAAAAGGTTGAGGAAAAAGAAAATTAATTTTTTCTTTTTCCTATTTTTTTTAATTTTTCTAAGTTTTTCGAGCAGAAAATACGTCCTTCAGACTTCCATCAAAGCATGGATCGTTCACAATATCTCCGGAACCAGTCGGAATATTTTTAATTTTTATGGCCCCTTTTATTGACTCTCAAAATACGAAACTTTTTTCCTATTTAACCGACTTATAATTGCTGCTACGCCTATTATATGCATTGCAGCTTGTAAATTGTATAGTTTTTTGCAGATTTGTAATAGGGGGTTTACCGCGAGTGTCTAAATTTTCGACTACCTTGTGTATGTACGAGGAAACGCGATCTTAAAAAAATGGTTGAGTTAAAGTTTTTTTTGGTAATATTTCGTTTCCTGTAAGAAATTCGTAAAAAAATGTTTTTATGCTCAAATCATTCTCAAAAATAAACTTGTCTTATTAATTTATTGACAAATAACGTTTTTTATCCACCCACATAATTAGAGATGACAAAACAAATTTTAAATGTTTCTTATTGAAATTCCTCTTAAGCTTACAACTAACACCCACTCACGGCCGGCTAGCCAAAAATTGCCTGTGTAACAAAGATATCAATCAATCTCAATAATTATAACGCCAAGAAACAGAAATAAATACTACTATTACAGAAGTTATATAGCTAAATCATTTTATATATAAAAAATATTTTAATACATCCTTTACTTTTTAATTTAATATAGTTATCGATTACTAAATAATAGTGTACGTTTCTATACGTTAATTTTTTTTATTATCAAACTAGGGCAGAACTTATGTCGAAGTTTATGTATTATTAATATAATAAATGGTACATTATTTGATGTTTCATAATAAACAGACACATTAAATTATTAGATGAACTCCTGAAATTCAATACTTTTAGTTCAAGGAGGAAAATATACACAGTTATGCACAGAATCAGCTTTTGTTTATATTTTCGTGGAAATGTTTTGGAAAATTTGATTGTGTATAAACAAGAACGATGAACAAACATATGTGATTTTTTAATATTGAATCTTGACTACTATGGAACAAAACAAAAGAAACTACCGCGCATTTAAAGAACAACAAACAATAATTAATATTAAGAGGAGGAAATTGGAATATACGAAATATTTTAAAACAAAATGTTAATTCTATGCAAATATGCCAGAGCTGTCGGCTTTTGACAACACCTACGAATCCACGCAAAGAACCGCGGAAAAAAGGGAGTACAGCCCCCAATGATCAAATGGGTACAACCCATGCTAAAAACCAGAATATATGGGAGGTGAGTCGGTCACGGTGATTGCAGTCAGGGATTGATCCATCACCCTTGCTGCGGTCAATGATGGTCGATGATCTCTTCCATTCCAACTTCACGTTCAGGGCTATGCTGATGACTTGTTCGTTTATAACT
The DNA here is from genome assembly GCA_963675555.1 of Leptura quadrifasciata. Classification (NCBI taxonomy): domain Eukaryota; kingdom Metazoa; phylum Arthropoda; class Insecta; order Coleoptera; family Cerambycidae; genus Leptura; species Leptura quadrifasciata. The sequence goes on along the minus strand of OY776677.1, from coordinate 29,302,918 downwards.
TATTCGACAAAAGATGCCACAAGGCTTTTCGTACTCGAAGAGTTCAAATTAAGGATGATTACAGGCCTTCCAACAGGCCACAACCCTTTGAGATATCATCTCAAGAACGTGCGCAAGGTAGTAGATGATAAGTGCAGATACTGTGATGGTGCAACTGAGACTGCAAATCAGTTCCCAAAAAAATCACAAGCTTTGTAAAGTCTTGGAATTCTGGTCAGCAATTAGTTGTAGGGTAACTCACAAAAGATCTTTTAGGTCGAAATGAAGTAAGGCTAGTTCAGAGCCAAGCGGGCCCTTACAATCTGTAAATTGTATTTAACAAAAATCTTCATTTACATAAACTTACCTAATATTATTATTACTGTCTTAGTTTAGAAATGATAAATTATTTCAATAGTTTACTCAATATTTAAAAACTCTCGGCGAGATATGGGATGTGGCAGATATTAACTGTGGTGTGCCACAAGGATCTGTACTAGGACCCAGTTTAGTTTTGTTATATATAAACGAATTAGTCACTATCGATATTCAAGCTACTTTACGCTTTTTGCAAACGATACTACCATTCTGTTTCATAATAAAAATGTTAACAGTCTACGGGATATTATAAAGTCAGATATATGTAAAGTAAAAAAATGGTGTGATTCTAATTCGTTTGTATTCAATATAAATAAAACGAATATACTTACTGTCAAGTTTACCTGTGTTGATCTTTTCTTGGATAACCCCTATTGAGAATAAACGCCATACTAAATTTCTTGGGATACATATTGATGAGAAGCTAAAATTTGACGTACATGTCTCTAATTTAAGTAAAAAGTTGGCATTTGGTTGTTATACAGTGAGAATAACTTCAAATGAACTAGGTTTCAGGGCTGCAAAAACGGTTTAATAATATAAAATTCGGAATCCGTTTTTGGGGAATGTGTAACCAACGTTTTCTGAACACTGTGTTTGTGTTACAAAAAAGGACACTAAGATACTTATGCAAAGCAAAACCAAGGGACTATTGTAAGCCTTTAATCTAAAAACAATAAGCTTAATACATAAGAAAATACTAAACACACTACATACCGATCCTCCTGAGCATAACACGAGAGAAGCGCTAAATTTAACCCTGCCTCTACCCATCCCCAGATCAACTTTAACGAAGCAATCAGTAATATACGAAAGCAAAAAAATATACAACCACATACCTCTGTCTCTCAGAATTACCACTCAATTAAATACATTCAGGGAGGCAATGAAAGGCATATTGATTCAGAAAGCCAATCTTAGTGAATATTATGACGATTCATTTTAAAATGTTTTGATTCTTGCTTCCTTCCTTTTGTGGTACTTATATATGTGTGCTAATATGTTTCTATGTACGTGTTTATTTATATGTACGTGTTTTATTGATATTTCTAGCAATTTATTGTATTTGTTTACATATTTTTCTTTGTATATCTACTCTCAACTATCACACGTACTCATTAGTTAGATGTGCATATGGTGGTGTAAAAATATGTACTGTTCAGTACTATTGTATTGGTTTTCTTTTTATTTATTGTATCATTGTAAATATCTATTATATGCAACTGCCCACATATTACCTACCTCATTTAATTTAATTTTAACTTAAAATTAACTATGATTGTATATGTTATGTTATATTTTATACACATAGCTTTGTCAATAAGAGTATATCATTGTTAGACAATACAGCATAACTTGATTGATTGATTAATATTTAGTGTAGCGTACTTTCCCACAATTAAGCACGGAAATACCATAATCGTAAAATTAACAAAGGTTACACCTTTAAGGCACAAATGCCGATAGTCTGGAGGCAGTAATGGCCAACTACAATAGCCAACCATCATTTGGAAATTACGCTCATTTACCCATCCCTCGAGAGGTATACGAGAGACCGCCGAAATGCAGGCAAAAGAGGTCAGTCATATTTCTGTTCTCAAACCATTCACTTCGTATATTTAAACTTAAGATTCGTGATCACTTTTTGTTAGTTTTGTTTAATAAATAACTCCTTCTGAAGAACATTTAATTAGTTATATCCACACATTTAGTAACACAACTCAAATAAAGAAACCTCAGTTTCGGGGTAGAAAAATTACAAAGACACAAAACTCTAAATCAATACATATAAAACATATTAACAATGATTATCAATGTAAATATATATAAATACAAGCATATATTATAGAATTAAAAATAACAATTTAAAAATAAACGAAAATAGCATTTTAATCTATCTTTTATTATCCACATTGCAATTAAAGACATCAGTATCACTCGTCACATTATCATAATTGGTCGACATAACATAAGATGGTAAAAATATAAAAGCCAATGTAAGTGTCTTGTCATTAGGTTGCCCTGTTTATAAGGCGTCTCTCGTCTATTTGCCTGTTCTAAGAAAAAATTTGCTGCTAATTTCGTCCCGTACTGTATGTGTTCCAACTATCGTTCATTATTCTTCGAAATGTACATCCCTGTCATATAATTTTATATCTACCTGGGCAGTTGCAACCAAAATATATAAATAAATATTCTTTTTTCCCACTCGAACTTGATTACACGAAGGAATGTACAGGCGCTTAATCTCCTTAGAAAAGTATTAACTGAATATGCATTTGGTCGTGGTTAAAAAAAATGAACACAATACATAAAGACGGATCTACGCGATTGATTATCCATTAATTTATCCCTTCCGAGACGCTTAGTTGCCATAGAATAATTTACAATATTACCTGTAAGAGCTCGGTTCAAAAATAAAAATTACCGAATTCTATTTTCCTCCCTCACGATACATCCAGAAATGCAAATTTCTCCCGATTCGATGCCTCTCGGTTGATGGGAAGCAACAGGAAGTCGCGTATCGGCATAACCACTTTATCCCAACTCCTGCAGTATAACAGAATTACGAGATAAAACGGAAGTCAATTGTAAACACAGAATTACCACTCAATTAAATACATTCAGGGAGGCAATGAAAGGCATATTGATTCAGAAAGCCAATCTTAGTGAATATTATGACGATTCATTTTAAAATGTTTTGATTCTTGCTTCCTTCCTTTTGTGGTACTTATATATGTGTGCTAATATGTTTCTATGTACGTGTTTATTTATATGTACGTGTTTTATTGATATTTCTAGCAATTTATTGTATTTGTTTACATATTTTTCTTTGTATATCTACTCTCAACTATCACACGTACTCATTAGTTAGATGTGCATATGGTGGTGTAAAAATATGTACTGTTCAGTACTATTGTATTGGTTTTCTTTTTATTTATTGTATCATTGTAAATATCTATTATATGCAACTGCCCACATATTACCTACTTCATTTAATTTAATTTTAACTTAAAATTAACTATGATTGTATATGTTATGTTATATTTTATACACATAGCTTTGTCAATAAGAGTATATCATTGTTAGACAATACAGCATAACTTGATTGATTGATTAATATTTAGTGTAGCGTACTTTCCCACAATTAAGCACGGAAATACCATAATCGTAAAATTAACAAAGGTTACACCTTTAAGGCACAAATGCCGATAGTCTGGAGGCAGTAATGGCCAACTACAATAGCCAACCATCATTTGGAAATTACGCTCATTTACCCATCCCTCGAGAGGTATACGAGAGACCGCCGAAATGCAGGCAAAAGAGGTCAGTCATATTTCTGTTCTCAAACCATTCACTTCGTATATTTAAACTTAAGATTCGTGATCACTTTTTGTTAGTTTTGTTTAATAAATAACTCCTTCTGAAGAACATTTAATTAGTTATATCCACACATTTAGTAACACAACTCAAATAAAGAAACCTCAGTTTCGGAGTAGAAAAATTACAAAGACACAAAACTCTAAATCAATACATATAAAACATATTAACAATGATTATCAATGTAAATATATATAAATACAAGCATATATTATAGAATTAAAAATAACAATTTAAAAATAAACGAAAATAGCATTTTAATCTATCTTTTATTATCCACATTGCAATTAAAGACATCAGTATCACTCGTCACATTATCATAATTGGTCGACATAACATAAGATGGTAAAAATATAAAAGCCAATGTAAGTGTCTTGTCATTAGGTTGCCCTGTTTATAAGGCGTCTCTCGTCTATTTGCCTGTTCTAAGAAAAAATTTGCTGCTAATTTCGTCCCGTACTGTATGTGTTCCAACTATCGTTCATTATTCTTCGAAATGTACATCCCTGTCATATAATTTTATATCTACCTGGGCAGTTGCAACCAAAATATATAAATAAATATTCTTTTTTCCCACTCGAACTTGATTACACGAAGGAATGTACAGGCGCTTAATCTCCTTAGAAAAGTATTAACTGAATATGCATTTGGTCGTGGTTAAAAAAAATGAACACAATACATAAAGACGGATCTACGCGATTGATTATCCATTAATTTATCCCTTCCGAGACGCTTAGTTGCCATAGAATAATTTACAATATTACCTGTAAGAGCTCGGTTCAAAAATAAAAATTACCGAATTCTATTTTCCTCCCTCACGATACATCCAGAAATGCAAATTTCTCCCGATTCGATGCCTCTCGGTTGATGGGAAGCAACAGGAAGTCGCGTATCGGCATAACCACTTTATCCCAACTCCTGCAGTATAACAGAATTACGAGATAAAACGGAAGTCAATTGTAAACACTATCGTGATAACTTTGTTACCAATAAATTATACTTGTATGCAGGATGGGAGCAACCTCAAACTTGATTTCAATGTGTGGATGGGGAAAATGCAATGTATGATGGAACAAAAATGGCAACCTACGGGCCCGAAATACAGAGTTCTTTGGCACTTCACTCTTCATGCTTAAAATACCAATTATTAAACACTATCAAATATTCCATAAGAGTCAAATCTGTTTGCTTAGTCCGTTAAAGAAAACGATTATATTTTACACAATTCTTTCAACTTGATTTAAATTTTTATTGTTTTTGCTCAATTTTTCACCCCTTTATTAATCCTTTAAAATTATTAAATTTTCAAGATGTTATAAAATAATTATCACTTTATTAGAATATACTGCTATGTATTTGCGTATTAGACGATTACGAAGATTGCATGTTTGTTTTATTTGCTGAATCAGGGTTTGAATTTGTTTGTTTCCTTTAGATGGTTTTCAAGATTTATTTAAATTAGCTAAAGATCCGAAAGGTATGTGTTTTAGAATATTAATACTTGTTTAGAGCTGTTTTAATAGTTTTTAAGTTTTTATTTGATGTCAACAGTAAGTTTGATACTGGCATCTATGTTAGTAGTTATTAAGTTGTTGTTGAAATAATTTCTGACATTTAAGTCATTATGAGATTTCTTTTAAGTAGGAATTTTTTTTATAGTTGGTAAATGTTTTCCTGGAGAAAGACAAGGAAATTTAAGTTAGGTTATGTTTGGAATGAAATTAATCAAAATTCATATGGTGTTTTGTTTTGTTTATTTTGAGTACTTTGATATTTAGTGATATAGAACAACAAACAACAGATAAAATAGAGGTTGTAAAATTGGAAAAACAAATTTAAGAAAAAAAAGAACAAGTGAAAATTTGGGAGTGAAGAAGAAAAATAATAAACAAGGATTAATAATTTGAAATTGAATTAAAAAGTAAGAAATTGTGGAGATCAGCGAAGAAGAGTAAAAATAGACTGTAAATAAGAAGGAAGAGGTGTTATTGTTATTGTGGATAGGAGTTGCAGAGGAGTAAGGACGAGATAAGGTGAAGGATTAATGAAAGGAGAATTGTTGGATTTGGAAAGAGAAGAGTGTAGCTACGAAGAAGGAAGGTTTTTGTGTATTTAATTTTGGACAAGGTTGTATATTAAAATTTAAATAGTGTACTTATTAGACTTTCGAACCTGTTATAAAACTGCTAAATTATCTAAATATCAAGGAAAATAAATTACTTATATCAGATTAAAAATTTTACTTTAATAAAATTTCATTTTAAAACAGGAACTGAATTTGAACCTGCTCCTGAAGGGAAAGATAAGCTAGCCGGCCCAATAAATAAATTTGACGTACTTTCGGATCAAAAGGTAAGAGATTTTAATTTGATCTTTTGGTTTTAAAGTTTTTTTTTTGGGTTTATCTATTCGAAATAAACAAGTTAAAGTTTGATTAGTACTGCAAATTATTAAGTTCAATAAAAGTAGAACAGCACAATACAATAAGTCTAATATTTTTTTAAAAATAGCCAAGGTTTTAATTTAATTTTACAACTAAATTGTTTACATGCTTTGGGATTAGAAACAATTTATGACACTGGATATTTAGCTGCAATAACACCAGAAAAATTTACAACAATGAACCCTGCCCATAACTTGTAGGAAGTGATTCTGTTAAATTATCTAGAACTTTGGTATGTCGTAGACCACCACAACAAAAGGCTCAATGGACACGACCTCCAAAACAGAACGGTTTATGAAATATAACTTTTCAAAACTTGACAAATGCTTAATGATAATAATTTTATTGAACTATGTAACTATTTTAAATACATTTAATTACTTGAGCAACGGTACAAGGAACATACACCTTTGTGAGCATATATAACAGTGCTTAGATTAGCAAGTATTTATTTTTCAAAAAAGATTAAGAGTTATATCACAATTAATTAATTGATAATTAGTTCAAGTATGAGATTAAGCATGATTAATTACTGTTACAATTTATAATTAATTTTAAATTGAGGTGTCAGATGTTATAAAATTCAATTAACCAGAAAGATGCGTTTCAATTAAACTGTATAGTATTTCCAACGGATACGTTACGGGCCATTTATTTATTTTGTACTTAAATTCTCTGAAACAATTTTTTTTTAATATTGGTGTCATGTTCTATATCTTACTGAGTTAAGTAGATATAAAGAATTGTATTGTTACAAAATTTCTTTCTTTACTCAGTTTAATAAACCATTTTTAGGTAATTACACTGGTGAAAAGTGTGAACGAACTTAATTGAAACCGTACAAAAACTAAAAGCCGGCAAAAATAGTCGGCATCTCTTTATTATACATGGGCGGAGGTAAATAGAGATGCTTGTCATAAGAAAATGATAAGATTTTCGGGCGTTATTATAATCCTCTGTTTCAAATGGTCTCCAGAAAGACATGATAAATTAGTAAATAATTAAAATATTTTACCTTTTATATAGCAGTAAATATTTATAAATATGAAAAATAACTAACTAAACTCCTACGCTTGATATTATAACAGGTATTTACGCACTACACTGGCACATCTCATAAGTCCACCGTTGACTACTGAGAATCGATTTACGAGTTTTTTTATGCTAGTAGGCCTGTCCGTCTTATTATCTTTAAACCAGTGCAGTCGTAGATGGTTCATTCAGGCTGATTACATTGCCAGTCTCGGACTCGCCTGCACAGTTTCAACTACCATTCGAATCTCGATATCATTGCTAAATATATAGGACAAAATATCAAGTTCAGTGCGCACGGTCCTGTGCTTTAACACTGACCAGTTTCAATTATCCTCGTATAAAATGTAACAAGTTTTGCGGTATAATTTCCATATAGTTAAAATCTGATTTATTATATGTCAGTTGGGCAAACATTTTTTTTAAGTGATAAAATATGTTTCGCAATTCCGCACCGGGCTCCGGTCTAGATTTGATTTATTACTACACCCCAATCTAAAATAGTGGTGACATCCCACCCGTGATAGTGAAGATAGTTACAGAGGAATATCCCGGGGTTACTCTGAGAATTATGAATCAGGTGCTGGAGAGTGGGGTTTTTCTAGATAGATGGAGGAGAGCAAGGCTATAGCAAAAAGGAATAAACCACCAGAGGAGCCGTTCTCTTACAGACCAGTGTGTCTGTCGGACGCATGGAGCAAAGGATTTGTGTAGCAATGACCTTAGATCTCAGAAATGCGTTTAACACAGCGGGATGGTTGAAATTATCAGTAGTCGGAGGAGAATGGGAGTAGCTCCATACTTGCTCACAATCACTATGAGCTATCTGGGGAACAGAAGGATTGAGTGCAAGGCAGAAAGTGGTGCACAGTGGAGGAAGATGACCTGCGGGGTTCCTCAGGGATCGGTTCTGGGTCCGACCCTGTACAATTTAATGTTCAATGACGTTCTACAGCTGCCCCTGGCGGGCAGAGTCACGGTGACAGGGGCCAAAGTTTAGCAAAAGAAGGGTAATATGCAATGTGGTGCATTCCAATTTACTGTATGCAGCCCCAGTACGGGAGAGTTAGATGGCGGTACAGAACACGAGGAGGAGGTGGTTTGAAAGAGTACAACGGAGTGCTGCATTCAGGGTTTGCAGTGCATACAGAACTGAATTGTACGGAACAGTCTTGGTGCTGGCGGTGGTTCCCCTGATAGATTTACTGGCCAAGGAGAGAAGAGAAGTATATGAAGGGATGGGAAAGCAAGAAGAAAGTGAGCGACTCCTCGAGAGATGGCAGACTAGTTGGAACAACTCAACTAAAGGGAGGTGGACAAGACGACTTGTTCCCAGTATAAGAACGTAAATGGACATGCTAGCTCTATGGAATATCTCTCTGATATAGGAAAGGTTGACGGAGAGAACGACGCAGAACATACCGTGTTTTACTGCAACGGGTGGAGAACCGAGAGAATAGGAGACCATTGGAACCCTGATAGCTAATTAGGTACATGCTGATATCGGAGAAGAACTGGGAAAGTGTACAATGAGTACAAAGGAAAAGGGTAGACGAAACCTAGGCCCGAACCCCTAATTGTTATAATAGATGGGGGATATAAAGGAAAAACGTGGAAAGTTGTACTAATACCAATTCATGATGAATGACCTGTGGCCTGATGGAAGGCGAAAGCAGGTCCAGGTCACGTGGAAACCCTGATCCAGGAGGGGCTTTAGTCGGTAGGAGTGCGACACTACCCGGTGCGGCGGACCCTAGCGCCGGGTGTCTAGAATAGTATAATAACGATTGTATATGCCCATAACGAATAATTTTTTAAAGTTGATTATCTAACAGTTCTGGGCTCACTTATGTTTAGGACCGGTTGTACAGACAATTTGACAATAATTAATGCATTTATCATGTTCCCGTTATTTTTTACTTTCAAAAATTACGACTATTAATATAACTTTGTGCCATTTTTATTTGTTAGCGAGAAATTAGGATGTGATGAATCAATTTTGGCGTGGGTTTCGGTTATACCGTGTCAAAGTATATCATAGTCAAGCTGGGCTAATCTGCTCCGCAAAAAAGTTGTATGTATAGTTGAGGTAATCAGTTCCCTGCAAATAGAAAACGCAACAAAAACGTTACTACTGCATTAAAATACCATCACTCTTTGTGCTATCTTGAGCGCAAATTGACTCGCTTACCTTATAGGTTTTTAATTTGCCGTGTCGGGTTGTTTGGTGAGACCGTACCGCCTGACCCAATGGCGATAATAATTATGTCGTAAAGTTTTTGTTGCGTTTTTTGAGCGTCGGGAAGTGCGGACCTGGACTATACCTATGTGATTATATATTGATTAAAGAAGTTTTGATGCAAAAATCGCTGTTTGGGGGGAACAATTGGGCCCAAGAATGACCAAACTCCTCAATATCGGCGGAGATCAACATGTATTGACCCTTCTTTATTCAACTAACGACAAGAAAAACATTCTTGAACATTTTAGAGCCATGCCTACTAACAAGCACCCTAAAATTTAAACACCATAGTTTGTTACCTTTCAACGTTTCCCTTAAGCTTTAGTTTGTTTGTAAATAATGCATGTGCCTGATATGTCAACAGATTAAGTGGATTTCAAGTATGTGTGACAAATACAAATAACAAGCTGCATACAGGACTGGGTTTCACCCAGAATATTTAATCTTTCATTCTCACTTTTAACTACATCTACCAGGATGATCCTCCACCTAAATTTTTAAGCAATCCCTTTTATAGCCTGGAATATTGGATCTGTAACATTTATAATATTTTTTATTCTACAACAAGAAGGAAGAAGGTTTTATAACCACAATCAACAAACACATTTAAATAAATAAAACGTAATTGTGTGATATACAGGATGTGAGAATGCTGAAGGACAACCTTCCAAAGATGAAAAAAGAAATGAAAAAAAAAACGACACGATAACCCCCTTGTGCATATAGCCTGCCAGTCATTAAACACAAACACAAACAAAGAATTCCAGATAGATAGGATTAATATACCCAATTTTTATGTGGGAACGTCGTTTACTAGAAAAGAGCATATACATGGAGGTGTTATGATACTCTTAAAAAAAGATATTAAATCCACTGAAATAATCGAAATAAAAGCTCTCTCAGTAGAAAAGCACATTGAAATTGTTGGATTAAGTACAAAATATGGCATTATATTATCAATATATAAGTCGCCTTTAGGAGACATAGAAACATTCCTCGAAAAATTAAACAGTGCACTGAATTATGTTACAGAAAAATATAAGGGAGAGAAAATATACCTATCCGGAGATTATAATGTCAACTTTATAGTACAATCAAACATAAGGACCAATCTTGAAAATCTACTGTCGTCTTTTTACAGAGCCGTCAAGAATTACAAATATCTCACAGAGTTGTATAGATAATATTTTCACCAACATAGATATAAAGTATTATAAAATTAAAACAAATACAGTGAATCTACATGTATCAGACCATTTGGGACAGCTCCTTGAAATTCCACATGAAATCGGTAATTCCAATAAACTGAAAGAGATTGAATATAGAGAAATAAATGACTACAATATTTACCAATTTAAATGCAAAATGGTGGCCATAGATTGGAATACATTATTAGAAGCAAAAAAGGCCTCTCAAGCATATCAGTGTTATTATAATATCTTCACAAAACTTTTGAAACTCATGTGCCAAAAATGAGGAAACGAGTCATAGGAAAAAACAACAAGAATAACAAGTGGTATAGAATATACGACCAGAATTGAAACCATATAAAAACTAAAAGCCGGCAAAAACAGCCGGCATCCCTTGCGGAGGTAAATAGAAATGCTTGTCATAAGAAAAACAATAAAGAGATGCCGACTGTTTTTGTCCGCTTTTAGTTTTTATACGGTTTCAATTCTGGTCGTATATTCTATACACAGAAGAATTGAAATAAATGAGAAATCAGTTAGATGCTTTATCTACGATACAAAATGTAAGAAAAGATCAAGATTCTTTAAATGCCTATAAAAATCTCAGAGGCCTACATAAAGTGGATCAATGAACAAAAAAAGGTAGCAAATCAAAATTTTATAGCTGATTGTGAAAATAAATCTAAAGCAATTTGGACAATAATTAAGTCAGAAACCAGAAAAAATCAAAACTGTGATAACAACCAGGAGCAAACAACTCTAACAGCTGAAAATATTAGTACCTTTTTTGCAAATATCGGATTAAACATTGCTGCCCAATTAAAACCATCCAAACAACCTGATGAGCTATTAAGAAATCAAATAATATCCAACTCTAGGTCTATATATTTGGAAGAAGTGGATGAAAACGAGATTAGAAATGTTATACAGAACATCAAGACTAAAAAAACAGAGGATATACGTGATATATCAATTTACATTTTAAAGAAAATTGGAGATGCTCTGGTAACACCAATTACAATAATAATAAATAAGTGTATTCAAGAGGGAATATTTCCCAATGATTTAAATCATGCGAAAACTATTCCGATATATAAGAAAAGTGACATCAATAACATCAATAATTATAGACCTATCTCTATCCTACCAGTCATTTCAAAAATATTTGAAATTATTTAAAAAAAAGACTGATAACATTTTTTGAGAAATTTAATATATTACATAGCAGTCAACATGGGTATCGTAAAGGGAAATCAACTACCACTGCCCTGATAGAAGCAGTAGAAAAAATAACAGAGGCTCTCGACAGACAAGAAGAAACAGAAATAATCTGCTGTGACTTAAGTAAAGCTTTTGATACGGTTGACCATAAAGTTTTACTTAGTAAACTATACTATTATGGCGTGAGAGGAAATCCACATAAATTGTTCGAATCATATTTATCAGATCGATATCAAACAGTATGGTGGAATGATAAAAGATCAAACCCAATGCTACTAACCCGAGGTGTGCCACAAGGCTCTATATTGGGGCCAGTACTATTTATAATGTATATCAACGACTTACTCTCTAATGTTGAGAGTTATGAGGCTTGTTTATATGCCGATGATACAACATTCATAACAAAAGGGAAAAATGAAACAGAGTTAACAATCCTATCAAAATATATTGCACGAAGCAAATATCTGGCTCATGGCGAACTCATTGACTTTAAACAGAGAAAAAACGCAAAATATAATTTTATCTACAAAAAGAGAAACGGAGAGGTTATCGTTGAAATTCTTAGGCTTAACATTAGACAGTAAATTAAATTGGAAAGGCCATATTGAAGAGCTCTGCAAAAAACTTGCGGCAGCTATTTACACCATTTGAATACTAAAAAACGTATCCACCAACCAATCCGCAAAAATAGCATATTACTCAAATTTTCATAGCGTCGTAGCATATGGAACACTACTATGGGGAACATCATCTGACGCTCAGAAAGTCTTCATCCTACAAAAGAAAGCCATCAGAACATTATGTGGCATGAATTATAGAGAGAGCTGCAGAGATGCCTTCAAAGAACAGAGTATTCTCACTATGCCAAGTTCATATATACTCAGTTGCCTTAAGTATGTGCATTCACATAAAGATAAATTTAGTCCAAATCTTGAAAATCACCACTATAACACAAGAAACAGGGAACAGCTACAAATTCCGCATCACCGACTGAATATAACTCAGCAGGGAGTGGACTACTGGGGTCCAAAATTGTATAAAAAAATTCCTCTCGAGATAAGAAATAAAAATTTTAAGGCGTTCTCCAGTTGAGTAAAAAAACTTGTTGACCACAGAAGTGTTTTACTCTCTTACAGAGTTTCTAGAATATTGACACTTTACTGATTGTTCATTTGTTACTTTTATATATATATATATATATATATATATATATATATATTGTATTTATATATACTTATGTGCGTGTATGTGTCGTGACAAAATACAATAAGTTGTATTGTTATTTATATTTTGATTTCATATTACTGTATTTTGACGCTTCCTGTAATATTCTTTTTACAGAATAAAGTACTATTACTATCAAACAGATTTTTGACAGATCCTTAGAGCTTGGATACTTCTGTGATTATTCTTCTGTGATCAGCATCGAGTGTTACATCTAAATATTTTCTTGGATAATGCAGTAGTCTTACCGGAGAAACAGGGCAATATAACGATATTGATTTTTAAAAACAGAGTAAGCACATTTTTTGGATAAGTTAACATTTATAACAATAAACAATAACGAAGTATTCAAGAAGTCTGATTTCTTCATTTGAAAAAACGTACGAAAAACCATATTTTATTGTGTTATTCTGAAAAAGGAACTTTGATAAAAATATTTCAAATTAGAATATTTGAATTTTTCTAGGGTCTAACCGGATAGCTTGGTTATCTTATTGTTAAGTAAACCAGGAGATGAGGTACTGGTTAACTAAACGTATGATAACAACTGTCAGGACAATTTTTGTTTTGTAAGAAAGTGATTTTTATTTCTATCAATGGATTTCGCAGATTATAATGTGAATACTTATACTCCAGATTCATGTATTCAGCACTCAAAAAACGCAACATAAACTTTAAGACCTCATTAAAATACCATCATTCTTCGTGCTGTCTGGACCGCAAATTGACTCGCTTACCTTTATAGGTTTTTAATGTGCGACTGTCGGCTTGTTTGACGAGAGCAAAGTCGCTTAGCCCACGGCGATAATAATTATGTCGTAAAGTTTTTGTTGCGTTTTTTTGAGTGGTGATAATTATACATGGGCTCGACTTTGCTTGCAGTAATGGTGAAGAGGTTAGGATCCCTAAAATACTTAATAATATATTAAATTTGTAGTTTTCAGGATAGTGAGAAATTGATACAGAAACAAATCTCAAATATCTATGTTATTTATAAATAATATAATAATAATAATTTCAAGACCATAAAAGTCTCAATTAAAAATAGTTTATACATAGCCCGGAGAGTAGCTGTTGGTTGCAGTCTGGTTATGTTCTTTATATTAAAATAAGGATTTTATAGAGGAGTTTGCGACTAAAAATATTATGTTTTAATATGTAACTTATGTACATTGTTGATTTATTCTATAGTAATGCATGTCTTATGGTTTTCGTTACATAATTCTAGGTATGTGATTCAAAAGGTTAAGTGTAAGAATAGCCATATGGCTAAACTTCGGTTTGTAAATCGCCATACGTACTGTGTTTGCATATGTACATTTACATTTTCCCAATAAAACCGTTTATTACTATATTATTATTATTATGTACATCCACGGGAATATTTTGATCCACGTTTCGTCTAATATACCTTAGGAGCATTTTTCACTTAACCGGCTAGACCTTACGCGAGATTTCGCAGTAAAAAATAAGCTATAACCTTTTGTTTGCATTCTTCAGGATTATTATGCGTGTATATAGTTATCATGAATAAACATATACACCAAATAACATAATTTAATATCACTTTCCAGTTAGTATAACGCCTGGCCTGAGTTATGCTGCATTAAACTCAATTAATTTACACAAAGTTGGCTTGATGAGACGTAACAAGATGCTAACATCTACACACCTGAACAAACCGCTAGCTGATTTTGGTTAACCAGGGCTTATATTAAGGGGTGCCAAGCTAATTAATCCACACATGATGAGTAGGTACATAGGAGACGAAGGGTTGTGCTTCAATACCCGTGATAGACTATTCATAGGACATTAAGTATTAATCGAAAGGGCTCATTGTTACCGACGTTGGTGATATCGAGCTGTTCGGTATTATTATATATTTATTGGATTAGCGGTGTAGGAGTGTGTACAAATTGGTATTTGATCATTTATTATTAAAAATAATGTGCGCAGACAGCTTGCTACAGGAATTTTTGTTAGTGCAGGTATTCTGGTTCCCTGGTAGGCGGTGATTCATTATTGTTAAATTGGATAAGATTTACCAGGCTAAAACCGAACAGGCGAATTTTCGACGGAGACTATAAAATAAGACTATATATGCAAAGGGAAATCGCCGTCGTGAAAATGACTCCGAGCGAAATATGAAAATTTTTGTCAGTTATATAACGTTGACAGAAGGCAAACATTTTGAAAATCGCTATGTAAAATAAGAACTTGGTTATAATTATAGTTTCAATTTATCTGCTACTAACAGTTGAACATTAGATGAACAACATTAGACGCCATAGACCGGGAGATGGTGACAGTTGATTGTCTCCGATTTCTTACAGCATGCCTTTTGGTGGAATGAAAGTGTACCCTGTGGCAATAAGGACAAGCGGGTACTACTAGTCCGCTGTACGCTTACCGGTCATATGGAAAATTGTATTTCCACTAAAATTTCATTTTAGTGTTTTTCTCTGATATTAAAACGCTTGCCCTTTTATTAAAAAAAAGTTAATAACAAATTTAATATCTTAGTAATTATAAGCATGCGATTCGCAGGGCCCCAAAGGGCTCTAACGGACACGTGAACTTGTAATAAAAAAATATAATTTTCCGCGTTCTCGAGCTGCATGCCGATGAAAAAAATTAAAGTTTGTGTCTTAAAATATTTGGCATGCGGTCCCCTTTGGCCCAAAAGTGGAAAAGTTATGAAATATCTTGCGAAAACGATTTGGGCGTGATTTCATATTGCATGCCGTCTTAACTGTGGGCCATTGTTACAATGCATTGCTGTAAAAAAATTGGCATGCAGATTAGGAAGTTCGAAAATGGAGGCATGCATCGAAAGAGTTGAAAAAAAGAGTAAATTTTTTTTATGTTGCATGCCTTTTTGCCTTTCACAAAATAATGTTGTTTTAAGCTTAAATAAAATATGGCATGCATATTGCTGGAACCAAACATTGAAAAAAATATGAAAAATACAAGTGGGTGTACAAATTACAACAAATGTTCCGTGATATCATTCAGCATGCCATTTCTTATTTAATAATATATATTTTTTGAGCTCAACCAGAAAATGGCATGTCGATCGCTATATCCTAATATTGAGAAAAGTAAGTGAATATTTTGAAAAAAAATCCAATTAAATCTGCAATGCTTCAAAGTTTTAATTACTTTTCCATTTTTAATTACTTTTAAGAAAAAAAATAGTATCCTTCGCTGAAATATAAAATAGCATGTATGATTTTTAGATTCCAACATTGGAAAAATTTGCAAAAAAAAGTGCCCAAAAATGATAATCTCGGGTCCCACGCCCCTTTTTAAAAGTGATTACTAACATTCGTATGACTGGTGGTGGTGTTATTCTGAATTTTCGTGAGTGGCTTCGTTTTGACAAGTTTTCCAATTTTTCCTTCTGTGAAAATTTTCGGTAGAGGTAGATAAAGTTCTACGCAGCCGCTAAACATGTTGACCGTGGAACTGACACATTCATGGCGTAGCACTGGAAAACCTGCCAAACAATAGTGTAAAAATCAGCCCGTTAGTAATAAACTTTCAGACCTAGTTATTTTCACATATTTACGTATTTCTTACAAATCCACATCGCTTTTGTAATTTATACCGATTTAATTAATTTTTAAATACTTTTTCCACATTTTTTTCAATGTTGGGTTCCAGCAATATGCATGCCATTTTTTATTTGAGCTTAAAACAACAGTATTTTGCAAAATACAAAAAGGCATGCAAAATAAATTCACAAAAATGTTCTTTGGCAACTTTTCTTATGATGTATGTGATGGGCTTCCTCGGCGTGCCTCATATCGCCACTGTCGGCGATCTCCAAGTTGGTGGAGAAGCTCATCCTGGTCAAACTAAACGCTGCCCAGGAGGAGCTCCGCATCGACGATGAGTGCCAGTTCGGCTTCAGAAAGGGTAAGGGTATGGTCCAACAGGTCGTCAGGATAGTTAACGACGTCAAGGTAAAGTACAACTTCGGGAAGAGGGTGCTTCTTGATATTGAGAAGAATTTTGACACTGTATGGACGCCGGGGTTACCATACAAGATGCACGATTATAACTTTCCGACGTACATCATCAAACTCATTCACTCGTTCTTGACGGGCAGATCCCTGCAGATTCGAGTGAATAAGAAATTGTTATCACAGCGGGAAATACGCGCGGGAGTCCCGCAGGGGTCGTGTCTATCACCAAAACTGTACAACCTGTATGCCTCCGATTTCCCGGAGTTCCCGAATACTAAGCTGGCCAAGTACACCGATGACACAGCTATGTACGCGCATTCTCACAACGCTCAAGCAGCCAACATGCTGCTGAAGGCGTACATGGTCCGTGCCACGGCGTATTACGACCGGTGGAAGATTCGGGTAAATGCCGAGAAGTCGGAAGCAATAGTCTTCGCGCGCCGGTTCACCGAGAACAGAATTTTAACACCTATTTCGTTCAGGGACACCGAATTCCAACACAACGGTGCGTGAAGTATCTAGGGGTCAGACTAGACCAGAGACTTACGTTCAATACGCACATAAACGAAACTGTACGGACGGCCTACTCCTTGTACAGAAATCTGTATCCGCTGATGGTCAGAGGTAGCAGACTTAACACACAAAACGAAAAGTTTTTGTACACGATGGTGGTCAGGCCGTCCATCACATACGTGGCGCCGGTGTGGTGCAGCATACCGATCACAACAATGATAAAATTAAAAGTGCTTGAGCACAAATTTATGCGTCTCATTTCGACCTCTGGAAGGTACACCTCCCTCAGAGATAATTACGCACGTTGCAACGACATAACCCCAATAGCGGACTTCATCCAGGTAATCTCCCAAAAATTCTACTCTTTCAAACTGGGGGATAGTCCGCTTACCACAAACATTACACAAAATACCAGACTTTACCAATTTTCCGGCAACCACTATAGCCAAGTCTTCACCTACTATAACTTCCGCTTACCCTATCCACCTTTACTGATATTTCATACCTTTCGTATCTTTAAACCTTTCCTGTCCCTCTCTTCCTTTCAGTTTGTCCATTTTGTTTCGTGTTCTTGGTCTCTTTTTGTGCGCTTTTTGTCTCTGTTCTTGTTATCGTTCCCTTTTGTGCATTTTTTCTCTCAAAATTAGCTTCACTACAAAGTTTCTAAGAAAATCAAAATTTCGATAGTTTAGGCAGCCTTGCGCAGCCCTGCAGTACCTTATTTCGATGAAGGTTCCCCGTTTTAGATTTGGGTACCTGGGCCAGCAACAAAATTATTTATTTATTTATTTATTTATTTATTTACATACACTATCCAACGGGATTAAATCCCAGTCACAGGATAGGAACAAAACATAAAATTAAAAGTAAATATAAAATACAAGTAAACTACAAACTAACTAATTAGTTTACTGCAGTACGATAGTTTTGAGTTTTAGTTTTTAAGCTTTGTTGTTTTATTTTGAAAACGTTTTTAATTACAATATTGTCCCTTTTAATTTGTTTTTAGCAAAAACAGTCAGGACTTCTCTTCCCATTTTCTTTTAGCCGAACTGGAGCCACCCCGCCCGGCCATGCAACCAGCCACCGCGAACAGGCGCGGTGGTTGCACGGTCGGTCGCAAGGTAGTCCCGGAGAGGAAATATTATGTATTAATTTTAATAAAATTCGTTTGATTGATTGGGACCCTGGGAATCGCATGCCTATAATAACTAAGATATTAAATTTGTTTTAACTTTCTTGTAATAAAAAGGACAAGCGCTTTAACATCGGAGAAAAACAGTAAAATTTCGTTTTAGTGGAAATGCAATTTTCCATATTACCGGAAAGCGTGCAGCGGACTAGTACCCACTTTTCCTTGTTGTCCCAAGGTACACTTTCACTCCTCCAAAAGGAATGCTGTAAGAAATCGGAGACAATCAACTGTCACCATCTCCCGGCCTACGAATACACTACTCTGTGTAGTGTGTGCAAGTGTGTACTAAGTGATGTATTCGAGTTTAGTAATCAAGTAGTTTTTTTTGGTCTTTGTGGAAACCACGTTAGCTTATAAGCATTTTTCTATTTAAATAAAGAATCCGATCAGTTTTTATTTACGACAGCGATATATACACGATTCGGAGTAGGTAGAAAAGTTAAACTAAGAAGCTATTAAGATACAACAGTCAGTCGATCTTACGGAGCCACGTCAGTCTGACGTGTCAAGTATACATTGACATCGTTGAACCGGCTCGGTGGCTCAAAGATTACGTGTTAGAATTGCAACCAAAGAGTCGCAGGTTCGAATCCTGGCTTGGGTATGAGTGTTTAGTGGTGTTTTTCATGTGTTTAGAGTTACTAGCAGTCGACTAGGCGAGGTTGTTCGAGTTTCAACTGCGGCAGATGGCAATGTCGTAGTAGGGAATGGTTGTTGTATAGTTGTCTATGTGTATGTGTCTTGGTTGAGTGGTGGAATAGCTAATGCTAAACTCCGTCAGGATGTTAATTAATAAGGTGATAAAATAAGTATAAATATTTATTCTGGGTTACAGAAATTGGTAAAGTCTGAAATCTCATCCATAACAGATGTTTTTTCGCCCCTACATTGTAAGAAGGAGTCGAATAATATATGCCTAGCCATTCCATATTTTTTACATTCATCATTAGCCAAGTTCTTTAAATCTGAGTTTTGCATTGTATATAATTCTTTATTAATCTGTGGTTTTGATTATCATTCCTGGTGTAAGAGAACTATGCATCCGTCATTCGTTTCACCTCTTAACTGCTTGCTGGTTATGCAATTACCTTTGTAAACCTTCCTTTATATTATTTACTGATTTCTAATTGTAGCTTGCTACTGGTATAGTTTTCAGTACGGCTTGCTTCCGCCCGTCACAGTTAGGTGTGGTTATAAGTTGGTGCGATGTTGACTATCTTGAGGGCCTATATATTATCTAATATATTAGTGTTAGTATAGTAAAGTGTAAGATAGATTTGTATATTAGTAGGTTTTAACTTTAATAAACTATTCTCCGAATTGCTACTTTTACTGTTGTATGAGTGATCGTCTAATTTCCCTTACTGACCCACCGTTTCTCCACTGGAGTTATTCAAGCCCTACTTAATCGGCTTATGAAGTAGTGTTACACCAACACTTAAAACTGAAACTGGCGTCCGAGGAACCGCTATCGACACTTGAGTGCTAAAATAACATTTCTTTCCTCTCTGAGGCTTACGTGCTAAAATTTTAATAATTAAAGTTTTTTGTTATAAAGCGTGTGTTATAAAATTATCATTTGTTATAATTATTGTATTACTGAATATTAATGAAATTTCTTATAGCACGAGCCAAAAACGAAACACTCTGTAGCTAACGAATTACTTAATTTTATGAGAGAAAAGATAAAGAATGATGAAGATCAAAGCAACTTAATTCTAGGGATTATTTAAAGTAACTAGAGAAGTAATTAGAGCACAATTAGCGCTGTTGAATAATTAATCTTATTTATTATTCATTCCAGAAAATTAATGATATTTTATTTTACTTTTTTTGCCTTTCTGAGCACATCCGAAATATTTTACATTGTTAAGTCTGTTAATGCTTACATATTTCCCAGGAGGAAACTTATCTCCGACATGGTTCCAGCACTGCAAAGATACTAAATACATTGGAGATTAAGTTATCACAGTGTTTTATTTTGTTCTATACGTGTCAAAACTAATACTAATTTATTACATGCATGTTATTTTTCGTCACATACAGCTTTTATCTACAAAGATATTTTTTAGAATATACCAAATATTAAACAATAACTCAGGGTAATCAATCAAAATGCATGATTACTTGCATGCCATCGGAAAATTGAGGTAATGCATGGTATAAAAGCAATTATTGCATTCATGTTTTAAGTGCACCGATGATATTGGATAGGAGCAAGCAACAGAAAATGGAAAGTCAATCATTATATTTCAATTACTGACGTTTTTCATGACTAGGTGATTTTATTTTAGCCATATCATATATATTTTTATTGTGTACTAGTAGAATATTCAGCAGTACATAGGCACATTGTTTATTTTTCATTAGTATTGTTTTTATCAACGACTTTTGAACAATATCCAAGTTATATCGGCGGTCCACTCAATACAATATATAATGCAACCCTGTATTGTGGTTTGTTTTAAACGAAAGAACGTCAGTCAAAGTCAAAGCCGTGTAAAGAGATATTATGTATGGTTTCCAAATTTTTATTAATCCTATTCCGCGCAAGAAGAAAGCTGTCCCTATGGAAACTGATATAGTTGTGTACGCATATGATTGCTCAATTCTAACGATTTCGGGTGTGTACAATAGAAATAATAATAGCGCTAGTATCGAACCCCGTAGCACTCCAGTTAAAAAAGGCGGACGTTCAGTATGAGTCGCCTATCTATCTGTCGCTTATTAAGATTCAACAAAATTAATCGCAGTTCGGTATGGGACCCTTCGTCGCGGTTGTTGTGTATTCACCTATTAGTACGGTGGCTACTGTCATGCCGTGGTGGTTTTAATGAAGGAAGTATGGTACTAGGCTGAAATTACTTCCTATACCATAGTCAGTAAATAGTTAGTAGAACCCCCAAGATAGAGTTTCCAATTTCGTTTCATAAGCGCACAATAAGGATTGGGGGGGCCTTTTTTGGGACCCTCAATATGAAAAATGTTCCTGAAAATATTAAAACTGTTTTGCAGTAGTTCAATTCTAGGAGAAAAACATTAATAATCAGTTGTGGGAAGTTACTGAAGCCGCGCTTAAATGAATTAAAAATTTATTTCCCATATAGCCTTTATTTTTATAGACAAATATTGAAAAAATAGGTCTTCCACTTGCATGATGTACTCACATATTTATAAAGTTGAAGTTGTCTTAATTTTAATCGATTGTAGTGGAAATAATAATTGAACGATCAGAATATTTTAAATGAGGCTATTATTTGCAAAAAAGGCAGTGACGTACTAAAAAAATAATACATAAGAAAATAATGTAATTAAATCCAGTAAGTTAAATAGCTACAAAAAATGATAAAAACAATGATATAATTTCAATCTTCATCACCATCATCATCCACCTGGAACCTATCATTGTTGAAGCAGTTTTCTCCCTCACATGCACATAACTCGGTACAAACAATCTCATTCGAGCAGCATTTGCAGGGAGGTGAATATTCGGTCAAAACTGGTGAATAGCTGAAACATAAGATATAACTTAAAAGGTGTATCGATAGAAGAAAGAATAGTTTTTTAGACCTATTGTTCTCAAAATTCCATCCGTAAGTTGCAAGAGAAGGAAGGTTTTGATAGCTCAAATTACAGTTACTCCATACAAATGCTTGGTAATTGGCTCATCTCAAGAATGGTATTAGAATGCCTTTGTAGGTGGAGGCACGTCATTAGTAACCTGTTTCTTCGAGAATAACTGCCATAGTGTTTCGATGCATGTGACCTTAGTTTTAGGACAGAACACTTAACATACAAATTTCTCTAGTGTATAAATATTTTTAGCACTTATAGCGTTTTCATTCTGAAGGCATCTGAGTGCTGCTAAAACTTATTGATCTGCATTAAGGAAAGCCTTCCAAAAGGTCTTCTTTCCTTTTTTGTAAATTGTGCCGGTCGTATCTAAACCCGATATTGCATGAAATCCAAGTTATGCAACAGCTCTGTGGAATCATCATATGCTTTTCTCTAACCACAGTATGGAAATAGGCTTCATTGGAGAAGTGTTCACACTGACTTAAAGCTATAAATAAAGACATCGGAATCTGGTGAAAATATGTGAACACACTTTTTCTGCTTGGTCAAAAATAAGGAGTGGAGCAAAATTTTGGTATTAGCTTCCTCTTGATCGGTGACCAAATCAGAGTATTTAGCTTCAAATGACATTAAAATCTCCTCCTTCAGAGAAACTACTACATTTATAAGTTTTTCTCTAGCGTAACAGATTAATTTTTTTGCCAAATAGCCGATAAGCTCAGTTTTAGTCTCAATATGAGATACAAGTTTTCTCATTGGAGTTTTCTTCATGTTCATTGTGGGTTTAATGTAATAGCGCACTTGACTTGCGAATTTACCGCAGAAATTTGTGGCTATATCAGGTCAACAACATTTCTGTACTGAAACTTTGGAGTTCTGCCATAGCATCGATAACTACAGCGGCTTCTGACGAATGAATTTTAATCTCAACATTTTCAGTACGGAAGTTTTCTAGCAAATTCAGCAATTCACTTTTTTTGAACAAAAATGTAACATACCTTGAGAATTGAACATCGATCAATTCAACAAAGATTTATTAAAATTCAAAGCATACAAACAGTTGGCTAACCAGAGTCTGCCCCGGGACCGACCATGCAACCACCGCGATGACGCGGTCGCGAATTGTAGGATCGGCCGGAACAGATCTGGCTCGGCGAAAACAAAAATGAATAACAACTAACCTAAGCACCTTTTGCGACAAGCAAATAAAATTAGGTAATACTATTTGAACATAAAACAGTAAAAAAATTTAAAAACAACTTAAAACTACACATACTTTTAATAATTGACTCACTGTAACACTTTTTTAAAAAAATTTGTAGTTGACGCAGATACCTTAATCTAAACGAGGCACCTTCTGTAAAATTCATGAATTTATTTGATATTCGTGATGAGAAGTGAATTTAGAAAAATAAAAATGTACAAATAGAAAACAAGAAAAAACAACAAACAAAAAGGACACAAACAGAAAGGAAGAGGGGGACAGGCAAGATTTAATGACAGTCAAAAGGTATGAAATATTAGTAAAGGTGGATAGGGTAAATGGAAGTTATAGTTGGTGAAGCTTGGCTACAGAGGTTGCCGGAAAATCGGTAATGTCTGGTATGGTAAGGGGTGTTTAATCCGAAATGAGGTATTATGCTGTCTAACATCGATCGAGGCACTGGAGAGAGTTCATATCATATTTACAAATCATGTTTTTCAAGTCGATTTCGGGACGTATTCGAGTGGTAATGAGAATTTGATTGAAAACGGATCGATCCTTAATTTCTAGTGAGGTTGTTTTAACACCTACTTTCAAATTTTTCAAATTATTTCTGCATAACTGAAGATTGTTTTTCTTCATTGTCCCAGATACTGCCTTCAGAACCGGTTACAATTCTACTATTTACAAAATCATCATAAGCCATTTGTCCAATTTACACCATTCTATCTACATCATTTTGAACCTTCTCTAGAAACACAATTGAAGTTGACAAGCAGATTAGATTATTTCCTTCATATGTAAAAGGGTTACAGGTTGATTTCAGTGCAGCAAGGAACTCCTTGATATTTCGGTGGTGTCTTTCAGTATGAGATCGCTTCAGACGATGTCTAGTTTTTTCGATAGCTTAGAAAAAACCTGTGGCAAGCCTCAGATTAAAAACTGGCAACTTTATCTTTAAGTACATAATAATAGTTTGAGGTATGGCAGATGCTTCCTTCACGAAAACCGCCACGGCTCCCATTTTTTAACACAAGCCAGGGCACTATATGCCGTACTGATGAGAGCTAACAAGCTCGAAACTAGTCTGCGGCTGGTGATACACAACAGCCCTGCAATGTAATCCTTTCTTTAGGATTAATCTGTCTGCTGGGGGCCTATTGCCATCAGACTTTTTATTGCATTTTCCGATTGAAGACGTAATATGTCGCAAGTTTTAGGGCATTATGCCTTGTCGATAGCGGAGTGAGTTAAGGCGCGAGGCGGCAATCGCGATTAATCACACGGACATCGCACCACCGGGTTCGAATCCTGGCTCCGGCATTGGCACAGTCGGAGGAAATGGTTGTATGTCCGCGTTTTTTCAATGTGTAATCCCCTTCCGCACAAGCCCTGGCTTCCGGAATTGGGAGTTGTCTAATTTCTGTGGTGTTTATTTATTTTATTTATTATTATTATTATTTTCAATCGTTTTGGAAACGCTTAATTGTGCACCTTGATTTGTGATAATGAATTTAGTTCCTTTTATGGGAAATAGTGGTATTTTTGGTCTATCGTAATAGGTATGTATTTTACTACATATTTATTTTTGCAGTTTACTTGTTACTTGGAAAAAAATTGTCAAATTTCGATAAAGTTTAGGAAAAATATAGATTATATAGAGTACAATCTTCAATTGAAATTCCTATTAGAATAGGAGACAAAACAGATGAAAACTTTACATCCGCGCGTTATTTTTTATTCAAAATTCTTTTATGCCTTTTTTAAAATTTTGATGCAGAAATATGGTTCTTTGATCAATATTACAAGGTCCCTCTGTAAAACAGCATAGAATCAATCATTTTGTATAAAAATTGATTTCAAACAAAAGCAAAAAAATTTAAATAATTTATATTTGCCGAAGGCGCTGAAGTTAATTTATTTCGTAAAAAAAATCAACCACTTTCAAAACCACCGGAAGATGGCAAAAGAATACCGAATGCAAAACCTCAACTGCCTTCAATAAATTCGCTAAAAGTTATGAAACAATATTTTATGTAGTCGTCCAATTTCATCCTTAATTAATTAACTTTGCAATCAATTATTTTAGATCATAACATAAATCCTTTTCGCTATATGCACAACAATCATGGCATTGTTACTAACTGTCGTTTGACATTCTCACTAACCGAGAGGTTTTAAAAGTACGGGTAACTTTTGTTGAACTCATAAATGAAAATGCGTCAGTGATCTTGACGTCAGGATTATAAAGAATGCTACTGATTTGAAAGCCCGTTTTAATTCACGACAGAATTTAATAAAGTTCCCTCTAGATTTAATTCTAGTTTAATAAGGTTAACTTCTAAAGGAATTAAGACTATCAGGAGCAGGTATAAACACTTAAAATAAGCCGTCTAATATAGGTGAATATTCCAGTAGTTTGTTTATTTCAGTTGCCTTTTCTTGAGGATATTAATTGCCATTGCCGCCAGGCGAGGCGTACCTTTAGTCTAGTCAAACTTTCCTGATTAAATATTTATCAACTATTCTCTATTTAATTGCCACGTTTTTTCTGATAGTTTATGAAGATTTTTATGCAATAATCTAGAACGCTTGAGCTAAATTGTGAGTAAACTTTATAATGGGAATATTTCAAATCGAGAAAATACGGGAGCGTAGAAGGGCCATGCATTATACAAGTTTTTATTTTTTGTTTATGCCACGAACTGCAACAACTACTAATAGTAATTACTATTTTCATTTATACTTTATTATTATTATATATTTTATACATTATCTAGTAAAAGCAAAGTTATTCTTTTCATTTAAACACCAAGTCAATAAAGGAAAAAATGTAAATGAAACTAACCAAGTGCCCCAGTGGTCCAAATACAACCTAGACAATATTTTCCTATATAAAATCAGACTGGCAGCCAAAATGAGAAATTCAGAACCTGATACAATGGAAGAACAGTATAACTTCATCAAAATATGTACCCACGAAGCCGCAAATGAAGCATTGGGTCAAACAGATAAAAAAAGAAAAGAAATAATGATGTTTGGTGGAATAATAAACCAGAGTACTTAGTAAGTGAAAAGAAAATAGCAATACCACAAATGGCTTTATCTGTTTCTCTATTATTGTTTTTACTATTTATTCGTACAATCTGCACATAGAAGACGTAACACTAATTCCCGTAGTTTTCGCATTTCATCTTACTGCCCTACTTATATAGAGAGACATATGCGGTTTTCTATTCCTTCGGGACTTCACCTCCCTTTAGACAATAATAATAATAATAGGTCTTTATTTTCTCAAAAAAAAGTAACAAGATTAGATAATACAATTTAAAAGAATACGAGAAAAACGCCGAAGATCAGGTGGCCGCACAAGACGAACCTCTGTATTTAATCTTAACCGTAGGTAATAGCAATATGGCAAAAAAAAAACAATCAGTATTGCTAATACAAGATAGTATGTATGTAGTAACATGATATTTGTAGGCACTAGAGTAAGAAAAAAATAAAATTATATTTTACACTAATTAAAAGAAGAATTCACCTATGGAACATTAGTTTGATTCATTCAAAAGATATCTTCTTAGTGTGAATTTAAAAGCTGGTAAAGATTTACTTTTGATATATGAAGGAATGGAATTATATACTTTAGTTATTTGATACGTAAATGATCGTTTGAATAATTCCGTACGATGGAGGGGAGGAGTAAGTGTACCTTTGAAACGAATATTCAAATTGTGGACGTCTGTTCTATATGAGATTTTTTTGCTCAAGTATTTGGGAGTTTTATTATTAATAATTATATGGTATAAACAAGCAGAATGCAGAAGTCGTCGCCTAGATATATTGAGCCAACTTAACTCGACTAGTTTATGTGAGATACTTTGATGGCGCCTAACTCCAAATGTTAGTCTCAAACTGATTTGTAGAACTTGTATTCTACGCGTATCCTCCGCATCCAAGCAAGGACCATATACAGAATCGGCAAAATTAAATCTTGATAAGACTAACGACTCGCATAAAATTGTTTTAATTTTTTTATTCAAATAATGCCTGATATTATATATTACTTTTAAATTTGTATATGCTGCACGTATACAGTTATTAATATGCGAATTAAATCTTAAATTCGTGTCAAATGTTACCCCCAAATTTTTTGCATTTTCTTTAAAAGGTATATAATGTCCGTCAACATATATTTGCATGTTTTCCTTTACTGTTGATGTGATATTATGATGACCGAAAACTAAAACTGATGTTTTACTGGCGTTAACATTTAATGCATGATATCTGGATTTTTCAATTAGAGAATACAAGTCGCTATTAATAGCAGCCATTGCCTCAGCTCATTTCCCTGGATCAAACGAAAGGTAGAGTTGAGTGTCGTCAGCGTAGAAGTGAATTTGACAATACTCAGCCGCCTTTTCGAAACCTGACGTATATAACGTATATAATAGCGGTCCTAGAATCGACCCCTGTGGGACCCCGGATGACACCTCGAGAGGCATAGACACACTATTGTCAATTCTAACACGTTGTGTTCTATTTTGTAGATAGCTACGAAAAAAGTTAACTACACTAACTTTCATGTAGTGATTCCAGTATAGCGAAAAGTATTTCGCGGTTAATCGTATCAAATGCTTTTGTAAAATCGACGAGTACCAGCACTGTAACTTTTTTTTGGTCTAATCCTCTCAAAATGTCATTCGTGATATTTAAGAGGACAGTTTCACAACTATGCAAAGGGCGGAAGCCAGATTGTATTTCAGGTAGCAATTGAAATTTTGCTAAGTGATCCCGTATCTGACACTCTACCACTTTCTCTAAGACTTTTGATAGGGTTGGCAAAATACTAATTGGGCGGAGGTCCTTAAGTTCTTCAGGGTTGTTTCTTTTTTTGGCACTGGTTGCACTAAGGCTTGTTTTCAGGAGCCTGGAAACATGCATTTCTCTAAGCTAAAATTTATTATGTGGGTAACAAAAGGCAATATTAAAGGACAACACATGAGTAATAATTTAATATTAAGACCATCAGTTCCCTGCGCATTGGTTTTTATACCATATAGAATGTTCTGAACATTATACTCAGAAATAGACTTAAATTTAAATGAGTCGATATTTGGTTTAATATTATTTTTATAATGAGTTATGGTATCTTGATCTGCAGGTAATTTTGGGATGCAATTTATGAAATAATGATTAAGGTCATTAACATTTTTTAATTCCTCCGGAATACTATTTAACTGCTTAACTATATTTAAAAGGTGCAAATCTTTCCAGGTTTGATTTATGCCATCTACCCTCAGTCTATGTTCAAAATATGTTTTTTTTTCATTTCAGCAAACTAGCGTTATATAATTTTTTAACATTCTATAATAATTATGATGAGCTTCGTTCTTTGTACGACGCCATTTACTGCAGGCTTTGTCTCTTAGAGACATAAGTAAACGTATATTATCAGTGATCCATGGTGCATATTTTTTCGTAATTTTTATTGTTTTGATCGGAGCGTGTATATCAAACAAAAATAATATATTTTCATTTAAAAAGTTTACTTTCTCATCAATATTATTTTATATCATAAATATTTTCAAAAGGGATAGACATAAGGTCGGCATAAAATTGATTCTCGTTAAAATACTTAAGGTCCCTAATTGTTTTATATACTGGGTTCAGTTTTTTATGAGTGATATTTACTTTGCAATAAATAAGTTCGTGATCAGACATATGATTTAATGAAATAACTTCTACATTTTCTACAATATTTTTATTAGTAGTAATTATAAGATCAATAAGGGTTGCTGATGTGAGGGTAAAGCGAGTTGAGGAGTCTACAATTTGGACCAGACTATAGGTGTCAAGTAGCGTATTAAGTTTATTAGATGCCGGAAAATACGTTTTTAACATATCTATATTAAAATCACCTAAACAAAATATTGTGTCATAATGTGGTAATAAGTTAGTTATATCTTGTTCCAGATTATTTAAAAAATCATTATAAGAAAAATTTATTTAATAATTTCATTTTGGCCCACAACTGTTCGGTATTATTATTATTGATAACTTAAGAGCGCTCCGGATATAAGCCGGAAAGACTGTGCAAATTAGTCTCATATAAATCATTATTTTAAAAAACGGCTTTCACTAAAAGACATTAAAAACATGTTACAATGTGGGACGATGAGAGAAAAAAAAGTATATATAAAAAAAAAATTTTTTCTTCTATTATCGATTTGCAAAAATAATTTTTATCGTCCCGCATAGGTATCATTAAAATAAACATTTTCCCTTTTGTAGAACTAAAATAAAATTAGCCCTAATGTCCTCAAATGTACAGAGAAATTTAAAGATTAGGTATAATAAATTTGTCCAATGTCATATTCTACTACATCTCTATCTCTCGCCTTCCAAGCACACCGTACATTCAGCTGCGCCATTTTATTGACGTGAAGTCATTTACAATTAAAATTGGAAGCATGGATGACTAATACACTCCGACCAACTCTTAAGTACTGACTGGTTTCTTTAATGCACATACCTACTCCGCCCCCTCTACCAATTCTTCGATCCCTTCTTACCAAATTGTATCCTTCTATTTTAATTTGATCGTCACTTACTGTCGGTGAGATTCAAGTTTCAGTTAAACATAAAATGGAATAATTTGCGGATAGAATATATTCTTTTAAATCATGAAATTTTGGCATTAAAGATCTGATATTAAATTGAGCCAAGGTGAATTTTTCATTCATAATTAAAAAATCAAATAATATAATTTGTCGAAATTACAGAGTAAAAATAATGAAGTATAAACAAACTTACAATAGAGATAAATTGCCTAATAAAGAAATTTTAATCTGATATATTTTTTATAAATTGAAATGTAAACAAAAACAATAAATGCAAAAAGTAGATAACGAAGCCTACAAATCTCCGTGAATTTTAAAAAAAAGAACTAAGAAAATAGATATTTCATTAAAAAAAAAAATACAGCAAGCAGATAAAATATGACATTTAATTGTTTCCTATAATTCCATGGTATTTTTGACACTGAAAATGTTATATTCTTCCAGATAAAAGTTATATTACCATCCTTGGTCCAGCATTCATTCTTGAATTTATCTTTTATTACACAGTAGAGATTATAACGTTGGTGAGTGAGTAATTCAGCTATGGAGTAACCTGACCCTTTAAATAATCTTTTATTGTGAAATACCTTTCGACGCTTCCAAGTGTCCAAATTCTACAACAATTGATCTTGGTTTTTCTGTGTTTTTTGCACCATAACGATAACAGTCTGAGATATCATCGGTAAACAATCTGGCCATTGTTTCTATTGTTACGATTGGCGAGTTCTTAATAAGTTCTATGGGTTCTCCAGCAACGCAGCTTTGTTATTTTTTATGTACTTCACTGCTTCTATAACTTCCTCTATTGTTACTTCTCTTATATCTTGGTTTACCAGTTCACTTATGTAATCTACTTCCTTAAAATTATGTCTGTCTTCATTTAATAGAGCTTGATTATACTTCTTCCAATTATCTATTCCAATTGGATCTACAATTTTTACTTTTCTTGTATTGTTTTTAAGTGTTTTTATAGTTCTAGATTTTGAGCTTCCTACAAGTCTGTCTATCTTACATTTCCTTTCCCAGAAGTTATTTATGGCTTTTTTTTTCTTTTTAATTTTACAGTTGTATCTCATATAGGTCTTTCTGTCTTGTGGAACTTGTGTAAAAGGCTCGGAGGATCTTGTGTCGATAATATATTCTGCCTAAAACAACTGACTAAAAAGAGCCATAGCACGCGGACTAGAACTGCATGTTATATTTATAGACTTAAAAAAGGCCTATGACAGTGTCCCTGTAAATCAATTATGGCAGGCAAAGAAGGACAGCGGGATACGAACAAACTATACCAACGCTGTTAAACAATTTTACAAAGACCACAAAGTGAAAGTTGGAAATAATTACTCTGTTGAATTCAGCATAAATAAACGACTGCGACAGGGATGCTGCATATCATCAACTCTATTTAAAGTATATGTAAACAAAGTACTAAGAGATTGGAGAAAGAAGTGTAGGTTTAAGAGTGCTTTTTGAGGAACAACACATATATACTTTGGAGTTCGCTGGCGATCAGGTTATACTAGTCGAGGTTGGAGATGACATCAGTTATGTTTAGGAAACTATAGGAAGAGTATGCGAGATGGGGTTTGGAGATCAGTATATATAAGACAGAATATATCGTAATCGGAGGACAAGGAGAAGAGTTAATTATAGACAATGAAGTGATGAAGACGACAAATGAGTATAAATATCTAGGGGTAACATTAATCGTCGATGGTAAAGACGAAATAGATATACAAAATAAAATTGAAAAAGGAAAACTATATCAGACAACTACATCCCATGCTGTGGAATGACAATATTTCAAATCAAACAAAAATAAGGATGTTTAATTCATTTGTCGAAAGTTGTGTTACCTGTGGAAATGAAGTGTGGGTACTAAACAAAAAGGTGGAGAATAAAATATTGGCAACGGAGATGATGTATTGGAGACGATGTTGTAAAGAGACATTATTAGATCATGAAAGAAATGAAAGAATAAGGGAAATAATGCAAGTTGGCACATCATTAATAAGTACAATTGAAAGGAAACAACTACTATGGTATAGACACATGAGGAGAATGGACCAGGATAGAATACTACAAAATATTTGGAAACGGAACACTGCAAATAGAAGGAAAAGCGGAACACCAAAAAAAGAGTTGGGAGATATATATTTAAAATGTACAGTGAACTCAAATTAGGGTTTTACTGTAAATTGTCTTGTGATGACAGTTTTTTGTTTTAACCTATTAATAGCCCGAATATGTACTTCATTTCAAATCCAACGGGCCGACTCAAATATTTTTGTTGTTTAAATAATTATAATTAATTTATACGGAAAATTATTTTTTTTCCAATGGTACTAATAGAAAGTAAAGTTCGGCTGTAATTATATACAAATATGGTACAAAAGCAATTAAATCAACATTTTCTTCACTCAAATAATTACGTTTTTCAGGCGCAATGTTATATTACAGAGAACATATTTAATTAATAAAAACAATAATATGTACAGTGTGGTATGTGTGTGACATGTTTATTAATTAATATCGCATTATACGAATTCATGGGTAATTATAACTTGTAAAAACGTTAAAAATGAAATTGCAAAACACGATATGAATATTACGTGACCGCACATGCAAATAAATTTCTACAAATATTTCATCGCATAATTCTCGGCTTAACTGCTGTTTAAAACTAAACAAACAGCACTCAAGTCCAATTTTACCGGAATATTAAGAACTGTTTCATGTAAAATAGACTGCTAATTGTTCATATTCGATCGATAAATAAAACATTTACTTGACAATATGTTATTTTTTTGGAAATATTGTTCTCTTACCGCAATATTTAGAGGGTCCGCACAGAGCCCATGGAAAAGACATTTCAGAATTATTCGTTCATGTGATGCTCATCTAAAGTTCCCGAGGACATAACACTCATTAAAGGGTTGAATTAAGTAAGTTACGACCTGTCAAAATACTTATTTCGTTCGTGACAAAGAGGTCATTTTTATGACGACTGTTGGGTAAATATTTACTTTGCAAAAAGTTCTAATAAGCCGATGGATCTTAATGACATTGTTTAGGTAAAACAATCAAGAAAATCAATTCTAAATCAAATGTCAAACATTCCGAATAATTTAACGATAAAAATTTAACCGCCATGCATGTTGATGGTTTCGCTAGCTTTTTCAGAACTGCACTCTCCACGCTGGTAAACGTTACTCATAACGCAAGTGATTCATATTACAATGATCATCATTTACACTTTTCACAGTTTAGTACCAACGATGTACTAACCGCGTTATTAAAGTTGAAACCTAAGCTTACTAAAGGTCCTGATGACATTCCACCATTTATTGTTCGAGACTGTGCTTATGCTCTGGTCGAACCTCTCACTATATTGTTTAAGAGCGCTCCGGATATAAGCCGGAAAGACGGTTCAATTTACTCTCATATAAATCATTATTTTAAAAAACGGCTTTCACTAAAAGACATTAAAAACATGTTACAATGTGGGACGATGAGAGAAAAAAAGTATATACAAAAAAATATTTTTTTTTCTTCTATTTTGGATTTGCAAATATAATTCTTATCATCCCGCATAGGTATTATTAAAATAAACATTTTCCTTTTTGTAGAAGTAAAATAAAATTAGCTGTAATGTCCTCAAGTGCACTGAGAAATTTAAAGATTAGGTATAATAAATTTGTCCAATGTCATATTCTATTAGAATTCGGCTTTGTAGAAGGAAAATCAACTAACGATGCCATAAAAAACTTGAGTGCCGAAATCTACAAGGCACTAGACAATAAAGAAAAATGCCTCACAGTCTTCTTTGATCTGCGAAAAGCTTTTGACACAGTTAGCCATGAAAAGCTGCTTACAACACTTGAGCACTACGGTTTCCGAAATAACGCCCTGAAATTAATAAAGAGCTATCTAGAAAATAGATAACAGAGAGCATATGTCAATGAGACTTACAGTAATCCTAGAACCATTGAGTTCGGGGTGCCCCAAGGAACAGTCTTAGGGCCTGTTCTATTTATCCTATACATTAACTCCATCTTCGAAATTCCTACATGTGGAAAAATTTTCTCGTATGCTGACGATACGGCAGTTATGTACAAAGACACCTCCTGGAATACACTGAAGAACAAAGTCGAAAAGGACCTAATACTATTTAAGAATTGGTTTGATAAAAAACTACTTACCATAAACATAAAGAAAACTCAATACTTTCCATTTTCAATGCACGCAAGAGGTCTACCCAACTTCAACTCACTGAAAATCGGGGATTCTCACCATCTTCAAATGGCAAATAACAACATAAAATACCTAGGGGTGATCTTGGACCCACACCTGAGGTGGGACAAGCACATCAATTCCGTTACGAATAAAATTGGATGTATACTATTCAAATTTAAAGAGCTTAAGAAATTCTTACCATAGTTTCAACTTAGATCTGTATATATGGCCCTAGTAGAATCGCATCTAAACTACGGCATAATCGCATGGGGAGGTGCGCTAAACTGTTACTTACATAAACTAGAAATTATGCAGAAAAAATTTTTAAAAGTGCTATTAGGCAAAAACCAATTATACTCGTCGGAACTTCTGTTTAAAGAAAGCAATGTTGCTGACGTAAGGCAACTATTCTTTGCAAAATGTGTTCTTGAAGCGTACCGAGATAACAATGCAGTAGTAAGCACCACCTATAAGACCAGGCAAACAGACAAAAGAAGTATGCACGTGCCAAAAGTAAATACCTCGGCAGCCCAACGCAGTTGGTTTTTCCTGGGCCCAAGATGCTTCAACGGACTCCCAGAACATACAAAATCTCTCCAAAAAAGACAATTTCAAAAAGAATTAAAAAAATATGTAATGTCAAATAGACAGATAATTAGTATCGAAATTGACTTAAAGAACCAGAATTTGACATAAGTGACTAAGACTTATATTGTAAACATATTACTCCAGTTAAATATATTTTTGGAATTATTGGAAATATATCACGTCGGCTTGTATAACGATCCATAATCTCTCCTTAATTTTACTCTAGTTTAGTTTAGTCTAGATACATATCCTTTATATTTCGTGTGTTATATTATTATGTATGATCGGATCTATGATAACGACAATTAATTAAGTTAGTGTACCCCTTACAGTGAGCGGTCTCTTACATACACTGCCATAAGTTTCTTGCTCGATGTTAATTGTATCACATTATTGTATTATTGTATTATATTGAAAAGAATTTTATAAACCCGCTTGTGTATAGATGCATAAATCTTGCTTCTAACTCATATTGTCTATATGCACATCATGATGACTGTAATCATAGATATAATATAAATATAAGTGTACCTATGCACAGGTACGGTATACATATAGTTATATACATGTATATGTACATCTTCCATGTATGTCTATCTGGTCACGGTCAGATGATTCCAAATCATCTTGTGACCTATCTCCAGTTTATTTACATTAATTACATCTATTCTCATTCTATTAAATTAGGCTAGTAATACTTATTTTTGTACCCTATGTAATTCTATGCAAATAAACATTATTTATTATTTATTTTATTACATCTCTATCACTCTCTTTCCAAGCACACCGTACATTAGGCTGCGTCATTTTATTGACGTGAAGTCATTTACAATTAAAATTGGAAGCATGGATGACTAATACACTCCGAACAACTCTTAACCTAACATTGCGTACCTATATGATTCCGAATGTTTGGAAAACCGCTCGAGTTTGTGCCGTGTTTAAAAAGGGTGATAGGAATAATGTTGAGAACTACAAACCATATAACACTAATATGTAATTTCGCCAAAGTTTTTGAAATTGCACTACATGACGTAATGTACCAGCACGTTCAGGGACTGATTTCTATTCATCAACATAGCTTCATGCGTAATAGATCAACGGTAACATATTTATTTTGCACCACTCAATTTATTGCTCAGAATCTTCATATGAATCTCTAGGTGGACGTAATAATGTAATATATACTGATTTAGATCATGGTATCTTACTTCAAAAACTTGAAAGAGTTGGAATGTCTATGCCACTGCTTGA
Source organism: Leptura quadrifasciata (assembly GCA_963675555.1). Classification (NCBI taxonomy): domain Eukaryota; kingdom Metazoa; phylum Arthropoda; class Insecta; order Coleoptera; family Cerambycidae; genus Leptura; species Leptura quadrifasciata. The sequence continues at coordinate 29,266,668 of OY776677.1, read as the reverse complement.
CCTTGATTGACTTAAGTCTTATTTAACTAGTAGAACGCAGTTCATTGAATGTCGCGGTTTCATTTCCAAGAAGATTTGTGTGCCCTCTGGAGTGCCTCAAGGATCAGTACTCGGTCCACTTCTCTTCATAATATTCATCAATAACATTGTAAAAGGCCTTGGTGTGCGTTTTTTTACTCTACGCTGATGACATAAAAACATTCTGCTCAATATATAATAGGCCTGCTGTCTGCTTAAAGTTCCAAAATAATCCTACGAAATTAAATAAGTGGTGTGTATTAAATAATAAAGTGCAATATTGTAACCTACACCCGAAAAATATCACCTATTTCTTTCGATTATATCCTGGGCAATGTCACCTTACACTCAATTAAAGATCTAGGGGTTATATTTGATTAAAAAATTGTCATTTATTCAGCCTGTTAATAAAATTATTAAGACCAGCTACAAAAGTTTGGGTTTTGTTATAAGGAACTCTCAAGGCTTCACCGACATCCAGGTATTAATCCTACTCTTTAACCCATTTGTGAAATATAAACTTGAGTGTGCCTCCTTAATATGGCAACCAGGTTATAATGTTCACACTGAAAGCTTGGAGAATATCCAACGCCGTTTTTTTAAGTTTTTGTCTTCCAAAATGGATGGCCACTACCCTCACATTGGAATACCTAAGCAGAACCTATTAAACATACCTATTTTCTGTATTAAATTTGCAAGACCGTAGAAAAACGCACTCCTTGATTTTTTGAATAAATTGATAAATAATACTGATTGTCCCCAATTTTTAGAGCAACTTAACTTCTATACTCCTAGAGTTGAGGCTCATCGCTGCTGCATATTTTACCTAACTGCCCCGCTGAAAAACATGTTATTTAGCTAATTGCATTATGTGTGTTTTTTTCTTTTTTCTTCTTTTGTCATATGTTGCCAATCTGTTTTATTTACTTTCTATCTGAATACTTATATAATTTTATTGTTATATGTTCCCATCCTTTAATTGGTTTAATTACTGTTAGATGGCATAAAAAAACGTAGGTAAAATAACTTCATTTGTTTATAACTATTGCACGCTCACGTCCCCTTACTAAGAGAGGTGTAGTCTCTTAATAGAAAAAAGCTAGCCATAGGATGATGGTTCGCCAGTCGGATCAGAGATGGCGCTTGGTGCTCCCTTACCATAGAACATACTAGAAAGCTCGTCGAGAAATACTATGAATGTAGAATAAGCGCCAGGAAGTTATAAGAAGCAGAACCAGCGCATCGGAGTAGTTCAGTTTTAACCAAGAGAGAAAAGAGTTCAAATCAAGAGAAGGAACAGCGATTAGCACAAAATTATCAGTGACAAGTTGTTTATTTATAGTAGTAGGTGTATAGTAGATAGAAGTTATAATTAGTGTTTAATTATAAAGACTAATTATTATAAGTGATAAAATCAGTGGTTAGTAACAATTCGTGTTGCAATTATTGAAGCTACGTTCGAGGTGTTTACTGGAGGGTATAAACACGTAACATGTATTATTAAATCATGATTGAGCGAAATTTTAGGTCATTTTTAACAGACGAACTCAAAAAAATGGCTGGCTTGTTTGAGTACATGCCTTGAAATTATGACTGAAGTCGAGGTTCAAGTAGAAAGAAACTGAGACATAAAAACCTAACAAAAACTTTACGACCTCATTAAAATACCGGTACTTTTTTGTGCTGTTCGCAAATTGACTCGCTTACCTTTCTAGGTTTTAGATGTGAATCGGGAATGTTTCATGTTAGGCTTGGCGCCATGGCCCGCGGCGATATAATTATGTCATAAAGTTTTTGTTGCGTTTTTTATTTACTGGGATCTATTTATTTCAACTAGCGCCATGGCCCGCGGTGACAATAATTATGTCGTAAATTTTTTGTTGGGTTTTTTCTGTCTCGGGAATTTATTACTTGAATTATACCTATAACCTATTTGTTACCTTGGTTCCTAACGGCAACGATGTTTACAATGCTCTACTCGTACTATAAAATATTTAAGCCAGACGGTAGGTAATGTACATACAATTTAAAAATGTATCGATCAACTATTATCGCAAAAAATTACATTTCCCGGCAGAATTTGCACACAAATTTGTATCAGATTACTTTCAAATAGAATATCAAAGGTGGAAAATTCAGACAGAGCGAAATGTACTCATTTATGCAGCACAATAGCCAGGAAATACACTTTGGCAGAATATTTGAAATAGGTGCGTAACGGGACCGAAAAATATACCTGACTCTACAACTTTCATATTGAAAATAAACTCGCTGGTTCGGTGAACATCAGATCTGGCCTGAAACCCAAAAAATGGGACTTGGTAGCGTGCTGCGATAATATTGTAAGGTAATATGGAAGATACTGTTAGAAAATAAAATGAGTGAAGGTAAACAAGCGCCAACGATGAGATAAAATTTTATCAAGTACTAATGCGAATAATGCAATTCTCTTTGTTTATATTTATACTATTTAACTTTTTTAATAAACGGAAGAATAAATATAATATAGACCAGTCGCTTTTTAAAATAAAACTTGTATAATGTACCAATATTTGAGGATAAAACAGAAGAAAATTTGAAAGTAACGTCTCGACTGTTTATTTATTTATTTAGTTGTCCAGATAGGAATGTAATAAGACAGGGGCTTTGCAAATAAAAAGATTGTGTAAGTATATAATACAAATATGTAATACCTAACTAATGTAAACAACAAGCAGTAAATTATACAAAAAGACTTGGAAAATACTAAGAGAAAACAATCTTCAAGTGGTATCACGCTGTAGTGGGCGATTGAAAACAAAAACTTCTTTTTTCATACAAGAAAAAATAGTCCAGTATTACTCTAACGAATTTTCTATAAGACTGTCAAAAATTTTTTTGAATCAGTTCAGAGATGTACGAGAAATTGTGGAATTACGTCCACGGTACCGCCCACCTTAAGGTAGCAATATATCAGCTGATCTGAAACTAAAACGGCATTTATAACACCAGAGTTTAAGATAAATTCTGGTTTATTTATGAAGATTACATCATCATTTTTTTAGTCTAGGGAAGTCCTTACTTGGACTATAGATGTCGAATTTTATGTTAGTTGCTAAATTTACGGCCGTCGCGTCGGAGCGACATTCATTACACTTCCGTAAATTACACTCAGTGTGTTAAAGAACACGGTAAAACCCTCGGTATACTTTTCGACGTTGTAACAAAATCCGACTTAGGAAATATTTCGAATAAAAAGCGTGCTTCACGTAAAAATATCGTGGAAGAAGTCTTTAATATTCTTAATCATATTTTCGCTCTACGGAGCGATTTTTATGCAAACATTTCCATAACTCCTCAAGGAGCGTCATTTTAGAAGGTGTAGTAAATGTCGCTGCACAGGGACGTAATGTCGCCCGACCACCTAAATTTAGAAACTATAACAAAATTTGACTTAAGTGTTGCACACGAGCCAGACTAGTGTTTGTTAAACATATTTCTTAAAAATTGTTGTAAAAACATAAAATTTTTTGAAGATTCAATATATATTTTTGAACTTTATATTGTCTTTTAATTGTGTTCTCTAACAAAATTCCCTTTCAGGTATAATTTTAAGAAAGTGTGGTACATCCAGTGTTAGGTTTATAGTGTTACGACGTCCAATAGATACCATTAGAGCAGCAGTTAAGCTAAAACGAACAGTAAGTATAAATTTTCATATTATTCTCCGTCTGAAACAGTCATCTTGAACCCTAATTTTTGTGAACGTTAACATTCACTTTTGAAATATATTAAAAGTCCTTCAGACTCCAAAAGATGAATCGTTCACAAATGCAACGACATTCATTATAGTTGCTAAAATTACGCTCAGTGGAGCGACATTCGTTATAGTTACGTAAATAACGCTCTATGGATCGACATTTATTATAGTTGTAAAAATTACACATCATGGTATTTCGAAAAATATCTTCCGACGGTGTTTTATGTGGAGCACGCGTTCTATGTGAAATAAAGTCGGATTTCGTTACAGTTACGTAAAATTTTTCTGATGAGATTTTTTGCTGTTTTTAAGAGTGATGGTTTCAGATAAGGTTTGGTGTGTTCTTTGACAATACCATCGACTAGTAGCGAGTACTAAAAATAATTTTTAGAGCCCTAGTGTATATAATAGGTGTACCCGTGCAGTATATTTAGTGTATTTTTGGAAAATTTTAGTACAGTAAATAGGTCCATTTTTTAGAATTTTAGAGTATAAGCTATATTGTAGCTGTTTGTCACAGTATTTATATTTGTTTATATTTCAAGCTTTTGCTTATTTTGTCGTATGGTAAAATGTATCATCCATTTTTCATACGAGATTAAATGTCAGGCTTTATCTTGTGCATTTAATATTTTTTGTAATCTTTCTGAGCTACTAGAGCCCATGGCGCCCACCAAATTTTAAGTTTCTTTCTCACTCATATACTATGTACTCTAATTAGTGGCTTGACAGCTCTTATCCATGACTCCTTGCCTCCTAGAATAGCCGACTAGTCGTGGCCAGTGACTTTGTGTGTGTTGCACATCATCACAAAGGTAGCTGTATCCAAGTTAATTTTTTTTATTTTTCACCTATTACAATGGTGACCAAATAAGCGTATTTTTCATAATTTACAAAGAATATGAGGTTAAGTCAAACAAATAAAAGGATGGATATATCGGGGTATGTTTATTTGGTAATTAATAGTCAAATATATCTTTCAAAATGTAAAGTACGAGTAAATTATATATAAGTTATCGATGGTGTAAAGCAGGCATTTATAATATAATAGCACGAGGCTGTAGGCGAGTGCTTATTACACGCCAAGGGCCATAAACGCTTATTACACCCCTGAAACATAAAAAATTTTATACACGACCGGTCATCATAACTTACTCTGTAAAATAAACGTTATTAATGCCAAATATATTGTGGTTTAATGTTTTCAATTAGGCAATTCGTTGCCATTACCAAGCAACGGTGAAATAAAACTATTAGTATGGTATTACTATCCATGGATGTAATTATTGTAACTGCAATAAATGACGTCCCACGGATGAAAGTTTTTCGAATTTATAATAAAAATTTCAATTTTTACGTCCCATATGATGTAATTTTAGCAACTAACTCGAAAACCAACAAATTTTACAATAGATTTTAGCGGCAAACTTATATGTTTTCCGTCGTATCTACCCACACATGGTTTCTCAGTGATTCGGAATCCATGTCGCTCTATTACCATGTACATAGTGCATGGAACCGCCTTGCCTGAACGTATGAATTAAATATTCTAATCAGTTGCGATTCAAGAAATTTCAAGCTCTACAATGAGTGCCCAAAATTTTACATGATATAAAGAATAAAAGACAGGCAAACTAAAAAGCTCATAAAATCGTAAACATTAAACTTTTAGTTCAATCTTTTTAGTGTTAGTCAATTGCTTAAAGTAAACATTGGATAACAGTTGGAAACTGCATTGTAAAAGTCGTCCTAATATATATTTGTGCAGATACTATATTTTCTGTACCTAATGCTGTAATTGGGCTTTGCCTGTTGGATTTTGTAAATAAAAAATCCTCGCCATAGGTGGTATGGATCGACACTTTTGTTAAATTCATACTTTTGTTAACCCTATACATAAATACCATTTGGTGCATGAAGTTAAGCAAAAATCGATAGTATAAATTTTGTATCTTAGGTCTGAATAAGTCACATCGAACCCTTCAGGTGAACGTTATATTAGTGAATTTAGGAACAGTAACAAAATGTCCTTCAGGCAATTGTAGCATCATGGATCGTTCACAATAGCAGGCTATAAATTACTTTATCGCCCGCGGGCCATAAAGTTGCACTTAATGCCCCAAAAACTTGTTCATAAAGTATACTTTAACGTCCGTGCATTATGTGAGTATGAACAAGCTCTGGCGACGTTAGTAATAAATTCAGGAAGATCCGACAACTACCACAGCATCGGGTATTGTAAACCTTTCTTAACAATGAGAACCTTTGTCAAGTGACTATAAAATCCTTACATTAAAATGATAGTTAACCACCATAAACTTCAAACCATGTTCACATAATCTGTAACTGTTGGCCCAAACTAACCATTAGATTATGAAGAAAACTTAAACCATTTGATGTTTTGATTTGATTAACTACATTATTAAGGTACACATACATTTGACTAAAACCACTACTTATTAATAGACTTATAATAATCCACTCAATAGAAGTAGTGGGTAAATATAAAACTGACATCAGTATATCTTTAAGTGATGCTAGAGCTGTAATACAAATGAAATCATGCTGTGTAACCAATCCAACAAAAAATTGTCATGGCAACTACAATAAGAAAACATTGCGAATGGATGTTCACTTAATGAGAATAAAATGAGTTTAGACATACCTTAATGATGATATAACATGAGGATGTCATCTTACCTGAAAAAGAAATAAATTATTAACTTGTGAATAATTTAAAAAGACATCCAAGAAATTAATACTGTTATTCAATTAATCTTAAAATTCCATTCGAATTATATTTAAAACTCGTAAATAGAAGACGTATGCAAGAAACTGACAATGGGAGTTTTTCGCATACGATCCCAAAGTTTCAAAATTAACATTTTTTCATGAAAAATCTAATTTATGAAATAGCAGTACTTATTATACAAAAAAAACAGAGTAGAGATACAGTGCGTCCGACTTGGACAACTTGAGTTTGTTTATTTATTTACTTAATGGTACCCTATCCAAACAGAGAAAATAACAATGATGATCGATGTAAATATATTTACACGTACAAGTATATGTAAAAGATTGAAAGTAACAATATAATAATTAACAACAATAACATTTAACTTAAGACGTAATTTCTCATATTAATCAAAAAAGATAATAATATCACAAGTAACATTAACATGATTGTTGGACATAGCGTAAAGTGGAGAAAATGTCACAGCATTTGTCCGAGGATCGAGTAAATACAAAAGCGAATTTACGTGCCGTGTCGTTAGGGTGAGAACTTCGAGACTTAGCTTGTTAAGGAGTTCCGGGGTGATCAATTTGATTATCCAATACTTTTAATTAGAAAATTACTGAGTGGTACATTCTTGTTTTTAAATCAAGAATATTAAACCTTGCCAAAAGTTCATTATGAGGAAAACCAATTTAGTAGATAAACAGCAGAAGACTTTACAAACCGTCTCTGAACTCATTCAATAGCTAAGGCATGCAGTTTGTAGCCTGGGCTCCATGCCACTGACGCATATTCTCGCCTGAAGCCTACATATGAATTTAATACTAGCATCATAGTATTTGTATTAACAAATTGTTTACCATTTCTCCATTTCTTATTATGAATCAAAGATATTTAGAAGCCTTCTGAAACCATGCCATTTGAATGATTTGAAAAAGTAAGCTTGGATTCGATTAACATGCACCTAGATCTCGTTGTCTATGTTATACAAAAAATTATATAGCCTTTGCCTTCTAGAGTAAGTAATAATGGTATAACTGTAAGTCACCAGTATAAAGTACGTTTAAAAGGAAGGAAAGGAAAAGTAGAGATCCCAGTATGGAACCTTGGAGCACCCCCGAAATAGCAGTGATATTAACAGATTGGAAGCCACGGAATTGTGTATACAAACTTCTGTTAGTTAAATAGGATATACAAAATAAAAATAAAGAAAATTATTTAGTAGGCTTAACGCACCCAATTTATACAATAGCATAGCGTCATTCTGCCTGTCTGTATATTTTGAAAAATCCGTATAAATTACATCAAATTATACAGATGCATCAAGATGTTCCACAAAACAACGGCTTATAATTTACAACCGAATATAATTATATGAGCTATTGCTCGTATACTCCTCCCATTATAGTATGTGGTGCTACTATTTTTAAAAATTCCCTAATGGATTATAATCATAATAATGAATTTTGCCCGCTGTTGTATATAGTAAACGGAACACTGTCTTCGATTTTTTTTCTAATAAAGATAAATGAATTTACCACTCTGGCAAACAGAAAAATATACCGTTTATAATCAAGCTCAAAATGTAAATTGAATTTAAACTGGTAATATATTTTTCTCTTAATCTCTGTACACTCTCGCATTGAAAAAAGAGCGCGTATGATATATCCCGGTTTTATTTTGTTTTCATTAAAAGTGTCAGCCTAAAAATTAAATCCGAAGATTTAAAGCGGCTTGAACAGGGATATTTTTTTACTAAATGAAATTAGGTATCGTACATTTCAGTCTTTATTATGTTATTAATTTCCTTGTGTTGATAACTTTTACAGATTTATACGTGCAACCATGTTTCGGTTAAATTACAATATAACAGGATTCAAGTGTTTATTTTCGGTCTCGTTTTCAGTTGTAAATATCAATGTATATTTACATAAGTATCAACTGAACAATTTCAACGTCTTACTAAAACAGATTTACTCCAATAAGTGCTGTTCATTAACACTTATACTCTAAACAAATATTGGTAACTGCTTTATTACTGCGACATTTGTAAGGCACTAGCTTTACGTTTTATCTTTTTAGCTTGTATTTGAAGAAAAATTCGCTTAGTAAACCCGAAAAACCTAAACTATAAATTTAACTACATGAGATCATATTTGTTGCCTGCCGGTTTGTTGAATTTTTTGTGTAATTAACTTTTATAAGATTTTATAGAATACTTTTCGCAGTTTATTTGAATAAGTAAAATTTTCGGGGCAGTTGTTACACTGTTAATTTTAATTATCTTCTGATGATGCCAGCTTGGTTGGCGAAACGAAGTCAGTATATAAAAATCATATTACTATGTTAGTTATCGAATTTTGAACGACTTTTAAAAAGTCCGCCCGTCCCGGTTCTTGCAAGCCGAGGCCGTCACTTGGAAGGGTGAACGGCATCTCATTTCGCCGTCCTGGTTGAGTGGAAGAGTAGGTGTAGCTAAACTCCGTCAGGACGTAAATATAAACAAGGCATTAAAGTAAAATAAAATAAAAATAACTGAAGAAGTAAGAGTCCGCTTGTATTGAAATTTGGAGAGTAAATTAATGTTAGCTAGAAAAAGAACCCTATTATTTTCGAAAAAGTCGATCAGCAAATATAGTTATGAGACACCTATAAAAAAGCATATTATATACGGGTGTAACAACCTTTGATAGAGGTCTACAAAAGCAAAAATGATGCACAGTACACTGATGAGCATTTCGCTAGCCAAGATGGTAAAGTATATACGATTGGAATTGAAACTGGTCAGTTTTAAAGCACAGGACCGTGCGTACTGAACTTGATATTTTGTCCTATATATTTGGCAATGGTATTGAGATTCGAACGGTAGTTGAAACTGTGCAGGCGAGTCCGAGACTGGCAATGTAATCAGTCTGAATGAACCATCTACGACTGCACTGGTTTAAAGGTAATAAAACGGACAGGCCTACTAGCACAAAAAAACTCGTAAATCGTTTCTTTATCTTGGAACGTGGAAGTCTAATATCGTGCTGTCTATGTGCCAGTGCAGCGCATAAATACCTATTATAATATCAAGCGTAGGAGTTTAGTTAGTTCTGTTCATATTTAAAAATATTTACTACTGTATTAATTATTTACTAATTTACCATGGCTTTCTGGAGACCATTTGAAACAGAGGATAATATAATAACGCCCGAAAATCTTACCTCCGCCCATGTACAATAAAGAGATGCCGACTGTTTTTGCCGGCTTTTAGTTTTTATACGGTTTCAATTCCAATCGTATATACTTTATCATTGAGAGATGATTGAAATAATGAATATTTCTGTATTTATTTAAGAATTCAGTTGCCCAGGCAGATAGGCATCCTATTGGAGAGCAGGAATTTCAGGACGAAAGTGATAAGTTAAATTGATTTTGTTAATTCTTAATTAAGATATTTAATTTCGTAGAGGAGTATGATAAAATGGATTCCTTTATGAGATTTAGGTGTTATAAATAATTTGTGCTTTATATTTTGGAATCAGATTTCTTCTTCAAAGGACTCATTCAGTATTTTCAATAACTAGTTGTTATTCGCATAACAATTTCACGGTGCTCCAGAATTTTTCATATCTCTCAAATAAGAACCAATCGAATGATGTAAGTATTATTCTCATGCCACGATCCTGAAGTTTTTGTAATACCGCTTGACTATCTGTATCTAATGAATAAAGTCGCTGAATACCATAAATTAATGAGATGCAATACCCAAAATGTGCATGTGTAATTGCCTGATAAACTAGTGTTATGTCCATATACTACACCGTGGTCCACACCCTCCTACGAAGTGAGGTTTAATCCTACAGTAGAGAGAAGCTCGCAGTATAATGATAGCTAGTCAACTCAGATATGGCTTCCTACCATATAGATCTCGGAACAAGACCTCGGAACTTAAGTCGAACTTAAACCTATGACCGTACCTCATCTCACATTTTTTCTAGTTCTTTTTTTAATATACTGAAAACGGTTTTAAATGTAAGCTTGTTGTCAATAATGAATCCTAAATATTTATGTTCATTAATTGTCATTCATATTATTACCATTATGTATTTCAATATTGTTAATGTTAATATCTGCAAATTTATATGACGTTATTATCATAGCTTTACAAAGTCTTAATCTCATTAAGAACAATTTATTAATAAAATATATTTGTAAATTAGCTAACTCCTTATTCATGTTTTGAACTGCAGACACCAAATTATCATCTGATACTACAATTATTAGTAAAAACATAATATTTCAGTCGCAAACTGCTCTATAAAATCCTTATTTTACTATACGGAACGTAACCAGACTGCAACCAACAGCTACTCTCCAGGCTATGTGCCCTGCCGAGCGCTGAATCACAAGTTACAAGCCTGGCGCGTTGTTGAGTGTAATAATCACATATTACCAAACAGAACGAAAATGCTTCGATTGCAACAAACACCGGCAAAGACTAATTTCTACTTAAAGGAGCTCCCGTGCCAGTCGTACCACACCACTTGCAGACTGCAGTTTCGAACTGTTGGCTCTCGTCAGTGCAAGGTAGGCATGTGACGACCGACACGTGGATCCTTCGACTATTTGATACATTTCGATATCCTTAGCATAGCGACATGCAAAACAGTCAGGCTTGTAACTCATAATTTAGCGCTCGGCGGGGCACATGGCCCGGAGAGTAACTGCTGGTTGCAGTCAGATTACGTTCCTTATAGTAAAATAAGGATTTTATAGAGGAGTTTGTGACTGAAAAATTATTATGTTTTAATATTCTGCCCTCTAGAAGCACACGTGAACTCATGCTAAGCCCAGGCAGTCTATTTATTTTTCGATTGCAACAGACACTGGACTGCTAGATGGCGCCTGCCGACTGTTTTGTATGTCGCTACCTTAAAGATATCGAGATGTACCAAATAGTCGAAGAATCCTAACTCGTAATTCAGAGCCCGGCGGGGCACATAGCCCGGAGAGTAGCGATTGGTTACAGTCTGGTTACGTTCTTTATAGTAACATAAGGATTTTATAGAAGATTTTGCGACTGAAATATAATGTTTTAATATTCTGCCCTCTAGAAGCACACTTGAACTACAATTATTAATGTATCAATCAACAAGTTTAAAAGTGTAGCGATAACTGATGAGCCTATATTATTTATATAAATGTTAAAGAGTAAAGGGTCTAAAACACTTCCTTGTGGGGCGCGGTTCACAGTTCTAATTTAATCTGAGAATGCATTAATGTTTTGCATCTTTGCATTCTGTCATTTAAATAGCTTTTTAGACACATCAATTCTTTGCCATCGATTACAATATTTTCAAATTTGTTTAAAATAATGGTTCTGTCGATTGTTTCGAATGCTCTCTTTAGATCAATGAAAACTGCTATACTATATTTACCTTTGTCCATATATTTTGTCCAGTTAGCAGTTGTAGTAGTAAACTAGATTCGCAAGAATGGTGTGATATATGTACATCCTGACTGACGTTCAATAATTATGTTGTTTTTGTTGAAGAACTACCATCTTGTACAAAAATGCCATCCTATGCGATGAAAATCTCCATCAGACAGAAGGAAGATTTTATTTTTTGTTTTTGATTGAATCTAACGAAAAAAATTTATTTATAATTTCTTTTATTTATTAATAAAAATAACTCATCCAGTATTTTATTAATATCGAAATAGTTTAACATTGAATTTAACAGAATTATTGGAAAAAAGCCTCTGCGCCCGTGACGTTTACGCCAAAGGAATAGTCAGAGGTTATGTTTTGCAAATAATATAAATCGGAAAAAACACAGAAATAATGTATTTTGCTGACGTTTCGGAAAGTAATCTCTTTCCGTATTCAAAGTTTTTTTTCTTCCAAAAAAAGCTTTTTGGAAGAAAAAAAACTTTGAATACGGAAAGAGATTACTTTCCGAAACGTCAGCAAAATACATTATTTCTGTGTTTTTCCGATTTATATTATTTGCAAAACATAACCTCTGATTATTCCTTTGGCGTAAACGTCATTGAATTTCACAGTTTTCAACATACTAAATCTTCTGTATCATGAAAATACACGAGAGTCAACTACGTACGTCCAATTTAAAATAAATTATGTTGATCAAATCATCTACCATGGATGCGACGACGAAGTTCGTATTATTACAGACGGAAATTTTAAAAAATATTATTAAACAAAGACGAGATAGCTTTTCTGATTTGTGTGAACTTAGCAGAACAACTTTGCAGAATTAAAAAAACAATAGGCCTATTATTTGCCGCTAATTAATCGTGAAAGTAACAATTTTACCGTTGTTAATTTTTAAAAAAATTTCGGATGTTCTGCTAACTTCACATGGAAGTTAGCAGAACAGCTACCAAAAACTTTTTTAATTAAAAGCAGGTGGCTCAAAATTTGCCGTTTATTAACCGTAAACGAATGGTAAAAATGAAATTTTAAAAAAATAAAAATTAAGGCGGTAAAACCAAAAAAAATCATTTTTTAAAATCAGCAAAAACTTTCAGAATTAAAAACCCATAGGCCTATTATTTGCCGTTAATTGGCTGCTAATTAATCGTGAAAGTATCAATTTTACCGTTGTTATTTTTTAAAAAAATTTCGAGTGTTCTGCTAACTTCACATGGAAGTTAATTTAAAGTAGGTAGCTCAGAATTTGCCGTTTTTTAACCGTAAACAAATGGTGCAAATGAAATTTTAAAAAAATAAAAATTAAGGCGGTAAAACCAAAAAATCATTTTTTAGAATCAGCAAAAACTTTGCAAAATTAAAAAAACTATAGGCCTACTATTTGCCGCAAATTAATCGTTAAAGTAACTTAAACTTAGTAAATTTTACCGTTCTTAATTTTTTTAAGTTTTCACATGGAAGTTAGCAGAACATCTACCAAAAGTAGATAGTTCAGAATTTGCCGTTATTTAACCGTAAACGAATGGTAAAAATTAAATTTAAAAAAAAATAAAAATTAAGGCGGTAAAATCAAAAAATGGAATTAAGTTTGACTATTCCTTCAGGAATTTTCTATTCCCGCTTTTATAATTAATAATTTAAAAAATTTCGAATTTGTCTTGAGAATTTTGCAATTTTTTATTAAGAATTTTTAATTTTTTTCCCTAAAACTCACCAGAACAGCTATTAAGCTCGTTTGAAAATGGCTTTTGGGACTCAGTTTTCGTTCAAGAATTTGCCGTGATGTCTTTACAATTTCTTTTGACACTGTTTTCTCTGGTACTCAGCAAAACAGCCATTAAGCTCGTTTGATAATGGCTTTTGGCGCTCAGTATTCCTTCAGAAATTTACCGATCCCGTTCTTTAATTAATCGTGCCGTGATAATTTTGCAATTTTTCTGGACATTAATTGATTTTTCCGAGGATTTTTCTTTCCCCGAAATTCAATAAAAAGGCCATTAAGCTCGTTTGAAAATGGCTTTTGGGAGTCAGTTTTCCTTCGCCCTAGTTATAATTGGCGTTTTAAAATTTGCCGAGATGATCTACCAATTTTTTATTAATTAAGCAGTTAATTTTTTTCGCTAAGTATTTACAAAACATGTTTAAGACTATTTCTCGTTTTTCAAGTATCGCTTCAAAAATTTCTTTACTCTGCATGTTATTCAGTTTTGTCTCATTCAATCATTTGTTTCCGATTTCACGATGTTTCGCCTGTCTGATTAATGTTCTTCCTTTAAAAATCTGTAAAAAGTGTAATGGGGTAGTGAAGCGCAAGTTATAGCCTCTCCTACTCAATTGTTAACCTCACCTTCCCGATGAGTTCAATTTGAACTTGGTGCACCCTGTTTTCACTAACGAGGCTCTAACGACCGAGTAAGGGCGGAATAACCCTTACCTTTTGCCGTGAGCACATCCACCTTCTCACGAAGAGTGCGGTAAAAATAACCCACCGCACACAAAGGTTGCTTTTGGAATCGTTTGGTTACCCCATCGTCGCAGTCTCCTTCTGTGCCATGGGACCACACCACTCGCCTTCCGCAACCGAGCTGGTCAGTTGCATACCTGCTCCAGCTAAAACTTCAAATGCAGCTTCGTTTTCAGTCGATTAAGGCTTTAAAAAATGATGGAGCGTTCAAGTGGGACAAAATCATCCGGAGGTAAAATACCCTCCCGATCGTTTCTCCGGGGGAGGGTGCCCACAGGGACACCTCATCGAATGTCGAAAAAACACCGACAAGTTAAATCCAAGAAAACTAATTCTTTCATCTACGGCGCTTGGAATGTTCGTACTTTGAACGACAGCACTCGCACCGATCGGCCTGAAAGAAGAACTGCTCTAATAGATAGAGAACTTCACCGACTCAATGTTGACGTTGCAGCTCTCAGCGAAACTCGATTTTTGGAGGAAGGCTCTCTCACAGAAAAGTACTACACCTTCTATTGGAAAGGTCTTCCCGCCAATTCAAGAAGACAACATGGAGTAGGATTTGCCGTTCGGAATCAACTTGTATCCAACTTAACACAAGTACCACAAGGCCTATCCGAGCGTCTAATGCTGCTACGCTATGAGCTATCAGATGGCAACGCGGTAAATCTAATAAGCGCCTACGCTCCCACTCTGGATGCAAGTCACGAAACCAAGGAAAGCTTCTATCAACAGCTGGAAGAAGCCCTCTGTAGAATACCTAAAACGGAACGACTCGTTATTCTTGGCGATTTTAACGCTAGAGTAGGGAGAGATGCAGACACCTGGCCAGGCATCATAGGCAAGAACGGTTTAGGCAACATGAACGCTAACGGTCAACTACTCCTAACTAAATGCGCCGAACATGATTTAGTTATAACAAACACCATTTTCCGACAAAAGGATAAATTTAAAGGCACCTGGCGTCACCCCAGATCAGGTCACTGGCATCTACTGGACTATGTTATCGTACGTAGGAAGCATCTCAAGGACGTCCAAATTACAAAGGCGCGCATTGATAGCGAATGTTGGACCGATCATCGTCCTGTTGTCTCTAAAATGAAAATTGTTATGAGACCCAAACGCCGAAGAACTCAAGTAAAACGTAGACTCCGTCTCTGTATTAGTAAATTGCGTGACCAACAAACCGTCGAACAGCTAAAGCAAAAAGTTCAAGAGAATTTGAGTGCACTAGAAGAAATCAATTCTGTAGATGTCGCTGCTACCTGGACACAAATTAAAGACAGTTTAAAAAATGCGAGTGAGGAAATTCTTGGAACTGCAGCAAGTAAAAACAGGAGGACTGGTTCAATGATAATGAAGCTTTTATACAAGAACTTCTTGACCGCAAACATATTGCCTTCCAAAACGCTATCAACCACCCTAACGACTCATCAAAAGCAGCAGCTTTTACCCAATCTAAGTATGAAACGCAACGCGAAATCAGAAGAATAAAGAACGAGTGGTGGGCAAGCAAGGCCAGAGAAATTCAAAGGTACGCCGATTCACACGACTACAGGAATTTCTTTCAAGGAGTAAAAGCAGTGTACGGCCCCAGTCGGAAAAATATGTGCCCTATTAAAGATTTAAATGGAAATCTCCTCAAAGAAGACCAGGAAATAAGAGCCCGATGGAAAGAACACTACTCTAACATTCTTAACCAGCAAAGTCAAGCCGATCACGATATTATAAATCTTATCCCTCAATATGACACCTTCGAAGACTTAGATAAACCACTAACAACGGAAGAGATCTTAACCGCTATTGGGCAGCTAAAAAATAACAAATCTCCCGGCGCCGACTCACTCCCAGCTGAGATCTTTAAAGCTGTGTCGTCAGAGCTCATACCCTACCTCAAAAAACTGTTTGATGTCGTGTGGGAAAGTGGTCAAGCTCCGCAGGAGTTTCGTGATACACTTTTAATCAACCTCTTCAAAAACAAAGGGAGCGCTGCGGACTGTGGAAATTACAGGGGTATAGCTCTCCTGGCTGTTGGAGGGAAGATACTCACTAAAGCGATGGCAAATAGGCTAACACCTGTTATGGAAAAGTTACTTCCTGAAACACAGAGTGGCTTTAGACCAAACCGAGGCACATCGGACCTAATCTTCACACTTAAACAGCTTCAAGAAAAAGCACTCGAACATCAAGGAGAAATTCACATGGCCTTCATTGATTTAACCAAGGCGTTTGACTCGGTGGACAGGGAAGTACTCTGGAAAATTATGCTCCGCTTAGGTATCCCTAGAAAATTTGTGGAAGTATGTCGCAGTCTACATACAAATAACAACGCCCAGGTTGTGTATAATAATGAGGCAACCGAACCTTTCCAAACCCTCACTGGAGTTAGGCAGGGATGTGTCCTGGCACCCCTACTCTTTAATTTGTTTACCACTGCTCTAACAATTATTGTTGACAACAAACTGACAGTCAGAGGAATAGGTCTCAGATACCGTTTTGACAGCGGTCTCTTTAACATAGGGCGCTTTAGAGCTTTCACGAAGACACGCACACGATTCATTTGTGATCTCCAGTATGCGGATGACTGTGCACTTTTAGCCTCTACGCCGGAAGAGCTTCAAGAACTTTTAGATGTGTATGCCCAGAGCTATGATTCCTTGGGACTTAAAATCAACATTGGAAAGACTAAGATTATGTCAACTCCTCATCAAGTGAACCAAATAGACATTACACTTAACGGAAATTCTCTTGGAAGTGGTGGATCAGTTCAATTACTTAGGCAACGTTGTTAATGACAAAGCAAACATGGACAGCGAGATTCGCAATAGAATTAACGCTGCATCTAGAGCGCTCTGGGGACTTAGAGAGAGAGTATTTGACAACCACGACCTTGCTTTGTCAACGAAAATGGCTGTCTACAGAGCAGTTGTCATTCCGACACTGCTATATGGATGTGAAAGCTGGGTCACTTACCGACGTCATGTGAAAGAATTAGAACGTTTTCAGCAAAGACACCTCAGAAGTATGATGAAAATCCGTTGGTTCCATCACATATCAAACGTGGAAGTACTCAGGAGAGCAAACAGCCTTCCAATTGAGGTGCTTATTTCAAGAGCACGCCTAAGATGGGCAGGTCACGTTCATCGTATGCATGATAACCGCCTTCCTAAATGTACACTTTATGGTGAATTGCTAAACGGTAGAAGAAAGCGTGGCGGTCAACGAAAGAGGTTCAAAGACGCTCTCCATGAAAATCTAAAATCCTGCGGTATTGCAGACGAGCAATGGGAACAACTTGCAGCGGATAGAACCGAATGGCGGGGGGTTGTGGCCAGCTATCAAGGAAATATTGCTGCAAGAAGGCCGAATCCAAGACCTAACCAGGTCTATGTTTGTCCTGACTGCGGTCGACATGTGCTCTCCCGAATTGGCCTCTATAGCCATAGTCGTGTGCACCGTAGATGAATGGGAATTACAACAGACTACACCTTTTACTTGTTTTTTATTGTACACAATTTATCGACTGTAACATTTTTATACTCGGACTCGAGTAACGGCTAATAAATAATAAAAAATCTTTTATTTTACCCTTGAGTCTGTTGCGGAGACTTTGATTATCATTTTTCTCTCGTGTTTAGTGTTTTCTTTCGTAACTTTCAATTCTGAATTTGTTTGCCGATTCTAAAAAATTATTTTTTTGGTTTTATCTCCTTAATTTTTATTTTTTTTAAATTTCATTTGCACCATTGGTTTACGGTTAAAAAACGGCAAATTCTGAGCTACTTACTTTTAATTAAAAAAAAAATTGGTAGAGGTTCTGCTAACTTCCATGTGAAGTTGCAGAACATCCGAAATTTTTAAAAAAATTAACAACGGTAAAATTGTTACTTTCACGATTAATTAGCGGCAAATTTACGGCAAATAATTGGCCTATGGGTTTTTCATTCTGAAAGTTTTTGCTAATTTTAAAAAATGATTTTTTTGGTTTTACCGCCTTAATTTTTATTTTTTTAACATTTCATTTTCACCATTCATTTACGGTTAAAAAACGGCAAATTCTGAGCCACCTGCTTTTAATTAAAAAAAGTTTTTGGTAGATGTTCTGCTAACTTCCATGTAAAGTTAGCAGAACACCCGAAAATATTTTCAAAATTAACAACGGTAAAATTGTTACTTTCACGATTAATTAGCGGCTAATTGGCGGTAAATAATAGGCCTATAGTTTTTTTAATTCTGCAAAGTTGTTCTGCTAAGTTCACACAAATGCTTTTCTGTAATCGATGCAAAATATTAGAAATAGGGTAGGATCTCTATTAGATAATGCAAAAATGGTTTTACCAGGAAAATAAAATCGGTGTTTACAAAAATAAGTTTAAAAAACATGGAAAAACTTAAAAAGTTCATTAAAACGTTTACAACATATTTTATTCTATTTGGAGATAAAATAATCATTTAATGGGAAATAAAGGAGAAAGAGAATATCAGAAAGCAATTACTTTGTTTCGATATACAGAATATTTATGTCTTTATCTGTATAAGTGTAAATGCATAGAATAGAAATTATACTTGTCACGGCTTCTGCGTTTACACAATTAAAACTAAACAATTGCTCATTTAAGTGGAATTATTACAAAATTGACAACGAAATGAATACTGAAGACGTTTTAAGTGAAGACATGATTATAAAATATTTTTATATATTAGGATCCACAGAAAAGAAAAATTATTTCCTACTTAGTGATTTTGAGCTAGCGAAAATGTTGCAAATTATATACGAAAACAGCAACGATCATATTTAATTTCGAGTTTAATTCAAATAGCGTGTTAAGATTGTCTAACGATGCGTGTTTTATAATGATAGCGATTAAAACTAACATCTGAATTAATTTCAATTAATTAACGCTAAACACGTCAAAACAGACTACTAAACTACACCTACCTACATTTCTAAATTTTGCTTATTTGGATATGTTATTTTAATAGGTATTTTGACGAATTAAACTTCGTGGCCGTTAACAAAAAAAAATCAAATAAGGGCATATACATTTGTTGTTTTAGTTCTACTTCAAATTTTCGGAGAAGCTATAATTAATTTACAGACAGCTTACATGCAGAAATCGACTTAAAAGCTGCCCAGGACAACATAACCAAGACAAAAACTTTGTGACGCTATGAACTCGAAATACCAGACAAATTGTTAGGCATGTCTAGGGAAAATTAGAAAAACTTAACAAGAGGATTCGACACTAAAAGATGACTGAAGAGAAATAATCTGTTAAATATAACACTTACTTAATGCTCATTGAAAAAAGGTATTCAAAACTCTTGCAAGTTACAACCAGTGTGTCTGTAGTTGGGTGAAATAAGTACCTTCAATAAATTTACGCGATAAAAAGTTGTTGAAAAATTAAGAATTAGTTATCAATCATCAACCATTTTTCCAAATTCTTGTCCAATTAAATGCTGCTTTATGAATAACTGCAAATCTACATATCCTTTCTCCAGATATGTGGACTCACAGCAAAAGCCATCGACCCCTTGGATTATTGATGATCCAGATAATTCTTCAGTTATCATTCTTATTGTGTTGCTGGTCTACACAAAACATGTTCACTAGCCTCATTGTTTGCAATTGGGTATTGAAGTCATTCCATCTAGTTCTGCAGTGTAATATGTATAGATTTTGTGAAATAGTTATCCACGATGGAATGAAAAGTAAAAACACACCATATAAATTAAACAATGAAGAACTTGAAATACTAAACTAAGCTACTTGAAGTATGTGTAATAAAGTAAGTGTACATAATTTCTCCCAGTGGATCGCCCATCGACTATAATGTATCTATAGATTGGACAAGCCGTTTTAATATTTCATGGAGATCAACTATTAACAATACTCTGTATTTGAATTTGTACATACATAGTTGATAGATTGGACCTTTACTTGGTCAAAATCCATGTTATACAAGTACATAAAAAAAAGTTTAATTGTTTGATTTTTACAAAATTATTTTAACTCAAAATATAACTTAAAATATGACGATAGGGTTTTCCCAGAAAAAAAATTATTGTTGAAATACTTAACTCATGTAAAAAAATGATTTATGGCATATTTATTATCTTATTAATTTTACTAATAGTAACAAAAAAAAAACTTGAAGTTTGAAAAATATTGGGTTTATTTTAAACAGCCATTAATTGGCGCGTTGTGACGTCAACACCCTGAAATCCAATCACAGAATTAACATCACAGAGGTTGTCTCTGTTCAAGAGTGTTTATTAATCTTGGTCTCTGTTAACATAGCATAACCTCTATTTATTGACAGTACTCAGCACTTTTCTACTTTAGGAAAATTATCAGCGGCACCTTTAACATATCCCTCTTCCACTTGATTCCATTTTGATTGTAGAATTAATAAAACATAAACCAGAAACTGATAAAATAATATTTTCACTCCAAACAATACAAACATAAAAATATAAACTTAACGTTTTAGGTTAGTCATCTGATGTGTAATGTCGGTGAAGGTTAAACCTAAACTACAGTACAAAATATTAACGTCCGACGCTTTCACGAATAACTTGTGCGGCATTTATCTGGATTCTGATTGGATAATATTTACACATCCACTGCTTTAGACCAATCACAGTACAAGCATTACAAATTGAAATTCTGAGAAGTTTTAGAGGAAAGCTTTCTTTAACACACAGTTAGAATATATAACAAACTAATTATATCCATAATCTCATTGGTTTTCCGGGTAGATACGTAATTTTGGCGCGTAAAAATGCCCGTTTTAAAAAGTAGTGAAATTATCAGCAAGTTGTTTTAACGATATTTTCTTAGAAATAATTCTTATTAGAAAAGTAAATTGTTGTAAATTAATAAAATGTTTTATTATATCATTTTCACGACACAAATTGTTAAAATAAAATTAGTGGGAAAACCCTACTGTTTCGCCCCACTGTGGCTTCTTCAGATGTTGAGTATAATACTAAAATTACTAAGTACTGAACATTGTATTTATAGTCTAAAACAGGTAATAATGTAAGAAGTATATAAACAGCTAAAGACCTAATTTACAAATAATTTAAGTGTATTTATAGTCTAAAATCGGTAATCTTCTAAAAGGTATATATAATAGCTGAAGGCTTTAAATTTAGAACAAATTTAAATGTGGTGAATGATTTAAATCCAATTGATCATTTAATATGACATCTGTATTTTAAAATTTATTGATTTCTAAAGATTCTAATAATGTCAATGCGTATGTCGAGTTTTTTTTATTGAAGCTCCACGTGTGTTCCCTCAATCTTTTTCAAAAGTCCTTCCTGTCTGTCCAATGTATATTTTAGGGCATGTACCATATGTCAGCTTATAGACTCCACTTTTATTTTCTTTCCTTGCTTTACCTCTATTATTTTTAATATATTTTCCAAGAGTATTTATTATTCGTTTTTAAGCAATTCTTAAATTGTTTTTTTTCTTTAAATGAAGCGCAATTTTTTCTATATGTACTCCAGTATATGCAGAGGTCACTAAATATAAAACAATAACATATATTGGAGTACATACACAAATCATTTAAAGAAAAAACGCAATTTAAGAATTGCTTACAAAACGAATAATAAATACTCTTGGAAATGTATTAAAAATAACGGAGATAAAACAAGGAAAGAACATAAGAGTGGGGTCTAAAAGCTGACATGTGGTACATGCCTTAAAATATACATTGGACAGACAGGAAGGACTTTTAATTGAGGGAACACGGAGCTTCAATAAAAAAAACCAAAGATTCGACATACGCAAACCATTTGATTGAAGAAAACCATAGTTTTAATAATAATTTCGAAATTTTACATCAACAAAACAGAAGATTAAAATTCACATTATTAGAATTAATAAATTTAAAAATACAAATATCATATTAAATGATCAATTGGATTTAAATCGTTCACCACTTTAAAGAACATTTAAAGCCTTCGGCTATTACATATTTTTTAGAAAACTACAGGTTTTAGACTATAAATGCACTTTTAAATTCTTTGTAAATTACGTCTTTAGCTATGTATATACTTCTTAGATTTATACCTGTTTTAAACTATAAATACACTATTCTATACTTAGTAATTTTAGTATTATACTCAACACCTGAAGAAGCCACAGTGTGGCGAAACAATTGTCATGTTTTAAGTTAAAATAAATTTGTGAAAAGCAAACAATTAAACTTGTTTTTTGTGTACTTGTACATGCATAAAATAAAACAATAGTAGTTTGTGCAACAAGAGTGGATATGATAGCCATATCGCACGAGAAAGAAGTTTGAGCACGACGCCGTAGGCGGAGTGCCTCAATCTTTCGAGTGCGATATGGATAATCCACTCGAGTTGTACAGTATACTTTTTCTACGACCGGATTAAGAAAAAACTAGAAATAATAGTTTTAATCAAATTTTAATATACAAACTTAGCTTCTGCTAAATCTTATGCTCTAGGTGCAAACATTTTATAAAAGCTTCAGTAGCCTAGCGGTTATATGCACGGCTAAGAGATCGATCCCCGATATAGCTACTTTACACACTGACAATTATTTTGACAGCTTACGCACTAACTTGAATTTTTTAAAACGAATAGTTGCCTATGTACTTAATACACGAACTGTGATTGGTCGATTTCATATCCATCCTAGAACGTACATGAAATATATCCGTTCAGTTAACTGGAATGGCCCACTTATCTATTCTACAGACTGTACGGAAAACAGCAAATTTAGATAAGGGAGTAGGAAAAATATATTTACTAAATATACAATTTCCATTATTGCCTGTAAGAGAAACATACATGAGATATGAATAAAGATAGTACAACAAAAATATAAACGCCCATAATACACAGATTGGGCAAAAGTAGTTTTATATATGTACAATAATGTATATATTCTAATAAACGAATGCAAGAAAGAAAACATAAGAGAAAGACAGATGGATATACCCCCACCACTGCGAGGAGGGACCTAGTTCATCCTTTACATTGCTTATGTGAAAGCGAGACAGATGATTGCTATATTATTGGCGCACGAATGAAAGTTTCTCGACCTCCCGTCTCACCGAGACCGCATTCTACTATACCGTTCGCCAGGACAATAACGATGTCTTGTGTTGATACTCGATAAGGCGATAAAAATAAGATTTCACAAGTGTGGAGCGTGCTGGGAATAATATCCGGCTTGCTGTTCCTAAAACTACTTATGCTAGTCCTGTATTTTTTTTTACATTTATTTAACGTCAGCCTATTTCCACTATTGGGGCTTAACACCGATGCCGGTAGACGAGCTACCCTCAACCAAGAATTTTGTCGAACCTCTCCTCTCTCGAAGAGTTGGGAACTTTTACTTGCCTAACATTTAATAGACAAGGGACCGACAGCTTTGCACACCCGCCGAAGGATGTTATATCCATTACGCAATCCTCGCCTAAGATCGCATAGCTTCCTCGCATACACTGATATACAAGTCACTGGAAGATGTGAGGCGAGGACACGGTCTCACTTGAAACGGTCTCCCAGCTCTCCCATTTGTATATTAATACTAATATATTGCTATGCTATCCGCTGAGGGCGTGTAAAAAATATCACAAAAAATAATTTCTAATTTAGATCTCAATGCCGTAAGTTCGGACCATTGAAATTAAACACAATTCTAGAAAACACACAGCGATTAAACAAATTCAAATCAATTGGAACAGTGTATTGTGAGAACAATAAAATACGATACACATAAAAAATAAGATTCCCTATCTAGCTAAAGTATAAATACGATACTAAAAATAAAATAACTTGGATAATTACTGTTTAAAATCAAATTTGTCAGTAAAAAATAGAATTAATGATCGAAATTTTCAAATTAAAATATACTCAATTATTTTTCAAACTATTAAAAGATATACAAGAAATTTATGTGAAGTTTATTCCAACCTTTTAGTCCGCGTAGCTCAAATAAAAAACCTCCAAAACGCACTGTATAACTTAATTCGATGTAACTGTCTTTAAAGGCTGCAATATAAAAATTGCCTTTGGTATTTTATTAAATAGAACAAATGAACGAAAACAGAAAACAAAAAACCTGCATGCAACTCTTTACTCAGATAAAATATGCATTTTATTCGCAACATAGAACTCGAATGGATTCGAATGTGTTCTAAAGCTTAAGTACAAGTTATATCATATCAATATATTTAAATAATAAGTAACGTTTATAATATAGATAACTTAGAGCATGAAAGCATCTTTTTCATCAAATCAAAAGCGCTTCAAGAGAAAATTGTTTAGGACGGCAACTCGTATAAAAAATGTATATTTAGAACTGTACAGCATCAGGGGCGGTTGTAGAAATGATTCAATACAATTTTGCGTCGAATCAAAAAATATTTCCAATAAAAATTGTTCAGAGTGGAAAACTGCATCGAAAAGGTCTTTTGCGAATTATTCATCAGAGCACCAATGCCAGCCTAAAGACAAAATTTTGTCGATCCCTCTTTAAAAATGTACGTAATTTTAAAAAATGTTTCAAACAATAATATTTCCGTAGAGGAATCGTAATAGTATTGTAGAATTGCTGTAGCAAAGATCGTATCAAAAAGTTAGTTTTCTTTCTCGTCAAAGTAAAATGAGGCTCAAAAATTTTTTTGTCGAATCTTCTCAAATTATTTACGTAATTTTAAATAAAAAATCGGCAGCTACTGGAAGCGGCTGGAACCTCTCCACTAGGTGGATCTTTGAAGCCGAAAAGAGCTTTAAATTGTGTGACAGAACGGCACTAAACGTAATCCGATCTCATCCAAAACCTTTTCAGATCTTCTGAGGCACTAAAAAAATCCTCAACTTAATGAATTTACAATCATCTATGCGAGTTATTACCTACATTATCGCTCGTTGAATAATATACTATTAGGATATTAACAACTTTAACATCACTTGAACGACTAAGAAAGTCTAGTTATCCTAAATACTACAGATTTGTAAAGCAACAAACTGAAAATTGGTAAAGTGATAATCTATAATAAATTCACCAACGAAGGTACAGAAAGCATATGATATTGATATTGTTACATCTACCTTTAAAGTTTGTGACAATCCACTAAAAGTTACAAATATGCCGAAATCTGATTAACATGACATGAAACCAACGTTATCGGATGACAAACGATGACAATGACAATCGTCAAAATTTGCTCATTGCAATCCGATCGCTCGCGCCTGTCTTTGTTAAATGAAACATTAGCATTTCAGTAATTTTACTAGATTTTAGAGGAATATTTGTAGTTTAATTCTTCGATTTGTCTGTATATATATTTAAAAACGGCACTAAACGTAATCCGCTTTACTTCTAGAGCAGTGAAGAAACCGTCACACGTGAAATGACACGTGATGTGACGAGCTTCACGACGTAACGGCTACGCGCATCGCTCATGTCTTGCGAAATGCGATCTATGCCATATTTGCTTTGTTTTTAATTTTTTTCACGAAAACCAAATCGAAAGGGTGGAAGTGTGATATATCGTTGAAATCAGAATTTTAACTGTTTTTCAATGGTTCCATTGCAAATTGAAAGTAATTATAAAATAAACAACTTGTTGCATCAAAATGGCACTAATCTCAATCCAATCTCAACCAAAACCTTTTCAGATCTTCTGGGGCATTAAAGAAACGCACACGCAAAGTTTCATTCAAATTCGTTCAGTAGTTTCGGCGCTATCGTGCTAACACACATACACACATACACAAACACAGACATTTTTCAAAAACCACTTTTTTGGGTTCCTAGGACCTCAAAACGTAAAGATTTGACGTTATCTCAATTTTCGTTTTTGAACCAATTTTAGTAACCTCTCACAATTTTATTGTGGAGAGGTTAAAATATATCAAATAAAAACGTGAAAACGAATTGAAACGCCCTTTGCAAACTTCATTAATATTATATTCTACCAAAAAGGTTTAGAAAGTTAAAAATATATTAAAAATATGGAATGATGAGAAAGTACTATCGAAGTACATCTACCCGGTACCAATTTTATCAGTCCGTATGGAAGCAAGCCTGTACACTTGTACAGATATATACCAGAAATTAGGCGTTCAAATGTTGTAAAGCAGATCCTCTTTTTAAACAACAAAGAGCAAAACACAACCAACGCAGTTTAAAGGCATTGAACCGCTGCAATGGGAAATATTTAATTGCATCGGATCAATAAATAGAATTTGTTTTATTAAAAAATGTATACATGTGCAATTACTAATAAACATGCATATCCAATTTATTTTAATAAGAAATAAATCTAGGAGGTCTCTGACGTTGCTCGTTATAATTGCCCCCCATTAAAACAATGGCGCAATTGTGTACGATCGACTTCAAAGTTCCAAGAAAGTTTCTCCATAAAATAACACCAAGACTCGTTCTGTTTACGCCGCATAGGAGCAGACCGGAATAGGACACCATAAAAGTATAGTTGGCTTTGTCTAAATTGTTCTTATAAAGTTAAGAATATCAAAGTTAAGAATATCATCAAGAGATTTACTCTTTGATATCGTAGCATTTCTGAGTGTACCTGCAAAAGCGACCTTTTGCTTGCCAGTGTATTATTCAAACAAGGAGATATTTACTTCTAGAAGAAAAATAAATAAATCTAAATTGGTGTTTTCGGCACGACTGAAATTGTCATCGTAAAATTAAATAATGTTTGCTTTATATACAGGGTGTGGCAATAGCGCGTCAGACCTCGATATCTCGAGTTCTACGATAGCTAGAAATTTTTTTAAAAAATTGCAAGTAAACTAGACAAAAAAGTCTATAATTGGAAATTATTTTCGAACATACAGGACGAACCAAGACGAAATTAGAGGACCAAGTGCCTTTTTTTTTTAAATGGAATGCTATGTATATCAGTACATTTTTTGAAGCTTCTTTCTAGGCTCTATTCATTCCTATTATTAGCATTGAATATCTCCCAACCAGTTGGATGTAATGAATTTTTTTGTTGAAATAATGCAATCTGCAGATGGATATTAAAAAATCACCACATCTAATTAATGTTTTTGAATCATTTTCATTTCCTAAAACTGTACAGGGTGGCCAAAAATTATTTTACAATTAAGAACATTTTAAATTGAATTTTCTCAATTTTTTTCAAATGGAACACCCTGGATATTTTTCGACGTGATGTAGAAATGAAAAACGAACATTTTTTGTAAGTACTTCCCTAAGATTAATTGCAACCAATTTCGTTCATATTTTGTACTGTTGTTGGTGTGTCTCTATAAACAATTTCCTTCACGTATCGCCATAAAAAGACATTCATTTTAGTAAGATCTGGGGATCTAGTAGGCAATTTAGTGGGGCCATTTCTTCCAATCCATTGATTAGGGTAGGTATTATTTAAGTGGTCTCTAATTGCATTTAAATAATGTGGTGGAGCACCATCTTGCTGAAACCACATTTTATTTCGAATTCTTTCAGGGAGATTTACCAATAACTGTGGCAGATAGTTTTCCAAAAAATGAAGATAAATAGCTCCAATCAATGTACCATCAAAGAAATGTGGCCCTATTAAGGTGCGTACGGACTTGACGGGACGCGCACGCGACACACACGCGACGCGCTGGCCCCGCGCCTGCTACGCGCACGCGACGGCTGCGGTTCTCTCGCGCGCCTGCTGCGAGCCATGTAGAGCGACGCGCCCACCACACGACCAGCAAGTTGGATCAGTGTAGGTGCGAAAGGCGTAGAAAACATGTCCAACCAGGAGAAAGCTGCAGCATATTTATTGTTATGCGGTGGTGCGATGTTCATTGCATCTCATTTAATATAAAAAAAAAACCTAGATGGTGGCGTAGTGAACTGTACAAAAGAAGAGCCGGTCAGGAGTTAATGAATGATCCATCCACGCGTCTAATTTTTGTTTTTTAAATAACCGTTATCTCTAGGATTCCACAAAACTTGTTTTAATTTATATAAATCGATAAGCTTTTCGCTCCACTCCATCTCAACAACTGATTTCTAGCGCGATTGCTACGCTCCTACATTGTGTCCGTCCACACTGCGCCACGTTCTTTCTTTGATCTGCCGTCGAAAAACCGACAATAGATGGGTAGCAGCGCGCCTCGGACAGGCGGCGCTAGCGCGGCTCGCGCTCCCCGTCCACACTTACGAATTTTGGAGTGTCGCGTGCATGTCGCGCGCGCGTCCCGTCAAGTCCGTACGCACCTTTACATGTTCTCCAATAATTCCTACCCAAACGTTTATAGACCATCTGTGTTGGTTACCAACTTGCATAAAAAAGGGGGATTTTCCAAAGCATAATAATGTAAATTGTGCCTATTAAGAAATCCATTTTTATGAAAAGTTGCCTCGTCACTGAAGAAGTTGACATCATGTTGCATTTCACCTCTGGCCCAATTACAAAATTGTAGGCGCTTTTGAAAATCGTCATCAGATAATTCCTGGTGCATTTGAATATGATGTGCATGCAACTTATTTGTTTTTAAGATTCGACCCACAGACAGTCTACTTATTCATACTAATGAGCTCACTTCTTTTTGACTAACATTGGGATTCTCAACCGTTGGCAGCACCACAGAAAACTAATTTTCTTCATTCACAACACGTTTTATTCTTTCACTTTTTTTATATTCGACATTTCCAGTTTCCAGAAATCTACCCAGAAGGTTTTGGAAGCTGCTAACATCAGGAATCGTTCTTTCATGATAACGTTGGTGATAAATTCTATTGGCAAGTAAACAATTTCTGTCTGACTCGCCCAAAACAAAAGTCATGTCTACAAGTTCCGCTTTATTACAATTCATATTGTAAAATTCCAAATATTCTAAATTCAATACAAATTGTAACGACCGATAGGGTGATAAATGCTCATTTGTATGCCACAATTTATACCAAACTGAGGTTTTATTGCTTGTCGAATAACGAAAACAGCAAAAAAATGTACAAAAAAAAACATTACAGTAAAGGACCGGTTAAATACTATTTACTCATTTCAATGGATTGGAAAAAATGGTCCCACTAAATGGCCTCGTTTCAAAATTACATAAAGACGTGATTGTTTTATGTTTTTTGACTAGAAGGACCGTATGTTTATATTGTATTTTTGTTGAATTTTGCTTTTGATTGAATCTGTGTAAATTTATTTAAGCAACGCAAATTGCGGTAGCACTCACCTGGTCTTTATTGTGTCGTCTTCCCTGGAGAGCTCTCCGTTGTAATCGATCTTTTATGGTCTCTGGATTCACTCGTGTGCACTGCACAAATGTCTGATTTCGCATACAATAAAATTAATTATTATCACCCAAATATTTCCACTTCAAAGTTCGTTGATGGCTTCAACCGATGGGCCGTTAACACCATTCTCTTTTGCGCATGGCAGTCGTGCAAGTTCCAGGCTACTGCCACCACAGGCAATGTGCGTTGTATGGCGTAAATAAAAAACTTAAAATTTAA
Source organism: Leptura quadrifasciata (assembly GCA_963675555.1). NCBI lineage: Eukaryota > Metazoa > Arthropoda > Insecta > Coleoptera > Cerambycidae > Leptura > Leptura quadrifasciata. Next base: position 29,236,768 of record OY776677.1, on the reverse strand, counting down.
ACAACGTAAATCATACAGCCCCTGCATGATTCAAAGAACAGAAAATATAAAGAATAAATTAACCGACACCGACAAGACGTATGTCAATCAATATAGGCAACACGTCGAACACCTATTATAATTTTTTTTAATGAATTATTTGAGGAACCTCTTTTTAAAGTTTATTCTTGAATTTGATACTTATTTATTTATAAAACGAAAATGGTTGCAATTTGCCATAGGGAAGTACTTACAAAAAAATTTCGTTTTTCATTTCTATATCACATCGAAAAATATACAGCGTGTTCCATTTCAAAAAATTGAGAAAATTCAATTTAAAATGTTCTTAATTGAAAAATAAGTTTTGGCACCTTGTACATTTTTAGGAAATGAAAATGATTCAAAAACATTAATTAGATGTCTCGTAACTGGTATTCACTAAAATTTTTCTTAAAACCCATAATTGTAACTGTGGTGATTTTTTTAATATTCATCTGTAGATTGCATTATGTCAACAAAAAAATTCATTACATCTAAGTGGTTGGGAGATATTCAATGTAATATAGGAATGAATAGAACCTAGAATAGTCTTTAAAAAATGTACTGACATACATAGCATTCCATTTAAAAAAGTCACTTGGTCCTGTAATTTCGTCTTGGCTTGGCCTGTATGCTCGAAAATAATTTCCAGTTATAGACTTTTTTATCTAGTTTATTTGAAATTTTTTAAAAAATTTCTAGCTATCGTGGAACTCGAGATATCGAGGTCCGACCCCGGCCCCACCCTGCATATTAAATTCATTTAATACGAAATAATCCTAGTACTAAATTATATAAACAAAGATCTTATCAAATGGAAGGCGTTCTTGCCTCGGGCAAGACAAATGCGTAAAACATTTTTTTGCAGTGAGAAAGGTTCAAATATAACTTATTTTTTTTACAACCTCGCCTTCTTATTTATAGACGGATATTGTTCTTTTATGAACTTTGATCTGATAAATTTCAATTAAATATTACGCATTGCTAATTCAAGATTGAGCTTTCTTATTTAAAAATTATTAATATTATTTCAAATAAGCACTGCTTTTAGATGTTCCCAAATAATATATTCAGTATTCAGTTTGCGATGCTCTCGATAAAGTCTTAAAAGGCCGAAGCATATGTAGACGTAGAGTGATCTGAATATATTATTTGGGAAACTCTAAAAGCAATGCTTATTTGAGTGATAAGAATTATTTTCAAGACGTTTCACAAGGAACCAATCATGAAAGGCACGGATTATGCAGGTTCCGTTCCAGCAGCCAAGTACGTATAGTAAACTCCAGAATTACGGTGCAGATAAAAAAGATAATAAAAACTTTACGAGCTCATTATTAACGATGGTGAACCATTCGGTATTGTGACATCAAACAAGCTGACGTAGATTATTAAAAACCTATAAAGGTAAGTGATTCAATTTGCAGGCAAAGTAGTACAGAGAAGTTAGTTTTTTATCAAAAGTTACACCAAGGTCTTTAAACGTAGACGGTCGCGTTAGCTTTCGTCGTTTAGCGTGTACTCGTAGGTATACTCTATCTCTAGCTGTAAATGACATTACATTTCACTTTTGTACGTGTAACAATAGATTGTTTTTAACACACCAGGAATTCAGATTAGAGATATTATTTTGCATTATAATGCAATCGTTTAAACCAGAGATTCTGTGTAGAAGTTTTATGTCATCAGCATACATTAAGAAGTGCACATCTAAAGTATTGCCTATGTCATTTATAAATATATTGAAAAGCAGTGGCCCAAGAAAAGAGCCCTGGGGAACACCTGAGGATGAGCCATAATCATAGGACTTAAACCTATTATAAGCGACATATTGAAGTCGATCAGTTAGGATAAGATTTAAAGAAAGCTATGAGCGGGTCCGATATACCAAAGGTGGAAAGTGATATTATTGTCACAGAAATCATCTAACAAGAAGGTGTTTTCTGGCTCTAAAGTAGAGAATGATTGCTCAAAAAAGTCGGCATAGGCAAGGCATTTACAATATCATTAGGATCATTCAAATGCTCCCCTTTATAAACCATATTGTTGCTGATGTTAGTCCCTCCTTTTTTGCTATTAATGTAAGCCCAAAACTTGTTAGGGTCGCTGTTGATATTACTTTCAGCCAGATGTATATAGTTTCGGAAAGCAGTTTTAATGTTTAGCTTAATTTTGGACCAGAGTCTCATAAATTCATTATAAGTAATATCATCTCCTTGTAAAGTTTTAAGTGCCTTTCCTTATTTCTTATATCTCTGATAATTTCAGCATTGAACCAAGGTGGAAATTGTCAATTATTCTTTTTTCCGTATACATATTATATTATTATTAATTTCTCATAAAAATGTTGACACGCGGAGTTAATTTCGGTATAGTAATTTAAAAAAGACCAGTCTATCTCAAGCAGTTCCTGATAAAGTGAAAATTAGCTTTCTGAAAGTTAAAAGTATTTACTTAATTAATTGGAAATTTATTATTAAGGTTTTCATATTCAACGTGTAGAGAGATTGCAAGTCCGGGATGATGGCTATCTTCTTTAACTAATACCTCTAAAGATTTCTCAACTGTACAGCCGACGTTAGACAAAACCAAGTCGAGTAATCTATTATTATTGTTGCCATAAAATTGTGTTGAGAGAGGTCTAGGAAGTTTATAAAATTCAAAAATGTTGCAACTTCGGCAATGTTGATGCCATTTAAAATAGATAAAGAGTAGGAGGGAATATTAAAAATCTCCTACTATTAATATGTCATTATCATGAATACTATTTAATGACTCGATAGATTCAAAAATTAATTCGTAGTCTACAGCATTTACAACAGGTGGTATATATATAACAAAGATATACGTATAACGGTGATTGATCATAAGCCTAACTCCAAGGATATCAACATTTGGTAAAGTTTGAAAGTTAGCCTGTATATATCCTTGAAGTTAAAAATATATCAAATTTCTATAATATAATAGATAAAAAAAATGAATTCTAAAAATTTTCTCAGCTCTGTGAAGTTAGCACTACCACTTTAAAATTTTGGAATCGTTTTGGCCTCATCAATTGTAGCTTTTTTGTTGCGAATTTGTTGCGGTGAGAAAAAATTTGTAGCTCTTTATTTTTTTAAAATAACCCATAGTAATGCTAACTTCACAGTGAAGATAGCATTACCACTCACAGTGCTTTAAAATTTTGAAATTGTCTTGGCCTCATCAATTGTAGCTTTTTTGTTGCGAATTTGTTGCGGTGAGAAAAAATTTGTAGCTCTTTATTTTTAAAAAATAACCCATGGTAATGCTAACTTCACAGTGAAGATAGCATTACTACTCACCAGTGCTTTAAAATTTTGAAATCATTTTGGCACCATTAATTGTAGCTTTTTTGTTGCGAATTTGTTGCGGTGAGAAAAAATTTGTAGCCCTTTATTTTTTAAAAATAACCCATGGTAATGCTAACTTCACAGTGAAGATAGCATTACCACTCACAGAAATAACTTTAAAAAGTGCACAAACATTTTCTCATCACAAGAATAATTTGTTGCGAATTTGTTGCACACGATTAATAGCAAAAAATTAATGAAAAAACGTTTTTTTTTTCTGGTAATGCGAACTTGATAATCAAAATCGCTTTTAATAATTAGCCCAATAAAACGGGAGGTTTGTCGATTTGGATGACATAATTCAGAGCGGGCTGAAATTTTGGGAACAGGCGTATTTTGTGATAATTTTTAATATATCAAAAGGCCCCACCCGTAGACGCCGGCGGAGGCGAGGGGAGGGAGAAAATAGGTTAAAAAAAATCGGTTTTTCGTAAAAAACTACAAACAAGCAATTTTCGTCACCTTTGAAGTACAAAAAGGTACATTTAATAATATTTTTTCACATTCTGAAGTATCAGAAATTCTCACAGAATAACTTCAGCCCGCTCTGAATTATTTCATCCAAATTTTCCCATTTCATTGGGCTAAATAATTTATAAATAAGAACGATAAAAAAAAGTTGTTTAAATATTTTTTTAAAAAGGGCCGGGACAAACAGATAGCTTTAAAAAGGTGAGCAATCGCGACTGAACGATTCCGGGTGCATCGTATAGAAAATAAAACACAAAATGCGCAAGGCAAGTAAGGAAGGAAATTTGCAGATAACAGGTTTCAAAAGATTTTGAGAACAAAACGTGGACTACTGTAATTTATATTGAAAAACAGTAGCAGTTTACTCATAAAAACAGGTATTCCATTTTATTTCGTAAACATTTTACTCAAAAATGTTTTCTAAGGAACGAAAAATCATAAATCGCTAGAATTCTAAGGTTGTCATAAAAAGAGAACATAGTTTATTATGTTGAAACTATATTAGAGAACACTTTATTTGCAACGAATTGTTTCTCGATGCAACAAATTCGTACGCGACACGTAACAAAGTCTCGAAATGAAAAACACATCAAAAAATGCATTTGCAACGGTTTTTGCAGGTGGTAGTCTTAGGCTGCGCTGGAAATTCAAAATTTCATTAAATTTGCTAAAACTTTTTTCGCAACAAATTAGGTCTCGGTGCAACAAATTCGTACACCACACGGTAAAAATACTCGAAGTGAGAAACAGATGGAAAAATGCATTTACAACAATTTTTGGCGGTGGTAGTGTCAGGTTGCGCTGGAAATGCAGCGCATTATCAATTTTTGCGAAAACCTGTTTCGTAACAAAATTATTACTCAGCACAGCAAATTCGTGCATCACACGCTACAACTCATAGAAGTGAAAAACACATGAAATAATGCATTTACAGCCATTTTTGTTGGTGGTAATGCCAAGTTGTGCAGAAAATTCAACATTTTTTCGGTTTTTACTGAAAATTTGTTTCGCAACAAATTATGACTCGGCGCAACAAATTTGAACACCACACGCTACAAATCGTCAAAGTGAAAAACACATGAACAAATGCATTTGCAACGGTTTTTGGCAGTGGTAATGCCAGGTTGTACTGAAAATTCAACGTTTTATCGTTTTTGCTGAAAATTTGTTTCACAACAAATTATTACTCGGCACAACAAATTCGTACACCACACGCTACAAATGTGAAAATTGAAAAATACACGAAATAATGCATTTGCAACGGTTTTTGGCAGTGGTAATGCCAGGTCGTATTGAAAATTCAACGTTTTTTCGGTTTATACTGAAAAGTTGTTTCGCAACAAATTATTACTCGTCACAACAAATTCGTAGATTACACGCTACAAATTGTCGAAGTGAAAAACACACGAAATAATACATTCGCAACGGTTTTGGGCAGTGGTAATGCCAGTTTGTACTGAAAATTCAACGTTTTATCGGTTTTTGCTGAAAATTTATTTTGCAACAAACTATTACTCGGCACAACAAATTCGTACACCACACGCTACAAATCGTCGAAGTGAAAAACACACGGAATAATGCATTTGCAACAGTTTTTGGCAGTGGTAATGCCAGGTCGTACTGAAAATTCAACGTTATTTCGGTTTATACTGAAAAGTTGTTTCGCAACAGATTATTACTCGGCACAACAAATTCGTACACCGCACGCTACAAATCGTCGAAGTGAAAAACACGTGAAAAAATGAATTTGCAACTGTTTTTGGCAGTGGTAATGCCAAGTCGTACTGAAAATTCAAGTTTATACTGAAAAGTTGTTTCGCAACAAATTATTGGTTTTTGTGATTTTTGAAAAATGTCTGTATGTGTGCGTGCGTATGTATGTATGTGTGTTACCAGGATAGCGTCGAAAATACTGAACGGATTTGGATGAAACTTTGCATGATAGTTTCTTCGGTGCTCCAGAAGATTTGAAAAAATTTTGGTTGTGATCGGATTACGTTTAGTGCCGTTTTGGCACAACAAGTTGTTTACTTTATAATTACTTACAATTTGTAATCAAATCATTGAAAAACAGTTAAAATTCCGATTTCACCGATATATCACACTTGGACCCTTTCGATTTCGTTTCCGTGGGGAAAAAAGGAAAAAGAAACAAATGTGAAGCATAAGATCGCTTTTCGCGTGGCACGGTCGATGCGCGGAGCCGTTGCGCCGTTATGAAACTTATCACGTCACGTGCATTCCTGGGCTTCAAAGATCCACCGGGTGGGGAGGTGCCAGCCGCTTCCAGTAGCTGCCGATTTTTTTCATTTAAAATTTCTCGTCATAAAATTACCGTACATGATGTATTATCAACATTATAATCAATGAAAAACATTTCTGTGGAAAGAAGGTAAAGAAAATAGAGTGATTCTGTATTGAGCAAAAAAAAGTTGTTAAAAATACAATTGGTTAAAGAAAAATTTACCCATGTTTTTCCTGTGTAAGGGTTTCTTCAAGGCGGCCCTTGAGGAAGCCATGAAAGGTTCCGGGAATGTACCAAGTTAGTTTACTAAAGTACGGGTTTCCTTAGGATGGGAATGTTGCTATTGGCGTACTTCTTAAAAATATGCAAAGTGAACAAGAAATATAAATTCATTTGTAAAAATTCAGGTGATTTCTTTTCACGTTAAATGGCACCTTTAATTTCACAAGGATAATACGTTTCGAATTTCATTACTTCGTGAACAAATTTAGTCTCAATTTACATATGAATATTTAGAACTAGAAATTTCAGGATAATGATTACGGGCCCAAAAGAGGTTACCATGTCTCTCCCCTCCTTTACACTGAATGAGGGCTTTGTTTAATGGAACAATGAGGAGCCTTACCAGGATACCAAGCTACTTGCAGATAACCCGGAAAACACCCGAATTCAATCAAATCATGTTTCATTTAATAAAATATGGCTATTGTTTAATGCTGTTTTTCTCAGCAAATATTGATACCTACTTATGCAACATTTAGTGAACAATTTTTTTTTCTACTAGATACCCGCAGAGAACCAGGAACCCGCCTTTCGGGGCAGGTCTTTAAGGATCTCCCACTTGAGGCCTTGAACTTACTATGGCTGCCGCGAAGACACTATTCATAGGGATCATAAGACTAGTGTCAGTAAAATGGAGAGATTAAATCGGCTACGCTGGCAAATAATGTATGGAGCAAGGATAACAAAGTGCACTTTACTGTACTAGTACAATAAAGTTGCAGACGATGTTACGATCATTTGATAATGATACAAATAATGGCTGACTTAGTCCCCACTCCATAGGCCTATAAAAGCGTGTTTATATACTTGCTTTGCATAAATGGATAAAACTAAGAAATTTTCAACGCAACCCGGCACTACCACTGCCAAAAACCGCTGTAAATAAATTTTTTCGAGTGCATTTCGCATGGAGAATTTGCTGCGTGTCGTATACAAATTTGTTGCACCGAGTCATAACTTGTTGCGAAACAAATTTTCAGCAAAAACCAAATAAACGTTGAATATTCAGTACAACCTGGCATTGCCACTGCCAAAAACCGTTGCAAATGCATTATTTCGTGTGTTTTTCACTTCAAGGATTTGTAACGTGTGATGTAAGAATTTGTTGTGCCGAGTAATAATCTGTTGCGAAACAATTATTCAGCAAAAACCGAAAAAACGTTGAATTTTCTGCACAACTTGGCATTACCACCTACAAAAATTGTTGTAAATACATTTTTTCATGTATTTCTCACTTCGACGATTTGTAGCGTGTGGTGTACGAATTGGTTGTGCCGAGTTATAATTTGTTGCGAAACAAATTTTCAGCAAAAACCGAAAAAACGTTGAATTTCCAGCACAACCTGGCATTACCACCTACAAAAATTGTTGTAAATACATTTTTTCATGTGTTTTTCACTTCGACCATTTGTAGCGTGTGGTGTACGAATTTGCTGTGCCGAGTAATAATTTGTTGCGAAGCAACTTTTCAGTATAAACCGAAAAAACGTTGAATTTTCAGTACGACCTGGCATTACCACTGCCAAGAACCGTTGCAAATGCATTTGTTCATGTATTTTTCACTTCGACGATTTGTAGCGTGTGGTGTTCAAATTTGTTGCGCCGAGTCATAATTTGTTGCGAAACAAATTTTCAGTAAAAACCGAAAATCGTTGAATCTTCTGCACAATTTGGCATTACCACCTACAAAAATGGCTGTAAATGCATTATTTCATGTGTTTTTCACTTCTATGAGTTGTAGCGTGTGATGCACGAATTTGTTGTGCCGAGTAATAATTTGTTACGAAACAGGTTTTCGCAAAAATTGATAATGCGCTGCATTTCCAGCGCAACCTGACACTACCACCGCCAAAAATTGTTGCAAATGCATTTTTCCATCTGTTTCCCATTTCTAGTATTTGTACCGTGTGGTGTACGAATTTGTTGCACCGAGACCTAATTTGTTACGAAAAAAGTTTTGGCAAAATTTAATGAAATCTTGAATTTCCAGCGCAGCCTAAGACTACCACCTGCAAAAACCATTACAAATGCATTTTTTTATGTGTTTTTCATTTCGAGACTTTGTTACGTGTCGCGTACGACTCTGTTGCATCGTGAAACAATTCGTTGTAAATAAAGTGTTCTCTAATATAGTTTCAACATAATAAACTATGTTCTGTTTTTATGACAACCTTAGAATTCTAGCGATTCATGCTTTTTCGTTCCTTAGAAAACATTTTTGAGTAAAATGTTTACGAAATAAAATGGAATACCTGTTTTTATGAGTAAACTGCTACTGTTTTTCAATATAAATTAGAGTAGTCCACGTTTTGTTCTCAAAATCTTTTGAAACCTGTTATCTGCAAATTTCCTTCCTTACTTGCCTTGCGCATTTTGTGTTTTATTTTCTATACGATGCACCCGGAATCGTTCAGTCGCGATTGCTCACTTTTTTAAAGCTATCTGTTTGTTCCGGCCCTTTTTAAAAAAATATTTAAACAATTTTTTTTATCGTTCTTATTTATAAATTATTTAGCCCAATGAAATGGGAAAATTTGGATGAGATAATTCAGAGCGGGCTGAAGTTATTCTGTGAGAATTTCTGATACTTCAGAATGTAAAAAAATATTATTAAATGTACCTTTTTGTACTTCAAAGATGACGAAAATTGCTTGTTTGCAGTTTTTTACGAAAAACCGATTTTTTTTAACCTATTTTCTCCCTCCCCTCGCCTCCGCCGGCGTCTACGGGTGGGGCCTTTTGATATATTAAAAATTATCACAAAATACGCCTGTTCCCAAAATTTCAGCTCGCTCTGAATTATGTCATCCAAATCGACAAACCTCCCGTTTTATTGGGCTAATTATTAAAAGCGATTTTGATTATCAAGTTCGCATTACCAGAAAAAAAACATTTTTTCATTAACTTTTTGCTATTAATCGTGTGCAACAAATTCGCAACAAATTATTCTTGTGATAAGAAAATGTTTGTGCACTTTTTAAAGTTATTTCTGTGAGTGGTAATGCTATCTTCACTGTGAAGTTAGCATTACCATGGGTTATTTTAAAAAGATAAAGGACTACAAATTTTCTCTCGCCGCAACAAATTCGCAACAAAAAAGCTACAATTAATGGTGCCAAAATGATTTCAAAATTTTAAAGCACTGGTGAGTAGTAATGCTATCTTCACTGTGAAGTTAGCATTACCATGGGTTATTTTAAAAAAATAAAGAGCTACCAATTTTTTCTCACCGCAACAAATTCGCAACAAAAAAGCTGCAATTGATGAGGCCAAAACAATTTCAAAATTTTAAAGCACTGTGAGTGGTAATGCTATCTTCACTGTGAAGTTAGCATTACTATGGGTTATTTTTAAAAAATAAAGAGCTACAAATTTCTTCTCACCGCAACAAATTCGCAACAAAAAAGCTACAATTGATGAGGCCAAAACGATTTCAAAATTTTAAAGTGGTAGTGCTAACTTCACAGAGCTAATTTTCTCGTGCATACCTTCAAATTCATAAAGACCTTCTACGTCAATGAGCCGCACCATTCCAATATCTCCTTTCAAACGAATTGATCTCGTTCCTCTCTATCATTTCTAAAGGCAGGATAATACTCTGAAGACAGCTACAGGTAGATTTAAGAGGCTTTGTAATCGGGACATGAAATCTGCAGGAAGGAATGCTTATACAAGAAGCTATTGGGGAAATTCTTATAAACCCCGAGAAGGAAAAAATAGAAAAGTTATATACATACGTATTTTATTCAAGTGGAATTTAAAATGGCATTTTAAGGCAAAAAAACCTTTAACTTTAATTTAAATGTCATCAAAAACGCAGAATAATAAAAAGATGTTTGTTATATCATTATTTTATTTATCATTTATCAATATTAACATTTCATTTTAGAAAAAAATGTCTTTTAAGAAATATTTGCAGCAAATCTCCACAAGATGTATAGGTAGGTATAAAATTACTTCTAATATTCTTATGTTTACAGATAATCAGGAAAATAGGAATTTTTTGAAATGGCGTATTTTGATAACCCTTAAGATTAGAGGATTACTTTTTTACACTTCCAGGTTTTGAACCCAGAGCAGGGCGCCTTGGTATCAAATCTAAACCTAACACGCAAGTACTTGCAGGTTAAAAGAATAAATCTTAGACTGGAATTTTTTTTAACAATGTAACAAAGTTACAGAACAAGAACAAATGAATCAAATTATGTAAAGAAAAAGATAAATGTCAAATTTTAATAAAAAGGCTAAATGCTAATTGACCCTGCAATAAAAGTTAACAAAACCATACAATTACTTGAGCACTGTACGAATTTAAAATAGAATGAATTATAATCTCCCACATTGTTAGTCATCCGATATATGTTCATATTACGAGTTGTATAAAGATAGTGATCTCTAAAGGACAGTTCTTTAAGATTCTCTATGTATCGGGAAATACCACAAACTTTATGGCTATACTAATTATGTGAGCTAAGTGAGTAGGTTAGAAGACGTCCACTGGCGTGGCGTCATGGCCTACAAGTATGTTCCTGGGCTCCGCGTCCGGATTGGTTTTAAAAACTGATGCCACGGTCAAACGTCGCGTCACCTCGGTCTATAAGATCGAATAGGTATAGTTGAAGTAATCAGTTCCCGGCACATAAAAAACGCAACAAAAACTTTACGACCTCATTAAAATACAATCACTCTTTGTGCTGTCTCGACCGCAATTGACTCGCTTACCTTTATAGGTTTTTAATGTGCGTCGGGTCGTTTGATGACAGGCCTGCCGCATGGCCCGCGGCGATAATAATTATGTCGTAAAGTTTTTCTTGCGTTTATTGAGTGTAGGGAAGTCCTTACTTGTACTATACTGTTTTCAGTCTCAGCGTACCGCAAATGCACTACGTACTAATTATGAATATATTCATGTGAGTAGACCCACACGACGCCCTATCAATGAAAAAAAACTTTTAGAAATTTTGACCATAACCTCTTCCGTCAAAGTACAGTTTTATAAAGTGGTGTGTTGGTGTTGTTAAAATGTACTGTTTTGAAGTGGATATTAAATATTTAAATCTTGCAAGTAAGCATCTAACTTATTCATAAATACGAAAGTCAATTATTGGATATGATGGTATAGTCCAAGTAAGGACAAAAAAAGCTAAACAAAAACTTTACGACATCATTATTATCGCCGCGGGCCACCGGCGGTATGCCTAACGTCAAACTATCAAACGACTCCGTGCCCAGGTAAATGAGCTGTTGAACAATTTTTTTCAGAATTTACAAGTTAAACTTGATGGGGTTCCCGCGTGTAACGTTTTTAATTGTGATGAAACAGGTTTTTACGATATTCCTACTAAAAGAAAATTGTTGTTCCGCAGAGGTCGTCGCGATCCAGAACGTATTCAAAACTCAACTAAACAGTGCTACACTACTCTGTTTTGTGGCAGTGCAGACGGACAATTTATTCTTCCATATGTTATCATGAAAGTTAACCAAAAACGGTTCGACTGGATATACGGTGCGCTTGAAGGAACACGTTTAAATACCTCGAAGTCTGGGCAATATTTAAATATATTGCTGAAGGAGAAAATAATATTTCCCATACAGAAGAGACAACTATTGGAAACCTATACTCTGACGCCTGGACTCTTAAACATCACGTTATTCTAAAATACGATGGTAAAGTCTATCCAAGTCGATTATTGAAGTAAAAGGCAATACTGTTCACGTGTTTTCGGGTTCCTTTTGGAAATGGCCAAAAAAGGCATGAAAAAATAAATGTCTTGAAAAAACTGCTTGAGCAATCGTGGTATATTTCAGATGAAGGATGAACTTCATCAAAATTATTGCATTAATAAGATTATTATTTCAATAGCTTTTTACTGATTTTTTAATCAGTAAACAGTTACTTTTGCATTGTTTTTAAATTTTTATTCCTTCTCTCCCCGTCCCTAAAGTACACATATGTGTATTGTTTAAAACATCCGCCACCAACAAGGCACAGATTTTATGAGCTTTATCTAACATGACAGATCCTATTTCAGTTGGTACAAAGTTGCCCAGAGTGCTAGAATTAATAAAATAAACCATTTTATATGGAATATTGATTTGTGGTGCAAAGTTATGCCGAATGCCTGTGCAACTTTGCGCCAGTCAGTGTATAATCTTTCTGCTTTATTAATTATCTGAAATATAGTTATCAAAATCTGACTGAAGTTCAACTTCCAATCCTTTATTTTACAGTATGTTACATGGCCTATGTCCATTTAACAGTTTTATATAAAAACTAGTATATTTAGCACGATCTGTATAACATTTTTCGATTCAGTTTTTGTAAGTGAAACTGTTTTCAACTAACAGAATTTTATTAGTATAACTGCTAAACCATTTCACACTGTTTTGTGTACTTAGTTTTATATCTTAGGAACTCAGTCATTTTCTAAACTATTATGTATCTCCGTTCTACACAGCATCCCAGGAAACAATTAACAATTTGTCTACAAAATTTAGTTACATCAGATATCTATTTTTTAATTTTTATATTTTTGTTTACTATGTGGGTACATTTGGTGATTTTCCTTACCTTTTCTCGTTACTATATATAGTATATCCTATAAGATGTAATATATCTACTGAGTTCACACAATAGTCAATACGTTTTACTATTTATTTACATCTGTTCATATTTGTGGTTATGTATAAAATAGAAATTACAAACTGTGGTATGGAAGTAATAAAAACTTTTATTATAGATTCCCTTTATCGATCATATGTCACTATTTTAGTTGTCAGTACGGGAATCTACAAGGCAGGTTGTTGCGCTTAACTCAACCATTGACAGATGGCCATACTTGTACTATTTTTATATTTTATAGCTTTCAATTTAAATAGGGAATTAGATTTCTCACATTTTTTTTGTAGTGTTATTTTTCAGTAACTAGGACAAAAAGTTTACCTCATCAGTAAAACTCACCAGGAAGTCATTTGCTTGCAGCCTTTGTACTGATTCAAACGTATATAATTTTTAACTGTGGACTTCAGTAATTGATATTACAATTTTTATATCCCAGTTAACAAGTGTTTAACATGCAGGTAATTTCATTACTCATTTAAAATTTAATTAATCTTCAAATTTTGTCTGATATAATTTCAATTATTTTTAAAATAAATTTGAATGCAAGGTCAATTCTTTTTAATTTAATAAGTAGTTAAAATACTATATGTACCACATGGTTTTAAAAATATTTTTGTCTTTCCTTTTAATTTTTTGGCAATTTATAGTTTTTATGAAATCAGCTTTTGTACAGCTAACTTGCTTAAATTCTTACATGCTTAAATTGTTTTGTACATGCTTACTTGTGTATATACTTACATGCTTACATATCTACATGCTTAGATGCTTACAGGCTTAGATGCTGATATATATTTATATGTACTTATATGTTTATGCACATATATACTGATACATTTCCGCATAGCTTATTCATTATAGATAAAATTTCGTTATCTTTTCATAAGCCACCTAGTTGGTTAATTTTCCTACAGCTTTCACCCCATTTCATTGAGAGACGTAAATTGCCAAGGAAACATTAGAATCCATTCTCGCAACAAGAGACAATTGTGGGCCTGGATTGCTGTCCCAGAACCAGTCACCTCAACCATAATCAATCGAAGATTCTGGTATAAATTTGTTATATATATACATTTTTTTTTAATTTCAATTTGTTTTTCAAACCGATTTGTCCATTATTCATGTAATATATTTTAACATTCATTTTAATCTATCTTTTTATTTCTCTTACCTACAATTTCAGTCTGATCTATAGCAGACTGGTTATTCGAGAAAAAGAGACAATTCTACTTATTTTACTATAGATGATGCCCAATTTAACATCAATTTTTCTTTGTCTCCTTTTCTCGCAATAAATAGAAATCTGTGGCTTATGCTGTACATATCAGAAAGGGTAAGTTTCTCCACTCTTACGAATACTCTGGATCCACGGCTCTCAGCTCCGACTTAAACCAGCTAGTCGTCCGCATATGTTGCCTCAATTCTTTCTCAAAAATAAATAAAAAGGGAAAGGAGGTAACAAGTATTATCTATGTAAATACAAAAACGATATAAATGTCCTATATAAAAATAACAAAATGGTGCATCAAAGTTACCCCGGGTAACTGTAATAAATGTGCAACTGTTAAATGTAGTTTTATAGGAAATAGTTTTTTATTCTAAATTGCATAAATGTTTTCTGTTGTGTAGGTACAACTAATTAAATGTTCTTCAGAAGGAGTTATTTATTAAGCAAAACTTTAACAAAAAGTTGTTACGAATCTTAAGTTTAAATATTAGTTAATTGTTTGAAAACAGAAATATGACCTCTTTTGCCTGTATTTCGGCGGTCTCTCATATACCTCTCGAGGGATGGGTAAATGAGCGTAATTTCCAAATTACGGTTGGCTATTGTAGTTGGCCATTACTGCCTCCAGCCTGTCGGCATTTTTGCCTTAAAGGTATAACCTTTGTTAGTTTTACGATTATGGTATTTCCGTGCTTAATTGTGGGAAAGTACGCTACATTTTCTTTCTCTATATCACTATTGTGCTTAAGTCGATGCCATTATATCTAATGAAATATTTTCCTTTCATCGAATCGTCACTAGAATGGCTATTTTTAATTATTTTAAATTTAATTTAACAATATAAAACAACAATACCGATGAATTTTTAATATTATTTTGGTATAAAACGCTGATATTTCAGTAAATGAGTAATTGCCTAAGGAGTTACTAACAAATTTGTTAGCCATTTTCATACAAAAATACATCGCACACCGTACTGGGAAAAGGGAACTTTATAGAATTTTAGGAAACAAGCAACGGCCAGACGGACATTTACACAAAGAACCCTCTAGCAGTAAACGTGTTAATAAAAGAAGCAAGTAAAAGTAGTAAATTATATACTAGTTTGCTTATTATAAACGCTTGTATTGGAAATTTTACACGATAAGATTTACTACTTGGTTTGAGAAAACTTTCAAGATCAACTGTCTCACGATGAATGAATGCGTGAAATATCAGTACCTTACAACAAAATACGCCTTCACAAGGATTAAATTAAAGAAACGTTACACAGTGACAACATTTTTTTCAAATCCAATGTGATTACTTATGCTTATAACAAATCATCAGTTCAACATCAATGTTATAGGTCCAATGAAACCACGTCACGTCACGTCTGGTATTTTCAGCCTATCAATAAAGTTGTCACCTATATTCAGAACCTTTCTAAGAACAAACAGTAAACCTGTAGAGTGCATACGACCTTTGGGGGCCTTCTTGCATATGAAATCAGCATTCGAGGGAATGACCGGTTAGATGGTGACGTAACATATGGAGTGAATTTGCATTTGATCACCAGAGGCGTAGGTAGTGTTAAAAACGAGTGGAATTACCTCAACCAAGTAAATATTCAATCATTCAACTTGGCACGGTATTTGAAGACAAAGCAACACTTAGAGAACAACAAGTTGTTTATTAATGTTCAGAGCATTACCTTTCATACATATATAGTGTAAAAATAAAGAAACGCACAAAATTCATATCTTTGGTACGTGTCATTTTTCAAAAAAATCCTCGAACAGGTCGATTTTAGTTTTGTAAATGCTGCAGTTTGTCACTATACCAAAATTTATGACGTCATTGGTTTTTGAGTTATGACGTCATCATATTTTTTTTTTAATGGAAACACATTTTTGTTTACTGTTTTTGGTGGTATATTCCTTTAGCTTTCTGGTGATATGAAAAAAATTGATATTACCTAAGCCATTCTTTTGGAAAACATTTTTATTGGTTGATACTTTATATAAGTAATTGTATGAAAGAAATCATCTCAATTGCTCAAATTGGCACCCTCCAACCATCTGGCATTGACCAAGACGGGTGTAGACACTTTGCACGCTGTTCTGGATCGTTTCTTTAGGTTTACATAGTATAATATCGCCGTTAGAGGTCGTAAATGATCATAATAAAGTTATAAAAATGACTAGGATTTGAATGCAACACTGTGAGATTTATTGTGTGTTATTGCTCATTTCAAATATCTTAAAATGGGACCTTACAGCTGAGGGGGTCGCAGAATTTTTTCTTTATTTATTTCTTTATTAATCACCACTCTACAGGAATGATGTTTCCAATTACAGAGATATATTTTTTTTTCACATACACATAGATGACTATACAATGACCATTCCCGACGACATTGCCATCTGCCGCAGCTGAGACTCGAACTCAAGAGTGGTACAACCACTAGCCGCGTTGTCTCTCACACAACCTCGTCTAATCTACTGCCACCAACTCGATAACATATGAAAAACGCCACCCTAGCCAGGATTCGAATCCGGGACTCCTTGGTTGCAAGCCCAATTACAATTTTTTTTACAATTTAAAATTCTTTATTGAATAGTATTTACATGTCAAATTCTATTTTATTTATGTCATTCATATATAGTGTACAATATCTGTGTTATCCCGACGCGTTACAAGTAAGCATCAAGCTTAGAAACGAGACGGGGGGCCGATCTTATGCCAAATGATAAAAACAGAATTAAAAATTAATGAAATAAAAAAAACGTTCTCCAAAAAAAGGTTAAACTAAATATCAATTTATATACAAAATGTTTAAGAAAATAAAAATTATTGAAATGCTATCTGATATATTAAAATTATCTAATAAACTCGCAGGAAACTCATTGCCGAGAAAAAACCTGCTTAAAAGATATATATTTACAATTAAAAATGCACCGATGATTTCAGTGATATATACAAAATAATAAAAATAAAACAACTATTAGAAATAAATTAAAATAGTATTTTTATTTAAAAGGTATGTATACAATGTTCCAGAGACACATCAAGTCATCACAGTTCCACTTGTACCTGTAAGAAAATTATACGTTTTAAAATATTTGTTATCTATCCGAATAAATCGGAAGATTTTCATGTATGAGCTTATGGGTATGCTCAAAATTATGTTGCAAGCCCAATACATAAGCGTTGAGCCACTGAATCGGTTTCTGATGAAACTAGAGCATAAATAAAATACACGTCTTGCCCTGTTTATTCGAACAGGACTTTATTTTAAAGTTATTGAACATATACGCATAGCTGCAGTTTTAAGTGCCAAGAAGAATGTCATTTCGTCAAGAAAGTAGATCTAAGACTGTAGTCCGTATCAATCGCGCGCTTTTATACTATGTAACATCAGAGCCTTGCCGCGTTTATAAACTTTGTGATGCTTGTTTTGCTGGGTAGCTGGTTTGGAGATTATTCCAGGGTTCAATGTTGATATTAATTAAAATCCAGATCCAAAATAAGACATTTATTCTCCTAATAATTATATGTACAGTGTGGCCGTATCTTTTATGGCTTAGGTTGCGACAATCTTGTTATTACATAAGTACATCATAGTAATCGGAGAGAGAGAGAGAGAGAGAGAGAGAGAGAGAGTGTGTAACATATTTCCTCTATGTACGTCGTCATAACCCCAATTCTCTAATCGAAGTTCCAGGACATAACAGACGCGACAAAGAAATCTGTTTCAGGAGAGATCCAGTTCAATACACTCCAATCAATCTGAGAGGAGGTCCAGTTCAACGCACTCGAATCCTCCCTAACAGATACTTGGCCAGCGGCTGCCACGGCGCCGGAGAAGCTTGATCTTCCGGTTATTCCAGTTCAATACACTCGAGAAAGGTGAAAGCCAACCTCTGAATTTACTGGTTTCTGGCTAGCTATTTTATACCCAAAAATCACGGTCACGTGGTTTGCACACGGGATGCAATGCACACGGCACGCAAGTTGCGGCCTGGTGAAGTCAGAAATAAAAGTTAAAAAAAGAACTAATCTAAAACTGAACTACTTGATCCATGCATGATTAAAATAAGTTAAACTGGAATGAAAGTATACAGTATTCCTGTAGTATTGTATACTTCATTACAACTTACTATTATTATAACAAATTGATTACCGAAAATTAAGGAGTCATATCTTGCATATTTGCCTCAAATTATTAGGATTTGTTTAAATCCTGTATCATATTTTAACTATTGGTAGACATGTTCGTTTGAAAAATGCATCAGAATTTTGAAGAATTTGACATGAGTACGTGTTAGTTAGTTAGTTAGCTCAAATAAATGCAAAATATTTTTGTTTTCAAAAACGGCTCCAACGATTTTGATAAAATTTAACAAGCGCTTCTTTATAGAATGCTTTTTTAAATTTACCGTGTAATTTACAGCAAATTTGTGTACGGAATTCCTAACTAACATCGTTAAAAACAATCTTTTTTTAATTAAAAAAAATGTTTTTTAAAGATGTTTCTCGTTGAGCAGTCAAATAACGAAACGCTTTTAGACAGATAAATTCGGTTAAATCATCCTATTTTGGTATCAGGAATATGTGGTAGTTTTTGTACAGATCTTTTAAAGACGCCGAGGGGTACGCCCTGTATAATACATTCATACTTGCTCCGAGTAAAAATTCCAGAATAACTGGATTATAACGCTTGACAAAACATAAGAAAGTAGCAAAAACAAGAATATATTTTCTTTTAGACGCAAATGCTAGACATCCTAAAATACTTTTTAAACCGACTTGAAAAAAAAATGTACATCTCAGCGTAAATAGGAAATTACAAATAAATGTCCCGCTCGGCTACCACATTGAACCTTCTTTATGTGCGCCACTGTCTATCACACTCTCGGGCAAGGTAGACGGCCACAAAGGAAATACCTGTAGCTTTGGAATGTACTGGGTAGTCGCGAAGACCATCCAGCAGGGATGACTTTCTTCAGCACTGCAAATCCGACATGGGATTTACTTTTTGTTCTCTGCCTCTTTATATTAGATTTCCTTGGATATATTCTCTATGCGAGGATTAACAAGGCCGTATTATATTAGAGGATAATTTGAAAAGTTTCGTTAGTCAATTTAATTACCTAACTGCGTTTTGTAAGGTAATCTGAAATTTTATCTGGAGCCCAAAAAATATAAATCGAAGCTTATATCTCGGTACAGAATCCGTACTTCCTGCCATATAATTCAGTGCATTGAAAGTTGACACGATTCCCGAAAAGAGTTCGAACTCTGAGGATTTAAACCGTCAGGACCTCTATTGTGAATAATTATATGGCTAGCGACGCTAGCGTCATTTTCACATCTTTATATAGGGTGTGTGGTATATTGATGGACACTCTTATTCGTGGATTAAACAAGTTTAATTTCTGAAATACTAGGTAATGTGAGTAAATCTCTGTTGCCGGTAAAGTGCACGAGCGTACGTTTCCTCTGCTGCACGATAATAAAGCACAATTATCTGTCTATTTAATATTTGTAAAAGCACCAATGTTAAAAACGTAAAAACAATAAATTCACTGTAACGCCGTACACTATTACTTACTCTTTAGGCTACTATTTATTTATTTATTTACACACATTAAAAGTAAAGTGTTGAATCAAAGAAATCCGTATCATATATAATAATAATAATAATAACAATAATAATAATAATAATAATAATAATAACACGGGATCTTCTATAAAAATATAGAAGACCTCGGCTTATCCGAAAGGCTGACCTTCGCCTTCTTAAGGTCAGCTGGGCTGAAGTCTGAGACCGAGGGATTCATAATGGCTTGCCAGGATGGTGTATTTAACACTCTCGTCTATCGACGTCGTGTCATGGGTATGGAGGTCCCTGATGTCAGCTGCAGGGCCTGCCGCAGGGCGCCGGAGACTGTAATGCACTTACTGTCGGCTTGCCCGACATACGCAGTCTCGGACTATATTCATAGACACAACGCAGCATTACGAGTGCTTTATTATCATCTAAGGCACTCGTATGGGATAGACGAAACACCAGTGCTGCCTTACGTTCCGGGGGATATTGAGTCCGTTGTGGGGAATGAGAAGTGCCTAATTTATTGGAACTACTCGTTTCCCACCGTCAGGCAAATACAAGCCAACAAGCCTGACATAGTACTCCTCGACCACCAACTCAAGACAATGTATGTCGTGGAATTCTCAGCTCCCGCAACATTGTCTTGAAAGAGGAGGAAAAACGGACAAAATATCGAGATTTGCTCTTCGAACTCCGCAGGCTTTATCCAGGCCATTCTGTTAAAATAGTGGTACTGATTATAGGAGCCCTCGGTGGAATGAGACAGACGCTGCTTTCAGAACTAAAGATCATACCGGCATGCCGAGATTCGGCAGAGATCTTAGCCGGCAGAATGCAGAAGGCTGTCATCCTCGGTTCATTACGTCTACTCAGGGCACACGATTCCCGGACCCGGTAGTCACTCACCCCACGGGCGTGGGGAGTGGCTATTGGTATGAGGGTCGGAGCCACAGAGTAGGGTGACTGGTTTTTTGTAAAAAAAAAAAAAAATAATAACGGAAGAGCAAAAAGGGTGCAGAAGAAGAGCTCTAGGCTGTAAAGAGCAGATATTGATTGACTCGGTAATACTGGAGCAGGCGAGGAAGAAAAACAGAAATCTCTATATGGCATATATAGACTATCAAAAGGCCTTTGATTCTATCCCCCATGACTGGCTGCTACAGGTGTTAGATATATATGGCATTGATGAGAGCACCATAAGGTTTCTGCAAAGCATGATGACGACATGGTGTATGAGGCTGTCCATAAGATCTGGTGATACTGCCATCGAATCAAAAGAGATTAGGATTAGAAGAAGCATCTTTCAAGGTGACTCCTTCAGCGCTCTGTGGTTTTGTCTTGCTCTGAATCCACTATCTAACGCGCTTAAGCAAACTAACTATGGATTTACCATCAAAACAACGAATGAAGCCAAGACAATTAGCCACCTCTTCTATATGGACGACCTAAAGCTATATGCTGCTAATAAGAGTCACCTGGAAACTGTTCTCAAATTGGTTCACAAAATAAGCTCCGACATAGGAATGACTTTCGGGATTAGTAAATGTCAAACTGTCACCATTGAGAAAGGTAAACTAAAACATGCTCCCGACGTGAGATTGGATGAGGCGACTGTATTAACATCTATGAGAGAAGACCCCTATAAATATTTAGGTATACTCCAAACTAACAAAATAGAGCACAAAAAAATTAAGGAGATGCTTATCGAACAATTCAAAAAGAGACTTCAGAATATCCTTAGAAGTAAGTTAAACTCATCCAATTTAAGAAAGGCTATTAATAGCTATGTCATCCCAGTACTAGCTTACTCCTTCGGGATCGTTAATTGGAGCCACACAAATCTGAAGGATGTAAATACAAAAATTAGAGTTATGCTGACCAAACATAGGATGTATCACCCTAGAGCATCAAAAGAGCGAGTGTCACTCCCTAGGGAGCAAGGCGGAAGAGGTATTATGGATGCAGCAATGTTATGCAGCGCCCAGATCGAAGGTCTCAGGAGTTACTTCTACCAGGCACAATCCAACCTGCATAAAATTGTTATAAAAGCCGACACCGGATATACTCCTCTAAATCTAAGCCAGAGAAATTACATACACTTTCCAAATATCACAACCTCCAAGACAAAGTCAGACAATGGGCATCCAAAGAGCTACACGGACGATATCACTATAACCTGGAGAAGGAATACATTGATAAAAATGCATCTTTAGGATGGCTGCTGAGCGGGACACTTTATCCGGAAACAGAAGGATTCATGGTCGCTATACAAGACCAGGTTGTAAGCACCAGGAACTACCAAAAACATATACTGAAAGAACAGGTTATGACGGATAAATGTAGAAAGTGCAATAGTCAGTCAGAGACCATTAACATATCTTGTCTGGGTGCGAATGCCTAGCAGGCACAAAATATTTGGAAAGGCACAACAAAGTGGCTGTGATAATGTATCTCGAACTCCTGAAACTGCACAAAATAGCGCCAGATAGCAATGAACCGTACTATCGTTATAAGCCACCGCCAGTGGTAGAAACCGAGCAGGTTAAACTATATTGGGATAAGGGTATTATCACGGACAGAACAGTCGAACATAATAGGCCCAACATAACTATTCTATATAAGAAAGAGAAGAAAGCGCTCCTGATAGATGTCGCAATCCCCAATAACCACAACATAGAGTTAAAGTATAACGATAAACTAACGAAGTATACCGATTTGAGACGAGAAATAAAAGAGATGTGGGAGTTGCAAACTGTTAGGGTGGTACCGATCATCATCTCCTCCATGGGACTAATACCGAAGACGTTAAAAGACGGTCTAAGAGACATAGGAATACCCTGGAATGTTCACCGAGTTATGCAAAAGTCGATTACGTTGGACGCTACAAACATAGTTCGATCTTTCCTAGAGTAGTAGGATCGAAGTCTATATCTTGCTAGCAATAGCCGATTTAGACTTTAAAGCCAGAGAAATCTGAGAATTAATAATAATAATAATAATAATAAATGCCTTTATTTCCTATAATATTCTACATAGAGAAAAAAAAAATATCAGCGAATAAATATTTTGTTTATACAAAACAAATACTGTTGAGCCCTAAATAAATTTATTACAAACCTACAGATACTGCTCGCAACAATATTTGTTTTATAAGAACAAAATATTTATCTTCGGATATGTGACAAAGATTCGTTTGATTCAACACTTATTTCTATACGTGTATCAACACGTCTGTAAGATACGGAAATACGGAACAAGGTCGTGTTGAATATTTTTTTAATTTAATTTGCAATTTCTAAAATTTATTTTCTAAAATTTATTTTCTCTGTTATTATTGAGCAATTTGATAATTTGATTTTTACATGAATCAGAAAAAGGTGACTATTCATAAATCTGGATATGTGTCTGCGTTTCAAAAACACCTTGTATCCTAAAGGTTTTGATTGGGCCTGACGAGTTTGCGATTTCTAAACGACTAAGTTTAGACATAATAAGTTTTGATATTTCTAGGGGGTTCTTTTCTTATTATTAAGGAATTTAGGTGAGGTAAGCTTTAATTTTGTTATTAAATATTATTAAATATGATTTTCATGTACGTTTAAGCGAATACAACATTATTAAATACTTTGCTATCTCCAGGAGAATGCACATCACCCATCATTAGTAACAGAATGTTCTGTTTCGAATGATGTAACTCTTCATAATTTTGAAATTAATGAAAACCAATCCTATAACTTCAGAAAATATGATTTTCGTGCCCTATACACTGCATTACAAACCGCGAACTGGGATCCTCTCTTTCAAATAAATGATGTAAATGTAAACGCGGCTTCCGATTATTTGTATGAAGTGCTCTATAACCAATTTGATGAATATGTTCCTAAAAGAAGAGCGACATCGTAAATATGGATTACTGAACAAATTCGGTAAATGATCAAACAAAAATCACATCATTATAAAATATATAAGAAAACTAAATTGTTATATTACAAACAAAGATTTTGTACCCTGAGAAATGCAATCAACTTCACCCATGTAGCTGAAAACAACATGGAGCACGATCCTTCTCAACTGTAGAATTGTATTAATGATAGAAAAGGTAGCATAAGATACCTGGACGAATGGTGTATAAAGATACGGAATATACTGCTGCTCATTTCATCGCAAACGCCTTCTACTTCAGCTCATTGTACTTAAAACCACCACCTGGAGATATGCATGTAGATTCATGTGTTTAATGATAACGTGCTTTCTGTTGGTGAAGTGAGTGTTAATGACATACTTGAAGCAACGAACAAGCTTAAACCTAAATTAATTATGGGTCCAGATTTAGTTCCAGTCCTTATTGCAAAGGACTGTATTTCATGTTTTGTTAAACCCCTCTGTTATATCTATAATATTTGTCTCAAATCTTCCATATTGGCGTACTTTGCAACTTCACCAAATTATTAGAATCCATTATTGCATGTTATTTGTACAATCATGTATCACGTATTACAGTAGAACAACAGTTTTATGAAAGGGCGTTCTATTAATACGAATCTTTGCAATTTTACACAATATACTTCTGACTCTATAGATGACAAAAGGCATACGGATATATCAAAGCTTTTTCATCAGGTGGATCGCCCTACCTTAAATAAATAAACGCCACAGAAATTAGACAACCCCCAATTCCAGAAGCCAGAGGCTTGTGCGGAAGGGAATTACACATTGAAGAAACGCAGACATACAACCATTTCCTCCGACAATGCCAGTGCCGAAGCCAGGATTCGAACCCGGTGGTCCGATACCCGTGTGATTAATCGCGATTGCCACCTCGCGCCTTAACCCACGCGGCTATCGACCAGACTTCGTAAGTTGTGTGGTTACAGTGTCTCGGTCAATCCAATACCGTTTTTTAAATTCTTATTTAACTAATAGGATGCAATATGTCGACTGCATGGGACAAAGGTCATTACCCTATGTAGTAACGAGTGGTGTCACCCAAGGAGGTAATTTGGACCCATTATTATTTTTTATTTTTATTAACGATGTTATGGCTGTTCAAGCACCTAAATTATTATATGTAGATGACCTCAAAAACTTTAACTTTAACGAGAGCTGTCTGTCACTGCAGAATGATTCTAACGAAGTAGTTCAGTTGGGTGCTAACAATAACCTGAAAATCAACACAGGAAAGTGTACAAGTAATGACTTTTGCCCACAAATTAACCCTTATTGAGTTTGGCTATCAAATTAATGACCAAAACGTAACCAGAGTAACCGTAGTTAAGGATTTGAGTGTTATATTTGACCAACAGTTATCTTTTATACCTCACCTAGAATAGGTTGCTAACCAGGCGATGAAGATGTTAGGTTTTGTAATCAGGAGCACTAAGGACTTTCATAACACTAAACATTTTAAAACATTATATTATGCTTATGTGCGTAATAAACTAGAGTATGCTTGTGTTGTATGGTCTACACGTTACAATGAACACATGTCTCTCGAACGTATACAACGCAAATTTTGTAGATATTTATATAATACCGAATTTGGTTTGTACGCTGGGAGTGACGTTTGACACTGTGAAATGCTTAGTTTACTTGGCCCCATTACCATGGAAATGAGATAGAAAAATTTTTAGGTCAGTTATCCTTACAAAATATGACATGGTCAGATGGATAACATAAATTTCTTTTCTCAGGTAAAGTTTCATGTGCCAAGATTTTCTGCTAGAAATTGTCTTATGTTTACTTATAAAGTGCCTAGTACTAAATCAGCACCTGTTTTCTCCACTTATTTCTGTGTCGTGCTTATAACCACATTCAACATAATATCGACATTTTTAATTGTTCTGTTAGTCAACTTACTGATACATTAAGAAATATCTCGTAAATATCTCTTTGTTACTACTTTCTCTATTTGTTTATATTTTCCACCAACGACAATGTTTATTATCACTTTTTACGTTTGCTTAATTCTATAAAAATTCCTATTACTCTGGATCATACGTCTTCCATAATGATTTTATTTATACACTCAGCTTTATCTTTTTTTTCTTTTTATACTGCAAAAATGTACTGTTTAGTTATAATTGTAACGTATATACTTTATATGGTACCTGCTTATGTCTGTTGGATTAATAAATCTATTATTATTGTTATTATCTTATTTCACTGTAGACACCAGTACATAAATCCAAACTAGTGCGTAAAGGTTATTCCAAATACGAAAATTGGTAGCAGTTTCTGTATTGTCGGGAGCTACGTTGAATACTATCGTAAGTACGCTGCATTACATCCATACGCCGTTAGCCATCGCCTTTTCTTTCTGCAAGAGTTGAATAAGCAATGTACTGCACAACCAATGGGTATTAAACACATTTGGAAAGATTTCCGCTGTCATCGTTGAATTTCTTGGACTACCGGATCCAAAGCAATTTGCAAGCCACTGTTTCAGTATATCCTCCGCTAGTTTGCTAGTAGAATCAGGAGCAAATCTTACGGAGACAAAAAAACACCGCGCGGCGATTGGAAGTCGACGACAGCAGCTGAGGATTACATCTACAAGTTCATTCATAAAAATGCTATTGATCAGAGAATTCTCTCAACTACGAGCTCTAACGCTGTACCCAATGTCGATACCTCATCAACTTCACGGCAAGAATTAACTAGCAATACTGAAATTTGCAATTCAAGCAGCGAAAATACGTTTCGAAGTTCTTTAACTTCACAAGGTATTAATTAATATTTGCAATTGTTCTAGTTGCAGTATTCACATTAATGTTCTTACATAATCAATGATAATAAAATTTACACTTCTGAAATATTGTTATTAGTTTTACTGTTTTTTTAACATTAGTGTTAAAAATATTTTTAATAGTGATACCGGCTCAGTGGCTCAAGGCTTGCAACCAAGGAGTCCAGGGTAGCTAATAGCTAACGCCTAAACAAATTTTTGAGACGTTTCGTTCTTGTATACTGGACACGAATAAGCCCTCGAGTTTGAGAAAATAATGAGACCCTAGAGGGCGTTCGTGCACTTAATTTTGTTGTGAGAAGCCTTGGGATTCGAATTCTGAAGTTGTAGAAAGTGTCAATTGCTACACGCTGTATAATCCTGTCTGTAACTGTTGTAACACTTTGTTTTAAGATTTTAATTTATTTAGCACTAATTAGTCTTTTATAGTTCTAACAGAGTCAACGGCTACACCCTGTATATGGTTTTCTTGAAATAACAACACTTTACTTTAAAACGGAACGAACAAATTATTTATTCGAATTTCAATACAGCGTTTAAAATGGTTTAGTAACAGTTTCTTTTAGAATTGTAACTATTCGACGTCAGAAATTCAGCCTTAATTTGTTTTTCACTAAGAATATATTTTAAAAAGTTTATCTGAAAAGATTCACTTTTTGCGGGGCCGCGAAAGCGAAATGAAGAAATGTTGGGCCACGAAGGCAAAATGGAAAAACGTTGGGGCCACTTAAGGCGAAATGATTTTCTTAAAAATTAAATGAGGCCGCGAAGGCGAAGTCTTAAAACTAACTCTCTTTAACCAGGTTTCGGCCTGGGAAGTTAGAGCGCGACAGCTAGTCACGATAAGTATGCTGGGAGCGAAAATAGGGAAGCCTAACTAGATGGCAGAAAGCTACAACTTTAGTTAAATAGAACCGATTGCACTAGTAAATAAACTTATTACACTTTAGAATTACTTTTAAAACAACTACTTTGGTTACCACTGGCGAGAACTTGACATTGGAGTCACTTTCAAAGTCTGAACTTGCCCTGAGTTAGCGATGGCTCGGTATTTATACTATCCGTGTGAAATATTACGCAGTATTGCGCAATAGTTTTGCAAAAAGTTAAATTTCGAAAATAAAAATTATATTGAAAAATCGGTAATGAAAAGGGGTGTTTTTAAATATAAAAACGAAGTTGATATCTAATCGGGTTTGGGAGTTATTGAAGTTTGATTGATTGAATTTAATAATCTGAAATGACCCCGTAAAGTTATCAGAAGGTCCGATGTTTAACAGTTTAAATGATATGAGAATGTTCCTAATAGGCACGAGTTGAGTTTGAATATCGGTTGCAAGGGGAATCGAGATATTGTATATGATACGAGGGGTGATCAAATGTGGTGAAATTTAAAATAGTAATTGGGTTGCAAGAAATTGATGAAACTAAATAGAATGTTAAGACTTGAGGTACGGAACGTATTTTGGTGTATACGAGAGGTTGTCAAAAAGTAGTAAAATTTAGCATGTGAAATGGTTTATAGAAAATTAACGAAATGAAGTAAAACGTTGTAATTTTGGGTACGGATAGTAGTTTTGGTCTTCTTGATGATTATACGGGGCTGCATTTTTAAGGGCTGTTTTTTGTAATGAATCTTTTGTAAAATGACTAAAATGAATGTTGAAAGTTAGGTATCGGTGAATTTAGGTTATTTTTGAATTACCGACTGTTCATGAATTTTTTCAGATTTTTCTGACCTTGAATGTGTTTTTTTTTTGTGTAAATTGTATCTAGTTGACTTTTTTATTATAGTTTGCCATGGTGCATGAATCGATATGATTTTTTTGTTCATTTTAAGTTTATTTGTATTTATTTTTCGATTTGTAGGGGAAATATCCTACAACAATACACACTAAATCACATATTAATTTTTTTTACTCCCTTTCATAATAGTGTGGGGTTGGTATTGGGGGGTGATAGTGGGGGGTGCCTGATGCCAAAAAAAATTTTGAGACCTTGACTTTTCGTACATGCTCTAAATTGCAATTTTATGGATTCTTACCTGCTTGCTTTGCCTATTTACCCTTATTTACCCCATTTGTCCCTGAACCCTTCAACGGAATTAGATCAAAATATAATCTAGTTCCAGATCTCCTTGTAATACATAAGTGTACCAAATTTCAAGTCAATGTCATAAACGGCTCCAGAGTAAACGTGTACACAAAAAAGTTACAAACCGACAGACAGGCCGACAGAAAAAATTTCGCTCAAATTTATAATCTCGACATTTCATGACATTTTAAGTCTACTTCACAAAAAAATATATATATTTTTTTTGCGTTACTATACTTGTGTTTCATAAATATTTAAATCGGTGTTTTTCTGAAACTTTATAAAAAAAATTGGTCATATTACAAATTCGCATCCTCAAATGACCACAACATCTAACAATTAACCTCGTAAGTTCATAAAGACAATTACTATTTCTTATTCATTTTTTAAGTATTTTCCTTGTAATTGTTCGCCAAAACCGTTTTAAATATCTCTTAGGTGTGCGTAATTCAAGTCTTCTGCCACTTCTGAATATTGGTATATTAGGTAAGTTTCTCCTTATTGAGACTTGCCTGAATTTATAATCCTTCGCTGGAGACTCTTTGAAATCCTATCAATATATTTTGTAAAAGGCACTTCGTGTTTGGCTGCTGTAAGGTGTTTTTGTGAAATTGGTATTTATTTTGTCACGGGAACATTTAAATCTACTCAATTTGATTGAAAACGCAAATACACAGGGCTATATCTCCAAGTTTAGAGAATCGATTTATTTAAGTTGTTCTATTGACTATATGGGCTTTAGCTCGGGTGCCTGACACAAAACTAGACATTTTCGAAATTGTCTGTTGTATAGTGTTCTTTTCAACTGTTGCATTTTAGAGGATTTTAATGCTGGGCTCTTTTAACTGCCTCATAATTTGGATTCATGTATAGATTTGATATTCGAGATTGCGAATGGAACAGATGAAATAATATATGAATATGAATATGAATTCACATATTTTACTATATATATTGTTATTATATATGATTTGCAGGAAACAACTACTCAGCGGGCAAATACCCCGACCTGCATTGAATTATACCTTACAAATCATTTGGTAGCCAATGTCACTTGTCAATTCCCTGACCAGACATAAACCGGTTTCGAACTTATTAGTTCTCATCAGTATACCATAGGTCATAGAACAGACAAATGACTGTGGCCAACCTGCTAGTTTTATATAAACTAATGTAAATGGTGTAGTGGTGAGAGGTAAGTGAATCCTCTCATGTGGTCAAATGCTACTATACACCAGACATCATAAATATCTCCATGGCGTATAGCGACAATTACTATTTCTTACTCATTTCTCAATAACGGCATTCTCGTCAAAGAATTTAGCTGTTATTACTACCATAGGAATATTTTAAATTTTATCTGTTTTTTCCTCCTACCAGAAATGAAAACCACGACTAGGAGATTCGGTGTAATTGCCATAGTCGACAAAATAGTTGAATGTGTGAACGTGCCGCATTTATACGTAATAATTTGTTGACTGAGTGTGAAATGGTCGGAGCTTTTATGGACAAATATTCGGGTAGCTCGTCATCCAGTGGCGCCACACATATATTTATATAGGTATATATAAAACAATAATATTGTTTATATTTTATAAAATAAATAAATATAATTTCATTTTTTTCGAAATATTATGAAGTTTACAAAATTCGTAAATCCGCACGCCCCTGGCTCTACTATTTACACTTTTCGGTCAGACTATAGGCATAAGAATAATAATAATACCATGTGACTAGGGTTTTATTTTAGTTCAATTTTTTCTCATCTGTAACTTTTAGAATAAAATTATGAAAACGATGTATTGTGCATTTTTAATAATGTCTACAGAAACATTATTAAAAATTTTCCTAATGACTAGGTGCACTCTTCAGCGTTGGGTGCACTCCAAATCACGAACGCCTTGGCTATGACGTCATTCATGGAATACGCAGTAGTGCTAATTGATATAGTAAGAAGTATGTAGGTTACTCATCAGCAGTCCATGCTGTAGTGGTTAGGTTGCCCGATACTCACACGTGAGGTCAAGGGTTCAAATCAACTTTTTACGATTTTTTTTTCTACATTTTATTAATAACTAAAATACGTAATACGAATATTTATTTAGGTTAGTTCGTAAGATTAAATATGTTAATATTCTTGTATGTAGTGTGGAGTGCCCACGCTCTGTGGGCTCCTACCAATCGTGGCCCCGCATTTATTTCCCTATTATGTACGTAGTAGGATCGGCGAATATGCCGGAGTGCACCCAACGCTGAAAATAGGTGTACTTTGGAGTGCACCCAGTCATTGCGAGCAATTTTCGACAAAATTTAGTACAAGCCCGTTTTTAAGGGTGGTGAATTCTTAAAATTTTACTCCAAAAAACTGACCTAGTAGGCTTTGGATTTTGTAGGAATTTGGCGCTTGCTTTCCAATTCCAACATTTTGTATTTAAATCCTTCTCTTAATACTCTTTTCCGGCTGGCTTCTAATTTTAGCATTCTAGTTTAGTTAGTTCTCCTTTTATTCTTCTTCGTGCTGGTTTTTTTTTTACAAACTTTCATGGCAATATCTCTTAAATTCATCTTTTTTCCCCTCCTCCTTTACCAGTAGCTTATTGCTATTATCGTTGTCAAATCTAATCTATAATCTAGTGGCATCGACCAGCATTTCTATAGCAATTCCTTTTCTGATAAGAACGAGGATTTAAACAAGTTTTTAGCGCCTTATACCTGGAACCAACCTTTCGACTAACAGAAAATTATTATGATCCCCAAGTTGGCAGTTCTCCACTTTTTGGAAAACCTCAAACTGCAAAAACCTTGCAGAAAATTCCCAGAATCAAATTACACCAATTTTATAAATACTATTACCTTGAAGAGCAATAATATAACCCTAAACCTTGTTCCCCAACAATAACCTTCATCACAAATGGATACATATTTTTTAACACACCCGTCACACACCAATGTTTCGAATAAACTAGGGTCAATTTATTTTCAATTCTAGGGAGTCGAATGGAGGAACTATCCAGACGGCTCAGCTCAACATTATCTATATTAAGAGTAAGGGGCCTAAAATATAACCCTGAGGCACATTTTATTTTGTACTGAATTAAATTAATTAATAACTAGTATTTTAATTATGACAATATATTCTTAGGTAAATGTCAACGGCGTAAATTCTTTTATAGCAAAATACATGGTCAAGCTTATTGATGGGTAGAAAATTCGGCATAAATAAATAAATTCAACTTATGTATCATCATCATCGATATTATTGTTGCCAAGTTTATTATATTTATTTATTTTTTAATTCACTGAGCTGTTGATCCAATGAAAATTTACAAATATAAACTTTTATTCATACAGTTTCGGTTTATATTAATACAACTCTAGACGTCTGAAAATTAATCCTTAATATTTTGTTAAATCGAGACCATTCTGTTGCGAAATAATTTTTACTTATGTTATCCCCAAAAAGTGGTTCAGATTTCACTATAAATTGTAGGGCCCAATCTATTTTCCCAATCAAATATAAATCTCCAAACCTTTAGAGCGCGAGAATGTGATGTGTTTCTGATTTTTAATGCGAATTTTTGGTGCTTTATATTTTTAATTTAAGCTTGATTGTATGTTTCCGTACGTACGTTTTCTCATTTACTTCTCTCAGAACTTTTATAACTCAGCACCTGAGCTATCGCAGTGAAATAGGTTGCCATGAGGCCATGGTATATTTTGTTCATTTGCGGAAATTACCGACTCTAACCAAATTAATCTAAATGTTCACCTGGCGTGCTCAAATCTTAATTATATTAAGTTTATAGAAAACACATTAATTTAGTCAATTGCTCTTCTAGTAATAAATAACAAAACACTCACGGAATGTACTTGTACAAGTGTAATTCGTAAATAATTATAAGCTTTTAATATAATTTATTGCTTGGGTCCGCCTAAGATGATGCTTCATAAAATATTAGAAATTTGTTTGTGACATTTATTAATTAATGTCCGATGAACGTTAAAATCTTCGAGCATATGTTAAAATAGTGCTTGACATTACATTCAATACTCGTTTATGGTGAATCGAGGTGTTCCCTGAGAAACTGTACAAGGTTTGTGTGTATTGGGAGGATGCGAGTATAACAAAAACTGGGAATGACAGAAAACGTCAATAACCGGAGGAAACAATCATGAAAAGGATAGAGAGTACTGGTTCAAAGAACACATCTACTGAAGAAATCGCTAATACTAAACCCCAACAAACACTCAAATAAAAAATCATTAGGAGCTAAATCAGGCGGCCTAGCTGGCCAAGCAATGTCCCCATGTGTACTTATAACCCTATAAAGGAAAAGTTCTATTTAAATATTGTCGAACAGGCATAAAATTATGAGCCCCACATCCATCTTGCTGAAACAAGATTTCATTAAAATTAATATCGGGAA
Source organism: Leptura quadrifasciata (assembly GCA_963675555.1). Taxonomy (NCBI): domain Eukaryota; kingdom Metazoa; phylum Arthropoda; class Insecta; order Coleoptera; family Cerambycidae; genus Leptura; species Leptura quadrifasciata. The sequence goes on along the minus strand of OY776677.1, from coordinate 29,203,675 downwards.
GTTCGCGGAGGGAAGGGATATGTTTTATAGTAAATCGAGGTATTTTATACCAATCGGATTTCCATCTATAACAAACGATTTGAACTTTCTCACAAATTTCGTAAGTCATTTTGAAATTAATTTGCTGCACGCCGTGCAACAGAACATAATCAAACCTGACACATATCAAACGGAAGATGTTTAGCAACTGAGTGATTGGTTATCGCGACGAGGCGGCGGCCCTAGCTAAGCTTGATTCATATGGCCAGTGGTGGGAACTTTTTTCTTCGTCTTTTTCATTGGGCTGCAACTTAAACGCGTTCCACTAACAGAAATTCCTTCCAAAATACCGTTAAACTAGTCGCAAAAGTAATTGCACCCAGGTACGCACTTGAAATATTTAGATCAGCAACTCAGTCGTTCAATCTTAACAGCGTATCACGGTCTAGTATGATTAATATGTACATTCTAATACATACGAATTTTAAGTACAGCTCTGAACTATTTCGTTCGCTAATTGACTCGCTTACCTTTATAGATTTTTAATGTACGTCGGCTTGTTTGATGACAGCATGTCGAATGGTCCAACGGCGATAATAATGAGGCGGTTCAAGTTTTTGTTGCCTTTTTTGAGTGCACCGTAAATTCGACCGTAAACCTGAGATCGACTATACTGTATATTATCTTGAGACAGCATAAAAACTAAAACTCGTCATCTCGTTTATCCTATAAAAGAAATGCTGATTGTAAACCGCGTTACATGACGAGTTTTAGTTTTTATGCTGTCTCAATTAAGATCGTATATTATACATTTGTTTTTTTTATCATATATTCTATTAATTTTTAGCTACAATCATTGACATTAAGGCTCTTTATTATGTATAACGTGAAACAACTACTCCCGTAATCGCGCTCGTTATTATACTGCTACCTAAAGTAACCAAAATAATAGACGTTGGTATAGTCGTTTGCAATTTTACTCTGCAGATAAAAAAGGCCACGAAAACTTTATGGCCTCATTAAAATACTGTTACTGTCTGTACTATTTCGCTCGCAAATTGAATCACTTACTTTTATAGATTTTTAATGTACGTCGGCTTGTTTGATGCCACCATACCAAATGGTTCACCGGCGCTAATAATGAGCTCGTAAAGTTTTTATTGTCTTTTTTATCTGCACCGTAAATACGCAGATTACTACATGTCTTGGTGTCCACAATTTATTTCAGTGTTAAGAGAAGATATAGCACGTTTGTAAGAAAATCAACAATACATGGAACTTTTTGAAACTATAAATGGTTTTGTAATGCGATTCAAACTAGAAAGAAGTTACATAGAAACACAGCGATATTATGTTAGAGCTGTGGTACTACTGGTAACACGTCCAATCAAATCAGGAAGGTTTTAGTATTCGTAGATCTGAATCATGTATTTATTTATTTCCAAAATACTCTCTACATGGTACCCGTATTCATATTTTGTTTATATAGATATAAGGAGATTCTTTATGATCAACGAGATAAAAAATTTCTTAGTCCAACCCGATAGTTATTAAATTTTATTATTAACTTATTGGGCAAAAAAGTTTTTAAAATATGGCGGCTTAAATACACCACCTTTCCCAGTCCGTCTTGTTTTTTAAAAACGAGTATTGAAAAAAAAATTTAAAACAGAAAATTTCCTGTACATCAGTAAAGAACGTCCTCAAGAAATACCCTCAGGTTTTTTGAAATCTGCTAGATATTTCCTATCTTCTAGTGAGTATGTGCAGGTAATCGCGCAACACCCTGTACGAATATTTTAATTAATAATACTTTTACAGCTACGTCGGTTCTATAACTACTAAAATAAAAATGCCCTAAATAAAACTAGGCAATATCCTTCAAATCAGAGACAATGCTAAATCGATAACTTTATTTAAATAAGTAGGTAACACTTTAATTACATATTCCGTGCCGCAACCTCTATAACTTCCATTACATTAGTAAGTACTATTAGAATTTCAAGAAATATAATGATATGAAATGAGTGTTTCTAGTTTCCGGTTTAATTATTGAAGACAATATAAAATTTGAATGCATTTCTAAAGCTTTTATATTTCCGTTGGCATAAAAGATGTTTAAAATAGGTATTACAATTTTAAATGAGATATAACGTAACAGTATATACTATACATTGCACATTATATACAGGATGAATTTGAAACCCAAAAATCTTATTTTTTTCGGTTGTTTACAAAAAAATATACATCACTAAAGTCATTTGTAAAAGTTTTTTGAATAACATAAAGGGTACCCTATTTAAAAAGAAACGTCACAGATATGTGAAAATTGTAAAAAAAAGTGTTTTTATTATGTACAAATAGTAATAGAGCCATCTAATGTTACTACTTGACGTGTTTTTGTATATTTGCGAGCGCAAAACAAAAGAAAAGTTATGAATTGTATGCGTTTCTTTTAGGACACGCTGTATAGTTCATAATATAAAGATGAGAATTTTTCACACAGATGTCTACATGAATTTCCTAATTTAGTGTTATGTTTATATAAATAAATAAAAATGTTATCAAAAGCACTTGTTCAATAGATTTATTATTTATTTTAAGTAATTGGTCTTTTGGAGAAAATAACAAAACCGTTTTAATAGGATATTTAACTAATAAAATTATTCTTAAAAAATACTTCAGAATTATTTAACTTCTGTTTGCACACCAAATTCGGTAATCTGGAATGAATAAATTATCGTCAACAACTGGTAATATTTGGAAGGTCATTCACAACTACAGTAAAAAGTAGTGGTCCTAGGAAAGAACTATGCGGTACTCCAAGAGCTACCTCCAGTGAATTAGAAACTTTTCCAGCGATTTCAATTATTTACCTTCGATCTAATAAATACAGCTTCCCAATCTCCTCTAAAACCATACTTATCAAGCTTATCGATAAGTAAAGCACGATCAACTTAATTAAAAGCTAAATAGACTTAAACATTTTTATCTAAATTCTTGTAGACTCTTTAGGAAACATAGCCTAATATAGCTGTCTGCGTCGATCCACTCCCTTGAACCATCTTCGAGATGGCCAATAACATCGATGTTGAGAGGCAATTTTCAACACAAGATTCTGCTCACCTGTGCCTCTTGACTTTCGGGACTTTCGGCGGTCTCTCGTATACCTCTCGAGGGATGGGTAGATGAGCGTAATTTCCAAATTACGGTTGGCTATTGTAGTTGGCCATTACTGCCTCTAGCCTGTCGGCATTTTTGTCTTAAAGGTATAATCTTTGTTAGTTTTACGATTATGGTATTTCCGTGCTTAATTGTGGGAAAGTACGCTACATAAATATATATTGTCATTAAACAATCGTTTTCCTGCTTTTATAACTTCACGATAGGTTTAGATAGAACTTTTAAGGTAATTAATATCGTTTATATTAGTTTGGATGACATTTCTGTGTAAGAGCTTAAGTATCTTCCAGAATATCCTTAAGTTAACCCAGCCTTTACTCCTCTTATTAGTATGGATTGGGATAAAAAGAAAACTGAGATTATGTAATATATCACTTATAAACATTCTGCAGGCATCATTCATTGTTTTACCACTGCCACGTAGATAGCGAACCACAATTCCCTACTAGCATTATGACAGAAATAAATAAGTTTACTACGTCAAAATCAGTAATATTCTCGGTCAGTGAACCACAACACGCAACACTAAATATTACTGATTTTTCAATAAAAACAAAAATGATTTATTCGCTTAGTAAATGATGGCAATCGTCATATTATGAATTAATAGCCATAAGTTCGTCGATTAGCTATGTTTTAATGATAAATACTCTCATAATTATTCTTGTACAATATGAAGTTCTAAAAGGACTTCACGATTTACTCTGAGCAATCCAACAGTGCTCACCGGCGCGGCGTTACTTCATTTAAATGTGTTTTTCGCCCCAATTCCATATAATACCACCTATTTTACCGAAGGGGGTGAAAGGATACACGGTTGACTAAATCTGCCGTTCAAAGCAGATGTACATTCCTACGTTGTTACGTACATTCCATTTAAACATGCTTTATACGCGGCTAGGACGTTTACAACACACTTCCATTAAAGACAAGACTTTTTTTCATTAATACTACGCTCTAGTTGGCAAAGCTGACCATTATAAGTTTAAACCCTAACTCGTGAAAATTCTATCACAGAAACAGGTAACGAATTTCTTTTTTTCCTGTAGTCGGGCAGATAAGAAGTCTAACCTCACATCGAGGTATATTACCGTTCAAAGGTTCCCTGCAAATAAAAAATGCAACAGAAACTTTACGATCTGATTAAAATACCGTTATTCTCTGTTCAATTCCGCCGGTAAATTGAATCACTTATGTCCAAGTAAGGACTTTCCTGCACTCAAAAAACGCAGCAAAAACTTGTCCCCGCGGGTCATGCGGCATACTTGTCATCAAACGACCCGACGCTCCTTAAAAACCTATAAAAGTAAGCGAGTCAATTGCGGTCGAGACAGCACAAAGAGTGATGGTATTTTAATAAGGTCGTAAAGTTTTTGTTGCTTTTTTTATGTGCCGGGAACTGATTACTTCAACTATACCTTTACAGGTACGTCGGCTTGTTTGATGACACCATACCTTGCAATCTTTGAACGATACTGTATGTTCGATCCACTACTGGTAGCTTCTTCCTTCAATGATTATTTTATAAATGCACCTTACCAAATAATGAGCCATTTACCTCCAAATAATAACAAAAATAATATATTCGAACAACGTATCCAAGAACATTCTCTGTTTATAGAGCCTTTTGTCTGTGAAGAGCTATTAATTGAATAAGTTAGAAAATAAAAAGTCTGCTGGCCCTGACGAAATCGCGCTTTTTATTATAAAAAAAAGTAATTGCTTCCATAATACAGCCACATATTTAGTAAATCTATCTTTTTTAACAGGAGTTTTCCACAGAATTTAAAAGTAGGAAAAGTGGTACCTATCTTTAAAAAACTAGATCCATAGGACATGGAAAACAACAGACCAATCTGGTTTTTCAAAAATATTTGAATTTGATCGACTGCTGCAATTTTTAAACAAAAATAGTATCATCACACAAAATCAACACGGATTTCGGTCAGGTATGTCAACTAACACAGCCATGCATTCCTTTTATGAGAGGCTTATTGAATATATTGAGGCAGGCGAGTGCCCTGTTAGAGTATTCTGTGATCTTAGCAGGGCATTCGACTGTGTCAATCACGATATATTATTGCGTAAGCTATACTCATATGGTATAAGGGGAATCGCATTAGATTGGAATTCCTCATTTTTAAGACATCGAACCCAATATGTCAGTGTAAGTCACTTATCAAATGGTGCTGTAAATAGAGTTCAATCAGGATATAAGGAGGTTAATATGGGAGTTCTACAGGGCTCAATATTGGGTCCTTTATTATTTTTGTTATATACTAATGAGCTTGATACCCTTACTTCAGACGCATTTTTTGTCATGTAAGCAGACAAGTCCTTACTTCTGTCCGATAAATCAGATGATATATTAGAGGTCGATTAGAGACTAAATGTAATGATGTTATATGTAATATTGGTAGCTGGTATTGTTTTAATTCATTCTCAATCCGCAGAAAACGAATTATATCAGATTTTACAATTCGCAAAAGAATTGTTTAAAATTAGATATCAAGGTAAAAGATGTTTTTCTCTCAAAAAAAGAAACAATCAAATTTTTAGGCTTAACAATTGATGAATGTTTGAGTTGGAAGGAACATTGTAATAATCTAGTAGCCATTGAGTTATTTGTTTAGAAACTTAAAAACAGTTCTCTTAACTGATCGACTCATAAGTCTGTATCATGCGCAGGTAGGTTCAAGACTGAGATATGGGGGTTTGCTTTTGGGGCAACTCCACACTATCTTCAGATGTGTTTGTTGCACAAAAACGCATATTGAGATGTATTGGTGGAATTCCAAGTAACCAGACATGCAGGAATTTATTCAAAGAATATTGCATTTTGACGCTTGTGGGAGTATTTATTTATGAATTATGTATATACGTTTTTATTAACAAACAAAAGTTCATTACAAATAAAGACTACCACTCTCAACACAAGGCAAGCAAAAAAATTTCACATGCCTTTTTGTAAGTATAACAACAAATTCGCCTACTTATATGGGTCTCAATGTTTTTTTTTATACATTTATTTAACGTCGGCCTATTTCCGCTACTGAGGCCTAACACCGACGCCTGTAGACGAGCTACCCCCGACCAGGAATTTTGCCGAACCTCTTCCCTTAAGAAGAGTATGGATCTTTTACTTGCCTAACATTTAATAGACAAGGGACCGACGGCTTTACATCCCCTCCGAAGGATGGTATATCTCCTATGCAACCCTCGCCTAAGGTTGTTTAGCTTCCGCGCATACACTGATATACAAGCCGCTGGAAGATGTGTGAGGCGAGGACGCGGTTGGGTCTCAATGTATATAATATCATTTGCCTGACGATTCATAACAATTGAAAGATTTCAACCATTTTTAAAAAAATTTAAAAATGTGTTATTACACTATGAATGAATTTTTTTATAACTTAGATATTAAGCATATTAGACGATTCCTATACATAATGTACTGTCTGAAAGGAAAATAAACATTATTATTATTATTATTATTATTATTATTATTTTTTTTTTTTTTTTTTTTTTTTTTTTTTTTTTCACAGGTATTCCTGGTCCGTCTACTGTGATCGGGTACGTGGTACCAAGATCATAGTATTGACTATTGCTCATTTCCAAGAAACGATCTCACAGTTCCAGTTGTGTGGATAAGTACTGCTTTCTGCATCATCACGCAGGCCTTATTATCGATACCAATCGTCTTAAGCGATATTCCCAAGCTTTCTGGTATCACTCCGAGAGCAGATAGAATTACGGGAACTATTGTGACCTTCCTCATGTTCCACATGTCCAGAATCTCGTTCTTTAACTCATTGTAATGTGTTACTTTTTCCTCATACTTCTCTGCCATATTCCTTGTGTTCGGAATCGAAATGTCAATAATCAGCGTCTCCAATCGTTGCTTGTCTATGATGGTTATGTCTGGGCGATTGTGGGCAACTGTAACGTCTGTAATTATCGTTCTGTCCCAATAAACCTTGTATCGTTCATTTTCCTCAACGGGATTTGGGTTGTACTTGTAGTAGGGAGTCTCAGAATCATAATGAATTTCGCACATCTTTAAAATTTCTAAATATACAATCACGGCTGCGGCATTATGTCGTGCTAAATATCGTGTTGGTGCGAGTTTTCCACATCCAGAAATTATATGTTCTATAGTCTCGGCCTGTGCGTTACACTTTCGACACTTATCTGACTCAACCCTTTCCCTCATTATGTGCTTCTCGTAGTTCCTTGTTTTGATTACTTGGTCTTGAATACCAAGTACAAACCCCTCTGTCTCCGGAAACAAAGTTCCTTGGCGGAGCCATTCAAGTGATGCCCGGCGGTCTATCTCATCTCTCTGAAGTGAGTTCCAGTAGCGGCCATGTAATTCTTTCTCAGCCCATCTCCCCATTTTGGCATTATTGCTGTCTATATTACTTAAAGGTGAGTATTCTGTGTTGCTTAGTTTTAAAGGTGTGCCTGTATCTGCATGAATGATGGCTACATGTATGGGCGATTGTCGGCGACTGTAGAAGTATGTGCGGATAAGATTAATTTGCACGTAGCATGCGTTTTTGATGTCAACGTAACCTCTGCCACCAAGGTCTCTAGGGAGAGTTACTCTCTCTGTTGAGGATCGGGGGTGATGCATCTTGAATTTTGTCATCATCACCCTCAGCCGCCTGTTGAGGTCATCGAGGTCTGTCATTGTCCAGGATATGACACCGAATGAATACAATAAGGTAGAGATTGCGTATGTGTTTACAGCTTTCATCATATTGTTAGAGTTTAGCTTTGTCTTAAATAGTTTTCGCAGCCTCAATTCGAATTCTTTGATAATCTTTTCTTTCATTCTACAATGTTCAATGTTTGATGTTTGTAATACACCTAGATATTTATAGGGCTGGCCCTCGATCGGCGGTATTGCAAGGTGTTCTTGAATTTGCATTTCTGGTGTTTCAACTAGTTTTCCTCGTTCCACTGTGACAGTTCTACATTTGTCGATCCCGAACTCCATACCAACATCTTCGCTCATTTTATGGACTAATTTGAGCACGGTTTCTAGTTGCTTACGTGTGGCAGTGAATAGTTTTAAGTCGTCCATGTAGAGCAAGTGAGATAGTACGAAATTGTGACGTCCTGCTTTGATGTTAAAGCCGTACCCAGTATCGGCTAATGTCCTTGAGATGGGATTGAGAGCTACACAAAACCACAGTGCGCTCAGAGAGTCGCCTTGAAAGATGCCTCGCTTGATGCTTATTTCTTCGGTTTTAACGACCCTGCCACTGGTAGAAATCTGCAGTTGTGTTTTCCAGCTTTTCATCACCGTTTCTAGACATTGCACAATGATCGGGCATACTCTATATATCTTAAGGACGTGTATAAGCCATGTATGGGGTATGGAGTCAAAGGCTTTTTTATAGTCAACAAACGCCATGTTCAGATTGCGATTGAACTTCTTTGCTTGACTTAAGACGACTGCGTCAATGGTTAGTTGTTCTTTACAACCCAGTACGTTTTCTTTACTGCCTTTCTGCTCTTCTGTAATTATGTTGTTTGTGTGCAAATGCTGATAGATCTTAGTGCCGATTATCGATGAGAAAAGTTTATATATTGTTGGTAAACACGTAATTGGTCGGTACTGGGATGGGTCTTGGGCTCTATCTGATTTTGGTAGCAGGTGTGTTAAGCCTTTTGTAAGAAACTTCGGTGTTGTGGCGGGAGTGCGCAGCAGTTGATTGAAATTATCAGCTAAGAGACGGTGGGTGCATGAAAGCCGTTTCAGCCAAAAGTTATGAATGTTGTCAGGGCCAGGGGCTCTCCAGTTGGCTACTCCCTGTAGGGCTTTCACAACATCGGCCTCTTCAATGCTTGTTTCATCCATGGGTGGAATATCCGCACTTCTAAGTTCTTCGTCTGTAATCCAGCTTGCATCCCTCTTATGCTGAAATTCGTTTGACCATATGTTTCCCCAGAATCTTTGAACCTCATTCGCAGGTGGCATCTCTGTTTGCTGGTCTCCTGCAGTGGCTTTATTTTCTATGGATCTATAGAATTTCCTTTCGTCGGTCTCGAAGAGTCGGTTCTGCTTGATGCGTTCGTCCCGCTTCTTGTATCTGCGGAGTCGTTTACTATAAGCTGATAGTTTCTGCTTCATTAAATCTAGTTGTTCTAGTACCTCATGATGATGGTTAGGGGTTAGTATAGATCTCTTAACTTGTTTGGGAAGACTACGGATGAGCTTTGGATGTCGCTTGCCATTTACATATTGTTGGACTCTGCCTATGTCCCTTCTTAGATCTTCAATGTTTTTCGTTAGTCTGTATTCCCAATTGGGAGCCATTTTTCTTATTTCCTTCTTCTTGCTAGGGTCGTATCCATTAACTACAGAGAGGACTGACATTGCAGCACAATAGATGTGTAGTTGAATCAGTTCTAATGGCATACCGTCTGTTAGGTGCCCACTCATGACTGAGTTCATAGTTTGAACGGTTTTTTGGCATTGGGGTTTATATTGCATTCTGGGCAAGTAGGGTCTTCTTGTTGGGTCTGAGCCTTCATACTTGATGACATATTCTACATATTTTTCTTCAAGTTGGATGCGTACTTGATCATAGTTCCGTTGCGGTGTTGTTTCGGCGTCATGCGATCCCAATCCAGGTGTGTGTGGTTCAGGTTCTTCTCCATAGGCCTCTGCTATTTGTTGTTCTGCTGGATTTTGCTCTAGATTTTCTCCTACTTCAATTTCACGCCGTACACTATCCTTGATTTCATTCCTCACAGCGAGAGGCAATAAGTTTCTGGTTTCGATTGCTCTTCTTTGGTCACAAATTCGTTGTTCGGAAAGGTGTTGAAGATCAGGGTATATGGCTGTAAATTCATGGTAGAGATTTCGCCTGTATAAAGTGAGATCAGTTTCCAGTTTTGTGACTTTGTAGTAGCAACGCATGACTTGTTTGTTCATTTCATTAGTCCACTGCATGCGTTGTCTTGGTCTTCCAGCTTTGGTGGTGACAACGTTTAGTCGTTGCCCAGCACCTTGGGCCGGTTGGGGACTTTGATGATGTTGGTCCTCCAAATGGATATCGTCATTGACATTTCCTACTTCATAATCCTCGCGGGTGTCGTTTGCAGGTCTATCCTCCCGACGGGTCCGATCCGGGTCCTGCTGCCCCGGCCCGCCTGAATATCTATTTCTTCTCGTATTTACCATTACTCCATTGAAATTATGGGTATACAGGATAAGCTCCTGCGGGCGGGTCTCCGATAACCCATTCTCAGCCGCCTCTCACCTGAGGAACAGACGCTGTCGGGTAGCCGCCTCTCTGAGGTCAGACGCTCCCTTCTTGCTGGTTTTGTTCCACCCCGAGTATTTTATTTCCTCGGTACCCTTCTTGCAGAAGAGCGTGCCCTTATTCGCAAAGGGAGGCGCCCGATAGAGGACCAGCAACCCCCACGGGTTATTATTATTATTATTATTATTATTATTATTATTATTATTATTACTACTTTCTTCAGATTATTGGTTATTAATGTGTACTATTTTCAATTTTGATGAATGCCTTTGGGGTAAATATTTTATTCGCATGTAAGTAGGTATATTGAAATAACTCTTAAACTTAACAATTTTACAGACAAATCATTACAAAATATTGCCCTAAAAAATACCGTCCCCACATGATCTTTTTATCACATCAAAACTGCCTTTCAAATCCATATTCACAATATTTTATTTTTATTTCTATTAATTTTCCTTCAATCATTAAACGTCCAAATAATTTCAAATCACTTCAACTTATCTAATTTCAATAGTTAAGTCTTAAAATCGCCATAAGTTAACTGTTTTCATCAAAACTACTTTCCGCTTCAATGAATGCAGACCACCTATCTATACGCTAAAAGCTCTCGGATACGCAAAGCCAGCCAACTCGAAGTAGAGAGCTTCGTGATATCTTACCGGACCATTTCAAAATCAGTTGTTTATACCTGGCAGTTAACTCTGAATAATTCAATAGCCGTTTTAGATACAGACCTAATTCTTTCTTCAAGGGATGGCCCTTGTCGATACCTATATTTTCATATAAGTTTCGATTTCAAAATATTTTGTTTTCTATGCGAAAATTGCTTCCTAGCACAAAGAATGGACGGGGTACGGCAAACGAAAGCAAAGAATGAGGAAAAGCGTTTCGGCGAGGCACTGTCCCCGTTTAAACGAAACGCTACCGGACCTATATAAGGTTATTCATCTTCGCGAGTGGAAGTTTTAGTAGTTTACTTTAATAAGTGATAATCTAGTGTGCCTGTAGGTTTTCAACTAATATTGTTTTAGTGCCTTCTATCTAATGAGCTTTCCTACTTTGACCACCGTTATTTCCCTGTAATCGGGTCACTGTTACTGCTTAGTTGCTCGAGCCAAGTAAAACGCACTCTGACTCCTTCACCGTCGCCGTCGCGTATTTTTCACACCAGTAAATTTTTTCAGTCTAAATTACAATTTTCTATTTTTCATACATTTATTTTTTCACTTACTTATGGACAAATTTCTGGTTGTCGATTATTCACAACTTTGTTATATCAAATATTCGGTTTAAGATTCTTTACAAACTCTGTTAAAAGTACCTTAAATAAATACTATTCATTCCGTTTAAACAAAAGTGTTTTAATTTCAAAAAGTTCTGAAGAAGTCATATACAGGGTGTAGCTTTTGAGCCCGACCAAATTAGTAAGAACAGTCAAAAGGGCTTTTTTGACTCAGAAGTCAAGTTGTAGACAACTAAACACAGTGTACGAGAAGTTCCAAGAGAGCCATATATACAAGATGTAGCAGTGGACCCTATCCAAAATTTCTAAGTGTTTTTCGGCTTCTACAACTACAGAAAGTGCACGAGGTGCCCCAAGAGTCTCTATGCACGCTCCAAATTATTATTTTTTGTATTTCCGGTGTGTCCCTCGTGTTCAATGCTTACACATTTTAATTAAGTTATATATGATTCTGCATGAAAAAGCAGATATCAATATCATCAGTTATTATACACTTTTCCTTAGTGATAAAAAAAATGTAATGATAATGACATATTCAACACACTTAATGAAGGCCCAATTTGGACAAATAAAAAAAAGTTTGAGACTTGGTGCACTTGTCAAGTGGCACTTACTGATATCTATATAAAAAACCTGACGAATCAGACGCGAGCTATAGCCGCCATCTTGGAAAGTAAGTCCCCTTCTTCGAATATTTGCAAATATAACTATTAGTTATATAGTAAAAGTGAATTCATATTCATTATTTTTATAACATCAATAGGTTACAAAATAATTGGATGTGAATATTACGATAATCAGATAATCGCAACTACAATGCTGTTTATTCATCTTAACCCTCGTCAGCAACTGAAGTGATGCCATTTAAACAGTCTTCATGGAATTTTTTTTCGCTCAAATTTAAATCTTGACGTTTCATGACATTTTAAGCCTATTTCAACAAACAAAAAATTTTTTGCGTTACTACACTTCCACTGGACGTGGAAGTAAAATTAGCAACAGCGTAAGTTAAATCTGTTTTTCTTCAGCATATTATGTGACCATTTGTCTTTGCCATCTTACATAGGCTTCGATTCAATATTATTATCTGCCAATACTGTATTTAATATTTGGTTTTCAGATTGACATAGTTTTTTTTAAAAAAGCTTTAGTGAACTTTCACGGTTCGACAGTGAACGCTATAGACAAAGGCTTTGGTCTTGTGGTAAATATTCACCTGCGGGGTAATTTTAGGTGTTTCAGCACTAGACTTACAAGTTTTATAAAAACTGTTTTAAATCATGAACCTCCCAAAGCACTATCATGTATTGTAAGGAAAAACCTTACATACAATTTCATTACCAGCCAAGTGTAATCCACCCTATTTTAATAAAAACAAATCTCATTCCGAGAGTTGTTTCTCCTGTTTGCACATTATTCTAAATATTTAACTGGGTAAAAACAGGTCTTTTGTGCCGCTATATGCTATGTCGGTTACGTAAACCCACTGGTCCTGATAGCAAACTTAACAAACAGCCATTTGTGAAATTACTACATGTCGTACATGTTAAAGTTACGACAGAAAAGTTATCAATTATTGGTCTATTTTAAGTCTGCCTTTGAATTAGAGCATCGGATAGTGTTTTGCAAGTGCATAATTTAGAAACAATTTTCTTAAAATAGAACCTGGACCTAATTATAAATAATATAGGGAGTGTCGCTATGTTCCAGCAAAGGTTGCCGAAAGGCTTTTGTGCAATACCGTTGTTGTTTTTTTTGACACGCAAAATATAATCACGAGTTGTTCGTCTACTTGCTGACTGTCTTTGAATTGGAGCAACGCACAGCTTTAAGCAAGTGCATAATTTACAAACAGTAATTTTCTTAAAATAGAACATCGATAGAATTATAAATAATAAGTGTGTACCGCTTATGTTCCCACAAAGCTCGGCGAAAGGCTTTTGTGAAATAACGCTGTACATTTTATTTGGCACGCATAATGTAAACGTAAGTTGTCAACGCTTTTGATCGCATAAATATATTGAAACGCACCATATTACGTCGTCCTAGGCAGCAAAATATGTCTAAAGCATAGCATAATCAATAAATTTATTGTATACCGGATGATAGAAAAGTATGGGAACGGTGGAAAATCTCGAACAGTTTGCATCGAATCGAAAAATGAAAAAATACGTGTCAACAATTTTTCAAAAAACTATCTACTGATACCAAAATGACCTCCCCACCCACTACCCTGTGGATGGGCAACTTTAAAATTTCAAATGGAAACCCCTACTTTTTATTGCGGAATCGGATTCTGCGGCAAAAAATACGTAAATTTTATTCCGAACATATTTTTCGATTCTTGCATGGTGTCGCTGTAATCGCAAAAATGAAAATAAAACATTACTGTTTCAAGAGTAGCGTCTTGTGCCCATAAAAAACGTCCAATTCAAAAACTGAAAAACACGTATTTGTTATTTTTACGAAATCTATCCAATGACATTGGATTCGACTCACCCACCCCTAACCCAGTGGGTGGGCCGGGTGGCAACTTTAAAATGTGTAACGAAAATGCCTATTTTTTATAGCGGATTCGGATTCTACGGCCAAAAATACGTGAATTTTATATCGGGCATTTTTTTCGATTCTCGCAAAGTGTCGCTGCAATCGCACAAAATTGAAATAAACCTTAAGCGTTCATAAGTTTGTAAATATTTACAAACTCTAGCTACTCGTGTTGATAAAAAAAACATTCAGTTTAAAAAACAATATCTGTGATATCTTGGTTTTTATGAATGTTTTTTTTAAAGTGTTCTTAATAACAGTATTTGTTTTGTGAAATTTCTAAGAGAACGTTCAGTTGTTTCCAATTTTTGTAGAGGCAGGAGCGCACTTTTGTACGGAAGTTATTTCATTTTTCATTAGTTCTCGCGTTTTTTCTGCATAATGGCTACTTTAACAGAGGAAGAGAGGGTGGGGCGATAAAGTAAGGTCTTATGATGAAGTTGTGATTTTATTCAACGAAACTTTCCGTGTAGATCAAGTGGGAATTTCGAAATCTACTGTGCCCCGTACCATCAAACGATTCCTAGACACAAGGACAAATAAAAATCGCACAAAATCTGGAAGACCAAAATCTGAAACATCGGAAGTTCAACAAATGGAAGTGGCCCAGGCATTTGTTGAAAATCGAAGGTTATCAATCAGAAAAGCCAGTCAACAGTTTGATATGAGTGCATTTTCAGTTCATAAGAATTTGAAACTTTTGAAATTTCATCCTTACAAAATTCACCTTCACCAAGAGTTAAATGAAGATGATTTTGATCCGCGACTTGAATTTAGTGAATTAATGATGGAAAGGAGTAACCAAAACCCAAATTCTTTGTCATCTCTACTTGTCTTCTCCGATGAAGCAACTTTCGAACTCAGTGGAAAAGTTAAATCGCCATAATTTCAGATATTGGAGTGACGAAAACCCTCACTGGTTGCTTGAAACACACAAGCAGTATCCACAAAAATTAAATGTTTGGGCAGGAGTTTTCAAGGATCGAGTCATAGGACTGTTTTTCATAGATGGAAATTTAAATGGGAGAAAAATACCTGGAAATGTTGACAAATCAAATAGTTCCCGAAATACAAGAGATTGCTGGTGATGAGTTCGATAATGTTTGGTTCCAGCAAGATGAGGCTCCTTCACACTATCGGGATATTGTTAGGGACTATTTGAATGATACTTTCGAAAATCGATGGATAGGTCGAAGAGGAACTATTGAATAGCCAGCAAGATCTCCCGACCTCGCGCCACTTGATTATTTTATTTGGGGCTACGTGAAGGGTAAGGTTTATTTCACTAAACCTCGTGATTTGGAAGAGCTGAGGCAACGCATAATAAACATTTTTGCAGAACCACCACCTCAAATGATGCTATTGAAAATGTTTACGTTCGTCTCGGACAATGCCAAGAAGTCAATGGGCACCATTTTGAACACCTGCTATAATCTTGAAATTAAAACCTGCTAGTGTAGCAGTTAAGCTGTAAACTAATTGCCTCAACTGTTAGTCTTTTATATCGAGTTTTTTATTGTAATTTCCGCACGACCGTGTAAAATCACTGTTCTCAAAACAGCTCGGCAAATCATTCACTCTGAGATCAGTAGTTTTACTTTTCGAATTTTTTTAAGTATGCGTTCAAAATTTTCATGTTTCCACTCAATTTTTTGCGATTGTAGCGACACCTTGCGAGAATCGAAGAAAATGCCCGATATAAAATTCATGTATTTTTGGCCGTAGAATCCAAATCCGCTATAAAAAAATAGGGATTTTCATTACAAATTTCAAAGTTGCCCCCGCCCCACCCACTGGATTAGGGGTGGGAGAGCCGAATCCAATGACATTGAATAGATTTCGAAAAAATAACAATACGTGTTTTTCAGTTTTTGAATTGGACGTTTTTTTATGGGCACAAGACGTGCTCTTGAAACAGTAATGTTTCCTTTTCATTTTTTGCGCTTACAGCGACACAATGCAAGAATCTAAAAAATTGTCCGGAATAAAATTTACGTATTTCTTGCCGTAGAATCCGATTCCGCAATAAAAAATAGGGGTTTCCATTTGAAATTTTAAAGTTGCCCCTCGCCCCACCCCCAGTGTGGGTGGGGCGAGGTACATTTTGGTATCAGTAGATAGTTTTTTGAAAAATATTTGACACGTATTTTTTTTGTTTTTCGATTTGATGCAAACTGTTCGAGATATACTATTAAATTTAAATATCTTTAATGTTCTCTATAATTCTGGAACTTGCTTAAGGTGAATGAACAAAACTGTAATAAGCATACCTAATCGAAATATACAGGGTGTCCTGTAAATAATGGATAATGCTGAAAACGGTAATAGGCCAGGTCAAAAGCTATCAGAATATCACAACTTGAGCTTATTGAAGATCTTACGGTTTTCGAGATATGGGCACTTTTTTGAAATTTTGACAATTTTTAATCTAGAACAGTATTTTGCATGCCACTGTCACAAAGTAAGAATTTTTTCATACTGTTTTTTGGCGAGTATTCTAGAACAGTTGTGCTATCAAACGTGTATAAGAGTTTTTGGATAACGCCGACGGTACTCTGAAAAAAAAAAATGTTTTTCTTATATTTCTGTTCCACCAAGATTCCGTCTGCTGACTTTGATCTTTGATGGTGTAAAGAAAAGTGGCAAGAGAGACTTGCCACTTATCCTAAAAATTTGACCACTTATTATTACATTTTAAAATGGTTTAAGAATTCTGAGTTGTCCTGTTAAAAAAAGTTACAACTGAATGGTGGATGAGCTAAATTTATCAGTTGACATTTTTAATAAGTAAGCCTCGTTTTCAATTGTATTGCTTGGTCAAAGCATTCGTCGATATTCTCGTATGTGACACATGTCATTTTGTACGTCTGGCGTTAGTAGCCGCGTTGTAAATAATACGCCTAATACAGTAATTTGGAGTTAAAAGTAAAAACCTTATGCCATTAACAGCTGGTACTTTAAATTTGAACTTAACTGTTATTTTCTATGGCTTCATGTTTTTCTTTCAAATATAAAACAATGAACAATTATTCTAACAATATCGCTAAGAAAGAAAGAAAGAAGAACAATCTGGGAACTAGAAGAACGATAATATAGTCTATCTAACAGTGAGTCATTCAATTAAATATTACGTTATAGTAGTCGATAATACTTCCAGATTGTTTTGTAACAACTTATTTGTTAAATACCGTAGCTACTGTTTTCATTTACTTTTTGCGCTACCAACCGACAGAAAATGTAAGCGTTTAATTGACATATCCAGGTTTGATTATACACAGTGATTACTATGGCTGTACTAGGATCAAAGGTCGCGGTCGCATTACTTAGGTAAAAGTCATATAAATACCTCCAAATCAGTGGACAATTTCTCGAATAATTTCAAAAACATGAGATGCAATGCGGCTGAAGTAAATTACCTGGATTACACAAATATGAGGCTTTTTGGATTGTTTCGATCAATTTCAGTTTTTTTACTGAAGAAACGGGAATAAATCTAGAACAGCGATGTCCTAACATTCCTATTCCAACAAAATTTTAGATATATAGGGTATCAGTTTTATGTTGTTTTAAAAATAACTGGTATAGGAAACCACCTTGGCATGGCGTTGTGATGAAAAATTTGCAAAAAACATTCGCGATACAATTTCTCATACTACTACAACTATTTGTAATGCTTGTAGTGCTTTTCTAAAGTTTTCTCTGGTGTTGTGGAGAGAAAAAATCCACTCATACCTTATGGGAAGCGGCCCTCGGTTACATTGTCTAAATATTTGATGCACTGTAAACTTTGGGCTTCAGAACAAAAGTCTCAATGGACAATACCTCCAAAAATGAAGTTTTTGAAATGTAGCCTGTCAAAACTTGACAGTCTCATTTCAGCTAATGAAGAATTTTTTACTTTTAAATCATTAACTTTGGGGGAAAAGTGTAAGAGTCAAAAACTGTTTCTTAATTCTAATAATGATATATATACATTTTTTCGTCAACTGTTGTTAGCATAAAATTACTATGGCATATACAGGATGAGTCAATAGAATGTGGACGATCAACATTTCCACAATTGTTTAAAATTTCGAAAAATTGTGGTACTGATTATAGGAGCCCTCGGTGGAATGAGACAGACGCTGCTTTCAGAATTAAAGATCATACCGGCATGCCGAGATTCGGCAGAGATCTTAGCCGGCAGAATGCAGAAGGCTGTCATCCTCGGTTCATTGAGTCTACTCAGGGCACACGATTCACGGACCCGGTAGTCACTCACCCCACGGGCGTGGGGAGTGGCTATTGGTATTTATTACCAGCTCCCCTCTGTGAGGGTCGGAGCCACAGAGTAGGGTGACTGGCTTTTGTAAAAAAAAAAAATAAAAAAAATAATAATATATTAGGTACGGAAAATGTATAGTTTATGCTTTAAGGTGGGCATATCCAAGAGATCCGATAAGCAAATATTTCTTTGGCCATAACTTTTTTTTAATACATATATTGATAAAAAAGTAAGTAGAACCTCGACATATAATATTGAAGTTGCACGAAAAAGTTGAAAAAACATATTTTGTAATGTTCACGTAAGAATAAACTGAGACATAAAAAACCAAGCAAAAACGTTACGACCTCATTAAAATACCGGTACTCTTTTTTGTGCTGTTCGCAAATTGACTCGCTTACCTTTATAGGTTTTTAAAATGTGCGTCGGGAATGTTTCATGTCAGGCTTGGCGCCATGGCCCGCGGCGATAATAATTATGCCGTAAAGTTTTTGCTTAGTTTTTTTTTTCTCAGGAAGTCCTTGGACTATACTTGTTCTTTAAAATCCACATAAATAGACACCATATAAATACAATCTAGATTCTAATTCTCGAACTATTTGGAAGGGTGTTACATTTTGAAGAAACGTGGACACAGCGCCATTTCCCCACGACATTGCCATCCGCCGGGTCTGGCCTTCGAACTACAAAAATAAGATATTCCTAAATGAACCACGCACTCATATACATATGGATGGATCTTTAAAAATATTTAACACAGCTAAAATATTTAAAATATAGAAATAGCTCATGGTGTTAAAAAAATAATCACATCCTAATATTTTCACTTAACAATGACTTTTGTCATTCTTGCAAGAATAATATAATGGCTGGCATTACTACATATATTTTTATACATATATTTTTATTTTTAGAATTATGATAGCTTTCTACGATAAATTATACGACGGGGAATAATTAGCGATATATTAAAATCTTTATTATACTTGCCAAATAGTCACTTTTAGTAAAGAGGGTCAGCATACCTGAAAAAAAAAATACATTATTAACGACTTGAATTTCATATTCATTTATAAATATTGTGGACATTTACTAATAAAGTGTACTCTCGTTCCAGACAAAACAAACACAACAGCTAAATTTTAATGGTCCCATATACAGGATGTTTTTGAAATACAGGTATATATTCAGATTCATCAATCGTCATATTGTTAAAATTCGTAGAACGATATTCATTTATTCAAAAACCAAAAAGACAGTATACGAGAACCAAGGGACTCTAAAAATGTTTTGGCATTAGCAACCCCGTCTACCATCCCCATTGCGACCCTATTATTAAAGGGAGAAAAAAATTAAATGGGATTTAGTGTATGTATGAGAACCAAGAGCCTTTAAAATTTATTTTGACATTAGCCACCACCCCCACCCTATTATTAAAGGGAGTAAAATATTACATTAGGATTTAGTGTGTATAAGACTTGGATACAAAATCTGGATGTGGAAGTAGTGATTCCTTGGGCAGTGGTTTTTACTTTTAGTTTCAGTCCATTAAAAAAGATTTTATTCACTCTGGCATCTATAATAATACTAATAATAATAATAACTTTATTTTAAACCCAATTTTACAATATTATTTTTACAGTTATTCTTTATTGTATAAATGCACCTGATTTCACAAGGAAATCGTTTTGTGTCTTAATATTTCACTAAGATATTATTATTAACAATATCAACGTACATATCGTATTCGTTACTAACTAACAACTAAAAACTAAAACTAGCAAATAAAAGACTAATAATGAATTATTAATAATTATTATAAAATTATGGAGATTAAGTGCAATAACTGAATTAGAA
Organism: Leptura quadrifasciata; assembly: GCA_963675555.1. Lineage (NCBI taxonomy): Eukaryota > Metazoa > Arthropoda > Insecta > Coleoptera > Cerambycidae > Leptura > Leptura quadrifasciata. The sequence continues at coordinate 29,183,319 of OY776677.1, read as the reverse complement.
GTTATGAGAATATTTGTTCAAATAAATGTAAATTATGCATGATAAATATTGACAGCTTTTTACAGAATAATTTGTAATTATTTATTGCTTTTATGTATTCGGGAATAATATTATATATCTTTGGACCCGTGACGCCAAGAGATTTTTTATACAAATTAGAATTTGGTCTAGGTGTAAAAAGCGCATTGCGGTCATTTTGCCTTGTATTGTGTATGTGGTTTGTTGGTACTCTTAGTTCCCTATTTTTGTAGATAAATTTTGTTACATTAAGGATATATAATCCATTTAAATTGAAGACATTACTATCTAGAAAAAGTTGTTCTGTAGAATATCTTCGATTTTTCCAGAGCTGTTATTTGTCCCACCCCATATTATAATGCCGTAGGTAAGTATGGACTCTACCAACGATTTATATGTCATTTTTAAAATATTAATTGGAAGAATGTTGCGAAGCTTATAGAATACATGGACAAGTTTTCTTAGTCTTATATTAAGATATTCGGTATGGTCATTCCATCTCACTGTCTCATTTATTATAAGACCCAGATATTTAATGTTTGTACTGTTCCCAATTACATTCTCACACGTGCAGTTTATTAAGTCACATTTTTCGTGGAATTTTAAATTGTCAATTTTCGGTTGTAAACTTGAACTATTGCTGAAAGTAATGAACTTTGTTTTTGCATGATTGAGACTTAACAAATTATTGTCCATCCAGCGTTTAATTTTATATAGTCCCTTTTCGCTTTTTTTGGTGACCTCAGACCAGTCTGTACCGTGGAATGTTAGAGCAGTATCATCAGCATATGCGATGATATCTCCACTTATATTTAATTTCAGCATGTCATTTATGTAAAAAAGGAATAATTGCGGACCTAAAACTGCTCCTTGTGGAACACCATATGTCATATTTTCTGGACTACTTAATGTTTTATTAATTTTTACTAAGGCTTTTCTATTTGATAAATAGCTTTTTAACCAATCTAATGCTACTCCTCTAATTCCGTATTTCTCCATTTTTTTCAACAATAGTTCGTGTGATATACTATCGAAAGCTTTAGCTAGATCTAAAAATATGGCAATGGTTTTTTCATTTTTGTTAAGATGTTCATGTATTTTGTTTGTAAAATGAAATAAGACGTTTTCCGTGGAGCAGTTTTGTCTAAATCCGAATTGCTTTGACGATATTATGTTGTGAGACAGTGAGTGGCTATGAAGTCAAGAGACTATGCATTTTTCAAATATTTTGGCTATGTTACTAATTACTGATATTGGTCTATAGTTGTTTGTTACAAGTTTATCGCCACCTTTAAATATAGGTGTAATAATAGCTTGTTTTAGTGAATCTGGAAATTGTCCATTTTGGAATGAGAAGTTAATCAGATGTACTAGGATATTAAGAATATTAGATTTAATATTTTAAAGTGTTTTTGTGGTTATTTGATCTACTCCGGGAGATGAGTTTAATTTCAAATGATCAATTATGGTTGCTATTTCATTTGTAGTGACCGGTTTTAGAAATATAGAGTTTTCAATATTTGCGATTTTGGATGATATATTTGTTGTTTCTGGCGGTGAACTTTATTTTACTTTGTTAACTAAATTTTCACCAACATTAGAAAAGTATTTAATAAAAATTTCAGATACTAGTTTTGCGCTTGAAGGTATTTTCTGGATAACAAACTGAACAGAGATGGTGTCAAACGCTCGGGTTAAATTAAAAAAGCAGGCGCCATCTAGCGGTCCAGTGTCTGTTGCAATCGAAAAATAAATAGCCTGACTGAGCTTGGCATAGTTTAAATGTGCTTTTAGAGGGCGGAATATTAAAACATAATATTTTTAGTCGCAAACTCCTCTATAAAATACTTATTTTACTTTAAGGAACGTAACCAGACTGCAACCAACAGCTACTCTCCGGGCTATGTGCCCCGCCGAGCGCTGAATTACAAGTTACAAGCCTGGCGCGTTAAGTGTAATAATTGCATATTACCATCAAAACCCTAATGTTTCCATTGCAACAAACACCAGCCGAAAGACTGATCCTACTTAAAGTAGCTCGCGTTTCAGTCGGCACGCACCACTTGCAGACCAATGCCAATTCCATTCAATTCTATAGAATGTTTGTTCTCCATAGTGGTCAGAATTTTTATATTTTTGAAATGCAGTAACACAATTTTTATAGGATATAAAGAATATTTTTATTTAAAATATTTCAACCTACATTTTGATACTTTAATACTTTATTCATAGATGAGAAAGTAAAAAGTTGTTCGGAACTTTAGATAATACAAGCAGTTTATTATCCATCCCTCTACAATCCTCGAAACAAAATTTCTGCAAATGTTCTCATAACGATTACCTAACCCTAAACTAATATTCATTTCCTAATAAATATATTGCTCATTAAGTCTATGCAGTTCAATACTAATACAGTCAATCCAACTGAAAATAATTGGCTTTAAGTTGCTTTAGTACTGCATGTTTGTACGCCAAATATCCATTCCTGGTACAGTAAAATAAATAGCTTTGCCTATCGATCATGATTTAATACAGATATATAGCAGTAATTGCGGAATTATTATATTTACTAGGACAATATATTTACCCAATATGATACTGCACATAAAACCGTTTAAGTGACATGACATACTAAAAATAAACGAAGAAACATCTACTTTGCACAACAAATTTGTATTTTTCTAACGCTTGATTTAATTAAAATTAATAATGTGCCATATGAACTGACTAACATCAGTTTACTAATAGACCTTAAACGAAATTTCAAGCCCTGTTAAGTTTTACTCGAGGGGTTCATCTCTGTGTAATGTGGTGCAGAAAGAAACAGTAATTAAGTATGGAAAAGATTTTAAAGAACAGTAAACTAACATTCCCAAGGCACATTTTTTTCAGCTTAACACCCTAAATATTGCCATCAAAATTGCGTAAGCATCTCAAACAATAAAACACGTTTTAATGTGAAAGTAAGAGGCTTTGTTACCTCCTTTCTCTTATTATTTATTTTTGAGAAAGAATTGAGGCAACATATGCGGACGACTAGCTGGTTTAAGTCGGAGCAGAGAGCCGTGGGTCCAGAGCATTCGTAAGAGTGGAGAAACTTACCCTTTCTGACATGTACAGCATAAGCGACAGATTTCTGTTTATTTCGAGAAAAGGAGACAAAGAAAAATTGATGTTAAATTGGGCACCATCTATAGTAAAATAAGCAAAATTGTCTCTTTTTCTCGAATAACCAGTCTTCTTTTTCTCGAATAACCAGTCTACTATAGATCAGACCGAAATTGTTGGTAAGAGAAATAAAAAGATAGTTTAAAATGAATGTTAAAATATATTACATGAAAAACAGACAAATCGGTTTGAAAGACAAATTGAAATTTAATATATATATATATATATATATATATATATATATATATATATATATATATATATATATATATATATATATATATATATATAACAAATTTATACCAGTATCCTAGATGGATTATGGTTGAGGTGACTGGTTCTGGGACAGCAATCCAGGCCCACAATTGTCTCTTGTTGCAAGAATGAATCCTAAAGTTTCCTTGGCAATTTACGTCTCTCAATGAAATGGGGTGAAAGTTGTAGGAAAATTAACCAACTATGTGGTTTAATGAAAAGATAACGAAATTTTTATCTATGAAAGATAAACTGTGCAAAAATTATGCAGGAATGTAGAAGAAGTATATCAGAATTTAAGTATCTAAGAATATAAGCATCGAAGCATGTAAGCATGTAAATATCATGTACAAAATTTAAGCAAGTTAGAAGTACATATATAAGCAAGTTAGCTGTACAAAATTTAAGCAAGTTAGCTATACAAAATATATTTAAGTTAGCTGCACGAATATAAGCAAGTTAGCTGCACGAAGGCTGATTTCATAAAAACTATAAATTGCCAAAAAAATGAAAAGGAAAGAGAAAAATATTTTTAAAACCATGTGGTACATATAGTATTTTAACTACTTATTAAATTAAAAAGAATTGACTTTGAATTCAAATTTATTTTAAAAATAATTGAAATTATATCAAAGGCAAAATTTGAAGATTAATTAAATTTTTTTTATGAGTATAATGAAATTCCCTGTATATTAAACACTTTGTAACTGGGATATAAAAATTGTAATATCAATTACTGAAGTCCACAGTTAAAAATTATATACGTTTGAATCAGTACAAAGGCTGCAAGCAAATGACTTCCTGGTGAGTTTTACTGATAAGGTAAACTTTTTGTCCTAGTTACTGGAAAACAACGCTACCAAAAAAACTAACCTGACAAATTTAATTCCCTAATTAAATTGAAAGCCATAAAAATATAGAAATAGTACAGGTATGGCCATCTGTCAATGGCCGAGTCGCAACTTTACAATTTCCTTCACTCACAACTAAAATAGTGGCATATGATCGATAAAAGGAATCTATAATAAAAGTTTTTGTTCCATACCAATGCCTTTGCCAAGTTTGTAGTTTCTATTTTATACATAACCACAAATATGAACAGATGTAAATAAATAGTAAAACGTATTGATAACTCAGTAAATATATTACATCTTTTAGGATATATTATATATAGAATGAGAAAAGGTAAGGAAAATAACCATATGTACTCCATAATAAACAAAAATATAAAAATTGAAAAATAGATATCTGATGTAACAAAATTTTATAGACAAATTGTTAATTGTTTCCTGGGATGCTGTCTTACAACGGAACAGAGATACATCATAGTTTAGAATATGACAGTTCCTAAGATATAAAACATAAAACAGTGTGAAATGGTTTAGCAGTTATACAAGTAAAATTCTGTTAGTTGAAACAGTTTCACTTACAAAAACTGAATCGTAAAATGAGATACAGATCGTGCTAAATATCCACAAAACACTAGTTTTTTAAATAAAACTGTTAAATGGACATAGGCCATGTAACAGCTTCCCACTGGCTAAATATTGTACAGTATTGCCAATTGCCGGCAACAAAGTAGTAATTTTTTTGTTATTACAGACATATTGCTAGCTTATTCCTAAGTTGTTGCTAAGAATTTTATCTTTTTTTTTATAATTACAACTTGTGTGATGCTTAAGGGCGCTTATAACTCTATCAGGAAAAAATATAGAAGAGGGTGGAATGATTTTGTCTAATTCCCTTAATTTCCTAGTGCATTTTTATTGATTCAGGCGTCCAGATTTGTCAAAAAAACCACCAACATAACGTGGACTTATATAAGCATTTTTCGGCCTTTTATGATTAGAGTCTTTTAAGTTTAAATTATCCAAATCTTTGAAAATTGATATATTTTCATGCATTCCTCCATTATATTCACTATCTTAAAGTTCATCTTGGCCCTCGTCTTGACCATCGTTTGATGATAAATTGGATGTCTTCGTAGGGATCTGATTTTTGCTCTTTTTTTGTTTCTGTAATAAGCAATAGCTATTGTTGTGCAAATTTTTTCATAATCTTCATAATCATTTTTTAACGTTGCGCTATACAGAAATAGCGTCCTTGAATTTTCGAATATTTTTCTAATTTGTTTTTGTGTTGGCATGCACAAAATTTTCATTGAGGATTCACTTACCAATTTTTTTATTTCTTCTAATGAGGATCAGGGTGTACCGAAACAAAAAGATACAATTTTTTATATCCTGAATTTAGATAGAATCATTCTTTCTCCAAAAATTACTTACTTATAGTCTAGTATACTTTAACTTGGCGTGTGTATGTATGAGTTAATATTTCCGTACAATTCATTTTCTCCCATATTGTACACAAAGTTAAAGCAATAGTCCAGAAACATTGTCTACGTGGACCATATTTCTGGATCTTTGTGTACAAGAGAAAATGAAATCGTACGGAAATATTAACTCGTACATACACACGCCAAGTTAAAGTATACTAGACTATGCCTATACAATTTTACATTAAAAACAAAGATTATTCTACAAATATTGCACTTGAGATTTTATTGTAACTTCTTACAAGTAAAGCAAATTCGAGAAAAATGTTACGAGCACTGCCTGTTTACTGACACAAAAATAAGTTGGATAGTCTTATAATAATAATAGACACAGGACTAAAACTAATAATGATCGTAGAAATGATCTTACTAGGCTCTGGAGCTGATGCTGTATAATACAAAAAAAGTATAGTAAAGAATTTGAAACATACATAACAGTTAGACAAGGCTATATATTGTCAGCGTAGTATTTCTTAATTTGGTAAGCAGCTGTTAGAAACCATAATTTCAACGGAAGAAGTATAAACACTAAAATAATTCAGATCATGCCATATGCAAATTACGTGATGCTAGTATCAAAAATAAGACTCCACTACTTAAAGACACATAACATAGCCCTCATTTCAAGAAAGAGAATAATGAGAATGAGAGAAAAAGAGAGAGAGGGAGAGATATAGTAAAAGCTACCCATACAATTTTTAAAGACAATAAAGAGAATGAAACATCAAAATAAGTCGGTAATTATAGCAACATAAACAAATAAAATTAAACAACGATTTATTTTACCTCAGTAAATATTTTTTAAACTTTTAGTAAACATATTTACATTTAGTGGCTCTTTACAAACCCAGGTAAGTTATTATACTGTCATAACTTTATCATACATATTATTTTCGTTTCCATCAATGAAGTAATATCAATACGCATTTTTGTCTTGTGTTGTAACATAATGTCTCTTCTAAATAGAATATTTTCAATAAATATATTGGTAGCAAACTATTTAATAATAATTAACAAATTAAATTATAAGTGTTCTAAATTTAATACAATTTTTAAGCCAATTGAGGGTTAATTGCATATTATTTTCATGTATTGCTTTATTTTAATATAAATACCATGCAACGGTTTTGTAATAACTGAATTTTGCATAAATCAGTGTTATTACACATTTATATTAAATTGAAGAGCAATAATCAAAGTCCAGTTAAATGATTGAGGTGAATATGCTTAAATTTTTACTTACTCGATAAGCAACTAATTTTCTTTTCGTTTCTTTTGCAAATATAGTCGATATGCTTTGAAAATATTGAAACTTGATCAATAAGTACAAATATATATTTCATTTTATTCAAATTTATGCCGCCAAATTTAATATTTTCATTAAAAAGATGCATTTATATTCCTATTACCAATTACCATAAGGGCCATCCATAAACTACGTCACACGTTAAAATGGAGGGAGGGAGGGGACCAATTTGCGAACAAATAATACAGAGTGCCGGTATTTTAATGAGGTCGTAAACTTTTTGTTGCGTTTTTTGAGTGCTGATAACAGATGCACTATAAATAGTTTAAATTAATTGCATCTCCTGAATATTTATTTTACAATTTGAAAATTACATTAATGAAGAAAAAGTGATAAAAAGATACAAGTTACATGACACTCTAGATGATGAAAACACGTTTAGAAGGTTAGGGTGAAAAATTACCTATAAGTCAAACCAACCAACCACTGGAGTTTTATTGACATAAAAAATAATTCTACATCCAAACCCTTCATCTTTAAAATATGAAAATCAAATTATCGAAGACCCGCAATTAGTTGTTAATAGCTTTGCGGACTTCTCCAAATCATTCACATCTCCCAGTTCTGGCGTTAACGCGCCTAAGATTAACTTCAATGTCTTAAATCCGTCTATTATCACTGACGAAGAGATAATTAAGGCCATTAAAAAAATTAAAGCCACTATGACCACGGGTTCCGATCTTATTCTTGTATTTCTTATTAAAGATTGTGCGACTGTATTTGCCAAAGCACTATTCATTATCTATAATCTAATATTAAGAAGTGCAAGTTTTCCTCAGAAGTGGAAATCTTCACGTGTGTGTCCTGTGTTCAAAAAAGGTGACTTGAACGAGATAATAAACTATTATATACCTATTGGCCTAAATACTACATACCAATTACTATAATTTATAACTGAAAATTTTTTTGAAGCAATTTTTCACTCCTAAATATATTCTCATGTCTCTGGCACAATATCTTTCGATCAACACAGGTTTTAAAAATATTTCCACTCATCGGCTACTTCAAATGACTTTCGTTAGATCTCGCCATGAATACGCGTCTATTGTATGAAGTCCTTTTTTTTCTTTTATACATTTATTTAACGTCGGCCTATTTCCGCTACTGAGGCCTAACACCGACGCCTGTAGACGAGCTACCCCCAACCAGGAATTTTGCCGAACCTCTTCCCTTAAGAAGAGTAGGGATTTTTTACTTGCCTAACATTTAATAGACAAGGGACCGACGGCTTTACATCCCCTCCGAAGGATGGTATATCCCCTATACAACCCTCGCCTAAAGTTGCATAGCTTCCGCGCATACACTGATATACAAGCCGCTGGAAGATGTGTGAGGCTAGGACGCGGTCTTCGTTGGGACGGTCACCCATCCAACTACTAACTGGGCCTAACGTTGCTTTACATCGCATATCGAAATATGTACACAGTAAAGACGCACCTACGCTCGCCCCCAAGTCCTATTTACAATTCCAATATTCTACAACTAGAGAAGAGATTCTTACACACTTAACGGTGAATATTCACCCAGAGAATTTTCACAAACTGAAATGCTGGAAATGTTTGACTTAAAAAGTCTCAGCAATCGAAGAACAGCCAACTCCATAATTATTTTCCTCTTTGAAATTGTAAATAATTGTCTGGACTGTATTAACCTATCAAATCAAATTAATTATGTAGTATAGTTCAAGTAGGAAGAAACTGAAACATAAAAAACGTAACAAAAACTTTACCACCTCATTAAAATACCGGTACTCTTTTTTGTACTGTTCGCAAATTGACTCGCTTACATTTATAGGTTTTGAATGTGCGTCCATGCGCCCGCGGCGATATAATTATGTCGTAAAGTTTTTGTTGGGTTTTCTGTCTCAGAAATTTATTACTTGAACTATGCCTAGAATTAGTGCTCGTCATAACCAGCACTTGCAGGGCGCGTACACCACGAACAAATATCCTTATATCATCACCAATCATCGAATGTATGCTAGTTATTCTAAAATTGGACATATTGATATATTTTTCTGCAGCTAGGGTGCAATTAGAAAAGCTGTTTTTGGTATGGATATTTCTTAAGACGGTGATTTATTATATCATTCTAATATATCTGACTACATTTTCAAATCTCTTATACTGTCATAACAATTTTTTTATTTATATTGTTATAACATATATTATGTGCATTTATATTTATGTTAGTTTCTTACTATTCGGTTGTATATTTGTCTTTTTACACCGTCTTTTGAACTTTTTTACTTAGATTTATTATATTCATGTCGTGTATATATTGTTTTGTACCTAATCCTGCAACTGGGCTTTACCTGTTGGATTTTTTATCATTAATTAATTAAATAAATAAATATAGTATTATGATCGCATATAATGGCTACTATTCACTCAAGTGATTTCACTTTCGTGAATAACAGCCATCATTACAGGCTCGTTGAATAATGTAATATTCTTTTAATAGTAGAACTAATATTCGCCCTGTATACACCGATATCAGCCTAGTAAATTTTAAATGAAGTTCAACACGACAAAGACCCTAAAGTTGAGGAAGTATAAATCCGATTTAAATGGATATCTACGATATTGTTATGGGACGATAATCGACCTGTGCCACAGTTTGCCGACAGCTGACGGTGCGCATTAAAAGAAACCACTAGATAAATTCAAAAGGGTCGGGAGTCGAGCAGGCCCTAATGGTGTTTAACTCTGCAGCGGCTGTCGACGGTGATTCCCGTTTCATCAACTGGTTGAACGTGGTTATCGTCTAAACCAAATAATTGTTATCAACTAATTATAACTAAACGTTGTTATTTCAGCTTTTACATCTTCGACATTGTCTGTCACTTTGTGCGAGAAACTTGAAAGTGAAAAAACCTGATATTTTAATCAGGCTTTTAATGAAATTTCGTGGAACAGAAAATAACATTTCGTAGGGCAAAATAAACATTAACATTTGTGTTAAACTAAATTTACACCAGTTTCATTAAGGTATGCTTATGAGCAAGTTCGTGTAGAGAAGCAGAGTTAAATTAACGTAAATTTGCATTAAACAACACTTAGTGATAACCAACTTTATCAGTTTTAATCTAATATTAATTAAGAATTAAAGAAGATTTGTACATTTTTCTGCCATCATGAAAAGCAATGGTTAAAAGTCGAAATAAAAGCATTTATTAAAATAAAATAAATATATTGTGTAGTAATAATTATCTAATTATCAGTGGGGAAATTTAAATTATGGATAACGTTGATTTATAAAAATGTGAAAAAATTGATTTGTTTGTAGAAATATTATCGCGATCAAAAAAAGTATCGTTATATGTTAATGCACATGCATTAATAGAAATTTACTGGTTATATTAATTTCGATGTGTATTTGTCTTTTATTGGAGTATTCGATATGAAGTGCCCTTGAATAAATCAAATTTTTAAGTCCACCTCTGTATCCACCCAAAAAAAGGATACAGATGTGGCCGGGAAAAACAATTACATCATTTTTTTTTACTTGAAAGATTATAAGCAATAAATAAGCACTGTGGGAATTCATTTGAATGTCCGATTTTCTGATATAAACTTTACTTTTTAAGTAACCGCAAATAATCTAACGTAATCAAATCCGGTGATCTCGCTGGCCATTCTATTATTCCCTCCCTCCTTGCCTTCCAATCCACCTAGCCGGAAATATAATATCCAGGTAATCACCTACTGCCTGAAAATAATACGGTGGTGCTCGGGTGGTTCTCCGTCCTGTTGATACCAAATTCTCTGGTTGTAACGCCTGGTAATAAAATGACCAATTGTGGCACTAGTTCTGCTTGCAAGCATTACAAGTGACGCTGACCCTCGCGCTGACCAGTCAATATGCCTTGGTCCTACAACTCGGTTGCCAACAATACCTACCCACACGTAAATTTTTTTGAGGAGACTGCGAATGAGTTCCCATCATCCAATGTGGATTTTAGGGTTAGGATCTTGATTATACTTTGATAGCATATGTGCACAAAATTGCATTCTACAATCTGCAACACGGCCATTTAATTTTTGCACTAAAGTTAGAGGATACCATTTCTCTTTCCTTAAGTACTTTAGAACAGTAAATTGACAAATCTGGTTTTCGCTAGCTATTCCTGGCTCTTTTGGTATCTTCTTTTACACAAGGGCGACCACTTTTTCTACGGTCTATTACAGTACCTCAATAAGTTTGTGTATAATTTTACCAACAGTCTCGACTGAAAGTTGTTCTTTATGTGTGCTTTGTATATTCCACCTTAAAATTGTAAAGTTAATGTTATGTCCAAGTAAGGACTTCCCTACACTCAAAAAACCCAACAAAAACTTTACGACATAATTATATCGCCGCGGGCCATGGCGCCAAGCCTGTCGACCCGACGGACAACAAAAACCTATAAAATTAAGCGAATCAATTTGCGAACAGCACTACAAAGAGTACCGGTATTTTAATGAGGTCGTAAAGTTTTTGTTGCGTTTTTTATTTGCCGTGAACTATTTATTTCAACATACCTGTCTCTGTATTTTCTCTTTTTTCACATGGCATAGTTCACATTTTATTTAAACCAAATCGTCAATAATTGTAGAAGAATCAAATCAGGGTATCTAATTTAGTTTAAGCGAAAAATTGGGAAAATGTGTTTTTTAATATTTTGTGGCAATCAAGTCTTATCTTGCTAAACGTAACATTGGTGTTGACGTTATTTTTTGTACAAAATGTACTTAATGCAGATGCCACAGATTTGTGAATTAAAATCATTTTTAAAGCAATTTTCATCACAGTATGTTGAATTATACATACGAAACCACTGGCAGACACTTCCTGTAGTATAGTTAGATTATTACTTATTCAAGATTCCTTCAACAACAACACTGGAATTCATTAAAATATCATTACTTAAATCTTTCTTCCTTAACAATTATTCACAGCTGTAACATGAACATTCTATACGGGGAATTCTAAAATACATTGACGGTTTTTCAAAGATAACTTTTCATAGGTTGGACTTATAGAAAAACTTACAACTGCAGGGGTAAGGATAGTTTAGTCTGTATAAAAAATGCCGCGTCCACTAGAGATAGAAGAGGAGGGACAGGGCTAGCTTTATTTTTTATCAACATTCTTAATGTTTCCTGGCCAACAGTAATCATATCATTTCTTCGTAATTACAGTCTAGTATACTTTAACTTGGCGTGTGTATGTATGAGTTAATATTTCCGTACGATTTCATTTTCTCTTGTACACAAAGATCCAGAAATATTGTCCACGTAGACAATGTTTCTGGACTATTGCTTTAACTTTGTGTACAATATGGGAGAAAATGAAATCGTACGGAAATATTAACTCATACATACACACGCCAAGTTAAAGTATACTAGACTATAGCTATATATTGTAAGCAACGGAGCCGGTTTTGTACTCGAGTAGCACGTGTGGAATTCAAATAAGCTCATAAAACAGTCGTAGAACTACCGCCAAAAGAAGACCGTATCCACGCTTCCTGTTATTTAAACTGATAGGCTGGGCCACGCACCTATAACACGGCGAGCGGCGCGAATGGTGGTTTTTGTCGGATTTTTATACGGATTGAACTTGTGTGGCAAATTGTAACTGTATTCATCGGTAGTGAAGTCTCGACTGAAGTAGAAACTACAGTTTCCGAACAAACACAAACGTAGGTAAATGCACGTGTTCATGGTGAAGTTTCGACTCAGGATTCACGCCTAGACTGGGACATCGACTCTAGCAAAGCATCAGATGTGTTTGTTTTTGAAGATTTGTTAAAATTAAAATCTCAATGTTTGATTGATTTTGCACTTCAGATCATCAGTAAAAAGAAGATTATTACAATCTAACGTTTGTGCAAGGTCAATAATAAAGTTAGGAATAACAGTGGCTCTGAGTTGGATCCTTGCGGTACTCCAGACGTTGTTGTAACTTACAAGGTAGATTTAAATGTATTAAATGAAACAAATTGTAGTCGAGCTTTAAGTGGGAAACGAATAGAAGAACCAATTACCAATTACGGTCATATTTGCGACATATGGGGCTATTTCGAGTTGTAGGAAGTAGAGGTGGGTGGAGAGTTTTCCAAATCATTTGGAGAATTACATTCAGAATTCGGCATGCCCTTGACAATTCTATAAGAAAAGTACTTTTTTTAAGGATAAAACTAAATATGATTTAATAAAACAGGAGTAAAAGCAAATACACAAAGAAACTTGGAATGAGGCCATGGCCAGATGTCACCTTATTGGGCAGATTCGTTTTCAGTAAGAGAAATTACATTAACACGACGATTGTTGTAATACAAAAAGTTATGATTTAAGACATCCACTTGGGGAGGTCCACAGTATTGAAATAGCAAAACCGAGAGCAAAATTTTAGTTGGAATTTACCAACTGGGCTAATATTCTCTTCTGCGCCTAAACCGCTAATAAAGCTCGTTTATAAGCTAGTTTTAAAATACATATATATCTATCAACAAATGTCAATGTTAAGCAAGAATTGCAAGATTTATTACCAGCAACTATGAATTATAGAAAGTAAGCACCATAACTGATTTCCATAGGACAGAAATATACCACTGAATTATGGACACGTTGAGGTTGAAAGGGTAGAATTAGAGCGATCATAAAATCTGGATGAGACCTATACTGAATGTGACTTTAATTTTGGTCACTGTCAAAATAAATATCTGCGAGTCTGACAGGGAATATTAAAAATAAATAAACGAAACACGTGAAATCCTGCAAGGATTGCAATGTTTTAAACATTGCAAAATTTCTAGGACAACGAACTTTTCCCAAATGCTTTATCATGTGTGAATTAAACACAGGAGATGCGGTACACTAAAAAAATTTATGGAATTACAGGTTAAACTCAATAGCCAGTAAGTGAAAACATCGATTAAAACTTTAGTTCTGAACATTCTGCACACTAGATTTACTTTCAGCTTTTCATTAACCCCAAGATGAGAGTAGAATAACTTGAGTTTCGCAAGGCCACACTCTCGCTTTCAATGACATTTTCGGTATAAATGTTACAAAACCTATCCAGCATCTGTAAATTAATATGCTTTGCGTACCTAACGGTTTTAAAGAGTGAAAGATAACATAATAAAAAACAATTTTGGTTTCTGCTGTGATTGATGTTTTAAAATTTCCACATGTATTATTGGTTGTTTCTAATATTCGCAATTTTTTAAAAAACATAAGAAAATGTTATAGAGCTTGTTGATTATTAATAAAGACAATCGCGATGTGCCATAGGTATAAGCTCACAATATTTTCACTAAAAAGAAATTAAACTTTATAATTATATAGTATATAACCTTAAAATTAAATCCTTGAAGCAATTAGTTGGCATTGTGTTTTACCATTTAGCTGGTATTGACGAGAAGTCGCTCAGCGATATCAGACTTTCAAATAACAACCGAAACTTGCCCTGGGCTTTTATAAAGCTTCTGAAACATTCTGATTAACTTTCTCCGTACACACTTTTCTTGTACGAAATTTATTAGAGATTGAGTGTCTTTAACAGCAAATGTCGTATTGCTAATAAATATAATTCATGTTTATTTTCTGAAAATAATAAGGAATTAAAAATGACTTGAGCAATCAGTCAAGAAATCTTAATTAGTTTTTGATGGTTGCCTGAAAAACAATTTTATTTATAGTTTTAATTGGGATTCTTATGTAAACTTCAATAAGGACAAATGATATTGTGAATTACTTTTGTTATATTACACTTATATACCTTCATAATAGGCAGTTTAATTTTGTTAAGATTGTTGCGAAATTCATCAAGTAATTTATTAAGATCTTGTAACATTGTCCTTCACTACTGAGTTGCATTGGCTGTGGATAGCGAAATATGTTTGTTACGAATCTTCGATCAACTACTACTTAGACAAGACAACTGAAAGTTTTAATTTGTAATATTAGGCAAAGCGATTGCTGATTGATACGCAATTTATGAATTTTTGAAATCTTTCAAAAAATTTATACAATAAGTAGCTGTATAAATTATACAGAGTATTTTTGAAATACATGCATATATTCAGATCTATGAATACTGACCTTTTCCTAATCGATGTAAAAATGTTTATTCGTCAAAATGTCTAAAAATAGCTGAGAAAATAAATTTTGAAAATTGCAAAAACGGTTTTTTTTTTAATGTTTAAATTTAAAAAGTGACATTAGTCTTCACGTTACATAAGCACGCATAGATTAAAATATATCAATGCATGTAACTCGAAAACACCGTGTATACATCACTGTAATTTTGAATTTAAAATTATTAAGAAACACACAATTTGGATCTTGGTTAGAGACTCTTGGAGCGTCTCATGTACTTTCTGTAGTTGGATAAGTCAAAAAACACTTTTGGAAATTTTGGTTAGGGCCCAATACTACACCCTGTATATATGACGGAACTTCTGTTGCACTGTGTTTAGTTGTAGAAATCAAAAAGCACTTTGACTATTTTTAATAATTTGGTCAGGTTCAAAAGGGTATATAAGGTTCAAGAGGTATATAACTTTCTGAAAATTTATTGAAATTAGAACACTTTGGTTTAAACGAAAGTAAAAGTGCTTATTTATTCATTCAAAGAAAATTGATAAATTTCTTTTTGATGGTGGAGACCTAGAGTAGGTTTTTGTTTAATATATCAGGAATCCTTTGTGCTAGAGCAACAGTTTTAAGACTGTTGTAGGGTCATTTCGTGGACCTGCAACAACTATTTTAAAGAAAAAAGGAAAGCAAAAATAAAAAAGCCAGAAGAAATAAGTATTGTGTATATAATATCCTTTTAGTTTTTGTAGTAGATAAAGTATTTTCCTTTTAATATATTGTTTTTTAATTACTTCCACGAGCAGTGGAAGTATAGTAACGCAAAAAATATATATTTTTTTGTTGAAATAGGCGTAAAATATCATGAAGCATCGGGATTTTAAATTGTCTGTCTGTAGCTTTTTTGTGCGCACGTTTACTCTGGGGCCGTTTATGACATTGACTTGAAATTTGATATAGTGAATACGACCAGAATTGAAATCGTATAAAAACTAAAAGCCAGCAAATACAGTCGGCATCTGTTGCGGAGGTAAACATAAATGCTTGTCATAAGAAATAAAATAAAGAGATGCCGGCTGTTTTTGCCGGCTTTTAGTTTTTATACGGTTTCAATTCTGGTCGTATTCGCTATACACTTATTTATGTATTATAACGAGATCTGGAACTAGATTATATTTTGATCTAATCCCGTTGAAGGGTTCGGGGCTAAATGAGGGTAAATCGGCAAAGCAAGCAGGTAAGAGTCCATAAAATTGCAATTTAGGGCATGTAAAAGTCAAGATTTCAAAAAAATTTTTGGGTCTCAGTCACTCCCCTTACTATTATCCCCATTACCACCCCCACACTATTATGAAAGAGAGTAAAAAAAAATTAAAATGTGGTTTAGTGCGTATACAAAAACGAAACGTCTCAAAACATTTTTTTGGCGTTAGCTACCCCCTCTACCTATTATTAAAGGAAGTAAAAAATTAAATTGGGATTTGATGTGTATAAGAGAACCAAGGGCATCTAAAATTTATTTTGCCGCCCTTTCTACCACCCCCATCCTATTATTAAAGGGAGTAAAATATTACATTGGGATTTGGTGTGTATAAGACTTGGAAAAATGTGAATGTGGAAATAGTTATTCCTTGGGCAGCGGTTTTTTATATTATACCTACCTTTTAATTTGTATTTTTTTCTGTAGTCGAGGGGCCCGCTAAGCTCAATGGTTACTAGGCCCATAATTTGAAGCGGGGGAACACCAAAATTATTAAATACTGGAGACTGGCACACGGTGGGTTTTCTTCTTAATGATTTATTATTCTATTTTTAACAAACAAGGTACTCTTATGTTTGACTATCTTGAGTCTCTGGATAGTAACCTTACCTCTGATGAGTTACTTGTTCTAGTCTTGCTTTTTATATTTATATATTTATTTTGTTATTAATAATTTGTGCCATTATTTTATGTATTTCTTATCTTAGTATCTCAGTATATTATTTCTTATGTGTACATTATTTATATTTTTATAAATAATATATATAAATAAAATTTGTATACACATAAACTGATTCATATTCAAACAGACAGACATATGGCGATACTTATGGTAATTCCTAGTACATCAAATTACGCTAACTGATTGTAACCCAGTTTTTCACAAAAATTGAACCGCTCTTCTACGTTCATCAGCAACGAATACGGTCATTAGACCTTCGTTTTTTAAAACAGTGTTATTCTTCCTCGTTCCATTACGCTTGATTTCTACGCGATAAAATTACGTTATTATTATATGAAGAGCAAACATAAAATGCGAAGTGCGTTCGTAAAGTGAATGGGGGGAATTATTCACAAGGGCTCAGCTCGCTACCTCTTATTGTTTTACATTTTTCAATTTTCTCCCTTGAATTTATTATTCGAATTGGATTGATTCCGAAATTTACCTGCTTGTATCTTAATTCAATGCGATACATGTTATCGACATTTGTTCAGACCGTTCATATAAATGCACACTGTTTTTTATTTCAAGGTTAATCAGAAGAACTCGTTAGCAAGGAAAGCTAGCTAAAATAATTGTTTAATTCTAGTTTTCGATGTGAAAATAGATACCTGTTTGCGAATGAATACGCGAGCCACAAATCATTAAAATACGAAATTAATTATGTATGTATCTAATGTTAATTAATGTAATATTAATTATGGGGAGTTTTTGTATAATTTTTAACAGACTCGGAGCTTTTTCCAGTTGTAAGGGCGAGGATGAACTTTCTAATGTAAATTTATTTGGATATTATTTTTTTTATTCCCGAAGTATCCCTTGTGTTCACAGGGAATACCACGTTCTAGCGTTACATCTTCTAAAGGCTTGTATATGAGTGTATGTGCGGAAGCTATGCAATCTTAGGCAAGGATTGTGTAGGGGATATACCATCCTTCGGACGGAATGTAAAGCCGCCGGTCCCTTGTCTATTAAATGTTAGGTAAGTAAAAGATTCCTACTCCTCGAAAGAGAAGAGATTGGACAGAATTCCTGGTTTGGGGTAGCTAGTGTTATAGTACTTTCGCTCATTACAGACAGAACAAATTTCAAAAAGCTTAAAAATTCCAAAAAATTCATTATTCACGATCACCCGCTCAAACTATTTTAAAAAAGTCATTTAAGCATTTACATTTGCAAAAAACTACAATTTTAGTCAACAAAATCTGGAAAAATTCACATAGCACCGATAATTCAGATATAGTCCAAATTCATCGATGACCCCACTCCAACATTAATATTCACCAAATTACAACTCAAAAGTTTCAAGCTAATGTCCTAAAATATACAGCCCCCTCACAAACTCGAATCACGTCACATACACTTTCCACACCCCAAGTCACAATGTTATTGCTCGCTTCTATAAGCTGCATTTTCTCTTAAATTCAATTCCCCACTTTCCCTTTTGCATCTCCCGATTGATATCAAAACTTACTTCCTATTCCTTCCTATGCATACCCATAGGAAAATTCTCATATGAGATCAACTTAGCTTAAAAGACCTTCGAATACATTACGGGACCACTTCCAAATTCAATTCTTTCCGCAGTTATTACAAATAACTTCCAAACCCGAATCAATTCAAACTTCATTCATACATCAAAAAGTAGCCCTTTTTACACACTTTATATTAGCTTCACCTGTATGTTTGTACGTAAACTTTTTTCAATCTTTGAACGTGATTCTCACCCTCTTCAAAACGTCAGATTAAACTGAAACTTTGTACACTTATCAAGGACCGATGACAATACAATAATTTGAAAACGTTGTCCTAATGTCCTCATCAGGATCATCAGGATAAAATAAAATTTAAAAAATGACTAATCTCGTGTCGATATTTATGCGGAGGTGCCGCAGTTAATGATATCACGTATTTGCTGTTGTATAAGCCTTTGTTAAACGCTAGTTCCAACTTTAATACATACATTATGATGTAATATTAAGTATGTACTACTAGCGGATGTGACGTGACTAAAAAAAAATTATAGTTTAAAATACTAAGAAACACGCTTTAATTACAAAACGAACTAAAAAGTAAAAAACCGCTGCCCAAGAAATCGCTACTTCCACATCCAGATTTTGTAGCCAAGTCTTATACACACTAAATCCCAATGTAATATTTTATTCCCTTTAATAATAGAGTGGGGGCGATAGAGGGGGTGGCAAATGTAAAAAAAATTAGAAGCCGTTGGTTCTCGTATACCCACTAAATACCAATTTAATTTTTTATTCCCTTAAACAATAGGGTGGGGGTGACAATGGGGGTGGTAGAAGGGGTAACTAATGCCAAAATAAATTTTAAAGGCCTTTGGTTCTCGTACACACTAAATCCCAATTTAGTTTTTACTCCCTTTAATAATAAGGTGGGATTGGCAATGGGGGTGGCAGAGGAGGTGGCTGATGTCAACATTTTTTTTGAGATGTTTCGTTCTTGTATACACACTATATCACATTTTAATTTTTTTCATTCCCTTTTAAAATAGTGCGTGGGGGTGGTATTGAGAGTGACAGGGAAGGGGGTGGCTGATGCCAAAAATAAAAATAAATGCAATGCAATAACAATATAGTAAAAGGCACCCCACGCTTTTTACAATAAAATATTTAAAATATGTAAACATTATTTTTTACTTTTTAGTTCGTTTTGCTATTAAAGCGTGTTTTTTAGTTTTTTAAACTATATTTTTTTTATAGCCCAACTCATCTTATGACTTTGCGTCCCGAATGTTTGATTTTTCAAAATGCATGATGCAATGTTGCAATCGAGCCCAAATAACTTGTGGGGGACAGCTATCCAGCTCTTCCCAGACTTCTGCACGCACATTCCCCATCGAACCATATAAATAGCCAAGTCCGGAGAGCTCTGGCTAAGTCAGTTTCCGGTGAACCTAGAAATTAGTCCCTGTGCTCCGCGACTGAAGTTACAAAACCCAAGCGTTTAAATCATTGCTTCATCCGACGCTTAAATTAATTAAAACGAGTTGCCGTTCTGCTTCCTTGGCCGAAACCAAGTAAAAAAAAGAGTTTAATTTAAAAAGGAGTTTAATTTAAAAAAAAAAAGAGTTTAATAATTTTAATAATTTGCCCCAGCGCATAAAACAAAAGTGAATTTTATCGAAACAAATATTATCTACATTTTTTTTCTGTTTGTTATTCGCGACGCAACTATTTTGTTTCAAAGCCGGAATTTCTATTGTCGACAAGACCTCTATGGAATTAGCACCACTTTTTGGTTCTATCTAATTGTCTATCGCAAAAATTGCGCTTATTATTGCAAATTTTAATTTTGAAAAATTCACATTTTATTATAAAAACAGTACAAAAGAGTATGCATGCAAATGAAATCACTTTTTTATAATCTTTCGACAGACATTTATATAAACTAATCATGTGCTTTTTAAGTGTAGGCTTAAAACTCTATATAAAATCAACATAACCTTTAATTAAACTTCAACAGTTTTTACCTGAAAATATTTATTCGGGGTCATCAACTTAACTATAAATGAAAATTCGCTTCAGTTTTCATTCCCACTGGTATCGTTTTCATCGACGTACAAGAAAATACGCACGCGCGCAGTCACAAAAGAAAATTGGGCCTCAGATCGCGATTTTACCATAGAGTGGCAAATATGACATCCCAAAACCCCACACTGAGAAAAATAGTTTGTTATTAACAATTGTTAATAAGAAACATCGCGATCTTGAGGCCCAAACAAAATCGCGATCTGAGGCCCAATTTTCTCTTGTGACTGCGCGCGTGCGTAGGAAATGCAACGCAGCATTTAATGATCAGCTGAACGCAGCAGACTGCACTTTTCGTAAAAAGTAATACACAAACGATACACAATTTTTTCTTTCGCCCTTCGTCAGAACTCTTCGGGTGTTACTCGGAATGTTAAAGAACATGCCAAATCCCTCGACAAACTTTTCGAAACTATAACAAAATCCGACTTGAAAAGCGTGCTTCACTTAAAAACGCTGTTGGAAGAGGTTCCGATATATAAATTCATATTTTCGCTCCACGGAGCGTTTTTATGCCAAAATATTGGAAACTAATCAAGGAGTGTAATTTTAGAAAGTATACAAATGTCGATGCACGGGGACGCAATGCCGCCACGGCCACAAAATTTTAAAAAGTATAACGAAAACCGACTTTAATAAAAACCCTTTTACGAATCCACGTTGTGCAGTACTGCAACTCATGCGTTATGTTAAATATGAAGACATGTCGAGCGTCGAGGGTGACCTTTCACTTTTCAAGCATCGATTTTGTCGGAAAAACTATGTGTTTTCCTCGTATTTGCCCTAAACCGGTTCCTCAGTGATTCGGTGTCAGAAAAGTATAATTACCATGTACTCAGATGTGCATGGGACCGCCTTGCCTGAACGTATGAATCTATAATTGGAGAATATAATTCAAAGTCGTTACGATTCAAGCATTTTTAAGCTCCAAGGAGCGAACTAAATTGATATTGAACTGAAAATATGTAAATAGACAGGCAAGCAAAAGCCCACCAAAATTATAAACATTGAACTTTTTACCGAATCTTTTTGTGTCATCGTTAGCTATAAACCGCATATTGGATGGCAGTTGGTTACATTATAAGTCGTTCCGTTCCTCACCATGTGTTGTACACGGGCCAGACTATAGTTGTTACTCATTTTCTTGAACGTTTTGTAAAAACATAATTTTTTTAAAGATTTAATATATAGATTTTTGAACATTATATTGTCTTTTTCTTGTGTTTCTAAATTCCTTTTCAGGTTTAAATTTAAGAAAGTGTTAGTATTTACTGTTAGATTTATAGTGTTACGACGTCCAATTGGTACCATCAGTGAAGCAGTTAAGCAAAAACCAACAGTAAGTATAGATTTTTTGTATTTTTCGTCTAAGCAGTCGTTACGAACCCTTCAGGTGAACATTATAATATTCACTTTAGGAAGGATAATAAAAGTCCTTCAGACGTGAAAAGATGGATCGTTCACAAGAACTCTGATCAGAACTAGTCAGAACTCCGATCAGAACTAGTCAGAACTCTTGAGTAAGTACTTTTTTTTATAATAAAATGTCGATTTTTGGAAGTTAAAATTTGCAATAAAAATCGCAATTTTTGCGATAGACAATTTTTTCTTTCGCCACTCGTCAGAACTCTTCGGGTGCTACTTTGAACTCCGCTGAAAATGTAACGAAAGTCAATACTTATAAAAATGGTAACTTCAACAAATCGATAGAACTATTGTTAAAAATGGCCAGAAACTCCAGAACTCTTTTTTCTCTGCCAAAAAATGGCATCAGAACTCTTTTTTGACAAAATAGTGGTGCTGTGTGAAGTTAGCACCCTTATTTAATTTTTTTAGGTTTCTGGCCTTATTTTTGCAGAACTATTGTTCTTTTCGGCCAGGAACTCTAGAACTATGGTTTTTCTACTCAGAACTCTAAAGATTTACTCAAATTTCCAGAAAATTTGTGCTAACTCCATAGAGGTGTCGACAAGTTACCTTGCATTATTTTGTTAATTTTAACCGTTTTATTAATATATACGTTTACGAATTTTGTTCTTACTTTAAATAAATTTCTTTCATTCATTTTAAAACGTATTATTATTCCAAGAAGAATACGCATACAGAGTGTAGCCCTTGGCCCTGTCTAGTTAATAAACATTCAGTGTTAAAAAATAAACTATTAAACTAAACAATCAGCGAATTCAACATAAAGAAAGCCATATATAGGGTGTAGCATTGACCCTGACCAGCAGATTCGAAGCAACCCCCCAAAATTCAAAAATAAAGTGCACTTACAGCCTCAGGAGTCTCTACTCGGGCTCTCCACGACGAACTTCATTATTTTTTTTTTTTAACGAGAGAGGCTAGTAGGTGTCCTCTAGTCTACAGGCGTCGGTGTTAGGCCTCCGTTTCAATCGAATCCTTTTTTGAGGCTTTACCGAACTTTTAGAAAATTAGTGTTGTGCATACGTTGATAAATACTCAACTAACATCGAGATGTAATTTAAAATGTTTGCTCAATCAACATGAAAAACCAACATTTCAAAATTTGTTTTGGTAATTTATGAGAACGTAAAAACTGGAAAATATAAATAGTTTAAAAAGGCCCAATGATGTTACCTTGTGGAAGCTCTGGTTTAATGTGTATAGTAGATGAAATGCAATTATTTATCTTTGACGACGGTTATTTAAATACCTAAAGAAAAATTGAAATGTATGATTAAATAATAATAAATAAATAAACACCACATAAATTAGACAATTAGATATCCAAACCTGACTAATACCGCTACCATGAAAAATAAAAATGCACGACAAATGTTCTTGAAAATATATAAATAAATAAACCAGAAGTTTTAAATGTTTTAAGGTATTGGACGTTTTAAAATCCTTTAAACCTAAAAAGGGTAATGAAATAACTCGAGAAGAAACGGTGTTCCAGATCCTCAACGCGAACTGAATCTTTCAAGAGGCAAATTACCGAGTAATTTCCATCAAATATTTCTTGTCGACGCAACCTACGTGGACCTAATTTTCTTTCCATTTCAGATTTAATTGCTTTGATTGAGATTGGGTACTGCAATAGAAAATTCTCCAAACAAAAAGCCCTAACGTTTCATTAAAACACTGAACGAATTCCACACAGTATTCATACTAAAATTATAAAACGATCTCCGTTCGTTGACACCCATAAAATATAAAATCACCGGTGAAATTTTATTTGTATAGGACTAGTCAAAGCACCTTTCCTATAATGTGAAATGAAATTTAAACGTGACAACGTACCGTGTTTTACGAGGTGACGAGATACCACCACGTCCGAGGTCTCCAAAATCGAATTATTTCGTATAGATCCTCTATTGGCACTTGGGATAGGATTACTAGTCGGTTCAAGATCCATGAACCAACTGTTTATATATTTTCACAAATGTGTATCCATCAATATGGTACAGGATGACCTTAATAACATGAAATAGTTGTTCGTTTTTATTTGTTCCGGCATTTTATTTGAAAATAATATGCAGTATTTGAAAAAATGTATAAATAATAATAATATTCTAATATTCTAATTTCTGTGGTGTTTATTTTTATTATTATTATTATTATTTATTTCATCTGCTTGGTTACAATTTATGTATTAGCATTTATCCTTAAAAAGAGTTTATGATAATAAATATTTAGTCAAGCCCCATCTAAGTTTTTAGAGAAAAACTCAATACATACAGTTTTTTTTTGCAATTTCTTATTCTAAAGCCGATTTTAAATCTGGCGAAGTTATATTACTTTGGGTTGTATGATTATTATTACACAGTAGTAAGTATTACAACAGAGCATTTAAGAGCACTCCGGATATAAGCTGGAAAGATGGTTCAATTTACTCTCATATAAATCATTATTTTAAAAAACAGCTTTCACTAAAGGACATTAAAAACATGTTACAATGTGGGATGATGAGAGAAAAAAAAGTATATATAGAAGAAAAAAAAAATGCTTCTTTTATTTTCGATTTGCAAAAATAATTCTTATCATCCCACATAGGTATTATTAAAATAAACATTTTCCCTTTTGTAGAACTAAAATAGCCCTAATGTCCTCAAGTGTACTGAGAAATTTAAAGACTTGGTATAATAAATTTGCCCAATGTCATATTCTATTACATATCTATCTCTCTCTTTCCAAGCACACCGTACATTCGGCTGCGGCATTTTATTGACGTGAAGTCATTTACAATTAAAATTGGAAGCATGGATGACTAATACACTCCGAACAACTCTTAACTTAATTTTATTTAGAGCCTCGACTACTTAATCATTTTGAGGACTATGGCAATCATAAAAGTTTGAAATAAATTTTTACATCAACAATAACCTGTCACAGGTTAATTTCTCAGCGAAGAGGTCACAAATTTGATGCATGGGGAACACCTGAGCTAGCAATAAAATTAGAAGGCTTAGATATAACTGAAGGTATAAAAGTTATTAGACAATGTTTACGGTTGCATAAGTTGAACTGCAGTAACAAAATAGTGGAATCATTAATATTAAAAGTAGTTACTTAGTTGTTTCAATAAGGTTGGGTGGCCTATGCGAATAAATGCTTTAGAAAAGTCTGCGTATATGCCATCAACCTGGAATTATTTATATATAGTTTCAAAAATAACTCAACTATTACTGCATTTAAATTTGTTTTCGCTTTGTTCGCTAGTTTGCAAAGCCGAAAGTCAAAGCGCCAGAGATAACGAGAACCTAATCTTAAGTTGGGGCAATGAATTTTAAACCAAAATAAAGATATCAAAATATTGAACAGATGGCCCGACGCTTATAAACCCCTCAGTAAAATATAAAATACACAAACATGTTGGTAGAGGTAAGTATTTGTTTGATTTAGAAAGGAAATTTACTTTAAATATAGAAGTGCCTTACAAAAATAAACTGTGGGGGCGAAAAAAATATAGGTAATTGTATGTAGTATTGCAGAAGCAACATCTGAAATGTTAATATTTTACAGGACGCCGGCGCCGTGGGTTACACTGCATACAAATTGGAGACATTTGTTTCGCTTTTGTAAATGTAAATATGAAGTGCAGAGCTACGCGGGGATAAAGATCCTTATAATTTTATGAGTTTCTCGTAAATATAAATGGCATTGAGTAAAAATTCAGCTTTACTTTAATCATTAATGAAGCTGAACGTTTTGAGGTCCGCAACTAGCAATGTCTAAATAAAAAATAAGTATTTTTATCTTTTTTTCCTTTATTTAAAGGTGTTAGCCCCAAGATTCGTTTGAGCACAATTATAGAGTGGGTATATTTCACATAGTCTAGTATATTTTAGTTGATATTGCGCGTACGATTTTATTAAAACAATAGCACAAAAATATTGTTCACGTATGGACAGACATACGCACATGAACAATGTTTTTAGTTTCACTTGCGCTAGTTTCGTTTATAGATTTAGTGTTAATATAAAAACAATAAAGAAATAAAATGTATAGTCAAGTTCATCAGTTTCCGGCACTCAAAAAACGCAACAAAAACTTTACGACATAATTATTATCGCCGTTGGGCCAAGCGGCATGCTATCATCAAACAAACCGACGCACATTAAAAACCTGTAAAGATAAGCGAGAAGTTTACCTTTTGAAAAAAATCCATCATTCGAACACTTTATTCTTCTTTATTTATTAACCTGCCATCGTTGTTAGATTTTATCTAATATTTTTAATATTTCTCTGTTCTTTCACAAGGTGTAGGAAAATGTTGCCTTTTCTAATTGCCTCAGTTAGAGTTTGTAGAAACCCCATAGAAATTTCTCTGTTTGCAGTTTGAAAGTATACCATGTCACACTATAATAGGGCTTCTTACGAACAGCAACAGGATGATGGTCAATTCCCGACCGAAGTTGAAATGCGATTGATTGAGACATTTTGTGCAGTACGCCAATTACCATTACTTATTCTTTTAATATTAATAACAATCCAAAAACCTGTGCCTTTGTTATCTCCAAGTTAATGTTAAGATGCTAGATAAAATCTAGCACGTGAATGATGCTGTTATAAATATATACGCGAGTGATGGATGGTTTATGTGGGAGAACATATTTTAATTAATTATATTATATTATATTATTAACAATATAAAAGATATTATATAAAAAAAATTGTGTGCCTGTGTTTTCAATATACAGTTTCGGCAAAAGTAGTTTTATGTATCCTGAAGTAATCGAGTAAAGTCAATTCAGCTCAATAAAACTTTATTTCTTATTTTAATACAGAAAAGTACCTCCCCAGAACCCACACCGGACCAACCGTGCAACCACCGCGCTAATGTAATGGGAGATTGCAGGCAGGGCGTAGTGGGACTGTTTCTACTAAAAAGAGATATATGCGAGATACGTCAATGCTGGGCTGTGCATGGCTGGCCTAAACTTTGATTTAAAAAAATTGGATTGTATATAATGTTTTGATTTTCTAAAAATTTGTGAAGTGGAATTTGGAGACAAAAATGTACAAAAAGAAAGCAGAAAAGAAAACAAAAAAAAATCAAACGCGACAAAAAGATTACAAGGTGGACAGAAAAGATTTAAAGATACAAAAGGTATGGAATATCAGTAATGGTGGATAGAGTAAGCGGAAGTTATAGTTGTTGAAGTTTGGCTAGAGGGGTTGCAGAAAAATCGGTAACGTCTGGTATGGTAAAGGGTGTTTAATCCGAAATAGGGCACTATGCTGTCTAATTTGTGTTATGTGTCTTGTTAGCGGAGTATCGCCTAGCTTGAAGGAGTAGAAGTTTTGAGAGATCTGTTGGACGTAATCCGCTATCGAGGTTATATCGTTGCAACTTGTGTATAGGTGGGTGTATAAGAGGGAAGTGCATTTTCCAGAATTTGAAATGAGGCGCATAAGTTTGGGCTCAAGCATTTTAGGTTTTTCATTGTCATGGCCGGTATGTTGCGCCACACCTACCGGCGCCGCGTATGTGATAGACGGCCTGACGACCATTGTGTACAACAATTATTTTGTCTGTTGAGTCTGGTGACCATGAGCGGATACAGACTCCTGGATAGGGAGTAGACTTCACGCATCTTTTAGTTGGAATTTTGTTTCCCCTATCGAAATGAGTGTATGATTTTATTCTCTGTAAACTGACGCGCGAAGACTATCGCCTCGGACTTCTCAGCGTTTACCCGAATCTTCCACTGGTCGTAATATAATAAGCCGTGGTACGAGCCATGTGCACCTTCAGCAGCATTTTTGCTGCTTGGGCGTTGTGTGAATGAGTGTACAGCGTACATGACTGTATCATTGGCGTACTTGGTCAGCTTCGTGTTCGGGAACTGGAACAGACGGTCGAATATACTACTCGCAGCACGCTCCACACTTCGTGAAATATTATTTATATCACCATGTCGTGTATCAACGCAGGGCATCGACGTTATCACGGCAAACGCGCGCCAATATCCATTGGCTTGATGACGGTCTCGATAACTAGGGCCGAGTAGGACTACTACTCTTTGCTCCTAGATTATCTCTGTAGACCTGGACCCTTCGTGATAGGTGGGCCCGCTTACTTCTACCAGCCCGCAAATGCGAGATGTGTCGTGGTATTTTCTGCGGACCTCCCCTGGTCCTGGCTCTTCAACCTCGCTGGCAGAGGTCTCTTCTGGCGCTCTTCTTGTCTTGATATTTTCTTTCTTCGCCAGCTTGTCACCCCCGTGGGTAGTCATCGGTCTAGTTGGGTTTTAGGAAGTTTTGGCTGGGATTGACTGCCGGTACGTTATAGTAGAATGCGGTCGCGGTAAGACGGGAGGTCGAGAAACTTTCATTCGTCCGCCAATAATATAACAATCATCTGTCTCGCTTTCACGTAAGGGATTTTTGTTTTGTTTCTCGCACTCGTTTACTTCAGGATATATAAACTATTTTTGCCGAATCTGTATGTAGATGCAGACGTCTTGGATTGTATTTTTGAAAGACTGAGACATTCTTATGTATGGTAGAAAAACTCAAATAAAAAAAATAAAAAATTAAGAGCATGCACAATTATCATTTATAAAATATAAGTCCTTAATCGTTTCATTGAGGGATAATTGGCGAAACCATATCCCATTCTTCATTGAAATCCTAATTTAAACATGTTTATGTCCTTTGAGAAACTACAGTATCTTTGAGGATTTTTTATTGTCACATCTGACTTAGTTTTTAATATCCAACGTTACTCAGAAATACGCAGCACTGGCCCATTATTATACTTTCACACACCAGCAGAATATACCATTGCGTAGTGGTGCACCTTTTTTATTCAACAAAGCGTCATTATACACATACAACATCCACATTTTCATTTCATAAATAAAGAAATATATGCCTCATCTCCTACACCGGAAGAATATTTTATATACACACATCGCAACGTACAAGAAATCATGTGAGAATAATTTCACCAAACTATTTCTTTTTATATTTAAAAATATATTTATCTTTTTAGCATAAAGGACCCAAGCAAACCAGGGATCGGCGTTGACAAACAGTGACCACTACCCCAGGCTGAATACTAAACCATATTCTTTATCGTCCATAAAATTTTTCATTTTTCGATGGAAAACTTAAGGACATTTATTACATTTTTGTTGAAAGCTCAAAATAAACCGTAAACGGATATTTAAAAAATATAATGTAGTATACGAATCATTAACTAAATATGCATTATAGACGGCTTTACCGATACCAGCGAAATGTAATGACATTTTCAGTAAGTGTCTCGTTTTAAATAGAAGACAAGAAATTATTTGTTCTATTTGAAAATCTCTCCGGCGCGGCAGTCTATTCTATTTTCACACAGAAATAACTAGATACTCAGTTAACAACACTGGCGGCTCTCCTCATATGACGTCTACCACAATAAAGTTGTTACGTGTTTTCACCCTCCAGTAAACACTCTCAAACATAGGTCCAATAACTGCAACAAGTATTTTCATAACCACTGATGTATTAATCACTAAATTACAATATAATAATTAATCCTTATAATTACACACTAATTTTAACTCTTAATTACTATAAACTTCAATACTTAGTGTCACTATACTAATTATATCTTATCGGGTCACTTTATACTGTTCTTAAATATCACTTGCTCATCTAATACATAACTTACTCCGTGCGTTGGATTCACTTCTTATATGTCCGTGGCGCTTAGTCTTATTTGGTCCATTTTCCTCCTGACCGTTCCGGACAACTTCTCGATCCTTCTAATCTATCATTCGAGATGTTTCTATCCATCCGTGGTAATAGTAGTTCGCCAATTGGCCCAGAGATGACACCGTTTAGTGGTAGCTAATTACACAGGCCTTCTTTCTCCTTTTACTCTGCTACTAGGCATTAGACCTCTCTTCGTAAGAGCTCATGGGTGTGCATATAACAGTATTTATCAGACCTAGTATCAGTTTTTTAATTATAGAATTATTTATAAGATCAACTAATCAGTCAGTAATTGAATAATGCTAACAGATTTCCAACAGAAAACATCTTTGCATTTTCAATGAAGGCCAAACGATCTTGCGCGAAGCAAAGACTTTTTTACTACTACATTTTTTACCTCTGAAATTACTCGATCTCTAGCTTCCTCCTAGAGTCCATTAAAAATTGGCAAGTACCACCTGCATATGAAATTACTTCACCATTGATGTTCATACTGGCTAATAAATTAACATTTTATTGTATATTTGTATATTGAAAAGTATTAGTCCTAGTCGAGGTCCTGGTCCTGTGCACTGCGGCACACCAATCTGAATATTCTTTTGATTACTTATTAAGTTTTTAATTTTAACACACCGAGTTCTATTTGTTAAGCAGGAATAAAAGACTTTCACACAATGTCTCTAACTGCATAGCGTTAAAGAATACTGAGGAGTTTCGCACGAGGTGCCGTATTGAAAGCCTCAGTCAAATCTAAAAGAACTGTTATGTATTTTTTACTTTTAGCAAGGTCATCTGTTACTTCTTTTATTATTTCATACATAGGGAACGGTAGCTTACTGGGTTAGCACGTCTCTCTACGCATACCTAGCAAATAGTATTCAAACTATCAGCACAGAAACAAAAAAAATATTTAAAAAAAGCTTTTATTTAAAAAATGATCTAAAAAGTAGAAAATAAACTTTGAAGTAAATCAAACCCATCATTTTTGTTACATTATATAATTTTTTTTATGGCATAAAAGCTTGTAGCGAGATTTTCCTGTGTAAAGGAGATTGCTCGCGACAAGTTTTTATATCATAAAAAAAATTATATAATGTAACAAAATGATGGGTTTGATTTACTTCAAAGTTTATTTTATACTTTTTAGAGCATTTTTTAAATAAAAGCTTTTTTTAAAAATATTTTTTATATAATTTTATTTTTTACTTTTTAGTCTTTTGATATGCTGTAATCCCCAGATATCGATTTTGATCGATTTGGACCATAAATGACAAAAGTCGTCCGCCATATTGGCGCCGCCATTTTGAATTTCTAAATTTTGACCAAGAATTCATAATTGGCGATCTTGAAAACCCCCAGATATCGATTTTGAGTCCAATCGGATCATAAATGATAAAATTGTCCGCCATCTTGAAGCCGCCATCTTGTTTTTTCTTATATGAAAATATTGTGTGAAGTGTGTTGTCACCGGACTTACACAGGTGCAAAATTTCAAAGCTCTAGTTTAATTAGAACTAATCGAAATTTTGATTGCAAAATTTAACCTAAACCTAAACCAACTTATAAACATTGCAAGTTAAATAAAAGCTTTTAAAAAACGACGTTGATTGTGTTACACTTTGATACCAAATGACGTGATTCGTAGTAAATTTTCTCCCAGAACCCCTGCACATTGGTAAGGTATTGCTTAAGAGTTGTTCGGAGTGTATTAGTCATTCATGCTTCCAATTTTAATTGTAAATGACAGCCTAATGTACGGTGTGCTTGGAAAGAGAGTGATAGAGATGTAATAGAATATGACATTGGACAAATTTATTATACCTAATCTTTAAATTTCTCGGTGCACTTGAGGGCATTAGAGCTAATTTTATTTTAGTTCTACAAAAGGGAAAATGTTTATTTGAATAATACCTATGTGGGATGATAAGAATTATTTTTGCAAATCGAAAATAGAAGAAAAAATATATATTTTTTTATATATACTTTTTTTTCTCTCATCGTCCCACATTGTAATATGTTTTTAAATGTCTTTTAGTGAAAGCCGTTTTTTTAAATAATGATTTATATGAGAGTAAATTGCACCGTCTTTCCGGCTTATATCCGGAGCGCTCTTAAGTATAGTTGACGTAATCCGTTCCAGGCACATAAAAAACGCAACAAAAACTTTACGATCTCATTAAAATACCCGGTACTCTCTGTACTGTTGTTCGCAAATTGACTCGCTTACCTTTATATAGGTTTTTAATATGCGTCGGGTAGTTTGATGACAGGCACGCCGCCGTGGCCCGCGGCGATAATAATTCTGTCGTATAGTTTTTGTTGCGTTTTTTGAGTGCAGGAAAGTCCTTACTTAGACTATACTTCCTTATACTCTAAATTATTTCCAAATATTTCCGTGGAATTTCCAAGTATTTTTGTGATATTTCTAAGTATTTCTAGTTATTTCCTAATTTTCTTAAGGATTTCCCTCGGGATTTCCTAGTATTTCACATTTCTGGTATTTTCAAACTATTCTATAGGATTTAAAAATATTGATTAAATTAAACAGGAATACACCCAACAACTAAAATTATTTGCATGTATATTCATTCGCATAATTATTTATTTACAAATCCTCATGAGAAAATTCTCACAAGCTGACTCTGCCACTACTAGACAAAGCAAAAAAACGATTATCTTAGATTCGTTTTGCAAATCTTATACGTATTAATGATTTAAGTAGCTACTTCAAATCATGGGATGGGATGACATCTTACATTTTCTATCTACCAATTATTTAAATGACCTCTAATAACCATTAATTGAGGAAGCAACAAACTCATTTATGGATGCCAACATGTTTCTTGATCGCTAACATAAAATAAAAGATGTAATATTAAATATTATGAATATTACGCAAATTAGTTGACGTATTAAGTATTAGGTGAACTTAGTTTATTATAAATTATTATAAACTTTGCATATAATAACAATGTATTAGTACCATTACTATTTTTATATCTAACGATCTTTACGTAATGTTATAGATCAACTCGCGGATAAGGCTATTTCATTTAACTTGCACAAAAACCTCGAGAAAAACATTAAACATTAGGTACGTCTCGAGGTACGTACATTTTTTATTCGAATAACCGACAAGATAGTTTTCGAAATTAATTTATACATCGATGGAGACAATTACGTTGTTTTAAAATCTGTTTATGAAATTATTCCGTAACTGGGAAGTAAGCCATTAATTATGAAACAGAATTTCCGGCCCGAACGACACATTTTCTGGTTGAAGCAGAAAAATGTTGCAAATGCAATGTTTGCTATGGCTCTTCCGCTGTCTGTTTCGAAAGTTTTTTTTATCTGTAAAATAAACACGAAAATAAATAATGGCAGTCGACAGATTTGTTTACGTTCACATTATTTTTAACATTATCTACGAATTTTATTTTTCTCTCGATTTTTCGATCTCGAACTTTTTTAACGATTTTGATGCGATTTTATCTACTGTTTGCCCTATTGCGGATCATGTCATCTGCACGGGTGATTTCAATGTAAATTTGTTCAATATTGGGAACCCAATTGACTCTTGCTTTCAAGCTTATAATTTTACTCAACTAATCTCTGAGCCAACTAGAATAACTAGTACATGAAGCACACTACTTGACCCTTTATAATCGGGAGATTGTTAATAATTCTGGTACAATTACTATGGAAGGCATCTCTGACCATTGAATGTTTTTTTGTGATATAAAATTTTGATTTCAATCTATTTATAGCTGATCTCTATGCCATCCCTTGGTTTAAGATAATTTTCGTGAAAAACATTGACGATAAATTAAAAATCTAATTAATCTATTCGATAAACTTGCACCGGTTAAACAGGTGAGGGTAAACCTCATAAGCCGTGGCTTACCCCTAATTTAAAAATTATTATGAAAGAAAGAGATAAAATTTACAAAAATATAAACATACTCATACTAACAATGATTAGTCTAGATATAAAGAGATTCGTAATTATACTTTGGCAATGGTAAGGAGAGAAAAGAAGGACTTTTTACGGTCTATGTGCTCGAAAAATAACTTAAAAGTACATGGTCAGCTCTCAAAACCCTTAATGTTCGCTCGAATAAAGAGATAAATATTCCTGATAATTTAGCCAATCCTTCTGAAATTAATGATTACTTTGCATCTTTTGTTCAAAATGTTATAATTGTAACAATAAAATTGATTATTACAGTAATAATTGAAAGAACCCATATATATCTTTTAGTTTTTCACTTACTTCTGTTACTGAGGTTAATAAAATTTTACATAATGAAACAATGCAACGGGCATCGATGGCATTTCGTCAACTATGCTTAAATATTGCAGTCATTTTATAGATCAATATACAGGGGGTCCCTTTTATCAGAACCCTCGACAATATCTCACTTAATATCGGTCGTACAAAAAAAATAATTTTTACGAAAATTGTGCCGATTTATATAACTTACAAAATGGTTTAAAGACATTTGTAACATGGCCTGCTTTAAGAGTTATGCAGTTAAAATGCGGAAAACGTCTAGACCAAATATCTCCGTTATTTGAAGAGATACGAGAAAAATTCGTAAAAGGCGTACATTTTTTGCAAAACAGTGTGTTTCAACGAGGTTTTATTTAATTTTTCAAAACCGTTGTATTTTGAGATTTACTTACTCTTCAGGCTGTTAAAAAAATTATTTTGAAACGGGCGGGAAATGGCGCCATTAAATCGAGCATTAAATACAGTATTGTCCTCCCTTTTCAATGATATATCTATCACATGTCATATTTATCGAGATATTTATTCATTGGTACTGCGTTAGTAATAATTATAAAAACATTTTTTTAAAACCAATATTTTTTTTAACAAGCATTATACTTGCCGTGGAGAAGTATGATTAAATAAAACGATAAAATAATTCAATAAGTTGCTCAAATCTTTGCTATAATAAAACATTAACACAATTAAGAAGAATAAAGTAAATTCAGGTAACAAAAACAAATTAACAATAAAAAGAATATAGCACACAGAACATTAATATTTATCTAATCCTCAAAATAATTTTTAAGATATCATATCAAGTGTTCAAAGTGTCCACCGCAATTTCTTATCCACAATCGAGCGCGGCGAGGCACTGCATTTAAAACATTACTCAGCATTTCGGGGGTAACTGTAATACATGCCTGTTGAATTCGAGCTTTTAGGTCCTCTACATTTTGCGGTGTCATCGAAAACACCTTATCTTTAATATATCCCCATAGAAAAAATCCATTGGGGTTATATCTGGAGAACGAGGGGGCCATCGAATAAAATCCATTGGTACCTATCCAATGCCTAGGCAAAATTTCGTCTAATTTGACACAATCATCACGAACTTATAAGTGTTAAAATGAAATACTTATTTAAATTGATGCTCACAATTTTTTTTAATTAATAATGCTTCTCCAAGTTATATTATCAGGTGTACCTCAAGGGGCAATTTTGGGTCCTCTGTTGATCATTATTTACACGTCTGATATTCTTTGCTCTGTTTCAAATTGTCGGATACAAGCCTATGCATATGACAATGTGCTTTACTCACATTTCCGTATTGAAAATATGCGTAGATGCGTGTGATATCATAAATCATGAGCTTAATAAAGCTATGAATTTATCAGTCGATCATGATATAAAGTTAAACTCCGCTAAATCTAAATTAATGTTATTTGGTAGTAAGAATATAATTAATGTTCTACGCACTAGCTTTGATATTAAAATTGCTGGTACAATTTTATGCAAAAGGCATATTCTTCTCTGAAGTTAATATTTTCAAATCGTCACATTTTAAATTTAGATCTAAAAAAAGTGAGTCATCCGTGTTGTCTCATTTTAACTATTGTGATTTTGTATTTGGCTTTTGTCTTAATCAATCTGACAAGAACCGCATTCAAAAAGTTAAAAATTCATGTCGCATTATATTTGGATTAAGAAAATCTGATCATATCTGTCATAAGATTAATGGATGTAAATGGCTTGATATGAATAATCGGAGAATTCATCATTTAAGTAATTTTGTACATAGAACATTGGTATCTTCGAGGATATCTCCCAACTCTTTCTCTTTTCTAAAAAATAAATTTAATACACGATCCTCTGTGCATACAAAAAATGTAAGATTTAAAAACAAATTTACAATGCGTCATCACAAGACGGCTATGTTATGTATAGAAGAATATTCATTTTTAATGCTATAGGTATCAACTTATATGATTCCTGAAGATTTTAAAGTTTTTAATATTACTTAATAAATTAAAATATAAATAATATTTAAAAGTTATCTATTAAGCAAGCAGCAATGGTATTCTTTCTTTTTTTGGTTTCTACTCGCTCCTTGCCCGAGCAAATATTTTTAGCTATTATTATTCAAGCGCCTTGTTTATTTATTTCTTTAAATATGTTTTTTTTATTTAATATTCGTCAGGTTTTCTGTAACTTTTTTCCATTTATAATTTAAGGAATTGTTAGTGCCTCATTATGGTTGAGTATGAATAGCTTTCAGCTAGACTCCGCCATTTTGTGGTATATCTACTCTCTATTAGTTCTCCCTTTTCTTTTTTTGTTATAAAAAAGTAATTTCTTTTCTATTTTATACCTTTGTAAATTGTTTTGCACAATAAAGCCGATTTATTATTATTATTATTTAAGTACCTGCATTAATATAAAGTAAATTATAAACTTATGTATTCCATATTTATTTATGCTTTTTTTTCTGGAACAGCTTGAAGCCTTCTTCTATTGACATTTTTGCATTCCTCGCGTTTTTAAATTCTAAATCCGAGTCTAAATCAATAAATTGGTCTCGTAATGGGTTAAAACTCCTATTATATTTTTCGAAACATGTTTCTCAAAGAGTTCTTGCTGTTACATTCCGCATTGTTGTAACGACAGCTTCTTATATTCTCAATTTGATTTTTTCATGTTATAACCTCTATTAGTCAAAATATTTGCAAGTTTATCGGTCATCGTATCTTTTTCGAGGAAATAATGCTTTTCTTGAAAAAAGTTTTAAGTTTTTCCATATCGAATTTTTAGTGTTTCTCGTTTTAACCGGGACACTTTCATTGATCGTTTCGTTACTATTCACCTAATCGCCTTTTCTCATTGATTTTTTGTACAAAAATTAAGATGAGAACATGAAATATCAGATTTTAATAATTTCAATGACTTTTTTAGATTCCATTGATCGATAGTTTTTCTCACTTTAAAAAAATTTTATTCTCGATTTTATTAGTCGAGTTTTTTAAAAATGTATGTTTTCATCGGTTAATAAAGTAAGAATCGGGGTAAGAGTAAATTAATCAAATTTAATTTTGAGTAAAAAAAATTGTAATTTTGTAAATTCGTCTGAATTACGTAAAAAATGTTCGTATGACACACGTGAACATACATTTATTTATATCTACTCATTCAGTACATCGTCCAATACAAATATATTTTTATTCACTTATACCACAATCCATAAATGACTATCATTAGACCGAAATGAATTTACTTTTTTTAGAATATAACATACTCCCTAAAACAGATAAAAACGAAATATTATATTCAAGATTATTATATGCTTAAGTACTTATAAAGTTATTTATATCAAAAAGGTTCGTGATAATAAAAACAAAACAAGTAATAAATAATCCATTTATGGGGAATCTAGAGATATATCCTAGATAATTCATCCGACACTTGAACTTAGAAGACTTTGTCTCCCATTAAAGAAGTATTTAATTACTTCATTCTCTGAAATGATCAATAAAGGCCCTACTTCCTTGTTTATGGTCAAATTTAAATATATGGACATAATTTAACTTTAAAATTTTCAATTTTTATCTGAATAAATAGGTCATTGATCCCTCGGATGAACCTATACAAAGTTTGGTTGGTTTAGTACCAAATGAGATATCCATGTGACACAGGGTTGTCATACATATCTGATGCATAGAAAATAAATGTATGTTTTATTTATATCAGTTGCTTTCGTTTGCAGTGAACATATAAACATGATTCCAATGAACATAATCATAAGATCAATTAATCCCATGAAAGCTACTCTCCGTGTTCCGAACGTTTTATTACATACAAACAAAAATGTTTACTTTCACGCCCATGCTGATAGTTGAGCATTGAATTCCAATCAGTATAGACATCCCTAGAAGTTTACGGTTTGTGAAATTAAGGTAACAATTAATCACAAATAATATAGGTATAGTCGAGATCATCTGTTCTCAGCTCTCAAAAAACGCAACAAAAACTTCTCGATGCGACTCATTAAAATACCGGAAAACAGAATCGGTAAATTCCTGAACGAAAACTGAGTGCCGAAATATGTATCTTCAGTTAGCAGAACACAATTATGTCATATGCTCATTAAATGCTAAATAAATGAACAAGAAAAAATGTTTGTGCTCATAAAAATTTCTTTATCGCATGTTCTGCTAACTTACAAAAAATATAGCAGAACATTAACGTAAAATAGCAAATTCGTGATTTTCAATCACGGAATAAAAGTACAATAAATGCTAATTAAATGCGCGAGAAAATTTTTTCCAACTCATATATATTTTTTTATCGCATGTTCTGCTAACTTGCAAAAAGGATAGCAGAACATTAACTTAAAATAACAAATTCGTGATTTTCAACAGAGATAATAAGAGCACATTAAAAGCTAATTAAAAGCGCAAGAAAAAATTTTACAGCTCATATATATATATATATATATATATATATATATATATATATTTTTATCGCATACTAAATGGAGACAATTTACCTCAACATTAATTTTTGT
Organism: Leptura quadrifasciata; assembly: GCA_963675555.1. Lineage (NCBI taxonomy): Eukaryota > Metazoa > Arthropoda > Insecta > Coleoptera > Cerambycidae > Leptura > Leptura quadrifasciata. The sequence goes on along the minus strand of OY776677.1, from coordinate 29,144,597 downwards.
CAATAATTGTATTTTTTTCGAGGGGTAAACCGCGAAGGAAGTTTGGTGTACACGTCAAAGGAAGTCTCGGGGAAGTCCAAGGAAGTTAGAGGAAGTCCGGGGAAGTCTTGAGGAAGTCCAAAGGTGTTTGAGGAAATCTTTAAGTGAGAAATAATCTGCGCATGCGAATTACCTGTTTTAATCATACGTTTTAAAGTTACGTAATCGGTCAACCTTCATTATATGCCTGTGCACGTTGTACGTTGGTTTAGTAAACGTTTGCAACTTACGCCAAATAAAAATAAAGGATAAAATTATGTTGGGGTTTGTAGATCGTTAAACATGATTCTTCAATTGATTTTTTGAATAGTGTTTTCCCAGAAAAAAAATTATTGCTGAAATACTTAACTCACGTAAAAAAATGATTTATGGCATATTTATTATCTTATTAATTTTACTAATAGTAACAAAAAAAAAACTTGAAATTTGAAAAATATTGGGTTCATTTTAAACAGCTATAAATTGGCGCGTTGTGACGTCAACACCCTGAAATCCAATCACAGAATTAACATCACAGAGGTTGTCTCTGTTCAAGATTGTTTATTAATCTTGGTCTCTGTTAACATAACATAACCTCTATTTATTGACAGCACTCAGCACTTTTCTACTTTAGGTAAATTATCAGCGACACTTTAACATATCCCTCTTCCACTTGATTCCATTTTGATTGTAGAATTAATAAAACATAAAGCAGAAACTCATAAAATAATATTTTCACTCAAAACAATACAAACCTCCATACAAACATAAAAATATAAATTTAACGTTTTAGCTTAGTCATCTGATGTGTAATGTCGGTGAAGGTTAAACTTAAACTACTTACAGTACAAAATATTAACGTCCGACGCTTTCACTAATAACTTGTGCGGCATCTGGATTCTGATTGGCCAATATTTATACGTCCACTGCTTTAGACCAATCACAGTACAAGCATTACAAATTGAAATTCTGAGAAGTTTTAGAGGAAAGCTTTCTTTAATACACAGTTAATCTATTACAAACTAATTATTTTCCGGGTAGATACGTAATTCTGGCGCGTAAAAATGCCCGTTTTAAAAAGCAGTGAAATTATCAGCAAGTTGTTTTAACGATATTTTCTTAGAAATAATTCTTATTAGAAAAGTAAATTGTTGTAAATTAATAAAATGTTTTATTATATCATTTTCACGACACAAATTGTTAAAATAAAATTAGTGGGAAAGCCCTATTATGTACGGTGACTTCAATGTAGCGCACACGAGAGCACACACATAATATAGTCCAAGTAAGGACGACATCATTATTATTGCCGAGGGCCACCGGCGGTATGCCTAATATCAAACTATCAAACGACTCGCCGTACATTAAAAACGAGCGAGAGGCTTTGCGGTCGAGGTAGCACAAAGCATAATGGTATTTTAATGAGGTCGTAAAGTTTTTGTTATGTTTTTTCTATCTCAGTTTATTCCTACTTGAACTATACCACCCTTGTTTTACTTTTGATTAAAATTTTCCTCACATAAATATAATCGTAAAAAATCACTTCACAATTTTTTGGACTGTTGCATTTCAAATAATGTAGCTCGTAATGTAGGTTACGAAAATTAAGGTCTTTCAATCCATCGGTCAAACTGTGTATTTGTTGGCGTGAAAACTGACGTAAAATTACACAGGGTTGTTACCAAAGTATTTTCATTCTCTATTCAAAAATGCCATGGTTTTCATATTTATTGCAAAAATTAACGGTAAAAAAAATAATTCATGTGCATGACATAATTTCTCGTATAATTTATAACAGCAAACTAAAAAAAACTTAATTTCATTGTAGTAAATGTTCAAAATGAGTTCCTTGAACGTCTTGGCAGCATCCTAATCGTAAACAAAAATGTCTTCTAACGTTTTCCAATATCTGAAGTGTGACCGACCTGTTATTCTTCTTCTTAAGTCAGCTATATCGCGTGGCTTAGTTTTGTATACATATTTATCACATATCCCTATAGAAAGAAATCTAAGGGTGTAAGATCAGGAGAACGTGCTGGCCATTCCGGTGATCTTCGTCTCTCTATCCGCTATATAAAGATCTCTATTCAAATTGCAATCAATGAAAAAGGGACCAATGACATGGTTTCCAATTATCCCCGCCCAAATAATAACCTTTTTAGGATTTTGCGTATGTAATTCTCTCATCGAGTGAGGATTTTCATTAGCCCGGTAGCGATAGTTAACAGTTAGGTGATTAACATGGTCATGAAGAGTAAAAGTGGACTCATCCGAAAACAAAACATTTTCCAGTTGGATAACATTGTTATCTAACTTCTTCATCATTTGTTCACAAAAATAAGTCTTCTATCAAAATCGTCTTCATTAAACTCCTCAGTCAGTTTATAGGGATGCATTTTGTTTTCTTTTAATAGGTACCCGAATAATTGAGGAATTTACTAAGTAAAATTAATTTCATCCACAGGCGGAGTTGCCTTTTTCTTCAATTCTTGTTTTCGTTAACATTTTTAATAATAATAATAATCTTTATTAACCATTCCAGATACATAAGTATATATGGCAATATTTTAAGCGATCTTTTAATATTTAAAATATTACATAAAAAGGGCTTCTTGATAATTATCAATTACTACAACTAATTAGTTGTACGATAAATAGTTTTCGACTCGGATTTCGAGGTAATGCGGTTTAAACGAAACATAGAGGATTCGTGTTATGATTTGTCGAAGTAGGCCAGTAAATTGGCCTCTCGGTTGGCCTCCTCGATCAACAGATTTAAATCCGTTTATTTTCTATGCGGTTATATAAAAGATTTGATACACTTTAATGATGATGACGACATAGGAGTAGACATAGCAGCGGCATTTGAAACAATCACTCGAGAAAATACGCAAAGGGCCACAAATAATGTTGTTCGCCGCGCAGAGACATGCATCGAGCAGGTGGGAATGCTTTTTGAGCAGCTTTTATAGGTTTTTTTTTATTGGCGGTTGTTCCTTTAATCATAATTCATTAAACATATTTACACAAGCAAAACCTTTTTAGTCATTATTCAACCAAGTACCTACTTCATTGAACGTAGGTAGCTCCTTTAGAGGGCATTTTCAGACATGTTCCTATAAGAACTTTTCTTGCTATTTTTGCACACTAGCAATTAAGTATAGTAGGTACCATACATAATACTGCGGCATAAAAAAATCTCGCAAAAAACGTAAAGGGGACCGAATGCATACCAGTTTCAGTTTAGTGATAGAAAAAAACCATAAAGCTGGTTTTAGATCCGGTCCTGTGTACTGCTTAATTATCTCAAAGTATTTTCGAGATAATCATTAAAATTCTACATTTAGGCGCCATTTTTAAAGGGCCGTAGCTCCCTTTAGAATGATTTTCGGAACGTCCTGTCCTGTATATCACATGTCATAGGTATTTATTTTATTCATTAAAACTAAGCAAATGATTTAAAAAATGTTTTCATAGTAATTTTTTAGAGATTTTTTTTAACTAACATAGTACCTAATTGTCACGAAGAAGCAAAACAAAGCGCTTAATTAAGAAATTCAAAAGATCTTCAACTAATTAGGTATAGTCCAAGTAAGGCTTTCCTGAGACAAAAAAAACAAAATAAAAACTTTACATCATTATTATCGCCGCGTGCCACCGGCGGCATGCCTAACATAAAACAACTCGCCGCACATTAAAAATGAGCGAGATGCTTTGCGGTCGAGGTGGCACAAAGAGTAATGGTATTTTAATGAGATCGTAAAGTTTTTGTTACGTTTTTTCTGTTTCAGTTTATTCCTACTTGAACTATACCATAATAATACATTAAAACAATTAAGAAAAATAAAATAATAATAAAAACCCCGGTAAGAAAAAAGGATAGTAATCAAGAAGGCAACATGGAACAATAATTATTGGAACAATATTCATCTCGGTATTCAAACTTATGCCGATGTGTAGAGATACATAGGTATAGAATACATCATTCCTTGATCAAAGAATATCCACTTGTATCAATTTAAGAATGTACCATATGATAAACTAAATTATTAAAAATTGCTATTATTATATTCGTAATACATTTTTAATAAAAATTACGAAAAAGAGATCGATTTAAATCTTTATTTCATGTCATCTACTAAACTATTTGCACTATTATTAAGTAGGTACTATATTACTTATAGGTATATAAGTATAATAGAATTAATAGAACTTAAAACACTTGCTCTGTTCCAATTATTAAGCATTGTATTATTAAAAAAGAGGGGAAAAGGTCTTATTCATCTTAATCATTTCCCGCCCGTTTCAAATATATCTTTAACACCCTGTAGAGTAAATCACGAAATCTAGTGGTTCTGTAAAAAATTAGGTAATACCCACTTCGCTGAAAGCCCCTATTTTGCAAAAAGCTCGTTTTATTTATTTTTTTCGTATCTCTAAAACTTTTTAACAGTTGCTAAATTTGTTGGAAATTGTTTTTTGTTGCTCATATTTCATAATAGATAGTATTTCCCGTTGAAATCCATGGCATATGTATAACAATTCATCAGTTCAAATTCATTTTTTTTTTTGTTTTAATCGTGTTTTCATTTTATCTAGAAGTATATAAATGTATAACAATGAAATTCACAAGTATAACAATAGCATTTTTTGCGAAATGTCATTAGATAAAAGTTACTTTTCACTTATCTAGTAGCAAGATCAACAATTTAATTAAAAAATAATATAAGTACGAAGTACCTCATACTTAAATGGGTATAGGTATAAAAAAGTGGTTTAGAATTTTGTTAGTATCTATCGCGATCAAGTAAATGAAATATTAACTGCATACTGCATATCTACTGCCGTTCTAATCTTCTGAGGTGTAAACTGCATATTATGCAATTTTAATTAAAGAGTCGTTCCAAGGACTATTGCCATTGCCTACAGTTAGATATCCTGTTCAACCGTCAACTGTTTTGTGTCGGCATGTTAAAGTAAGGTAGAAACCTAACTAAAAGATTGCGGGAATGCGAAACTTACCTGCTAATATCGATGGCCAAAGGCAAGTTAAGCACAAAATAAATAACTTATATTTAAATCCTAGAGACTTGTGAAACTTTCGTTCTTCCTCTTCCATGTTAATAAAAGGTGTTCTTTGTTTACACATAACCATGATAGAAGTTTTTACACACAACGAACACCAGCGTTATTTTAATATTTATCAGATGTAAACTTTTCACTTATATTTAAATTATAATTCACTTTCGGCACCAACTTCATTTTTAAATCACAAACCGTGAAAGACTGCAAAAGTTTGTTTAGAAGACACCTGTGGATGCTACCGAACAAACACACCGTTAACTTTTTATCTTCATGTTAGAGCGTCTCACATTTTACGACAACTTTCCATCATTATTCACCACTTAAATACTTGATGTTAATATTTTCAACAAAAGTTTAATCGTAAAAAAAGTTCAACATATTCGCGGACGTTACAGTAGACGAACCGTACACCGCCGCACACGTCGTAAATGCAAGTTTGTGAAGTGCGTTTTCTGTTGAAAGTTTTGGCGCATGCGCCGCAGCTCAGGTAGGAAAGGCGAATGCCCAATGAAATATTTATATGAACCGCAGTGACATCTAGAGGACAGGTAATGAAACTATTTGAAAACAGCGTGGTGCGCACGTGAGTAAATAAACATAGGAGTTTGAGATAGGTAATTTCAGTAACGTACCGAGTTTTATTTTAGAGGGTACGATATTTTAGCGAATAGAAAAATTGAATATTAAATTTGACATTAATTAATTACAAAATAATCATTTTAAAGTAAAAACATATTTGTAATAATTTGTAAATTATTCAATATCGCGCGTTATTTACAGTACTCGAAACCATAACCATATACATTCTTTTGGCGATAGTTAAATCCATCAAAATGAAAATAGCTTCACTGTAAATTAGTCTGGAACTTCCTCTTTTAGATGTAGTAAAGTCATCAATGTTGATTTTGAAAGGAATAATTCTTTATGATTTTCATATTGTTATGTGCTGTCCTCTAACGGTGGGAGATGTAATTAGTCCCCGTCCGGTAGGGTGGCGCCATCTGTGGGCCAGTTGGCGAACCGCCATTTAGCATCTAGAAAATCCCAGAAGATTCTAGCATATTCGACGAAACGACATTCTGGAAGGAAATTCTGGTACATTCGAAGTGTGTATATAAAGAAGATAGTTCAATTCAGTTTAATATACAGTACAGTTCTGTTATAAGAGTTAGATATAAGATGACAAGTGATCAGATGAAGTAAAGAACAGTAACAAGTTGTGATTTAAAGTAGTGAATTTATGTTAGATTAAAGTTATTATTAGTTGTGTTATTTTTAAGGATTAATTATTGTAATTTAAGTGATAAATAAATTGTTGTTGCAATTTATCGAACCTACAGGGTGTTTACCAGGAGGATATAAACACGTAACAATATTAACACAATATCTGTAAAAGAAACTACCAGAAGAACACCTAGATGTCACAAAAATATATAAAGGATGTCAAAAAGATCATCTAAGGATGAAGTAAGCTGTTTTTACAGCGTCTAAGTGTCCCCGAGATTTATATCCACTTTTGATCCTAATTAGAGGTATTTGTGATGCATTTTCGTAGATGTCTTCAGAATATACATTTTTGTATTTGGTCCCTAAAATAGTTATTTGGGGAACTCATTTGAGTCCGTAAAATGAGCCTTTTCCGGACTCAATCCCAAAAAGTTGCCATGGCAACTTTTGCGGATTATTTAGGTATATAAATAAAGCAAAATGGTTCAATACAACAATTAAACAATTTAGTTACTATGGTCGCATGGTAATTAAAATTCGAAGGTCACTATTTTCGAGAAATATTATTGTTCTGATTAAAAATTTGAATATCCTGACGCTATTCATACATACTGCATGCATGAATAGTCACTCTGATTATTTTATTCACCTCTGAACACATACTTGAATTTTTCTTGAAATATAGCAAAACTTTTACGATTTTATTTAGATATACGTATATTGTGCTGTTCTACTTTTACTGAACTTAATAATTTGCAGTACTAATCAAACTTTAACTTGTTTATTTCCAATAGATAAAAAAAAATTTAAAACCAAAAGATCAAATTAAAATCTCTTACCTTTTGATCCGAAAGTATGTCAAAATATTTAATGGGCCGGCTAGCTTATCTTTTCCTTCAGGAGCAGGTTCAAATTCAGTTCCTGTTTTAAAATGAAATTTTATTAAAGTAAAATTTTTAATCTGATATAAATAATTTATTTTCCTTGATATTTAGATAATTTAGCTTTATAACAGGTTCGAAAGTCTAATACACTATTTAAATTTTAATATACAACCTTGTCCAAAAATTAAACACACAAAAACCTTCCTTCTTCGTAGCTACACTCTTCTCTTTCCAAATCCAACAATTCTCCTTTCATTAATTCTTCACCTTATCTCCTCTGCAACTCCTATCCACAATAACACCTCTACCTTCTTATTTACAGTCTATTTTTACTCTTCTTCGCTGATCTCCGCAATTTCTGACTTTCAATTCAATTTCAAATTATTAATCTTTGTTTATTATTTTTCTTCTTTACTCCCTAATTTTCACTTGTTCTTTTTTTTCTTAAATTTGTTTTTCCAATTTTACAACCTCTCTTTTATCTGTTGTTTGTTGTTCTATATCACTAAATATCAAAGTATTCAAAATAAACAAAACAAAACCATATGAATTTTGATTAATTTCATTCCAAACATAACCTAACTTAAACCTCCTTGTCTTTCTCCAGGAAAACATTTACCAACTATAAAAATAAAATTTCCTACTTAAAAGAAATGTCATAATGACTTAAATGTCAGAAATTATTTCAACAACAACTTAATAACTACTAACATAGATGTCAGTATCAAACTTATTGTTGACATCAAATAAAAACTTTAAAACTATTAAAACAACTCTAAACAAGTATTAACATTCTAAAACACATACCTTTCGGATCTTTAGCTAATTTAAATAAATTTTGAAAACAATCTAAAGGAAACAAACAAATTCAAACCCTGATTCAGCAAATAACACAAACATGCAATCTTCGTAATCGTCCAATATGCGAATACATAGCAATATATTTTTATGTAAGATTTTACATCCATGATATATTGTACAGTCACGTGAAAAACAGTATCAGTATACACAAGCATGGTTTTATGAAGGGTTGACCGACAACTACAAACTTAATGTGTGTCACACAGTATATATCGGAGGTTTTGGATGATCAAGGTCCAGTTGACGTAGTTTATACAGATTTCTCCAAGGCCTTCGATAGACTCACTCATAGTATATTGGTCCTTGAGTTAGATAAATGCGGTCTGTCACAGAATGCACTGAGCCTTTTCAAATCCTATCTATCTTATCGATTAAAATACGTATGCTACAGGGGCTTTGCTTCAACTAAATTTGAAGTCCTATGTGGTGTTCCTCAAGGATCGATTCTGGGGCCGTTACTTTTCAACATTTTCATTAATAACGCTATTAGCTCTTTGAAGGTTTCTCATCTACTATACGCAGATGATATGAAGGATAAACTGCACTCGGGATTGCATCATACTTCAGGAAAACCTCCATAGGGTTGATTTGTGGTGTAGGGAAAATAAGTTGCCACTTAATATTAACAAATGTAAAGTTATCACATACTCATGTAGAAAAGATATGTTAATGTTTCGATACAGTATCGACGGTATTTTGCTTGATAGACCAAAATATATCAAAGGTATTTTTTGATTCAAAATTAAATTTTACCCATCATATATGAAGTAATTTCAGCTGCCAATAGAAGTTTAGGATTTATCATGCGTAATTCCCGTGAGTTTCATAAACCATCAACAATTAAATTGTTATACAACTCATATATGTCAGATCCCGACTACAATATAATTCTGTCATCTGGTGCCCAAATTACGTAAAATATATCGAGGTATTAGAAAGAGTGCAACGGGGATTTTTTAAAGTATCTATCCTATAAAGAGAATAAAGTGTATCCTCCTATTGGCTTTCCACACGATCTGTTACTTGACACACACAACTATAAATCCTTACTGGTTCGTCGTAATATGTACTCCTTTATCTTTCTGTTAAACATAATAAACTCTGTTCGACCGAAATATTGAGTAAAATCAATTTCCATGTACCAACATATACTAGGCGACGTTATGAAACTTTTTATATAAAGACGGCTAATACTATTGCATTACTCTCCTCTGTATACGAATATGACTCCACCGTGCAAGACAACATTGATATTCTAGCAATGTACATATAAAGAATGTTTTTATATCTTAAGTTCTGTTAATTTGGTTTAGTGCCTGTTTTGTTATTTACCTTACTTGTTTGTCAGGAATGTTTGTCTTTTTCTCGCATGTCACTATTATATACCTATGTGTCTGTATTACTATTTTCACACCGTCACTGTACTTTTTCTGAAAATTGTATTATTTTTAATTTTATATTGTTGTTTCCTATCCTGTAACTGGGATATCATCCCGTTGGATAGCTGTAGAAATAAATAAATAAAAATGTTGAAAGGCCATTTTTTCTGCCAAAATATATAATACTTATTATTTGAACATCAAATTTGAAAAAGCGGTAAAATTTATGCCTATATCTAACTTCAATAAAATTCTAGATAGTAATTCGACAGTGCATAAAAAAATAATGTTTTTTGAGATAATGGAAAAAGTCGGCCTCGAATCTTAAATTTTATTTTGTCATCTTTCTTCACTTTCGTACCTGTATTAAATTATTAAATAAATAATTTAAGAACATTAACTAAGTTGAACTACATTTATTAAAAAACATAACACTTATTGATATATGAATCAAAATTGTATTACTTTTTTGTACAATTTACAAATATTGAAGAATGAAAGATATTTCAGGTATTTTAATAATTTAAATAAGTACATCTAAATTGTATATGTTATTAACATCCTATACAGATGGTTTTCATAATTAAATTTTTAAGAAAGTAATGAGTAATGAAATATATCCAAACAAGGGATATTTTCATCATATGTCAAATCTATTAGTCTGGTCGATAGCCGAGTGGGTTAAGGCGCGAGGTGGCAATCGCGATTAATCACACGGACATCGCACCACCGGGTTCGAATCCTGGCTCCAGCACTGTCGGAGGAAATGGTTGTATGTCCACGTTTTTCAATGTGTAACCCCCTTCCGCACAAGCCCCTGGCTTCTGGAATTGGGGGTTGTCTAATTTCTGTGGTGTTTATTTATATATTATTTATTATTATTCAGTGGTGGAACTCAAAATATAGGCCTCTTGCAAAATTCAATATTTATTTATTGGATACGTGATAAAATGTACGCTGGTTAAGGGGCAAAATATTAGCAAAACTCGATTCTGTTGTCGCGCTCGCATTTTGTCTCGTCAAAAAAAAATTCAAATAAAATTCACTCGTCAGAAAGTAATAAGGATTTTTTTTAAATTACAAAAAATAGTATGAATCTTAATAGTGGAAATTTGTTTTTCAAATGTAAAAATAAAATTATGGAAAGATATTTATTGATTGAAAGAGCTTCCACTTTCTTCATTGTCCCGGGCCGCCATACCTCTGAATCCGGCCCTGCATAATACCTATTAAATTATTAAAATTTAGTTTCATCTAAGATAAAGTCTGTAATACAGCCATTCTTTCGTTCGTCTAAATACTGTGTTTTATAATACATCTCTTTTACATTTTTTTTTTCAAGTTTTAGACGGTTTTTAACGTTTATTCGATATAACTGAGACTGATCTGTGTTCTTCGGGTGTAGCAATTTTAAGTTAAATATGAAATTGTTTATTTATAAACAAATAAAATCTATAAACTTCCATATTTACATTTTTCATTATTCTTTTTTGAAAATTGTAAGTCTCTCAAAGTTCTATTAGCTATGTTTTTGCTTCTCATTTTAGTTGAAAAGCCAAAGAGTAGTATGTTAATTTGTTTATTGTGAAAACTATAATTAAAATTCAAACATTTGTTTTAAAAATATATATTTTTTTGTTATTATCGAAAGATATAAGCCAGAACCTAGAATCCTTCTACTGTCAAACCCGCTTACAGGATTAAGAGTTGAATTTCCAAATTTAAGGCTTTTAAGCAAATATTTTGACTTCAATATTTTGGTTTAATAAGGACCGCTTTATTTATGGTTAACGCCATGGACGGATTTATAGGAGGGAAATAAGGGCTGAATTTTTTTTTGAGAATAAGATAATTATGTATAATTGCTATCTATTTGGGATTTTAATTATCTCCTGATGATGCTCACTTGGTTCGCGAAACGCTCATCAGCGTACTATGCAATATGTTTTGTCAAAATTTTTGTTTACAGTAATAATTTGTTATTAATACCTGTAACAATTTTTTCTCTTAATATTTCATTTATAAAATATACTGAATTTTCATCAACTTAATTTATTTATTTGAACATTATTGAACACAAACACTTTTTTAATTTTCATATTTTTTGACGATTTTTAAACCAAAACAGGAAATTTAAAATAATAACTCAAAAAAAAGTGCGAGAATTCAGATAGGATTATAGTATAATTCAGAGCTTCCCTAATGCACATAAAAAACGAAATAAAAACTTTACGAGCTCATTATTAACGTTGTTGAACCATTCGGTATGGTGTCATCAAACAAGCCGGCGTACAGAAACCTATAAAAGGTAAGCGACTCAATTTGGGGACGAAATACTACAGAGCCGTACTTAAAATTCGTATGCATTTGAATGTACACATTAATAATACTAGAGACTAACGCGCTGTTAAAATTGAACGACTGAGTTGCTGATCTTAAGTATTTCGTGTTTCAAGTGCGTTTTCCTGCGCGCAATTACTTTTGCGACTAGTTTAACGGTATTTTAATGAGGTCGTAGTCTTTGTTGCGTTTCTTATATGTCGGGAACTTATTACTTCAACTATACCTATTTGTTATAACGAGATCTGGAACTAGATTATATTTAGATCTAATTCCGTTGAAGGGTTTGGGGGTAAATAGGCAAAGCAAGCAGGTAAGGGTCCGTATAATTGCAATTTAAGGCATGTACGAAAAGTCAAGGTCTCAAAATATTTGTTGGCATCAGCCACCCCTCACTATCATGAGAGTAAAAGAAATTAAAACGTGATTTAGTGCGTACACAAGAACGAAACGTCTCAAAGAAAATTTTTGGGGTTAGCCACCCCCACCTCATTATTAAAGGGAGTAAAAAAATTAAATTGGGATTTAGTGTGTATACGAGAAAAGGGACTCTAAAATTTCATTGGCATTAGCCACCCCACCCTATCATTAAAGAGAGTAAAAAAATTAATTAGGATTTAGTGTATACGAGAACTAAGGGCCTCCAAATTTTTTTTACATTAGCCACCCTCTTTACCACCCCCACCCTATTAAAAAGAGTAAAATATTACATTGGGTATAAGACTTAAGATACAAAATCTGGATGTGGAAATAGTGATTCCTTGGGCAGCAGTTTTTTTTTATCGTATTCAGGTTTTTTAAAACTCGATTTGTACGTAAATCCTGATTTTTGTATTAATTATGTTTGTTAAATATATTTTCTATTAAACAAGAGCAGATCGAATATCACACTTCTGAATATGTCTGAAGCTTGACATCATAATTTAGATAATGCTTCTCGGGTTATAATTTGGAGCCTTAAAATAAAGTACTAGAAGATATTCATAATTTATAGTAATAGACCAAGGGTTACCGAACTTTTCAGTGAGTATCTAAGAACCTCCTTCAACTTTTAGAGTACGTAGTCCTATTTAAGCATAATACTACCCTACACTGGACCCAGATTATGACTGTGGGGGTGTTTTCATATGCAAGTTACTTTCCACAAATCAATATCTTTGTTGTTTAAAAACCACTTTTACAAAACCCCAAAGCATTTAAATACACTACTCGACACGCGTTTCGCTAACCATCAGGAGACAGATATGACTGGTCATCAGTTTTAACCATCTCCTGATTGTTAACAAACCGAGCGTCAAGTACGTATTGGAGTGGCGTTTAAAAGTTTTGTGAAAGTGGTTTTTGGACATCCAAGATATTGATTTATAAAAGATATAGTGCTCATATGAAAACGCCATCACCGCCAGAGCTCCACGACCCAACGTAACGTTGTCACCTTTAACAGAACTACGCGCCATAAAAATTGAAGGTACTCAGACGCTCAGTGGATAATTCAGTAGCTCGTGATCTATGACAAGTAAAAAAACTTTCATAAATAATAATATATTTCAAAAAATCACAAGCCTTTGATATATTCTAACTGAACACAATGATATATGGTAGGGTTGTTTTCAAATTGTAATTTAAAGTCAAGAGACATGATAAAAAGATAATTTTAATTGAAAATAGTCTTATTCACTTAAAAAACAACACATTTTTTTATATAAAGTTTATTAAATAACTTTACATTAGAAGAAAAATCCCAGGATTTTGCCTCCAAGATGTTTCCTTCTGGCTTCCTCGTGGTCCATAATACCGCCACTTGTTGTCAGTACAACGTATCTGGAAAAGAAAAAAATAAATAAGGAAATTTATTACCACCAGAACAAGGTTATTTCAAACCATATGAGTTTTTTTTTTTAAACAGCTGTTATATTAATTATTAGTTAGAGAAAGTTACTAAATTCAATTTTTGACACATTTTTCTATTTATACACATATACCTTTTTTGCCCATGTGTCACATTTTCTTTTTTTGTGAAATTATGAGCACAATAATATAGGGACAAAAACTTCAAGGGGATTGAAATTAGGAGAGTATAAGTTCGCGTTGGCAAGTTACCTAAGATTGTACAAAAATACTACACAATATACTGACCAGTGTCCAAGCTGACAACATCGAGAAATGATCAACATTAATAATATAGCAACTGATTATACGAAGAATATCAACTTATTTTCCAGAAACTGTGGAGAGTATTCTATAGAATGATCGATGATTATAAGAAAAACCTCAATAAACTGACGAAAAATATAATGTTAATATCTACATTATCTTACACATATCTAATTTGCTAGTTGATAATGTATTTTGATAATTTAATGATTAAAATGACCCCGTACCAACTTTATCAGAAATAGATCTCGGTCAAATTCGCTGAGATTGTAGTACAGTGCACAGTTTGACAACTTTCAAGCCATAAGTTCTAGTAAAAGAAAGAGTAAGCGGCTAAAGAGAATCACTTTCATTACCAAGGTTACTTCATCCAGCCTTTGTGTATAAGACAAGTGAGAGAAAGTAGCCACAGTATATTGTTAAGAGTGGAGAAAAGTGCAGCTTCCATGTATCCCATCCATACTAGCCGACGCAGCCTATCAAAGATAATGTCCGTTTGTATAGTTGAAGTAAACAGTTCCCTGCAAATAAAAAATGCAACAAAAACTTTACGACCTCATTAAAATACCGGCACTCCTTGTACTACTGTTCGCAAACTGACTCGCTTACCTTTATAGGTTTTTAAAGTGTGTCGGGTCGTTTGATGTCAGGCATAGCGCCTTGGCCCGCGGCGATATAATTATGTAGTAGTTTTTGTTGCGTTTTTTGAGTGCAGGGAAGTTCTTACTTGGACTATAACCGCTTTTTATTCACGTGCATTTTGTAGAAGCTCAGTACTGCCAAGTATACCCAGACAAAATTTTCAGAAAAAATCAGGATTAGCATTACTTGGAGTTCTATGTATAATCGACGATCCACTGGTATATCAGGGCTTAAAATGGGCATATTCAAGAGAAAGAGAGATCTGATAAGCAAATATTTATTATTTTTGGCCATAACTTTTTTTTTAAATACATATATTATTTAAAAAATGTATAAGACTACCAAGTAGACTGACAGGTCTACTTAGGTGCTCTCATACTTTTCTTACCAATATATGTATTAAAAAAAAGTTATGGCCAAAAATAATAAAAAATATTTCCTTATCGGATCTTGCTCTCTTGGATATGTCCACTTTAACTACAATCACTACATATCCTCCAAGTCCAAGGATGTTACACCTCTTTCCCCTCCTTGCGGCTTAATAGGCTCACCCATAATAAATCTGTTTTGGTTATACACATTAACGTGGTACTAGTAAAAAATATCCAACAAAATATCCAATCACAGAAATCTTCATTCCAAAATATTCAAAATAATTTTCAAACGATTCAGCCTTGATATAATTGAATGTTTATCTTTGGACATCTACTACACTAGTCTTTAAAGCTGTTTTACTTCATGAAGACATTGATTGCACTTGTGCTCATATTCTCGATGCAGCCATATTCTGTCTATTATTCTTTACCTATTGCCTAAACCTATTACAAAGGAACACTGTCGAAGATATATCTTGTTTTTATTTAAATTCACATGTAGGTCAGTGTTCAATTTCTCACAAGTTAACTGTGTTTTAAAGCTTTACTCGTCTATATCTTAAAAAGAGTTAATCCTGGACCCAGTGACAATTTGAGACATTATCAGAGGACAACTATAACTACAACCTCAGTCAATTTGACCAGGATCCATTTCTCATATGGTTGGTGCAGGGTCCTTTTTCAAAATACCACAGATAAATTACAACTGGTTAAGGCATGAATCAGCGCATGCTGCAACAGTTAATGAAGAGGATGAAAACAATGTTGTATCGCATAGATAAAACAATGACTTCAGATAGCTTTACAAAATATCATGCTCTGCATATACAACTTTAAAATATTTATCTAAAATTGAACAATTATTTGAATCAGATTGTGGACAATAATCGATGTTGTGAACCTATCACACGTGTTACGAGGGAAAATATCAATGAAGGGAATAATGTTTTTGGGTTAGTATTTTTCAGCAGTCCCTAGAAAAGTTTATTCTGTCTAGAAATTCATTTCGTGTAATCTCCATAATATAAATCAGTTTTAAAAAGTAGAAATATTAAGTATTGGTATGGTTTCCATTAAAAAGTAAATTAAAACTACTTTTTGTAATATTGTTTAAGGAGAAACGGAGCTGAGGATAGACGTTAGCAACCAGATAATAATCATTAGACCATTATAGTGGTCACTAATACTATGTCAGCACGGGTCTCCTAAATTACTCTCCCTGTGTGCATCAAGAGGCTTTGTATTGATAAACCAAATCTCTCAAATATCACAGGTTAAAAAAATAACCAAGAGTTGTAGCCCTAAGAGAACTAGATTGAGCTAGCAACATTTCACAAATGCAACAAATCTATAGTAACAACATATAAATCAATTACATCAATTCAAAGTTTGTAACTTCGTATTGTAGAAAGATATGAAGACCTGCTGCATATTTCTCCAACTAACAAAAAAGCAACAGTATTGTAAAAGAGTAGAGAATCTTTTAGGTAATTCTACAGTTTATGCACTTCTTCATTTTTGAGTTTTGTTTTATAGACACATTAATAAGAGAGTTATATGAAGCGTTTGTGACTAATGAAACGTTGCGCAAATGTTTAATAATCGAAGAAAGTGGAGCGAATAGTGGTGCTAGGTGGCTAAAAACAAGTGAAAATATGGCGTTTTTGTCATTTTGAAACCATTAGCATTGAAAAAGTCATTTTAGGGCAAGGGTTAATAAGAGTCACAGCATTTGATTGCTTAATTCTGCAATTCATTGAGTCCCGTCGTACCTCAATAAACATTCAAATTTGTCATGACGCTTATTTTCCGTTGCCCTGAAATAACTGTTCAAATGCTTTTCATGTGAAATTAACCTGAAATTCTCATATTATTACTCCTTTTTGGGTCTTTTACGTATTGGTCATTGCAAACCGAAAAGTTAGGTTAGACGTATTTAGTAGATATAATGCTGTAATGACTCATATTTTTACCCTTGCCCTAAAATGACTTTTTCAATGACAATCGTTTCAAAGTGACCTAAAAATTTTGTATTTTCACTCATTTTTATCCACCTAGCACCCCTACTCGCTCCACTTTCCCATCAATTTCTTCGATTATTATATATTTGCGGAATGGAATGTTTCAAGTCACAAACGCTTCATATAACTCTCTTATTAACACGTATGCCGCCACCATGAGATGATCAATATCACGCGCCCCAGACAAGACTTTGATTTTTCGTGTTTCCGATAAGTTTTGAAGTGTAGATGACGTGAATATGATAAAAAATACCATACTACTTTTTTTCCGGTCGTTTTTTTTTGTGTGGCACAGTATATGTGCCGCGATCCCCCAAGGGAATTTTCTGGCCTCCCAGGCCACACATAAAATCGCTCCATATAAATACACACACTTTGTGGCACTACAATAGAACCACAGACCACTAAAGCATGATACATAGTGAGGCACACATGACGTGACAAGGTCCCTAAAGAGTTTATTTTCTGTGGCACTAAACACGGGTCTCATAGCGGCGTACGTGTTAATGAATTCACAAAAAAAAAATCGAAAATCGAGAAGTGGATAAAATGCAGAATGACCAATCTTCAGTTGAAATTGACATAAAGTGAGATGAGTTACAAGAACTTCCTTTAAAAAATAATGTTTCTTCACCTAAGCATATTACGTTTATCTAATTCTTTTAGGCCATTATGGAACTTATAGTCCATCATAATAATATGTCACTTAAGATGATTTACTTACCCAAATTGACGTGAAGGTAATAAATTATTTGTCCATTTTTCAATATGTGTGATTGGTACATCAAACCTAGGCGAAATCACACCACATTTATTTAATCTGCCTGTCAAATTAACTACTATCTTCCCGCTCCTGTGGTCATCAACTATTTCAAATTCACCAATATACCCGTGTTTCATCATTACAGTTAAAAATTTTACTATAACTTTCGAACATGGACGAATAAGAACCTGCCTCTTGCCACGTTTTTCAGCATTGTTTATAGATTTTAGGGCATCACTTAACACATTCATGCGCACCATGGCTGAAAATAAAAGAAATAAATATATTAATATACGTTTTGGAACAGCGTATAAAGTTGTAATGTATATTATTCAGAATAAACTATTTAATACTTGAAACTCGCTTCCTAAAAATCTAAGGTTAGGAAATTAATATTTGATAAACAAAACTTCGACCACACCAAATTATAACTAAAATCAGTCATATAATTCACTCGAAACTTTATATGATAAGTAAAAGTTAACAGCAGACGGGAATCTTATAAATATTTTGTTTTGAAAATATTAAACCGCATCTGCAAGTTACTACTTCCATTCGTTGTTTATAAAAGAACATAAAGAACCCCGTAACAATATGCACAGGACAGTATACTACAAACACTAATAAATAATATACACTACTTTTTAGCCATGGATGATAACAAATTATTTAAAATACCTGCGATTTATTTTGTGTTTCCAGTGGAACCATTCACACTCGCGAAACACCGAGAAAAAGAATTTGTAGAGTGGCTCGTCGTTTGAGGCGCTGACATACAAGTTGAACTGAAGCGCGAAATTCGAAAAAGGCCTATTCCGCGTTTTTACGTTGCCATGTTTCAAGCAATTTTTCGCGTCACGACCAAACATACCCAAATAGGTAGAAATATTTGCAGAATGGGGAACATTCTGTTTTATTTTATCCGCCAGAGTACACCAGCTGTGCTCGGTTGTTTGTCCGTCAATGTCAATACGAAAAAATATGTCTTTGAATAAACAAAGTTAATAATTAAGATGTAAAATGAAAACATGTTGCTGTGTATTAAAGTGCTCTAACACAGTAGGACATTTATTTCCTAAAAATTACCGTTTCCGACAACTATGATAAATCTGGTGTTTTAAAATTGTAATCTGTATCACAGAGCAGAGCAGAGAGTCTATAATCTATATCTTAATTTTCAAGTGTGTACTAACTAGCATATTGTCATAATTGATTTAGAATAAAATAGAATTTATAAACAAAAAATTCAACAAGCTCATAAATGTAATTATATACCTTTCAACCAAATCAGCTTTTTTTCCATGAACTCTAGCACCTCTTTCTCTCAGCTCCGCTTTTAAACGATTTAATGACCAACTACCGTTATCCTTTTTATCAATTTGGCTCATTTCTACGAATAAAAGATTGGAAAACTCTCGGAAATCTGGAAATTTAAACTATTTAAAAGTTATATATGATATTAAACCGAGTACGCATAGTGTCATCTATTGGATATATTGGGAACTGGCTTGGATTGTTCCTCATTCTTTTTATCAATTTAGCTTATTTTTACGAATAAGAGATTGGAAAACTCTCAGAAATCGGGAAATTTAAACAATTTAAGTTATAATATAACTTTTAAATTGTTGTTTAATGTCATTCTCAATTTGTATCGTATAATATATGATAACAGTAAACGGAGTATGCATGGCGTCATCTATTGGATATATTAGGAACTGGCTTGGATTGTTCCCCATTGGTTACTTGGTAAAGGCTATCACAGACGGATTGCATGGGTGCATAAGCATATGCAAATGACGTAAATCATTAAAAATGAATAACAGACAGAATTGCATAGTATAAGGACTCAGCCAATCAGTTTGAAGAATTAAAAGCGTGCGATTTATGCTGTGGCACGATATACTAATTTCTGATTTGTTGTGCATAACGCATGTACATAGAAATTTCAATATTTTAATATACTTCTATGCACTATGCGGAAGCGGTATGCAATAAAATGGCCGCCTTATTCTGCTCTCTGATTGGTTAAATTATTCTATGCACATGCTTATGCACTTAGTCTGTGATAGCCTTAACTGGAGCTATCTGAAATCAAGGATTGTAAACAAAGATCTGAAATGACCTCCTACATATGCTTATGAACCAAGCTACTTTAGAAAGTTTTTAGAGATCTCTATATAGCAAAGCTAGAAATGCATGGTTACTGTGCGTATTTGTCAGCTTGCTACTGCAATGCTGGATCTAGAGAGCAAGAGACACGTTGGAAGCTCAATTTGTATCGTATAATATATGATAACAGTAAACGGAGTATGCATGGCGTCATCTATTGGATATATTAGGAACTGGCTTGGATTGTTCCCCATTGGTTACTTGGTAAAGGCTATCACAGACGGATTGCATGGGTGCATAAGCATATGCAAATGACGTAAATCATTAAAAATGAATAACAGACAGAATTGCATAGTATAAGGACTCAGCCAATCAGTTTGAAGAATTAAAAGCGTGCGATTTATGCTGTGGCACGATATACTAATTTCTGATTTGTTGTGCATAACGCATGTACATAGAAATTTCAATATTTTAATATACTTCTATGCACTATGCGGAAGCGGTATGCAATAAAATGGCCGCCTTATTCTGCTCTCTGATTGGTTAAATTATTCTATGCACATGCTTATGCACTTAGTCTGTGATAGCCTTAACTGGAGCTATCTGAAATCAAGGATTGTAAACAAAGATCTGAAATGACCTCCTACATATGCTTATGAACCAAGCTACTTTAGAAAGTTTTTAGAGATCTCTATATAGCAAAGCTAGAAATGCATGGTTACTGTGCGTATTTGTCAGCTTGCTACTGCAATGCTGGATCTAGAGAGCAAGAGACACGTTGGAAGCGGAAAATTAAGGACTGTCAAACTCGGCAATGGGATTACTGAGAATGATAAAGCAACAGTGAATAGTGTTGCCAATTGGTATGGACAATAGTCTGATTTGGAGACTTTTTTTTAGATGTTTTTGTCATTAACGTGTACCCAACGAAGTTTTGGTATGGGCATTTGTACGTGACGTCGCGATCACTTTCCTCAATGTCATTACTTGGAGGAAAAACAATAACACGCAAACGTATCGTAACGAGCCGAATAATGGCGACAGGACCACCGATCGTTTCATTGTAACTGTCAAAGATGCCACATTTGCATAACCACCATCGATTTTTCTTATTTTTGGCATATTTACAAAACTATGCAATATAAATAAAACAAAGACATCAATGAAGAGTGTTGGGTTAAGCGGTTATGGTTCGTTGAAATATAGTTCAATAGATACGTTACGTTTCAAACATGCTTTATCTCAATTTAAGCCAATGTATCGTAACATGGACTTACGTGTACTTCTGCGTTTATTCCAAAGAGTTACGTATACGGCGCTCGTGTTGCTTTAAGTGTCTACAAACTTCCGTCACCCTTTATTTGAATTGCATTCCTTCCTTACCTATATATTCAAAGGTTCTGCTCTTGGTCGTATTTCACTATGTCTAACAACGTCATGAGAACAGTGAACGCTGAGCGCTAGAAAGACAGCGGTATTTACTGATTTTGAATTTTGTTTTCCAGTGTCAAATATCCAAACTAACAATAGAAATAATTGATAACAGTAATAATGTAAGTAGTTTATAGTCAGCAAAAATTTTCCTGTTCCACAAGACATCTAAATTCTCCCCACACAAGTGTCCGTATCTATATCAAACATGGGTCTTAAACATATGAAAAAAGTTGAGTTAAAATTTACACAAGAACCACAAATAAAACAGCTCCAGTGGCATATAGTTTAGTACAATTTTGCTGTGCAAATAAAAAACGCAACAAAAATTTTACAACCTCATTAAAATACCGTTACTCCTGTACTACGCCGCCAACAAATTGACTCACTTACCCTAGTCGGTCAAAAACAGACATTGCAACTTTTAAAACTTGTCGTTTCGTTGGTCTGAACTCTTTATCCATATCTTCAACATTAATTTTCAATTTGAACCAAAATGATGTAACCGTACATCTGAGCTCGACTATACTTACTTATTAAAATTCTCAACTAGACATGCCATGGCCCAAATACCAATAAATAAATACCTTATTTCATTTTTCGTATAGAATATACTTATTTATAGTGCTACTTATTGGAGTGAAAAAAAGTACCTAATTGGGCCTTATTTTTTTAAATATAGTTTGAATTTAAAACTCAATCAAGAGAAAAATCAGCTAGAAACTAAAATTTTATCATATATGTAGTTTGATAAACATTTTTACTACAGGAATGTATGAATTTAAACCACAAGTTTCAACTTAAATTATTTATTAAAAAAATTAATACATTATGCATATACATTACTTATATTGCTTACCCAAAACAAAAATTACATTTGAGGGAAAAAATAATGTTAAGGGAGAATAATACAAAATTCATGATTTTCATATTGAACAAAATTCACCCTTAATAATTAAGATTGCATTAGTAATAATTTTATGTCTGATTCAATATCAAGGTAATACTTAATGAAGCAAATCAATAATTTCTTTTAATTTACACACTCAACGTATGAAAGAAAGTGGACAGTAGTGATTTTTAGATTATAATTGACATTAGTAGCATTTACATTATATAGACTAATAGCTCACCTTGGCGGTCCATGCACAAAAACCAGAATGATACAGAGAAGATTAGCAAGGCCCCTGCACAAGAACGACACAGAAAATCACGAAGAGCTCCACATTTTAAAAATTTTCTACTACTAAAACTCAACGATCCATTATTGTTTATTAAATAATGATTAATAATCCACGTAATCATTCACAATTATTTATTCTTGATAGTTGTAACCAGTTTGTCAAAAAATTACATTTAATTGAGAAATAAAATTAAGAAAACCATGTTATGTTGGACTAGAAAGGTATATTTTATTTTTTTAAATATGCAAAACGCTCTTAAGTCACTGCCTCTATAGTGAGGTGCTACATTTTATATACCGCTCATATGCTGCAATATATGCTTGGAAGTAAGCTGTATGTTTTATAATTTATAAGGGCACTGACATTACATATGCTCGCCTCAGCTAACAGGGAACATCTTCAGGCCTTAGTTATTTGCCTTTATTTCCAAAAAAATATGTTTTGATCAATTTCAAGACCGTCACGTACCTCTATGTTATTAGACCTCAGAGGCAGCTCGTGACTTCATGAATTGGTGAAGCAGAATTTTCGATGAGGCCACAAAAAAATTCATAAGTCTTTCAAACAGCCACTACTGCTACACCTATCGATTTTCATTATAATAAAAAAATAATGAACATACCTACTATTCTAAGAACAATTGATAAGGTCAAAGAAAGATTAGAAGGGGACTGATATTATTATAATCAATATTTTCATGGATTAATATTCTGGCAGAATTTAGCATTAACCAGACCACCACCACTTGACCAAGGGACACATGCACACAGATAATTACACAACAACCTTTCCCAGCGACATTGCCATCTGCCACTGCCAGGACTCAACCTCAGGAGAGAAGGCCAACTAGCCATGTTGTCTTTCATACAATCACAGACAAGAATACTGCTACCATCTCATCAACACTTGAAAAAAAAAACAACAAAATACCCTGGCTATGATTTGAACCTGGAACTCCTCGAACTCAAACCTAACACATAAGCACTGGGTTAGTGTAATTTATATTCACAAAAATTATAACTAAGGCACCAACTTGTATCTTTTAAGACATAAACGATGCAAATTAAGTACTTAAAAGGTAATTATTATTTTTTTAAATAAGTTTTTTTTGTAATAATTAGTAAGTACCTTGAAAGTTTTAAATCTACAAACATTTCTGATTAATTTTGTTCAACTGAAAATTCATAATACTGTTGTAACAGTTAAAATATACTGGTACTAAATAGGGATATTTAAGGTGGGCGGCATCATGGAAGTAATTCAACAATTTCCCCTATTGGGGTGCGTTTAGAAAGCTAGAGTGTCACTCTAGACGAGACGTTATAATAATTGATGACGTCACGTCTTTTCAGTCCGGAGATTAGAAACGCACTTGTGGCGTGTTTATTGTTTCTTCTCTCTTGACATTTTTTTGAGTCAAGCGTTGGAGCTTATGTTGAATATTTCCTCCATACATTTTTTCATTAGTTAGGAGCTACGATTTAAATTACTTTCAAAATGGAAAATATTAGCATTGAAACAGTCATTTTAGGACAAGGGTAAAGAATCACGGACATCATTTTTATTGTTTATTATTTATTAACGGGTCGCACGAGTTATTTCTCCTTTTTTGAAATGAATTTTGCAAATCATCATTTTTTAGAAACTAACCATAATTTTCCGTCCATAGACTAGAAGCTTTACATTATGGAACAAAATCCAAGAAATTAAATATATTGGAATCAATTGAAATTTATAAACATAGAAATAAACCAAACATTAGGTACCTTTCTTAATGACCACTTAGAAATTGATGGGAATTCCACTTTATTTGCCGTCCTGTTGTAAGAGAGGCTTAGCTGCACTGTTTATTCTTAGATAATTTTAACATAATATACCCCCTTTTATGTAATGTATAAATACCTTACAATTTAATCTGTAATTTACTGTGTTTGAAAATGTAGACTAGATATAGGTACTGCGAAACTGCAGTCTCAAACATTAAAAAATATATTGAGATTTATTAACAAAGAAATTTGTGTTCGTTATTTACTATTATGGAATCTCACAAAGTAACAGACAACTCCACTGATGATTTCATAAGAAAAGATATCCTTACAATAATTTTTCTTAAAAAAAGGCAAAAATGTTAATTTTGTGTATATAAATTCAAAAGATATCAACACAGTGCGTCAGTCACACACCAAACGTAGTGCTTTCGACTGCGATGAAAAGTTGTCACTTTGGCGTTACATCTAAACGGCACAGCTGATAGCGTGGGACATAATTTCACAAAACGCCAAGTCTTTATAAACGGCTTTCATTTCACCTGGGCGCACCCGGGCATAGTATCTAACTGCACCCTTGTTGATAGACTTTTAGAAAAAATAAGATAGAACAATACTGGACTTTTTTTCTCCTGTGAAAAACAATTTTTTTTTGTGGAGTCTTCAACAGTCCAGTACCATTTTATGGAGTGTTCTCTACATTCCTAATATATATATATATATATTTTTATTATTGAATTAGGACTGTAGGAGAAATTGCCGAATTACAAAATCATCTTTTTAAATACAGTGTCGCCATCTTTAAGGTTTGTAAAGGACTAGATCAGGGTCTACAATCTCTAAAAAATATAAATATTATTTTTCCATCTTTTTTAATAAACCTATACTAAAAATCTATAAGTCATTATTTACAGTCTTTTTGACTAATAGGAGAAGATATATTACATTAAAATAATTAGTTACCAATTACCACATATTTGTTCATTTAGTTTAGCACATATTACAACTAAATTGAGACAAATAATACAAAAGACCTCAATAATTGTTCAGAATTTAAACTGTGATGTATGATAACTCGTATGATTGGAAAGATATATGTCCAGTACATATCTATCTTTATTAATATTCTGTTGATATAGTACTTATTACGCAAGTACTATACAATATGCATTTATATTAAACATAAAGTTAGTATAAAACTATGCTATTGTAATTGGATTATTGTACCTTACATGGACAGAAAAAATAGTTAATACTCATATCAACTGCAATGAAGATTTACAATTAAATCATATTCAATTTAAATTTTACAGCTAAAAATGTTCTAATTGTAGAAGTAAATCATATCAATACAGATTCAGAATTTTCACAGAAAATATTAAATTGTTTTGGTAACTACCAACATATTTGATAATTTTGTTAATAACTTTAGTTGTGAATACTAAATAAACATTTATCAAGAATTACTCCTGCTTTTCGTTATACAGTATGGGGAAGGTTACTAGCCATATAGGGGAATCCTATACACTCATGTACATGTGCAATATAGATTAGAATCACGAGATGATATAAAATGGATGGTAGGGCATAGGCATGACAGCTGGTCGAGGTTGATCTGCTGCAGTAGTAAATGTATTTGGAGCGGAAGGTGTAAGTGACCAGTCGTCAAATAAGGAATTTACGAATTACGTGTCATCTCAGAATATTAATTTGTTGAAATTAATTATGGCGGTCAACAAATAACCAAAAGTATGTTTCTCAAAATAATAAAAAACTGATAAAATGAATAAAAGTACTACTCAAAAACAAGAACTTAAAAATTATTTAAAAAAATAAAAATTCACTCCTACAACAAATACTCAAATAGTATGCAGCTTTGGTCAAACAATATCCAAGCCTTTTGCAAAAATGGTAATATTTGCAGTTGAATTTACAATTTTTAATTGTAATTTCTCCAAATTATTAGACCTATCCTGCTGAAAGAAAACCGTAAATTTGAGATTTTATGTAACCCCACAAAAAGTGATCGTTAGGAGCAAGACCTGGGGATCTGGCGGGCCAATGGATGGTTCCCAATTCACTCAGCAAATGATTTGGGAATGTGGTATCGCTAAACCACTACTGAATTATGAACAGGGCCATCCATCTTGTTGATACCAAATGTCCTCAAATCTTACTCCTGAAAGTTGACGAACAGCAGGAATAATATGATTGCAAAATGTTGAGATACGTCTGTGAATTTAAATTACCATCAATAAAAAAGAACCAACAATATTATTACCCAACATACCCATCCAAACATTAAGTTTTGATATTGTGTCTGGGCAATGTAAAACTAGTGTAGATTTTGCCGAGACCGAATTCGAGAAATCAATGGATTGGGGCAACTGTGTAATGAAAACTCGATTCATCTGCAAAAAGAATGTTTGCAATAAAATTTTCATCGGCATATGCCTTTTCCATTACAGATTTGCAGAAGTCCATCCTTCGAATTTGATTATCAGGAAACAATTCATGACTTTTTTCAATTTATAAGAATGGTATCCATGTTTTTTAAAAATAGAGCACACCGTTTTTTTTTAGCAATACCAAACTGTTGGGCAATAGCTCTACTAGACTGACATGATTTCCCTCAACACTTACACAAACTATAATTTTCTGTTCTTACCTTCTTTCCTCTACTAACACCGGTTTCTTGTGATTTTGTGGAGAAACACATTTATACTTTTCATAATTTTTAATAATTCTCCAAGCTGTACGTTCAGAAAGAGTGGGTCGATTTCCGTACGTTAGAATAAATCAATTTATTGTATCACATAGTGAATGCCCACCATAGTACCATTTAATTATTTGTACTTTCCCTTTTGTTAAATAAATATCCATTTTAACAGGTTAATATCGTTTTGAGTGCAATAATATTTAGTTTCGTAAGGGTACCTATGACCTAAGCCCAATGGACTAGTAAATAATAAATAAATCCATATCATCAACATTCCAATTAGATGACATTCTCACCTGTATTGCACATGTACATAAGTGTATAAGGTTTCCCTATATGGATAGTAGCTGTCCCTGTGCTATACATTAAGAAATAAGTTGTATGTGGTGGAGTGTTCAGTTACATATTTTCAAAATATTTGGTTTCACAAACAAAAATATAACTAATATTGATATTATTTCTACAGATAGAACACCCTTAAATTACTTAAATAACCATATAAAAATATATACACAGAAAATTAAATTTTGAAATATTGATACAAATTTTCCAAATTCAAAATTTTTTTTCTCAACAAACAAGTGCTTTAGTATTAGTAAAAAATTATAGTTTAAAAAACTAAAAAACGCGCTTTAATAACAAACCGAACTAAAACGTAAAAAATAATGTTTAAATATTAAGATTCATTTTTTTATTGTAAAAAGCATGGGGTGCTTGATATCAATTGTTATAAATCACACGCTTTTTACAATAAAAAAATTTATCTTAATATTTAAACATTATTTTTTACTTTTTAGTTCGCTTTGCTATTAAAGCGTGTTTTTTAAACTATAATTTTTTTTTAGTCACCCTCTTGCCATTCATCCCTTGGCATGTTTCTCACCAATAATAAAATATATATTAATGACAACGGCTCCTCCGCCAAAATATCGACAATAGATTAGTAATTTTTTTAAATTTTATTTTATCCTGATGATCCTGGTGAGGAGATTAGGACAAAATTGTCAAATTATCATATTGTCATCGGTCTTTGATAAGTGTGCAAAGTTTCAGTTTAATCTGACGTTTTGAAATGGATGAGAATCACATTCAAAGATTCCTTTACAAACAAACAAACAAACATAGAGGTGAAGCTAATAAAAGCGTGTTAATTAGCTCCAAGTTGTACATCACACAACTTTAATCAAATATGAAAAAAAAAACTGTATATTTTGGTTCATATTGATATTGGCTTTATTAGTACACTAATAAAATTATGTTTTTCACAAAGTTCCCGCACATTTCTTATGGAAAAAATGTTACGGCAGAATTGGTGGAAATGTTGTAGTTCTGACGGTTTTGATTAAATATCTCCATAGGTACAACTTTAAAAAATGGATCATTTTTGAGTTATCGAGGATCAAAAATATTCAAACATAATTGCAATGAGCTTAAGATTGACTGTCGAACTTTAATCTGTATTCATAATTATATTAATATGAACGTAATATGATCGTTATGTAACACTAGAATTCTTTGTATTTATTATATTTTAATACAAAATATACCGATAGTATGTGCACATCATTATCAGCATTGCATATTACGCATGTTGGAGGGAAAACGTATTGAAGGTCCCCTTTTACTTACATCTTGAGCCCAAATATACAGTCTGTTGATTTTTTAAACACTATTGTTATAATTTTTTATTAATGTTTTTCTATCTGTAGATTTAAACAAAACAATGTGTCCTTTGTCTTTTCAATAAGTGTCCAAATGTGTGGCAATACACTTTTGGGCAAAAACAAACTCTTTCATTTTAACTTACAGAAAATGTTTTCAACAATTTTTTATCATAGTACAAGCAGCAAATAAAAGAGTGATTTATAAAAACAGTGTTTCTGTCTTTTACTCTAAATGGTGTAAGGATGTAAATCCGAAAAGCTGACACATCTTTTATTGGAAGATTTAATTTTTTTTTGAAATAAGAAAATTGTAGAAGCATTTTTGAAACAAAAATATTGTTCACCATTCACAAAGGGATCACTCTGTCACAGTCTTGCCTATGTCAGATGTAAGAGTGTGAATCAGATGGCGTTACTTATAAGCTAAATGAAAAGAATAGCTCAAGATGTATTGTTATTAATTTTTAAAAAATGGTTATTATTGGTAGGAATCTTGAAATTGAAGTAGACCATATTAACAATCATTTGGCCATTATACAAAAAATGATAAGGTATAGACCACAGGAAAGATTTAACAGACATAAAAAAATAAAAAATGAATGCCGACAGTTGTTGTATCCAGGGTCAGACTTGAATTTTAATATGTAGGCCTAGTTATGCTCAAAAATGAAGTATTTTAAAATGTACAGCAGGCAACATGTATTTGTTAACATCATTTCCTAGGATATTTTTTATTTTCCTTCAAGTAGAATAAATAAATGTTTGCTAGAAAAATATTTGCTTACTTTTATACCTAATATGAAAATAATGAGTTAAAAACAGAGCCGCTGCCATTTTCCCATGGCCTGAAAAATGACACATTCACTGATACTCTTAACGATATTATATTGATACGCAACTCAAATATTCGGTATGATTGCACCTGTTGATGCACTCAAGAATAAATAAATTCTCTTAATCCATCTCTGCATCTAATTGGAAGGTCCAGTTAGGAGAGGGTAATGTAGCAGTGATTGGGGAAAATAATTACAGAACTTTCTTACTTGAAAACTTATACAAGTAATAAATAAATATGATGGATTATGTGAACATTCACAATCACGTGAATACAATACGGTTCAATAATTATTTCGATTTATATTCAGTAAGATTTAGACAACTAATGATCTTTGATATAATAAAAAAAGATATATTTGCTCCACCTACCCTCAAAGTACATTTGTTTATTAGGCGGCACGTGTTGTCGGTAGGCTATAAAGACAGTACCCTTTTTTTGTTAAATTTTTTATGTCTGTTAAATCTTTTCGGTCTACTATTTCGTAAAAGATAATTTAAAAAGATGGCTTCATCATGTTTTTTTTTTTTGAAAAGTAAAATACTTGCAAAATATATTTTTTTCAGAATAAGAAGGAATTTTTTAATAGATTTGATGTTCCATTAAAATGTTGATTTTACTATAATTGTACACAGTTGAAATTTGCTTTGGTTGGTTTTTGATTAATAAAATTTTTGAAAGGTGCAACTTTTTATAACAAATTAAAATTTGAAATTTGTCAATAAATTTTTCTCATTTTGAAAATAGTATATTGCTTTATTAGGAGTAAAAGTGATATTTTTGTGACAAGTCTGTAGGCATACTCGCTTCGTTCAACCGGTAATGGGCCTTTCCCGCTATTTTTTTTATTGTGTTATTAGAAAGATTCTATCAAAATATTGCTAAAAATGATTTTTTTTTTCTGAACGCATAAAATACTACAAAAAATATTCAAATGTTCAAGAAATCAACAGCAGATTTAAACGATAGCATTCGGGCGGCAATGTGATGTCATCATAAACTACACCAATCAATATGAACTTAAACCGCTGCCAGAATTAGCTATAAAAAAAATAAAAGTGCATTCCCAAACAATCTCGCTTGTGTTCTGCTTTCCATATCTTGGAATTCTATTGGTGCCTGAAGCACATTTATGAGGAACCACCAACAGAATCTCATAAAATAAAGTGCTTACGTTTAATTGAGAACATCCGTTTATGATCCCGATTGACATTGTGTAAAAATAAATGTTGTGATTTAGTTGTTTTTGTGTAGTTATTATTATTTTAGAAACATGAATCTTCTGCAATAAAGAGACAAATAAAGTATAAAATCAAGCCCAGTAAAAGAAAGTTAATAACAATACACATACATTAAAATGATCTTCGCAACAGAAAAATCCAGAAGCAGTATAAACACCTGAAACTTTTGCAACTTTCCACCACAATTTTCGAATTTCCAAATTTGTTGGGACCCGCAAAAATAACTTGGTAGAATTTTCACTAGTGTTTGGACACACTGGTACAAAACAAACCGTTGTAAGCGGCATTTTCTAATTATAAAATAAAATTACGTAAATATCGTATCAAACATAACCAATAGGAAGTGAAACTGACATTATACCATATGTGAACCAAAACGATCAAAAATAGAGAATATAAACATGATATATAGATTTTAGACTCAGACAGTGCAAAGTTGAATTTTTGCTTTTATTTAGTATCCGGTTAATGAAGAGTATGTTGTAATGAAAAAAAAATGTACTATTCAAAGTAGACAGTTGATATCGGAAATACAATGTTCACATAAAAAGACATACACTTGGCAATAGACAACTCCCTTTAAAAATATGGCTTTTTATTGGTCTAATCAGACTGATGTTGCAAGCATCATGTTAGAACTCATGTTTCAAATTAAGTGAAATAAAACTGATTTTGTAAAGTAAATATTTGGTAGAACATAAAAAATTGCAAGAAACTAAATTACTATAAAATTATGTTACAGTTTATTATATGGTTTGGTCATGGTGAAACAGTAAAATTAAGTCATGCAGAAAAGGCCCATTACAGACGAGTTACAAAAGTGGCTTTTACTCCAAATAGGAAATTTTTTCTCAAATGTCGATTAGTTATAAAATAAATAAAGATAAAAAATTTAGCTATTCATTGCCATTGGCAACAGAAGTAAAATTCTGCTGGAGCAGAAGAAAAAGTACTTTTACTTCCATTGCTAATGGCAACGCACAGCCGTCTGAAATGTCTTGAAATGAGTAAGAAATGTCATAATTTTCTGACATTTGAAGAAAAACAATATTTTACAAATATCTTTGAAGTATTTTCATAAAAAATTAAAATTATTGATTTTTTGAAACTTTTCCCGATTTCAACTGCAATTTTTTTACGAAACTTCTTTTGGTCCTGTGGTAATCATGCCTCAACATACGGCTAAGACCCATGTTTCTATACAGAAACATAGCTAAGCTAAATTTCACCGGCCGTCAACGCTAAACAGTTTAAAAAAGCACAATGCTGGAATTTATCCTGAAAGGAAAGAGTGTTATGTAAACCCAGCCACATATGATTACAATCTAGGGGAAAAATCCTCAAAAATTTTAACAAACTCGCACGCGCCATATAAAATATGTTTAGTCAGAGAACTATTGAAACATAACCTACCAAAAAAATTATAGAATATAACACATAATTTTCCGAGTAGTGTGACACTAAATATGCCTAATATGTTGTAAAATGGTCAGTGTGATCTTCATCCTTCCATACTTGCTAATAGTCCAATAAAGTTATAATTAAAGAAAATACATTCCAACACAATAACTTTAACCGATCGACATTTCTAATTTTCTTGCAATCGAAATAACCTCCAGTAAACCAGTGATGCAAAAATATAATTTTGAATTACAAAACAAACATAATACAATAAAATAATTATTACAAACTAAGTAGAAAATATTTATTTTCATGGTTAATAAATCTATCTCACTTTATCAGATGTCTTCAGCACTTTTGCAACCAATAAACCCAATGCGGTAACAGCCGCTAAACTTAAGCCGGCTTTCCACCACATTGCTGATCCACTCGCCATTACCCCAAACTCGCTAAAATTCCTAAAGAAAAAAAATATTAGAAGTTCAAACATGTTTGCGTTAACTAATCATGCAAAGTTACAAAAGCTCATGCGGAACATTCAAAATGCATTGACAAAACTATAATTTTGTTGTCGATAAACCACTCCTTTACAATTTGGAAATATTTAGTCAAAAAGTTGAACTATCAAGAGTAATTAAAGTGTTTTGATCTATTAATCTATATTTTCTTTTCTTGAGCTGTCATATCAATATACTCCAGGTGGATAGAGTCTAGTATACTTTAACTTGGCGTGTGTATGTATGAGTTAATATTTCCGTACGATTTCATTTTCTCCCATATTGTACACAGAGTTAAAGCAGTAGTCCAGAAACATTGTCTATGTGGACAATGTTTCTGGATATTTGTGTACAAGAGAAAATGAAATCGTACGGAAATATTAACTCATACATACACACGCCAAGTTAAAGTATACTAGACTATATCTACCATTTAGCCCAATAAAATGCGAAAATTTGGATGAAATAATTCAGAGCGGACTGAAATTTTGAGAACAGGCTTATTTTGTGGTACTTTTTAACATATCAAAAGCTCCCACCTGTAGACGCCGGCGGAGAGGAGGGGAGGAGAAAATAGGCAAAAAAATATCGGTTTCTCGCAAAAAACTCGGAAAGTATCAATTTTACTGTGAAATATGTACACATAAAATATATAGGTAATAAAAAGTGAAGTGAGGTACCGTCATCGGTTTAAGCACTGAGACCTCGATCGGCGAAGTTAAGCAGCGTTGGTCGAGTCCGTCACTTGGATGGGTGAACGGCATCTCATTTTGTCGTCCTGGTTGAGTGGAAGAGTAGCTATAGCAGCTAAACTCCGCCAGGACGTAAATATAAACAAGGCAATTAAAAAACAAAAAAATTGCACAATTTCGTTGTTTTTTAACTTCGTACGATCTATTGGAGCCGAGAGATTTTTTTGAAATGTTTTGCGACACAACGGAAACACGCAGGTTCTTTGCTAAAATCTCAAAAATGGTCGTTCGGATCGCAAAATGTTTCAAATGAAAGTTGTAGAGAATTTGATTACGAATAATTTCCTTTTATTTTTCTTTTCCATTCGATCAATATTGGACATGGATTTTTAAACATCTTTATAGCGCGCTACCAGAACACTTGTTTCATGATAAAATCGATAAAAACTCGAAAAAAACGCATATAGTGTATCTAATGAAAGTTAAAGAGAATCAAAGTTTGAATAGTAAGTAGTAAGTAAGTAAGTAAGTTTATTGGTGCTAATACAATCAAAAGTTTACACAGGTCCAATTACATAGCAATACAAAGACAATTTGAAGTAAAAAATATTAATATATAGTACATCAAGTTACACATTAAAATAAGATCAATCAGTGATTTCAATTATAATTAAAAATATATTAAAATAAACGAACATTAAATTATATACTTGTGCCATTAAAATCATTATTAAAATAGTCGTCTAAAGAATAAAAACATTTCTGAAGTAAATAATTTTTTATCACTGTTTTAAATTTAGTTAGTGACAACGTCTTCATGGTAGGAGGCAAAAGGTTGAACATTTTTGGACCAAAATAATTTATGCCTGTTTTTGACTTACTTAATCTGTGGTAATCTACATATATATTTATTGTCTGAAAGTTATTTGTGGCATTCTACGAATATTCTTTCCTATTATTTGGGTTTTCTACCACATGTACTATTATCCTCTTCAAAACAAATCACCGAATCTACAAAATAATAGAATTATTGGAAAAAAAGCCTCTGCGCCCGTGGCGTTTACGCCAAAGGAAAAGTCAGAGGTTATGTTTTGCAAATAATATAAATCGGAATAAACACAAAATAATGTATTTTGCTGACGTTTCGGAAAGTAATCTCTTTCCGTTTTCAAAGCTATTTTTTGAAGAACTCTTATTTTGCTGTGTATGTCAAATACACAGCTTTAAGATTCTGTTTATGTTATTTCCATAGATACTTACTACTTACACAGAACATAGAACTGATGATATTTTTTAGATAATGTTGAGTTTGTTAAGTTCTTCTTTTAACATTGGTAGCCAGGTTGTACAAATATCTACAGAACAATTCGATACGCACTTATCTTCATTTAATAAGATTATTGCTGATTCTTTAATTTTTCTTTTTTTGGTATCTGTTTCTTTTGTTAAAATTTTTGCAGAGTCCCAGTTTATTCTATGTCCGTTTTCCCAAGCATGTTCACAAATCTTTGATTTCTGAATTTCATTCTTTCTAATGTAATTCTTGTGCTCATCCAACCTCACACTGAAAGGTCTGGATGACTCACCCACATAACATTTATCACATTCGCACGGGATATTGTAAATACAGTTTTTTGAATTCTGCTCCCTGTTTATCGGTTTTGTTTTTGTTAAAATAGATCTTAAAGTGTTCCCCGTTTGAAATATCGTCCTAACATCAAATTTGTCACCTATACGGCGTAGTTTTTCCGATAGTCCGTATACATAAGGAATTATTGCTGTATAATGACGTTCAGGTTTTTGTCGTACCTGATTGTCCCTATTTTCAACATTTATGAAAACTCTATCAACAAAGGCTTCAGGATATTGATTTTGTACTAGAACCTCTTTGATAAATTTTTTTTCGTTATTTAATATTTCATTATTAGATGAAATTATTTTGGCCCTATCGTATAAACATTTTACAACACCCCTTTTAACATTTATTGACTGATTTGAGTTAAAATTTAGATATCTATTAGTTTGTGTTGGTTTTCTATAAACACTTGTTTCAATTGTATTATTTATCCTTCTAATTAAAACATCTAAAAACGGTAGTTCATTCCTACTTTCTACTTCTAATGTGAATTTAATAGACGGTTACTATTTATATTTTCTAAAAAACTATCTAGTAAATCAACACCATGAGGCCAAATTGCAAAGATGTCGTCAACATATCTCCACCAGACAACCGGTTTGTTTATACAATTTTGAACATGTGTGTTCTCAAAGTTCTCCATAAATATGTTGCTTAAAATTGGTGATAATGCAGACCCCATAGCCATACCAAAATCCTGCTGATAGAACTCATTGTCCAATTGAAAATAGGTTGTTCTTATACACAGTGTTAAGAGTTCCATTATGCTATTTACACTTAATTTAGTTCTAGTTTCCAAATTATTATCATTTAGCAACCTGTCTTTAACTATTTTTAATGTTTCATCTACCGGAACATTGGTAAAGAGGCTAACTACATCAAAACTAACCATCAGGTGTGATTCATGAATATCGGTTTCATAAATTTTTTCTATGAAATGTTTACTATTTTTAATATATGAATCGGTATTTCCAGATAATGGATCAATAATTTTAAGTAAAAATTTTGCCAAATTATGACATGGTGAATTAATAGAACTAACAATTGGTCTTAAAGGAATATTTTGTTTATGTGTCTTTGGTAAGCCATAAAAATGAGGGGGCTTACTATGATGTGGTGTAAGTTTCCTTCGTTCAAAATCATTAAATTCATGTTTGTATTTAAACAAAGTTCTGTAAATTTTGCTCTCTATTGATTTTGTTGGATCTTTGTTTAGTTTTGAGTAGGGTCCCTCATTTACAAGAGTCATGATTTTTGTGTTATATATATCTTTATCTATAATGACTGTGGCATTACCTTTGTCTGCTGGCAATATTTTTATACTTTCATCGCGTTTTAAAGAATTTATCGATAACTTTTCTTCTGGAGTTAAATTATCTTTAATTTTGTATTGCTTCTCTAAAGCAATTTTTGCGCGTATGCGATATTCATTACCACTATCTGTTGGACCAACAGATAGTGGTAATGAATATATATTGTTAGTTCTATTAATTCACCATGTCATAATTTGGCAAAATTTTTACTTAAAATTATTGATCCATTATCTGGAAATACCGATTCATATATTAAAAATAGTAAACATTTCATAGAAAAAATTTATGAAACCGATATTCATGAATCACACCTGATGGTTAGTTTTGATGTAGTTAGCCTCTTTACCAATGTTCCGGTAGATGAAACATTAAAAATAGTTAAAGACAGGTTGCTAAATGATAATAATTTGGAAACTAGAACTAAATTAAGTGTAAATAGCATAATGGAACTCTTAACACTGTGTATAAGAACAACCTATTTTCAATTGGACAATGAGTTCTATCAGCAGGATTTTGGTATGGCTATGGGGTCTGCATTATCACCAATTTTAAGCAACATATTTATGGAGAACTTTGAGAACACACATGTTCAAAATTGTATAAACAAACCGGTTGTCTGGTGGAGATATGTTGACGACATCTTTGCAATTTGGCCTCATGGTGTTGATTTACTAGATAGTTTTTTAGAAAATATAAATAGTAAGGAACCGTCTATTAAATTCACATTAGAAGTAGAAAGTAGGAATGAACTACCGTTTTTAGATGTTTTAATTAGAAGGATAAATAATACAATTGAAACAAGCGTTTATAGAAAACCAACACATACTAATAGATATCTAAATTTTAACTCAAATCAGTCAATAAATGTTAAAAGGGGTGTTGTAAAATGTTTATACGATAGGGCCAAAATAATTTCATCTAATAATGAAATATTAAATAACGAGAAAAAATTTATCAAAGAGGTTCTAGTACAAAATCAATATCCTGAAGCCTTTGTTGATAGAGTTTTCATAAATGTTGAAAATAGGGACAATCAGGTACGACAAAAACCTGAACGTCATTATACAGCAATAATTCCTTATGTACACGGACTATCGGAAAAACTACGCCGTATAGGTGACAAATTTGATGTTAGGACGATATTTCAAACGGGGAACACTTTAAGATCTATTTTAACAAAAACAAAACCGATAAACAGGGAGCAGAATTCAAAAAACTGTATTTACAATATCCCGTGCGAATGTGATAAATGTTATGTGGGTGAGTCATCCAGACCTTTCAGTGTGAGGTTGGATGAGCACAAGAATTACATTAGAAAGAGTGAAATTCAGAAATCAAAGATTTGTGAACATGCTTGGGAAAACGGACATAGAATAAACTGGGACTCGGCAAAAATTTTAACAAAAGAAACAGATACCAAAAAAAGAAAAATTAAAGAATCAGCAATAATCTTATTAAATGAAGATAAGTGCGTATCGAATTGTTCTGTAGATATTTGTACAACCTGGCTACCAATGTTAAAAGAAGAACTTAACAAACTCAACATTATCTAAAAAATATCATCAGTTCTATGTTCTGTGTAAGTAGTAAGTATCTATGGAAATAACATAAACAGAATCTTAAAGCTGTGTATTTGACATACACAGCAAAATAAGAGTTCTTCAAAAAATAGCTTTGAAAACGGAAAGAGATTACTTTCCGAAACGTCAGCAAAATACATTATTTTTGTGTTTATTCCGATTTATATTATTTGCAAAACATAACCTCTGACTTTTCCTTTGGCGTAAACGCCACGGGCGCAGAGGCTTTTTTTCCAATAATTCTATTATTTTGTAGATTCGGTGATTTGTTTTGAAGAGGATAATAGTACATGTGGTAGAAAACCCAAATAATAGGAAAGAATATACATATATATTTGTTCTATTTCGCGTTTCATAGTTGTGTATTTCCGTATGAGAAATATAATTTGTGATGTTCTGTTTTACATGTATGAGACATTGCAAAATGTATATAGATGGGACTGTGAGAATTTTCATCTGGATGTAACTATCCCTGCAGGGATCTCTATAGTTTAGCCCACTTAATATTCTTACAGCTTTTCTTTGCAATGCAAAAACTCTGCTGGATAAAGATGCATGACCCCATGCCAATATTGCATATGAAATTTTAGATTGAATCAAGGCATGGAATACCGTTAATAGAACACTTCTAGACACTTTATTTGATAAGTTACGAAGAACATAATTATATGGATGATGATAATTTGTTACAAACTTTATCTATGTGATTATACCATGTTAATTTTTGATCCAAATAAATTCCAAGAAATTTTACACATTCAGGATTTTTTATAGAGGATGTGTCACGTAAAGAGAAATACATTGTTTCGGTTTTAGAAACATTGAAACTTAATTGATTGCCATGAAACCAGTTTGTGACCTTCAATTGTGCATCCGCTAGTGCTATATTTAATATATTTATATTTTTATTAGTATGTACAGCAGTAGTATCATCAGCGAGCATAATGAAGTCAGTGTTGGGATCACTAGATGATATATCATTAATATAGATTAAAAATAACAGAGGACCCAACACTGATCCCTGAGGTACTCCACATGCAATGGATCGAAGTTCAGAGTCACTTCCTTTAAAGGATACAAGTTGTTGTCTGTCATTTAGATTTGATTTTATAAGCTGGATACTGTTCTCAGAGAAATTATAATATTTTAATTTATGAATTAATATACTAGCGGATACGCAATCGAAGGCTTTGGTTAAGTCGCAAAAGAGTGCGGCTGTATAACTGCCTTCTTCATACCCTTCATTAATTATTGAAATTAATAACAGCTGCTGTAGTAGATAATGAGTTTCTAAATCCAAACTGATTTTCATTGAACAGATTGTTATTTTCAAAATGTTCATAAATTTTTGCCTTTAATAATTTTTCAAATAACTTTGCAAATATGGGTATCAAGGGTATTGGCCTAAAATTTGACACATCATTGATATTTCCTTCTTTATGTATTGGGATAACTCTTGAAATTTTAAGTACCACCGGAAAGGTGCCCTCGTGTAATACATAAATTAAAATGTTTCGTCAATGGTACTGCAATTAAATTACCAATACACTTCAGTATTTTAGTGTTAAATCCAAATATATCTTTACTGTTCTTATTATTTAACTTAAATAATTCATCTCTCACCTTATTTATAGTAAATTCTTGAATTTCAAACAGAGGAATATTATCAGTTCTTATGTTACTAAGAAAGTCATCACTGCTCAAGTCAGCATCGGGGAGATCATTGAAAATGGTTTCCACAACATTAACAAAAAAATTATTAAAATCCTCACTAGCCAATTTAGTTTCTTGAATATGTTGGTATATGTACAAAATCGTTTTGATAACGAGTGAATGGAGATAAAAGGGAAAAACATGAAAAATTGTTATTTTCAAGTGCATTTCGACAAATAGCTATTTTTTGATTGGCTTTAGGCAATAATGACACTAAAGGTTTTTTGAAAAGAATTAAATTATCTGTAAAATGAGCTCCAAGTGACCTTCATACGATAAATGGTTCACAGCTGTTTAAAGCTATGAGCAAAAATTTCTTTTTTATTATAAATTAAGATTTTCCTGCAAGAACTGTGCATAACAATTTTTTAGAAATTGGTTTTGACCTATTTTTATTGGTTTATATACATATATACGAAAGTAATGCAACAGAATAAGTCGTTCGCAAGGTATATTTTCTTTAAAAAAAAGGTTCTTGAAAGCTGTTTTTGTTCAGAAAAATTAAACCAGTATTATTTTTTAATTCCTTTTTTGTATATATCATTTTTTCTTTTGACTTTACGACAAAATTTCATAAGACCTAAATGAAAGCTTACAAAATTTTCTACAAAAAATACTTTTTCGTGTATGATTTTCAATAAGTAGTGACCAGGAACTGACAATTGAAAATGCGGTTGATTTTAAATTTTTAGCAAACAGGCAATTTTCGTCACATTTGAAGTACAAAAAAATACATTTAATAATATTTTTTTTTACCTTTTTGAAGTATCAGAAATTATTCTGTGAGCATTTCTGAGTCATTTCATACTGGGCCCACATTTGTCAAAAAATTATCATGCACAGTTTTCTTGCAGGAAAATTTTAATTTATAATAAAAAAGAAATTTTTGCTCATAGTATTAAACAGCTGTAACTCGTGAACATTCATCGTATGAAAGTCACTTGCAGCTCATTTTAAAGATAA
Source organism: Leptura quadrifasciata (assembly GCA_963675555.1). NCBI lineage: Eukaryota > Metazoa > Arthropoda > Insecta > Coleoptera > Cerambycidae > Leptura > Leptura quadrifasciata. Next base: position 29,104,105 of record OY776677.1, on the reverse strand, counting down.
TTTAGATAATTTCATTTAAAACATTTTGCGATCCGAACGACCAATTTTGAGATTTTAGCGAAGAACGTGCGCGTTTCCGTTGCGTCGCAAAACTGTCAAAATTTCAAAAAAATCTATCTCAGCTCCAATAGGTCGTACGAAGTTTAAAAAAAAAAACGAAATTGTGCTGATTTTTATTACCTATAATTTTCATGTGTACATATTTTACAGTAAAATTGATACATTCCGAGTTTTTGCGAAAAACCGATTATTTTTTACCTATTTTCTCCAACCCTCCCCTCCCCCGGCGTCTACGGGTGGGGACTTTTGATATGTTAAAAAGTATCACAAAATAAGCCTGTTCCCAAAATTTCAGCCCGCTCTGAATTATTTCATCCAAATCAACAAATTTCGTCCCATTTTATTAGGCAAATGAAATTGTATTAATTTCCAGGCGCACTTTTCTTTAATTATTGGGGAAGGTTATGAGTAGTCTAAATCCAGATTTTCGAGATTCCAACCCTAATGCGTTAGCCGCCATCTTGAATTTTAGAGTTAATTTCTTTTTTATTAAATAACTCGCTTATTTGCAATTTTAGAGCGAAAATTGTAATACAACTGGTATAAAAGGCAATTCTCAACAAGTCCCCACACATGTATGTATAAGACTCTTTCAGTGAGTTGTGTATAATATTCTTTTGCTGGCAACAGCCACTTTTTATTTAACACTTTATTAAATATTTTATTTATGAATCTAAAACATCAGAACAGGGTAACCAACAATTTTCAGTTTACAAATTACCAGGGTTATTTAAGGTGGGCATATTCAAGAGAGAGACTTTGGCCATGACTTTTTTTAAAATAATATATTGATTGGTAAAAAAAGTATAGGACTACCTAAGTAGAACTATGACAGGTGTAGTGATATGAATGAATTTTCATTCAAGAATTTCAGTAATTTGCAAAATTAGTCAATTTAAAACTACAAGATATGAAGATTGGCAGTATTTTCTAATTTAAATTAACTAATTTTGTAAACAACTGAAACTATTGAGTGAAAATTCATATTACTACACCTGTCATAGTTCTACTTAGGTAGTCTTATACTTTTTTTTTTTTAGCAATATATGTATTAAGAAAAATGTTATGGCCAAAAATAATAAATATTTCTTTATCGGATCTCTCTCTTTTGGATATGTCCACTTTAAAACAAAATCCTCACCAGTTTTTCAGTATTTTAACAATTAGATTGTAAACTATAGTTATGACAATAAACTAAGCAATAAAAAATGTGTCATTAACTTTTATTTGATTTTCACAAGTTTTGTGATAAACGAACATTTTTAATGAAAAATGCCAAGAATATTACATCAATGAAATATCCGTAATCTGAGAATTATTGTCATATCCATTTTTGATAATAACTGATCGAGATACAACATATCTAAAGTTTTGGTCTTTTTTTTATTCATTTGAAAAAATCAAAGTTTTAGTCTTATTTTCAAAACTTACTCAAAAACAATAAGACCCACGTCACAAATTTCTATATAATCTTGAAAGCTTTTTCAGTTAACTTTAATTTGGAACCCGATAAAATATTTATCTGCCATTATTACTTTCTGGAGTGCCTACTACATTAAACTTTTTTAAAAAGGCGACATTTAGTGAATCCTAGTTAGCATTTGATTAGTTTTTAGCTCTTTAACGTATAATATTAACAGTCTTTAATATAGTGATAAAAATTGCAAATAAATATTATCCTTTATTGGTCAAAACTAATTGACTATTTAACCAATCGAACCATCATCAATAAATTAGTTTGCAATGCATTTCGAAAACACAGAACACACATTAAGCAACAAAAAATTAAGTCAAACAAGGGCTAAATATTGCATTAACGATAGGTTTTATACGTATATTTTTATGGCCAACCAGAGTTGGAAACCCATCAAATATTAAATAATAACATGTAAAGCATTAGTATGGTTGCGAAATGTATTCAAACACTGTTAGATCTTAGGTAAAAGTAAATATAAATCGGGATTAGACAACATTCTTATAATTCTAAAATTATAGCAACCTGCAAAAGTGATTCAACCACTCGGTTGGCTGAGGGCGCAACAGTAACATATGAACCATGCGACGCAAAGGACTGGAAAATAAAGATCACCATCAAATGTAGAAGCTTAAAAAGCCTTACCGAAAAATATTGGAAACTATGAATACGTAACCCATAATCAAATCATTTTTTCTACTTCTACTGTAGCTAATTAACCTGCTTCATTTGAAAAAGTTTGGTAAAAAGTGTCGTGATGAAAAGTAGGTAAAGTAGGATTGGTAAAATAGACTTCATTTAAGAGAAAAATCAATTTTCTTGGTACCTACTTTGTGGATTAAGACCTTTCAAAATATATTTATACCTGAAATAACTACGGAACCCCCTCCAAAACCATCTATGATACTTGGCACATAAATGAGGAAGATTGAAGATACAGTTCGCAGTGGCAAAGACACAGACAATTTGCCTGGGTTTAAATTTTTAAGGCCCAAACAAGTAGAATTTTACTCAAGAACTGTCATAGTACGGTATTTCCAATTAAACTTCTCTAAAAATACAGATTACTAATATAAAATACAAGGAAACATTTGAAGTTATTTTATAAGCACCCCGACAGTTTTCAAATAATTTGCATCTATAGTGAGCTTTCATTAGTCCCTGCATTTACCAAATAGAGGATAGTCTTTGCCACAACACTATTTACCAAACTTTTTTTTATGAAATAGGTCAGCCAAAATATATTTCTTCACATTCTCAATGCCTTTTGATTTCAAATACAAATCCTAGTATTTCAATTAATTTTTACCGTTCAGTAACATGAATGTTATTGTCAACATTTTTAAATGTTATATGAGGATGTTTTATTATCGCTCAGATCACAAACTAATTTTTCACTATCTATCTTTCTATATATAAAAGGCTCAATTTAAAGCACTTTTTAGACATTTGTAATGGAGTTTTCAGCATCCACCAAGTATTTTACAACTATCATTTACAAATAAAGATATCCATAAATGACTTAATTAGCAAAATTTAATTATTTCAATTTAATAACTGAAGTGATCTTAATAATTATATATCCTCTATTTCACAAGTTTAAAACTTGATACATCTAGATTGCATTCTTATTCCAAAATAAAAATGAATTTAAAGTTCTTTGTAAAAAATATTTTATAAATAATACAACAATTATTGTTACATGAAAAAACTATTACTCAAAAGCATGGCTATACTTTACAGAATATAATAAATTTATGGGTCACAAATATCACGAATCTCCATTACACATTGTGCAAAATTATGTACATTAAACACAATATATTTAATTATACTTAAGTTACCGAACGTACAGAGGCTATATTCCAATTAAGACATCATGTGAAATGACATGATTTTTAAGTGATGTTCGTTTCAAAGATACAATAAACATAACACGTGCAAATTATATAAAATATCACGATATATCAATTTAAACATTCTAAAGAAACTCCGTACGTTTGGTAAACAAAGTACGATTATTTTAACAAACCTGTGTTTATAGAATAATATCCAAGCTGCTTGAAAACGACTAACAAAAATTAACAATTAATTACGTATCCTTAAAACATTATAGATTTTATTTGAAAACAATGTAATGCTCCCAAATAAAACAAATCATTATAATAATTGAGTACTTACGGAAATGCAGCCATAGTTGCCAACTTCACGAAAATGTCCTTTTTCAAAGAGCCCTTAATGCTAAATCCCTGTGGCGGTAAAATTTTGTACTTTTGACAAAACGTTTCAGGTTGTAAGAGATAATCTTGCCGAACTTCTTCCAAGTCACCCTTACAAGCTACTATTAGAACCGGAATTTTGCTTTCAGCAAAATATTTCTATAAAAATGAAACTTTATAAATATAAGCTTGGAACATTGATCAAAAGTAATAGGCCATTCATATTAGCTTAAAAATAGCCCAATAGAAAAAAAATGATAAAGTTTTGCCACTTGGGAATTAAACGTGTCAAGGGATGTACTTTCAAAATAAAAAGAGTTCCCAAACGACAAGTTGGAGTTTCATCCCTAAAACGTGCAATTCGGTAGTTTTTTACGATTTTCTCGAAAACCGTTTGTCCTACAAAAAAAAATTATGCTTACAAAAAATATTCCCAGTAAAATTCTGCATCAAAAAGTGTTTATTACCTAAATTGTTTAGAACAGAGGTTTTCGAAAAATCAGCTATTGGAGTTAGGGGTTGCATTAACAGATATTCAAGAACATGGTATATAATGTATCACTTATAATTCTAGGCGGCCGGTATCGAACACGCGACGTAATTTTTTAAATAATCTTAATAATAAGGAATGACTTATTTCACAGCTTGCTGAACATCTCAAAAACCAAAATGTAGGCACATATATTGCAGTAGATGATGCTAATGTCGTGTCCTATTTGCTAAACAGCAAACAAAGAACACGCATCACAAGTAACGGAGAGAAATATGAATCCAAACTCCGAGAATACAACTACGGCGTGCCCCAGGGTAGCATACTTGGGCCGCTACTTCTTATAATCTTCATTAATGATCTAATCCATGTATTAGATTGAAACACAAAAGTAAAAATCGTCAATTATGCTGTTGATACCAATTTGTTGATGATGGGCAAAAATCTTGAAGGGATTACAGTTATGCTAGAGCAGACCTGGTGCAGCGTAAAACATTGGTTTAACTTCAATAATCTTGTTTTAAACGAATCCAAAACCAATTGTGTAGTTTTTAAAACCGATAGATCAAATGTCAAAGTCAACAAAACTGTTAATGGTTCATACACATTGACGATTTAATCAATAAATTAAATAAATCATGTTTCGCCCTCAGAGTCTTATTGCGTTCTTTCAACGTCTCTGTTCTGTTAACTATGCGATTTTTCTCTCCACAGCCAAATATGATATTGAAATTTGGGGTGACAAAACAGAGCTTCCCAAAATTTTCAAATTACAAAAATTCATTTTAAAAATCAGAGTGATTTTTAAAATGAAATACCAAGAATCTTGCATCAGAGGCTGTTTCAGAAAAAATAGACTATTAACAATACCTGGTTTATACATTTACTCTTGTTTAGTATATCTACACAGGAACAATCTTGAGTTCCTTGATGTGAAGATAAATCACAAATGCAACTATGCCTATCCACCGACTGACATTCACTGAAAAAAGAACAGCTTATGCAGCTCTGAAATTTTTCAATGCACTGCCTATTGATGGTGTTTTAGTAAACAAACAAACCTTCCAATATGTATGCAACATTGAACCTTACTCGATCCAAGAATATTTGCATTTTAACTCATCAAATTAATATTTATGTTTTATATCTATTTGTCTATTTTTACTATGTAATGTTTCTTTTTTAACATGTAATTTGTGTGACCTGCTTTATACCTTATATACATGAATTGAAACGGAATAAATGTCTATATCTATAATTCTAGGCTGTGCCGGCGGCCGGTATCGAACGTGCAACGTAATTTTTTAAATAATCTTAACAATAAGGAACGACTTATTTCACAGCTTGCTGAACATCTCAAAAACCAAAATGCAGGCACATATATTGCAGTAGATGATGCTAATGTAAAAATTGTTGCCACTGCTGTCAGAAAATCTTAGGAAGACGAACAAGTTGTAGTGATTCGTCAAGCCATCGACCTTCTTATTTTATTAATTGCACTTACTCCAGAGGGCACAGATATCATATTTCAAAAAGAAGCTCAAGGTAATGTTAAAAAACGGCTGTATAATTCGAACTTAGTCATCTAATATTGTCCGCAATTGTAAAGAATCTATCTTACTCGTTCATGCTATTAGTGGCTGCGATGCCATGTCAGGATTCTTTGTAAAAGTCAAACAACAGTTTGTATATCTATTTAATCGCAGAAAGGTCCTTGATAGTGTAATTCAGATTTTTAATAATGCTAAGTCAACTCCAACAGAAATTGAGGAAGCTGGGGAAAGGTTTATATTGGAGCTCTACAAAGCTAAATCATTAGAGGGCAGTCTCAGTGAGCAAAGATATGCTTATTTTAATAAATTTGTTGGCCAAGCGGGCAGTGCCGTGGTTTCTCAAAATTACCTCCCACGTCGGCAGCAGTACAACATAATTTCCGTCGTAGTTACCTTCAAGTGCAAATATGGTGTGGACAACATTTGCATCCTGAGCTTTGGGGCTGGAAAAAAAAATTATGATGCCCTGTCACCTGTCTATACCACTGAGCCACACGCTCCGGATCTATTTTAAAATTAATAACCTGCAGTTGCAAACAAGGTTGTGGAAAGAGATGCAGCTGTACTAAGGTAGGCTTACATTGTACAACTATGTGCAGAAATTGCCGTGGCCAAAGCTGTATCAATACAGGTACCACAGGTGATGTAGATACTACCGAAGACGTATTATAAATTTATTTTGACTTGGTGGATTAGGTCTCAAGGAGAAACCACTTAAACATGTCAGTAACTCTACCTCAATTGTGGTGTGAAAACGAGTGCTCTTGTATAAATTGCAAAACTTTTTTTATAAACCCCTTCTCCACTATAATACAACTTTACATTAAATCACGGAGTTCCAAAATTATATTTAAATACATGATTACTTATACCATGTTCGTGAATCTCTGTTAATGTATCCCCTAACTTCAATAGCTGATTTCTCGAAAACCTCTGTACTAAACAATTTAGGTAAAAAACACTTTTTTATGCAGAATTTTACTTGGAATATTTTTTGTAAGTATAATTTTTTTTGTAGGACAAACGGTTTTTCAGAAAAAAGCAAAAAACTACCGAATTGCATTTTAGGGGTGGGTTTTAGGGATGAAGCTCCCACTTGTTGCTTGGGAACTCTTTTTATTTTGAAAGTACATCCCTTGACAAGTTTAATCCCTAGGTGGAAAAACTATATAATTTTTTTTCCTATTTATGTTAATATGAATGGCCAATAATTAATTGTAAAATTGACATGTATTAGACAAGGGTGCCATAGTTCTCGCGTAAATTCCTAAAAATTCTAGCAGAATATCTAGTTAAAGTAAGAGTTGTTATTAGTTTTGAAATTATATGCTAAAGTCATCTTGTAATAATGGAGCCGAGTACTTATTTAACATTACAAAATCTTTCTGTCTCCCCGAGACACTCAAAAAAGTAATGGGAGAGAATTGGTTATTTTGGCTATTCAATAAACATTTTGATGGCGATATAGGCAAGTAATAAGAAACATATTCGAGACTTGGCACTAGAAAAAGTTTAAACCATAAAAAATTAACCTCAAGAAACTCAATTATAATTGCAAAGACTATGTGAGTTAATTGACTGCCAGTGTTAATAAAAAGTGAACTCTCGTTAACAATGGAAAAATCAGGTGGAGAGATAGCTAATATGATTTATTTGGTTCCAGATGTCCTATACAAGTTTTTGATATACCCAATGGTTTTCTTGTAAAAACATACCACAATAAAATGACAATGAAACCTAAGTTTTAAAGCACAAAAAAAACATTAAAATACTCAAAATGGAAACATACTTAGGATATTATTTTAATAATAAATGTATCCTTATTCAATATAAACTTTATATTAAAAATAACATTAAACGTATTTCCACATGGCGCTGAGCTAATGATTTTTAATAAATCGAAGCCAATAATACGATTTCTACTACTACTAAGGCATTTATTTCATGCAGTGAAGATGGTGCCATACCATGCAGGCTTAGTTGAAGCAAGAACTCATCTGTTAAGGCATGCTTTCCTCCCCTCTTATTAAAATATGTCTGCCTTAATGTCCTAATATTCTTAATGTGAATAATTGTCTATTTATAAAATATAATATGAAATGTTAAAGTCGTTAAAAGTTATAAGAATATAACACTCCATTACTTCACTGTAGTCATTAAATTATTTGTTAAGACACACTTAATTGAAACACAATGGTTTATCTGATATTTAATTATTAAAAACTTTTTTAGTCCCTATTGTACTGGTTACATCGCACCCTGAAAAAGCATGGACGGCTGGTAGTACACTGCTCAATGTTTCTCCATATGTGTCTGCTGCGATATGGCATCCAAGATATATTCTCTTATCTGCATTCCCACTCAATACCCATAAAGCCGCACACTGTAATATCTTCAACTTTTCTCAAACCTCGATTCCAACGACAAATATCTGGACTGTGTTTTATGACAGTTACCGGTATATTTGAAGACTTTAGAGCTTCTTTAGCATTGACAAACATTCGTATCTGCTTCTTCATGATTACATGCCAACTGCTCCACATTTGAGGTATCTCATTGTTTACTACACTAATTTTCAATGCTAAAGATCTTTGAGCTGCTAAAAGAAAAACAAATGTTAATTCTTTGGCACGAAGAATTTGAGATTTTACTTGACTGATTTTTTTTCTCTGTAAGCATTGAAGAATAGTGTACTTTGTTCCGTGTCATTGGTGAAAGTGGAGTTTTATACTTGGCTACTATTCTTTCTAGTAAACAATTCTCATAAAGAACATGGCCCCTACATTCCACGTTTAAGAGGAAGTTACTTACTAGCTCATTGGCTTCCAAATCATTGATGATGTTCCGCAGGTTATGATGATGCCCATCTGAATCCCAAAAAATTACATCGTGAAATTTCATAAGTTACTAACTTTTGAACATCAACTTCATCTTTCATTATCCTGTTTCTTCCCCCCTCATTGTGACTACATTCTTCACCATCTCCAGCAGAGTCAATAATAGTGCCACAGAAGGTAAACAGCATGCCTTTAATAGATACTTTGTTCGAATATAACAGCAGCCACCTTTGGAATGATTTTGTATTGGCAGTTACACCCATAACTTTTACCTTCGAAGATCTTATAAGAGTTTGTTCCAGAGCATGGTTAGTTGCGACATTGAGGTCTCCTTTTAACAGAAAAGTGTCCTTGAAAAAATGGTTGTTTTCACTTTTTCAGGAAGTTTTGTCATATTTCCATGGACAGCATTCACACCCTAGAATATAATTTATGTGGTTAAAAGTAAAAAATAGGGAAGCACTTGTACCGATTCCAAATGCAGTAGCCAAATTCCATCTCAATCAGCAAACATACGTTAAACAGAATCTCTAACATGTTGCAGTACCTGTGTCCAAAACTTGAAGTTGTCATTATTATATACACGTTATATGTTTCGCTATGGTTATTATGTACATTTCTAAAGCATAACACATTAATTTTACATTAATTTTAAGGAGTTAATATTTTACAAGAAAATCGTTGGATATATCAAAAACTTGTACAGGACATTAAGTTTCTCTATCATAAGTATTAAGCAAAATAGAGGCGATTTTCCGAACGTTTTTCGCGACTTTACCCCCCCTCCCCCAAGTCACCAACCACCCTCGAGGAGACAACATACTTTTTTACACTCATCGATGACCCCTTTACAATAACCAAAATTCAAGTTCTCTACATTCTTCAGTGCGTACTCAACGTAAGCTAACACCTTGTCTAATAAATTTTACCAAACATTATTTTTGTGTCGGGGGAGCAACTTCATTAAATACTATGTATGGGATTCACACACAAACAGTGCCGTAACTAACACTGATCAAACACTGCCAGGTAGGATCCTGCAATACAAAAATCAGTAGCCAATTGTACTCTCACTATTGGTACCGCTCGTACAGTGGTAGTTACGCCCCTCGCTAGTATACAAACCAATTTTAATTAGCAGTGCACTCCAATTGAATAATTGCATGTGTACTTACTATGTATATCCTTGCTATATATTCAAAAGACTTTTCATTGTTTATATCATAAACCAGGCAGGCTACATCACATTGTACTTCATGGGGTAATAAAGGATCTGATACGTTCCTCACATTAATGTCTTTCAGCACCAATATTTTTTCTTGGCCATATACTTGCACCACATTAACTGTACAGTTGGGAGTGCCAGTTTTGTCGATCAGAACATTTTTAGACTGAAATGAAACGTGTTGAGTTAACAAATTGTAATTATCTAACAACAGCTTCACATTAATTATGAGGGGTGACTTTAACATAAATTTTTCTGACAACATGTCAGCGAGCACTGAAATATTAACTAATTTATTGTCTTGTTTTAACCTAGAAATGCATGTTGAGGGAGCAACACGTATTACCCCTCATTCTGCTACTATCTTGGATTATACAATTATTATTTATTATTATTATTACTATGTCTTTACTCGAGTCCGAGTATAAAAAAATGTTACAGTCGATAGATTGTGTGTAATAAAAAACAAGTAAAAGGTGTAGTCTATTGTAATTCCCATTCATCTACGGTGCACACGACTATGGCTATAGAGGCCAATTCGGGAGAGCACATGTCGACCGCAGTCAGGACAAACATAGACCTGGTTAGGTCTTGGATTCGGCCTTCTTGCAGCAACATTTCCTTGATAGCTGGCCACAACCCCTCGCCATTCGGTTCTGTCTGCCGTTCTTATACAATATATATGTACTAATATCGATAGGATGCGGTAATCTGTTCGAATACTAATGCAGGCCTGTCTGATCATAAGGCAATTCTATGTAAAGTATCATTAAAAAAAAAGAAACCCAAAGCGATAAAAAGACGCGGCAGGCTCTTCACGATTCACAAGTTCTTACAGATATGTTTGGAAGCGGACTGGTGTAAGGTTAGATGTTCTGATAATCCTTTAGAACTATTTCACTCAATACTCACAAACATATTCAATGTGGCATTTCTGATCAGAACCATTAGCCAAAAGATAAATAAAAAGCCTTGTTTCACCAAGGGCCTAAAAGTTTCCTCTAAGAACATGCGTTCCTTGCATTCAATCAGAAAACATGCAGTGGATAATCTTGAGTTTATTGCTCACTTTAATAGATACCGAAAAATTTACAGTAAGACTATTTTAGCTGCTAAAAATCTTTACTATAGAAACAGAATTTCGCAGTCATCTTATAAGCAAAAAGAAACTTGGATTATTATGAACGATCGTAGAGGAAAAAATAATAACTTCACTATGAATAGCAAACTGAGAGCTGATGAAATTAATAATTTCTATTGTTCGGTAACAAAAAAAATTTGCGAAAAAATTCACCCAAAATTTGATCCTCTAAAGTACTTGAAAAATGTTTCTGCACCTGAATCGTTTTTCCTGACATCTGCTGATACTCAAGAAATTAGGGAAATATTGAACGATATTAAGAACAAGCATACTAGTGACTGGGATTGTATTTATTAAATTTTTTTCTAAAACTACCAGAAAATGTTTTACAGATTTTGGTGGAGGCCATTAACACCTCTTTGTCATTGCTCCCTAAGTTAGCAAAAATAGTAGAAAAACTAGTTAAGAAACAAATTCTAGATTTTTGCATCAGAACTCTATGCAGAACAGTTTGGTTTTCATGTCTCAAAAAATAATAATGATGCTATATTTGCTTCCCTAGAGAAATTATATCTTCAACTTAACGATGAAAGCAGCGTTGGTAGCCCACAAAACAGTAAGACATCATTGCAAACTTTAGTTAGTTTCAAGATTTTTGTTGTTGTATTGCACAACTCCGCATTGTACAACGGGTGAGACTCCAGCCCTACTAATGTTCAACAGACCCTTAAGAAAAATATTGACACAAATCAACGAGAAAGCACCAGAAGAAACGACGAATAGCATAGTAGAAAGAGCAAAGAAAATCCAAGAAAATCAAATAAAACATCATCGAGGACGCAATCAGGAATTCAATATAGGGGAAGAAGTGATGATAAGAGATTACCGCATGGCAAACCAAGTACGATGGACAGAAGCGACAATTAAGAAATGAATAGGTCACACTACATATCTGTATTCAATGGTTTGGGAACAATAATATTGCATTATATCGTGGCCTTCGCACAGTCCTGACATAAACCCAATTGAGAATGTCTGGGGTTTGCTAGTAAAGAAAAAATTATGGACGAAACTTCAGACCAAGAAATGAGGAATAACTGTGGTCGGTCAATGAATATTGCTGGGAGGAGCTAATAGAAAAAGAAAACTATTGTCGTAGACTAATTGCTTCTATGCCAACAAGATTTAATCATATCATGGAAGGAAACGGAGCCATAGCAAAATATTAGGTTACATTATTTATACAATAAATACAATAGCAGTTATGTGCAGTCGTATTTGTGAATTTTTTACCGTCAATTTTTATATTTATTATAAATCGAAATCATTCCCATCGAATGATGTAAAAAAGTAAAAAACGCAAAAATACATTTGTTTTTGGATTAATATTATTCAAATACCTTTTACTTATGACATTCCACAATGTCAGTTTTTTATAACCCATATGATAATAAAAAATCTAAATTCCCCATAAAGACTGATTCACACCACTCAATATTAGTAAAAACTGCATTACTTTATTTTTCAAGTGTACGGGATTTCATTGCAAAGAAGTGTACATAAGTGTATAGGATTTCCTTATACGCCTAGTAGCAATTACCATACTGTATAATAAAAAAAGAACAACCTCAAAAAAGATATTTAAGCGAAATAATATACTCACTTTATTCGTTTTACAACCCCATATTAGAACCTTAAGAAAGTCAGTGAATTTTTTTGGGTCAAATTTTTTTAAATCTAAATAGTAAATAGGTAATTTCGACAGATTAAAATTTTGTTTCAACATGTTTCTTGATATTTGTTACAGATTTCGAATTATTGCATATGACAATATTGTCTGTCATGTTATGTGCGACAATTATCACGTTACATTAAGAGTAGAAGCAGGGATTATAAATTTAGGATATACATTTTGAGACAGATCGACCCTAAATGAAATTTTATACATTTTGAGACAGATCGACCCTAAATGAAATTTTACTTGTTTGTACACACGTTACGTAGTTTCAAAACAACAAAATTTAAATTTTATGTAAGTTAAATAAACATTTTTTTGAATCTAAGTTTTTTAAGTGCAAAATTATAATAAATCTATTTATTATTAGCTTCACCCTAGCCCAACTTCGGATGCAAAAAACAGCAGCAATAACTTTAACATTCAATAAATGGTAAATCCTGCAATTTATTTTTATTATTTGAATAAGCTTATTTAATAGGTAATAGGGCAATAATTTGAAAAATTAATAACTGTTTTATTATTATATAAAAGGAACAATTAAACAAACTCATAATTTACAGGTAATAAAAATTACATTATTAAGGACACGAGAATAAACAAAGCAATAAAAAAACAGTATACAAAATTGTTTAATAGGTAAACAGCTATAAAGTTATTTTCTCTCCATTATTATGATAGGAGAGGGATTTTTATAAACTTACAAATTTTAATTAAGATTCCTGCAAGCATACATTGAAAACGAATTTTATTTTTCTACTGTTCTACAATCCAAAATAAAGAAAGAATAATAGCTGCTTTTCAATCGATCAAAATGAAAACAGTAGAAACTTCATTTCAAAGACGCATAGAGATGTGTGATGTGTATATGTATTATAATTTTTTTCCGCTCAATTATTTGAACTTTTTGCTCAATAAATCGAAAGTGGTTACAAATAGCCAGAGAGATGTACATACAAAAAAAAATGTTCGTTTTTCATTCCTACAACATATGGTCGAAAAATATACAGGGTGTTCCGTTGGAAAAATTGAGAAAACTAAATTAAAAAAGTTCTAAATTGAAAAAACATTTTTTGCCGCCCTGTATATTTTTAGAAAATGAAAATGTTTCATAAACATCACAAAGATGTCTCGTAACTGGTATTTACAATTTTTTTTTTTTTAATCCTAATCATTTTTTATTTTTTCTGTTTATTTTGATATTGTAAGGAACTTTGGCATTTATAGGGGGCAAATGTTTTTTGGCCATAGATACATACTGCTTTCTATATTTGAGTAAAATTTGGTTCAAATCAGAAAAAAAAGTTATAAGGGTGTTACTCTTAAGTGAGATACACTGTATAAAAAAAAAAAATGTTGGACCATTCTCAGTTTACTGAATACAAATAGTTAAGCTACTCAATAGTTAATCAATATTAATCAGTGGCAGCTCCAGCTACTTTTGAGAGCGAGTGTGCATTATTGTGAAAAATGACACTAAGCGAAATAAGTTGCATGGGGAGGGGGAAAAGCGCCGCAGGCGAAAATTTTGAAATTTTCAAGGTCAAACGGCCTTAAATAAAAAGTTAGAAATTTGATTTCAAATTATATTGTTTTCAAAAAGTAGGTTTCGTGGGCGCAACTTTTTAAAACTAAACAATTTTAATATCCACAAAATCATAATATTTGAACATTTGAACAATTTTATAATTAAAATATCATACCATGAATAATTTATTTATTATTTTTCAAAAATTCTAAAATCTGTTATAAATTAATGGTTTCTAAAAATTTATAATAATAACAATTGTATGTATTAAATGGAACTGTTTATTTTGTTCTAGGTATGTTATAATTTGTTACAGATTTTTTAACTGAAAGTCCATTTTCCTATCTTTTTGTTTAGAAAAAACATCAATAACTTGGCTGTTAAAATTAGCGACATTATTGCGACATAATCCACATTTTTTATTTCAGTCGACAATTCTTTATGATATACCTGTAACATACATTCCAGTAATTCATTTTGAATTATTTTCGAGGCCTTTAAATGGTGTCGACTCATTTATTATGTGATTTTTTTAATGCATTGTCTCGGCACTAAAGTTTATTAGTTCCCGGAATGTACCTTTGTTTGCCGAATTATCTTTTTCATCGTGACCTCTCAATGCCAACTCAAAAGCTCCACAAAATCACTTCTTCATTATGAGCATGAATTGACCTTAAATATGCCGAACTTAGTTGACTTTGTATATTAGTTTTTCCCAATAAATTTAAACTTAAAATATTTTTTACATGAAGTTCAGAGTTTCTATGTTTTTTAATTTTCATGCTTATATGAATTAAATCTTTTACCCCATTTTTGGTCCATGCCGGATCCCCGCCGAATAAAACACAAGAAAAACAAAAAATGCATTGCGTTTTTCGCACCCACATATCCAATTGTTTTTATTATATGTTTCAACATTAAATTTATGAAGCACTTCTTTTCCTTTAAGGGATTGTTTATGAACTAAATTCAAACTCGGCGTTGCCCTCATAAGATTTTTAATTGTAACTTTTTCATCATAAGTATGTCGAGAAAATGGATTTTGCAATAAGTAGTCAATTGTATTGGCCATAACAATATTTTACAAAAACGAATAAGAATAAATTAATGCACTAATTGCAGATAACACCTAATCATTGCATACTGAACAGTACTAAACGTAAACACTCAGATCTCGCATATACATAATTACATACGAGCATACGATTATGGCCGATCAGTGCCGACTTTAGCGAAGGATGATGTGGGCACTAACTACGTTTTGCTCCAAGCTTTGCTAATTTAAGTGAACAAAATTGCAGTGCGCGTATCGAGGAATAGACAATATCTGCGATTGTAAGTGTTAAGTATATGAGCAGCGGTAAAAGTTGCTCTGATTTAGACGGCCGGTGCTCGAACTGCTCGGTGCCGATTTAAGTTGTTACTGGGTCTACTGGAGGGTGCAAGAAACAAAGAACAGCGGCAATAAACGTTTGTTGCACCAACACCAAGCCACCAAATTAAATTTTCTAAAGTATTCGTGCTTTGCACCAAGCTACCAAAATTAAGTGTTTAAAATCATTTAAAAAATAACTGAGCCAGGGAGTACATATGCTCACATACTCCTTATGTAGAGCCACCATTGATATTAATTATTTTCATTACGTACCTTGATATACACAAATGTACACCAAAGTATTTAAAAATACTGTTTTATTAGATGAATGGGAATAACAGCAAATAAAGATAAGGAATAACTTAACAGTAATTTTTGACAAACACCTAAAACTAAATAACATCAAAAATAAAATGGTTGTTTTTGTTATGGGATTTAAAAATCAACCAATAGAATAATTCTATTTAAATATGGCGCACTTTTTTGGGAAATGGCTTAGCTATTTCTATTCGGCAAATAGATAATATTAGACGTTAAAAATTATTTCCATAAATATAATTGTTTCCACCGGATTAAACTATCTACCAGATAAATTATACATATTATTTACTTAATACTTACATCAAAACTTGGTTTTATAAAACTCCTGCAGAAACTGGACTTTCCCGCTCCGGTTGGACCAATGACATGACACTGATATACATTACGACTAGACTGTTTCTTCGCCAAATCCAATTTCTTTTCTCTAGTTACTAAAATAACAAAAACAATTATTAGCTACCTTTTTCTAAGACGATAAATAAAAGGCCAACCTTGAATTGCCGTCGTTTGACTGTCATTTTGATAAATATTATATCCCAAATAGGCCAAATATTCCAAAGTCCTTGGTAAATCAACAAGTGTCATTAGGGCCCACTGACACATATAACCCTGGTAAGTGATCCACCCTTTCTCATTTGTCGGTACCATGGCACTAACATCTGGCCCCCAGGGAGGAGTGGGGCAAGTCGAAAATAACTCATCAAATTCCGTAGGTGAAAGGGCCTTGTCGCGATCCTTGTCATACCGTTCGAATATTTGAGATAAAAACTGCTGACCTCGGTGCGAAAGTTCTGTTGTGCAACCTGATGGAACCTTCAAGCTAAAAAGAAAAAATCAGATTGATCACTATAAACTTTCAAAACCTGCTATTTATTTTATCTGTGGTTAAAAAAGTAACTAACCAACTTATCTCAAAAAATTTGTCAAAAGAAGGAAGAATTAACTAAAACATTTTTTTTTAAATAATCCAAATTCAGGCTGTGCGTTATGTAGATTGAAAAATCAGAATTAATATACTTTCAATAAGGTTATTTCATATATGTGGAAAATTGAGAAATACTACTACTAGTTAATTGTTTAAAAAACTCTAGTAGTTTAGATATTTATGATCTAAACAGTAAAATTATAAAAAACACAATTGATATAATTATCTATCCTCTAACATATTTAATAAACCTATGTTTCAATGAGGGTTCTTTTCCAGATGCCTTCAAGATAGGTAGGGTTGTACCCGTTTTTAAAAAGGGGGATCGCGATATTCCGGATAATTATCGCCCTATTGTTATTATACCAGTGTTTGGTAAGATTATTGAGATTATCTTAAAAAACCGTCTAACAAAATATTTCGAAAATTACTCGCTCATTCATAAATTCCAATTTGGATTTAGAAAATCATGTTCTAATGTAGACGCAGTCTGCAGAATTGTGGGGGACATCGTCGAGGGCTTTGAGGAGGGTAAATACACAGCAATTACGCTAGCAGACCTTAGCAAGGCCTTCGACTGTGTGTCTCACAATCTTCTCATTAAGAAGCTTAGCCACTACGGTGTAAGAGGACCAATATTAAACTTATTAGAATCTTATCTTCATAATCGAGGACAATGCATGAGGTATGAAAATCAAACATCGGATTTCAGAATAATGAAGCACGGGGTACCCCAAGGCTCTGTATTGGGTCCTCTCTTATTCATTATCTTCATTAATGATTTTTTCTTTTATCTTTATCCAAACAAAACTATTATGTATGCAGATGATGCAACCTTAATAAATAAAAGCAAAGATCTAATAACTTTACAAACAATGGTTAGTGAAACTCGGAATTCTGCCGAGCACTGGTATAATAATAATATGCTAAAACTGAACAAAGATAAAACCCAAAAGGAGGTTTTTTCAACCAATAACGCGAATGTTAAAGGTGACCACGTTAAGATCCTCGGGATTGTCTTGGATGATAACCTTAAATGGGACGCTCATATTGAATATATAAGCAATAAAATCTCTAGCTATATTTTTCTTCTCCGTCAATTAAAAAACTATATCAATGATCAAACGTTGCTATCTGCATACCATGGGTTAATTCAGTCATACATTACCTACGGAATTGTACTTTGGGGAAATTCCACACAGGCCTACAAAATCTTTATCTTGCAAAAGAGGTCAATTAGGATAATTGCAGGTGCTAATTATCTGGATCATTGTAAACCTCTGTTCCTTAAATACGGTATAATGCCATTACCAAGCTTGTATGTGTACTATACAGTGCTGGAAATTCATAAAAATAAAAGCACCCTCCCTACACACTCAGATTGTCACAGTTATGAAACTAGATCGTCTAATTTATTAAAAGCACCTAGATATCGTCTTACAAAATCGGCTAGAAACTCTTTAGATTTAAAACTGTATAATATACTGCCCGAAAACATAAGAAAGCTGGATTATAATAGATTTAAAATTAAAATTAAAAACGACCTACTGAAATACTGTTTTTATTCGATAAATGAATATATAAATATTCCCATGGAAATCTAGGATACTTCCAGAGTTATCTCTTATATTATGAAATATACTCACATTTTTTCTATTTTACTATGTTTATACTGTATGTTTTTATACTGTATGTTTTATATTCTGACATGTATATATATTTTTTTATACTTCTTATAATTGTTCTGTATTTTACGTTATATATTGCTCTACACCCATCTATTATTAATGTGCTACCTATATTATAATTTATATGTTAATCTAAACTGCAGTCAGCAGTCCAGGACTTGTTACAAATGTAATTATGATACATAATGTGGTCAATAAACGTCTATCTATCTGTCTATCTATCTATCTACTTGATCCAAATTTTATAATATATGATGTCATTGGCTAGGTGTGTCTTTTGTTGTTGTTAGATTGCTATCCTGTCAATACCATAGAAAGGGAACAGCAAGAAGAGGCAATCTTTTGAAAGTATCAGATTAACAGCTTTTCTTTGTTAAAGTTTCAGTTAAAATTAAATTGATTGATTGAACCTATTTTATTAAAGTTAGCTGTAAAAGAAAACTACAGTGTATCCTGTCCTAAGTGGACACGCCTTGATATTTCAGTTATCATTCGGCAGATCAATTTCAAATTTTTCTCTGTTATGAAACTCTTCAGGGCGCATCTTTTTATGATTTTCAATTCTCACCAACCCACTGCATTCACTCAAAAATGTGATTTTTCTATATTCTACTTAGCATTAGAGATACAGCAAAAAATTATTAAGAAAAGTTGTTCAGAACCAAAAAATACCCCTAGATACTGGGTTTCATCAAAATATCTGTATTTTGATATTTTTCATAAATTTTGCAATTATTCAGCAGTTTAAAGCAACGTTTGTCATGGAAACGGAGAACAAAAAGTACTCAAATCAGTTTATTGTGTAAGAATTCTAAATCATAACCATAAAAATGCAACAATAATAACACAGTATTTAAGTACTTAAATGTAGCCATTTTCAAATAAACCACCATCAATAGTGATACATTTCTCAATGAATTTTTTATTATTCCTTGGTACTCGTCGTAGTTCTTGAATGTTAATTTCTTGACAAGCTTGCGTGATTCTATCACAGAACTCTTGCCTAGTTCGGGGCCTCTTTTTGTAAACTTTATTTTTTATGGTGCCCCAAAAATAAAATCAAGCGGGGTAATATCCGGAGATCTAGGAGGCCACTCGATTAAAGGACTGTTTTCCCCTATCCATTTTTGAGGAAAGTTAGCAATCAACGATCGTCGGACAAAAATCGAGTTGTGAATCGATGCTCCATCCAGTTGAAAAAACATATTCCTTAGCACTGCCAGTGGAAAATCATCAAGTACCTCTACTAATTCATTGTTCAAAAAGTGTAGCGGTCTTATGGCATTTAAGGTTTGTAAGAAAAAGAAAGGGCCTACTATTTTTTCTTCTAAAATACCGCACCACATGTTTACTTTTTCAGAATACTGTCACTTACAACTGATTACCCAGTGTGGGTTTTCTGTTGTCCAATACCTACAGTTTTGCGACGATACTACACCATTGGTGGCGAATCTCGCTTCAACTAAACATAATCTTTTCCAAAAAATGTCGATCATTAAGATAATGGCCTTGAGCCCAGAAACAGTATTCAAGTCATCTGTTATCATCACCATCCTCCAAGGTGTGTAGAAATTTGGCTTTAAATGGCTTCAATTTGTATCGACAAAGGCACCTCTAAATTTTATTGTGAGTCAAATTCAAGTTTAATGCCATATCTCATATGCTACTACGAGGATTTTCATTGAAAGCCAAATTACCCGGTCTACATTCTGCCGATTATTTCTTTTTCTTTTGGTTTTTATTACACTACCACTTTGACTGAAAAGTCTGTTAATTTTAGCAACAACAAGTAATTTGACGTAGTGGATGTCTTACATTAAATTGTCAAGCTACTGCTCTGGTAGAATGGTATTTTTGCCAGTAAGTTTAATTATCTCAACTTTGTCATTGAGACTCAACCACCGTTCAGCCCAGGGCCGCGTCTAACGGGGGGGCCATTTCGTGCCACGCACGAAGGCGCACTAGGCCATGGGGCGCCAAAAAGCTAATTTTATAGTATTTCGACTGAGCGGTTTGTTAAATTTTTTATAATAATAAAATAGACACGTCCTATACTGACATCTTTTTTTAAACATTGTACCCTTTGGCCCCCCCCCCCCCAAAAAAAGGGCACCAAAAGTGCTCTCGCACGAAGGCGTCTCATGACCTAGAAGCGGCACTGGTTCAGCCATTGTAATTATAATAATTTATTGGTAAGTAGGACAATCCTAATACATCGATCTATTGTTACATGGCTTGTTAACATTAATACTAATTTATCTACATAAATCTCATAACCATACAACTAATAATAATGAATAATAAATAAATAATTACTGTATTTAATTAACAGAAAAGTTTAAAGTAGGTAACATGTAAACAAATATCTATAGTTCGATAATAGTAGTAACAATTTACATACAGAAGTTTCATAAGCGTGCGACTAGATACTTAATAATAAACAAAAGAAAGATCCTGAAATAGGTAAAGTGCAATAATATTATAGTGAGACCAATCTACACAAAACACCATGCCTAGCAATATAATAATACTTGAATTACAAAATTAAATTTAATTTTTGATATTCTTTCCTATTATTTGGGTTTTCTACCACATGTATTATTATCCTCTTCAAAACAAATTACCGAATCTACAAAATAATAGAATTATTAGGAAAAAACCTCTGCGCCTGTGACGTTTACGCCAAAGGAAAAGTCAGAGGTTATGTTTTGCAAATAATATAAATCGGAATAAACACAGAAATAATGTATTTAGCTGACGTTTCGGAAAGTAATCTCTTTCCGTTTTCAAAGCTTTTTTTGAAGAACTCTTATTTTGCTGTGTATGTCAAATACACAGCTTTAAGATTCTGTTTATGTTATTTCCATAGATACTTACTACTTACACAGAACATAGAACTGATGATATTTTCTTTTATATAATGTTGAGTTTGTTAAGTTCTTCTTTTAACATTTGTAGCCAGGTTGTACAAATATCTACAGAACAATTCGATACGCACTTATCTTCATTTAATAAGATTATTGCTGATTCCTTAATTTTTCTTTTTTTGGTATCTGTTTCTTTTGTTAAAATTTTTGCCGAGTCCCAGTTTATTCTATGTCCGTTTTCCCAAGCATGTTCACAAATCTTTGATTTCTGAATTTCATTCCTTCTAATGTAATTCATGTGCTCATACAACCTCACACTGAAAGGTCTGGATGACTCACCCACATAACATTTATCACATTCACACGGGATATTGTAAATACAGTTTTTTGAATTCTGCTCCCTGTTTATCAGTTTTGTTTTTGTTAAAATAGATCTTAAAGTGTTCCCCGTTTGAAATACCGTCCTAACATCAAATTGGTCACCTATACGACGTAGCTTTTCCGATAGTCCGTATACATAAGGAATTATTGCTGTATAATGACGTTCAGGTTTTTGTCGTACCTGATTGTCCCTATTTTCAACATTTATGAAAACTCTATCAACAAAGGCTTCCGGATATTGATTTTGTACTAGAACCTCTTTGATAAATTTTTTCTCGTTATTTAATATTTCATTATTAGATGAAATTATTTTGGCCCTATCGTATAAACATTTTACTACACCCCTTTTAACATTTATCCACTGATTTGAGTTGAAATTTAGATATCTATTAGTATGTGTTGGTTTTCTATAAACGTTTGTTTCAATTGTATTATTTACCCTTCTAATTAAAACATCTAAAAACGGTAGTTCATTCCTACTTTCTACTTCTAATGTGAATTTAATAGATGGTTCCTTACTATTTATATTTTCCAAAAAAACTATCTAGTAAGTCGACACCATGAGGCCAAATTGCAAAGATGTCGTCAACATATCTCCACCAGACAACCGGTTTGTTTATACAATTTTGAACATGTGTGTTCTCAAAGTTCTCCATAAATATGTTGCTTAAAATTGGTGATAATGCAGACCCCATAGCCATACCAAAATCCTGCTGATAGAACTCATTGTCCAATTGAAAATAGGTTGTCTTTATACACAGTGTTAAGAGTTCCATTATGCTATTTACACTTAATTTAGTTCTAGTTTCCAAATTATTATCGTTTAGTAGCCTGGCTTTAACTATTTTTAAGGTTTCATCTACCGGAACATTGGTAAAAAGACTAACTACATCAAAACTAACCATCAGGTGTGATTCGTGAATATCGTTTTCATAAATTTTTTCTATAAAATGTTTACTATTTTTAATATATGAATCGGTATTTCCAGATAATGGATCAATAATTTTAAGTAAAAATTTTGCCAAATTATGACATGGTGAATTAATAGAACTAACAATTGGTCTTAAGAGTGCGTTTGCATGCCCCCAGTCAATCGGAGCAAGTAATCGAATTGCACTGTCCTATCGATAACACAGAAGCCCAGTAATCTAGACGATGTACAGGACCATACGCATTGTAATCGCGAAGCGATTTTTGTTTATTTATGTACTAGTCACAGACAAAACTTCGGTGACACAGAGAACATCTTGAAGTGTTGTGGGTTGCGCGTATTTAGTTGGCATAAAAGACATTATTTACATTACATGATACTGAAGCTCTCAAGGCTAAGAATTTCAATTTACGGTCATTTACGGACTCTACATACGTTTATATTTGTGCAATATACATTGAAGTGTGAAAATACTGAAAATTTGTGTATTTATTGCCTGACGATTGATTCATTGATTGCACTAGGTAAGTAATATATTATTTAAAATTTAGATCATGATAACTGAAATTATTTTACAATAATTAGTAGGTTATATTTTGCGTAAAATGTCAAATTGTGCTTGCATATATTTCTGAGGCTATAATACGTACGTTTCTTTTTGTTATTCACTGAATTTCTCAAATGAGTAGTGCCTTTGTGAATATAATAATAATTAATGAAACGAAAGCGGCATAGCCTAAGAATTCACATGTGCTTGTACAGGGTCTCAGATAACGCGTTACTCGATTTTCTTGGTTTTGGATATGAAATTTGAGCGAAATTGAAATAAATGCAAAATATCTGAAATTTAGCCTAATCATCATGGAATAACCTCTCACAATTTGCAAAAAAAATGCGACACGGGATATCTTTTCAATTTATGTCCAGCTTTCATCATAAATGCTCACATAGAGTAATAGTTTGGGAGGCCTGGGGTGATTTGTTCGATAAACATTTATAATTGATCATCATTGAAAGTAAGGATGCTGCTGTGAAATGTCAGAGAGTATTTGCAATTTTTTCAAGCGAGCTATAAATAGTAGCTAAATACATACTGTTTGTTTCTTAGCGATTGGACTAATATTTTAAGTTAAAAATGCATTTTTTATATTTTTCTTTTTAGATTTACTGATAAAAGAAAGTACTTCATTATTGGTTATTGTGATCATCTAAGATTAGGATGTCACAAGTCCACATAAAAAGATGTCAACTAGGGAGAACATAAAACGAGGGAAAACATTGAAAGAAATTATTAATGGTAATAAAATTGAATTTGAACTTGGAGATCATTGGAAATCGTATTTGTGGGAATCCATTGAAGAGTCAGCAAGGAAGAGTACACGCTTGCATTAGAAAGAAATCAAGTTGATGGAGGTCATAATATCTGGACCAAAGTTTATGTAAATGATGGATGGAGTCATCACTCTTATAGTCACAACTTGGGTCACGATTATAACGCAGCATCTGGTACAGTAAGTATTTTGATTTATTTTGACTATACATCTTTTGGTGCTTTTTAATTGTGGAATCTATAAGCAATACATTAAATCTGATATCGACATACCAACATAAAAATAATACATCATCGAAAATTGAGTGATTTAAAATGTTATTATGAACGGTTAAGGGTTCTGGAATTGGTTGGGAGGGTGGTCAATAAAAATTATTAAACCACAGCACTTAGGTCCCATTGGGCCCCTTATACATCCTCCCTGTAGGTAGACCCTCGCCTAGACCTCTAACCAAACTAATCTTGCAAAATAGATGGTGATGCTGCCTAGGGGCATCTCCCTTATATCGGTCAAAGTAGGCCAAGAATACATATTGAACCGTCTCACCTTCTTGTTCACAACCTCTACAGAGAGGTGTTTCGCTTAATCTCATACTATGTAGATCTTTTCTTAACGGACAGTGTCCAGTCTGGATTCCCGTTATAAAACGTAGGTTCCTTCTGGACATTGCGTTACGTTACGTTTGATCTTGTCTTGGCAAGCATAAGTACAGAATTTTGCATTTGTTTTGAAAATCAAAATAAAGTTCAATTATCAGTAACATTTTTGTTAATTATATTTTGTTTAGTCGAGTAAATTTAGTCGTAACGTTCCTTGTAATTTAAAATTTTTATTAATCACATATTCAACACTAGTTCACATTAAATATAGAAAAGGATATAATTGTCATTTTAATTCACACAGTAAATAGCTTGCATTGTTTGTTATTATTTATATTTCAAATCTATTTTTATTAATTAGCCTAACCTTATGTACTTTTCTTTAGTTTATTTGTTGTGACGGGGTTCGACTACTAAACATTCAACTACTGGGAAGTCGTACTCTAGTTATCAATAACTTGTAGTTTACACAAGGTATAGCTTTCACTGGCATGTTTGGCTCTGAAACGAATAAGCGAACATTAGTTTGGTACATAATAAACAAGAAGTATCCTACCTGTACATTGTTCATTCCTAATATTGAATTAGGTTTGTATTGTGCTAAATAATGGGGTATATGTTATCTAGTTATGTAGTTTCTTTGTCATGTCCGGAGTACCTGGAACATCGAAACATGTAGGCAACTAAGAAAAACATAACCACAACAGGCTACGATACTGTAATGTCAGGTTAATTAACATATTAATTGAGTACTTACTGTAGTATTCATTACTATACAATTTTTATGGTTTATTCCTTGTGTTGTTCAGTTCTATTGAAGGTTATAAGTTTCGTTGTGAGACTGTCAAATTGCTTGCTAAGTGTATTCAATTAGTTATGGTTGTACGGCACACGCACCATGGAGTCAGTTCTGTTCTGATCAGTTCCTTTGATATCATTTAAATTAGAGATTGTTTTTATAATTGTTTTCTAGTATATTCTCAATTTAATCTTTTCCTTTTTCATTGAACGAGTAGTAATTTCATAATTCATTGTGGGTTGAATAGTTTGTTTAGTTATTCTTATTTTGTAAAATTAAACAGATCTCGATGTCGTTTAGTTTATGAATCGAACAGTACTCACATCGGTCAGTCTAGCGCTTGCGCTTGGATTTGGCAGTTACATATTGGGTTGGTGGTAATTTCTCTCTCTTTTCATGTTGGATGAGTTATCCAAATTTATCTTGGGAATGGTGTGCCATCGCCATATTATTTACTTGTTTTTTGGGATTAGTTTTCTGCTGGAAATATTATCAGCTCTTGCTGGATGGAAACGCGTAGTTGGGAAATACCCTATTGGATGGGTAAGTTTACACGTGTTCATGTCCATTTTAGGTATTAATAGTATTTTGTGGTTCACTTCTAGGCGGTTTATGATGGGTCTACTACGTTCCGAGATGTTTTAATATTTTATTCACACTGGTTTTATTGGGTTAGTCTTCTTGTGGTATATATTATAATATATCGAATATTACCGATGATGGTTATGTTACGTCACATCGATGGAACGCTGAGAGGAGGGTCTACTATAGTCGACGAGATTCAGTATAGATGGCATTGTGAAGAGTTCAAGTTCTAACTACATGGTTACCTCACTCATCAGGCTTTTGTTGCAATGGTTTCATTGGTTTCACGTCGTAATCATGAGTACTTACCTTACCACGCTGGAAGCTTAAGATAAGTTTCTGTTCATTTTTTTAAAAATTTGTACAATTCAATTTGGTAAATTTGATTTTAACTATACTGTGAATTTTCACTTCACATTTTAATGACTATGAGTCTGGGTATATTGTAAAAAGGGGAATTAATTAAAGACATGATGTAAACTACATGCAATTGCATTTGGTGAATATTATTTGGTTATTCTAATTATAATTTACTGTTTTGGTTTCTAAACTAGAAAACTATTTTGTTTATAGACACTTCAAATTAACGTACCTTCTTCATAGAATTTATTGGAACATTTGTGTTCAAATTTCATTCATGTAACTTGTAGATATACTTATGTGTGTATATATTGTTAAAAATTTGTTATTGACTTGAGATCTCTGACTGTCTTGGAATAAAACCATCTTTTTAGAACTTGATAGCGACTTATTATTTTGTTAAATGAACCACTTGGTAATTTAGTTTACTTATTGATTTAAACATTTAATAATTATTTACTCTTACCTAGGTACAACTTTAGGCCCGTTCACTTGTGAACGTGGAACCCCAAACCTGAGAGGACGAGTACTAGCCGAGGTGTGGTAGGGTTAGAAGTCTTATCAAAAAGCTGGTGGTTAAGAACTTTAGCCCCAGTTAAACGTAACAGTTCTTAGTCCAGTTTAAAACCTAACAATTGCCAGGTAGTTCATTGCTGTACTCTTGTTGGAATATTTTAGTAGTTCCCTAGCAAGCTGACAGCTGTTTGTTTCATCCCACAACTTCTTGAATTCATTGTGGGTGTTCTCTTTAATTATTTGTATTATCGCTGTGATAGGTAACAGACTGGCCAGGACTGGTCCAAAGATACTTTGGCCCACTGCCTTCTTGGCCAGTCTGTCGGCAACACAAGTGCTTGGTGACTTTCCCATACTGCTCCTGTGGTAATTTTGTAACTTCTCACGGCTAGTAATGATTGTTTACAATCTGTGTAGTTCCTAATTGTTTTGCCCGTAGTTTGTCTACGGACAATCTCTTTTGTAGCTATGGTTATGCTGGCCAGTTCCGTATGTTTGATATAATGTAGTTTTTGCTCCTTTATGCTTTCGATTTTTAGTTTTATTTTATTGAATATTATTTTCAGGTTACACCGATAGAAATTGGGAACACTGAAAAACGTAAACAGACGTAAAACAACAAAACCAGACAATCTACTAAAGACTACCTATATTAGGATTGAAGTATGCTGAGTCTGATGCTATGAAATATGGTAAAATTAAAGAAGCATTTGCTCTACAACAGTTTGTTGCACTGAAACCCCAGGCAAAAATTCAAAAAGCAGTCATATTCATTTACGAAAAATACGAATATTTGGCTGCCTCTCCTGATGGTTAGTTTACAAGTGTTATAAAAATATTATTATATACAGATTTACTAAATGAATAATTCTAAAGCATACCGGTTATGGAGCAATAGTGCACTCGAGTTAGAGTCAACCAAGACGATTGTACAGGACTGAGTGCCATTTTTTTTCATGGAATGCTATAAATGTCAGTGCATTTTTAGAAGCCTCTTTCTAGACTCTTTTCACTTCTATATTATTATTGACTATCTTCCAACCATTGGAACGTAGTGATTTTTTTTGTTGAAATAATGCTATCTGCAGATGCATGTTAAAAAATCGCTACAGTCGGCATTATGGATTTTAAGAAATTTTTTTGAAAATGTCAGTTACGAGTCATTTGCGTGATGTTTTTGAAAAATGTTCACTTCCTAAAAATATGCAATTCCCAAAAATCGGTTTTCAAGTTGGAACTATTGAATTAAATTTTCTCCATTTTTTCAAATGGAACACCCTGTATATTTTTGAACTATATAATGTAGGAGCGAAAAATCAATTTTTTTTTGTATGTACATCTCTGGCTATTTCTAACCATTTTCGATTTATTGAGCAATAAATTCAAGAATAGGCTTAAAAAATTATAAGTTCTTTTAAATAATTGAACAGAAAAAATTATAATAAGTGCTCCACATGTTGCCCATTTTGATTGATACACATCTGTATGCGTCTTTGTAATGAAGTTTCTACTATTCTACATTCCAAAATGTGACGAAAAGAATGACATTGCTCTTTGGTCGATCACGCCGGGAGTTTTAAAAACGGTTCATTTCAAAGACGCATAAGAGATGTGTCAATCAAAAAGAGCAACATGTGGAGCACTTTTTGTAATTTCTTCTGCTCAATTATTTGAAAAAACTTCTAATTTACTAAGTTTATTCTTAAATGTTGTACTTATTGCTGAATAAATTGAAAATGGTTACAAATAGCCATAGAAATATACAAAAATAATGTTAGTTTTTCATTGCTACATCATATGGCCGAAAAATATACAGGGTGTTTCATTTGAAAAAATGGAGAAAATTCAATTCAAAAGTTCAAATTAAAAAATAATTTTTGGCCACCCTGTATATTTTTGGGAAGTGAAAATTATTCTGTACTGATTTTTTTAAAATGCATTTGCAGATGACATTATTTCAGCAAAAAAATTCACTACCTTCAAATGGTTGGGAGATAGTCAATAATAATACAGGAATGAAAGTAGCCTAGAAAGAGTGTTCTCTAAAAATGTAAGTACTGATATTTATAGCTCTCTATTAAAAATAAATGGCAATTGGCCCTGTACAATCATCGTGGTTGACCCTGAATATTCAAATTAAATTTTCAATTACGTACTTTTTTCATCCCGATTCTTTGATTTGTATACAGGCTAATTAAAACATACTTACATAAATCAAGTTATATATCAAGTTATTTATTTACAGGTCTTGTAGGTGCTAATGCAATAATAGAAATTAAATGTTTATATAAGGTTTATAAATCTGGCAAGTCCTTGGAAGAAGTTGCTAAAACAGATAAAACTTTATGTGTAAATGTAACCGATGGGAAAATTAAATTAAAGAGAAATCATAATTATTATTACCAGGTGAAATATAATTTTATAGTAGGTACATCAGGAGCATTTGATAATATGACTGTTTCAGATCCAAGGGCAGTTAAATATAGCAAATAAAGACTTATGTTTTTTCGTAATATATATAAATGACCAACAACCCCTTTATATTGAAGTTATTCTTAAAGATAAAAAGTTATGGGAAAATGTGATGTTACCTAAATTGAAAGAATTTTATGAAAACCATATGCTGGAAGCAATTGCAAATAGGAATATAAAGTTCAAATCCGATCCATTTACTGCCTAGAATTTTGGAAATGGGTATGGAATCCATAAACTAACTGTAAATGTATAAGTACATACGTTTTGAATATATGTTGTAGGTTTTACATTCAGCACAATGCCAACTAAATACAAAATAACCCACCGACAAAGAAACTTATATATTTAATCCATCTGCAAAACAATACAGTTTCCTGTCTACTAGAGTCCAGATGTAGGAGAGGAGATATAAGTGAAGTCAGCCAATGAAATGATAAAAACCAAAATTCTTCATGGGACTCTCTAAAAGAAAACATATACGAGCATCATTGGAAACATATTTATAGTTTATGATTTTCTCTTTCCTTATTATTCTC
Source organism: Leptura quadrifasciata (assembly GCA_963675555.1). Taxonomy (NCBI): domain Eukaryota; kingdom Metazoa; phylum Arthropoda; class Insecta; order Coleoptera; family Cerambycidae; genus Leptura; species Leptura quadrifasciata. Next base: position 29,074,214 of record OY776677.1, on the reverse strand, counting down.
TTTTTTGATAGTAATTAATTACGGGGACATTCGGGGACAATCGGTGTGTGCAAACAATCTATTATGACAAATAATCGATTATGGACAATTAGAATGATACATGTGTTGCAAAATGTCTCTTAACACACTATCAATATTTGAAAAAGAAAGTGGAAACATTTCAATATTTTCCTATAATTGGTGTGGCTAGGTGTAGGGGAGCTTGCACCTTTTTCTATTTATTTATAAGATGCCTGTAAAGAACTGGATTCACATGCAGGTCACAGTAATAGTAAGAGGACGTTTTACTAACTATGGTATATTACACTTAGATTATCGTGCTTTGGCTCTAATTTTGAGAAAAGTTTTTGAAAAAGGAGCATTCCGAGTCAAACAATGACTGGCAGCAGGATTACGAACGCAAACTTGAAATGATCAAATCCAAAGTAGTGGAGGCAGCCATAAAAAGACTGAAAAGTAGTAAAGAGGTTGCGACTGAAGCTTATGGGGAAACAGCTTTGGTGAGGCTATCAGACATGGCATGCAACAAAAATTAATTAGAATAATAATGCGTCACAGACAATCTCCCACCATATTGGGTTATGAAAAAGAATAAAGTGGAAACATTAAACTATCTTGCAATTGGTGCGGATAGGGCCAGGTGTAGGGGTGGTGGAGCCTGCGCCTCGATAAATCAAATTCATGACAAAGACAGAGCATTACATCTTTTAATATTGGAGCTGAAATATAATAACCCTAGGGAAGTAATTTTGCTCAATAAAAACTTGTTCAATATTTCAAATATAGTGAAAATTATTTATCATTCCAATATTTTCTTTGTTTTTTTTTTAGGTGATTTGGACGAACTTTACGGAAAAGTGTAAATGGAAACATTATTTTTTAAAATTTCAATGAAATGGCAATTTATAGAGGTTCTCTGGCAAACATGACATGGAAGAAGTAAATATTGATTTAGATTTATTACATTGTTGTGATATGTACAAATATGAAATATTGTATACCTAGTTTAATTATTGTAGTATCTTTCTGTAACTTTCTTAGTGTTCATAGAAAAAAGATCATTGGTATAATTTGATATAAGTATAGCTTAAATGATAGTACGTATTTAGAACACCAAGAAATGTAGATATTATTCATGTTTGCGTGTAATAATGTTTATAGTTATTTAATAAAGAGGAAATTAGTGAGCCATCTAGAAACTTTTCTGTACACCCTTAATAAGTATCAGCACTACAATGGAAAATAAAATAATTACCTTTGAGCATTTCCCATTTCAAAAACAATGTTTTAGTATTCTATGATCTAAGAGTGCTATTTTAATTGTCATTTTTGAGGACTAAAGTGTAGAAAGTGGGTTCTGTCCCTCGAGGAGTATAAGAGATCTGTACTTTATTCCTTGAAAATGATTATTACAATAGCAGTAGCGCACTGTTAGACTGTGGAGTGCAAAAAATGAAATAATTTGTATGAATATACCACAAAGTGAAAATGCTTTTTAATTCCTCCTGTAATTAATCCTTCACACTCAAGTGATAAAAAATGCACTTTGTCCCTTGGTATAATTATTGTCCACTATGTATAGTAATGGTATCTTTAATAGCAGTGTCACCAACAGATAGTTACTGAAAATGTGTGAACAAAAATAAATTAGAACTATTTTGCAGACATCAGTTTTACTAAAATCGACAATCGTACATAATTTATAACCTTAATTCCTTCCAAGATTTAATATACCTATTATTCACATATTAATCCAGTAATTGTGCAGTAAGTTATTTGAATGAAATTGTATTGTTCTAATATAATGAATACAACTAGTGCATATTTTTCAATTTTTTTATTATAAAATATTTTGATCATAAAAACATAGTAACTACTCGGTAACTACCTACCTTTCTTCAGAGAAACAAGGAAAAAATAAAAATATATATAAATAGCCATTACTTCATTTGGACAGATTTTTTCGTATTGTGGCAGAGATCAAACTACTGTTAATCTTAATAAATAAAAAGTACCCAAAAATATATAATCAGCAATAATTTTAATGATAATGTCGTTTCTTAACATCCAAATAATTAAACCAAGTTTTAAGCTTTATTTCAACACTGTAAATGGAAATTTATGAGCCCGACCCTGCTTTACCGTACGTGAAGCAATGCCATCGCTATGCTGATGCCATCTAGCCCAACTATTTTACACGAAATTTAGCAATTTCGTATTCGACATTAAACTTTAATATAAGCAAATATTATGCAGACTTTTCACTTTTTTTCATGTTATTTTATTTTATACTACATCGTATTATATTTTATTTGAATATTTAAGTCCCATTGTAGAATATAAAATAATGTATGGTGAATTTGCCACGAATGAGTGGTACGTTCGCGTTGAATGATCAAGGAGAAGAAAATTTTGAAAACTTAATTTTAACTAGGATTACAATATAAAATGTAATAAGTCCTTGTCTTAAGTTTGCTAGTTTACATAATGAAATCAATTCCGAATTCTGTTGGCTCGTTTTTGAGATGAATGTAAAATAAGAATGAGGATATTTTACGCACCATTTGGCCTTGGTAACGCACCCTTAAAGGAATATTTTGTTTATGTGTCTTTGGTAAGCCATAAAAATGAGGAGGCTTACTATGATGTGGTGTGAGTTTCCTTCGTTCAAAATCATTAAATTCATGTTTGTATTTAAACAAAGTTCTGTAGATTTTGCTCTCTATTGACTTTGTTGGATCTTTGTTTAGTTTTGAGTAGGGTCCCTCACTTACAAGAGTCATGATTTTTGTGTTATATATATCTGTATCTATAATGACTGTGGCATTACCTTTGTCTGCTGGCAAAATTTTTATACTTTCATCGTGTTTTAAAGAATGTATCGATAACTTTTCTTCTGGAGTTAAATTATCTTTAATTTTGTATTGCTTTTCTAAAGCAATTTTTGCCCGTATGTTAAAGATAATTTAACTCCAGAAGAAAAGTTATCGATACATTCTTTAAAACGCGATGAAAGTATAAAAATTTTGCCCGCAGACAAAGATAATGCCACAGTCATTATAGATACAGATATATATAACACAAAAATCATGACTCTTGTAAGTGAGGGACCCTACTCAAAACTAAACAAAGATCCAACAAAGTCAATAGAGAGCAAAATCTACAGAACTTTGTTTAAATACAAACATGAATTTAATGATTTTGAACGAAGGAAACTTACACCACATCATAGTAAGCCTCCTCATTTTTATGGCTTACAGTTATTGTCCAAGTAACATCCCAGGTACTTAAATTCAGTAACTACTTCAATTTCCGCATTATTCATATACAGTTTGACTGTGTTAAAGTCAATACTGTTATATTTATACCTAGTAGTTATGACCATTGATTTAGTTTTTTGTATATTTATTTTCAATTTATTTTTGTTTCGATATCCCATTATTCTTCTAAGTGAAGTATTCATTTTGTTAATTGCTACGTCTAGGCTGTTATTACTGTCTGATAAAAGTGTGTCATCTGCAAATAAGTTTATAAAATCACTATCATAGCATTCATCAATATCATTAATATAAATGAAAAATAGCAAAGGCCCAATGACACTCCCCAGCGATACTCCGAAATTATTGATTTTTCGTGATGAAGTTGCATTACCAATTTTAGTTACCTGGTATCTCTCAGTCAAATAGTCCTTTATCCACTTTAATACACTACCTCCAATACCATAACTTCTAAGTTTATCAATTAATATACTTCTATCTACGGTTTCAAAAGCACGTTTTAAATCCAGAAATACCGCAACTGTAAAATTTCCCTCATCCATACTTTGCTTCCACTTAGTTAAAGTTAACTGTAAGGCAAAAATTGTGCAAAAATTTTAAAAAAACATAGGTACACGTTTGACGTTTTTTATGACACTGCCGCGTTTTCTTGTTTCCATGGTAATTTTTGCTTAAGTCTAATAGGTTAAGAATAAAATTTTTGAATAATTGCAAAATTTATGAAAAATAATCAAAATACGTATATTTTGATGAAACTCAGTATCTAAGGGTATTTAAATTTTTTGCTGTATCTCTAATACTAAGTAAATTATAGAAAAATCACATGTTTGAGTGATAATTGAAAATCATAAAAAGATGCTCCTTGAAGAGTTTCATAACAAAGAAAACTTTGAAATTAATTTGCCGAATAATAATTAAAATATCAAGGTGTGTCTACTTGAGATCGGACACACTATATATAAGGAATAAGCTAGGACCTAAGATAGTTCCTTTGGGAACCCCAGTTCTTATAATTTTTTATGCGCTGTGAGCGTTATCTATTTTGACTTGCTGTGGTCTGTTGGCTAAATAGTCTTTAAATAAATCAAATACTTTTCTTCTGATACCTACATTGTCTAGTTTGTTTAATAGCTGAATATAATATACTGTGTCAAAGGCCTTCTGTAAATCTAAGAAGACTAAGACTTTATTGTTTGATTCGAAGTTACTTAGTATAAGTGTCTGTTAGCAGTTGAAGAGGTTCTTCAGTATCAATATTCCTATGGAATCCATACTGATTTTAGGATATTATTTTATTTTTTCTAGGAACGACGGAGGTCTATTCTGCCGCCAATAGCAAGAAAGCCTTAACTTAATATGCTTTCTTACTACTTATTGAAGAGTTGCGCCCTTTTTTCTTCAATAACTGGTGACATTGAAAACTTACGGCCTATTACTCTCTCAAATAAATAATATCTCCCACGAAATTAGGGCTTTTATACTTCGTAATAAGGTGTAGGTAGCTAATACCGACATGGGAATAAAATAAAGATAAAATCTCAAAAAAGATAGTTACGACCTTTTTGCTACTGACGGCAGTATTGTTTAGACACTTTTTCTAAATTTTTTGCATTACTTATTAGCGATATCGGGCGATAGATATAGTTCATCATGTAATTTTTTATTCGCATTTTTATATATTGATACCACAATACTTTCTTTAAAAATTTCAGGAATTACACAGTTTTTAAACATAAGATGTTTTTGCATAGGAATTTTACGGTTTTCATTGTTATACCGTCTTTCCCTAGTAAGGTGTTGTTTTCCAGGTTGGATATTACCTCTTCTATTTCACGGTCACATGCCTCCTGTAGAAACACCGAATTAAGGTTTCTATTTATGTTTTTGTTGTCTGCAAGGTTTTGTTTGATTGGGAATTTCTCTTGCGATTTGTTCACGGACTTCAATAAAGAAATGTTGAAAGCATTGGCTATCTATTTTTTATTTGTTATTTGCTTATCATTCTCAATGACTTTATGTATTCTATCAGTACTTTTTTCATACGATTTGTAACTTCATTGATGCCCTCCCAAATTTTTTTTATAGTTATTTATTTTTAAATTTATTTTGTTATAGATGTTAGCTGCATTGTTGGTATTACTTTCCTTGTATTATAATTAATTCCTCCCAATTTATTTGCTCGACTTCTTTCAATAATTTTACCTTGTCTACTTTTTAATTTGTTTTATCTTGATTGTAAAAGGAGGGACTTATATAAAACCTATAAAACATCGGGTGATAACGAGGTTTATTTAAGATATAATATATTTTTAAAAAATCATTGTATTAAAATTGAACAGGCTAAAAAATATTACTACGATTTTAAATTTCTTAATTCGACTAATAAATCAAAATCTGCCTGGCAAATTATCAATAATAGTAATGTCAAACAGGAGTTCCTAAAAACTTTGTTGATTCCGATGGCAACGTTATTAGCAACTTGCAAAGTGCTGCAGGTTTTCAATAACCTTTTTATTGACTCAATAAAAACATTAACTGATAAAATAGCTTCTATTTTGAACGATAATAAACAATTTTTTCATCAAAACAGCATTTTTTTGTTACCATTCTGTTCAAGTGAAATGCTGGATATCATAAAATCTGTCTCCACAAAAAATTCATCTGGCTATGACGATATACCGTGTTCACTTCTTAATAAAGTAGCAGAACTCATTGTTGACCCTTTAACTTTTCTTGTAAACCTATCTTTTTCTGAGGGAATCTTTCCTGATGTCTTAAAAAAATCTTTAATTTTACCAATTCACAAAAGGAATGATAAATCTCTTATCTCAAACTATAGAGGCATTGCTCTCCTATCTGCTTTCTCTAAAACCTTTTAAAAAGCTTATTACGTAAGATTAAACGATTTTATAGTTAGACAAAATTTATTATCATCTTACCAGTTTGGTTTTCGGAAAGGTTTGTCAAAGAAAGATGGTGTTTTGTCGCTCTGCAATTACATATTAGACAGTTTTGAAAACAAATCTAAATCAGTGTGTCTATTTTTTGATTTAACGTGTGCCTTTGACACGGTTGATCATAAGTTACTGCTGGATAAACTTAGTAATTATGGAATTCGTGGTCCAACCTTAACTTGGGTAGAATCCTATTTAACGCAAAGAGCACAATCCGTCGTTTTAAGAAATGCCAGTAAGTAATTCAATCCCGTCCAGCTATCTTAAGGTTTCCACAGGTGTTCCGCAAGGCAGTATTTTGGGGCCCTTATTATTTATTTTATTTATTAACAATATCGTACTTCACATAGAAGATGTCTTTATATCACTTTTTGCCGATGATTCCACCGTCGCGGTTAATTCTAATAGCACAAATGAACTCAGCCTTAAAACTAGTAACACCATCAGATCTATGCAAAGCTACTGTATGAGTACCGGTTTAGCGCTTAATAATGTAAAAACAGATTTATTACTTTTCAGTACTAAAAAACTTGATTATAGCATTAAAGTCGATAAACACAGCGTTAAACAAAAACAATAGCGTGAAATTCCTTGGAGTTTACATGGACTCTCATCTAAATTGGGGTACCCATGTAGACTTTGTTAATAGGAAACTATTAACTCATTGCTTTGTCATATGGCAGCTACGCGTTTATGTCAATATTCACATTTTAAAAATGTACTATTATGCGCATGTACAGGCTTGTTTAAGTTATTGTATCATCTGCTGGGACAACTGTTCTCGTTTTAGCGAAGTGTTTAAGCTTCAAAAAAAAATTATATGTACAATGACCTTTAAACCTCTTCGTCACTCGTGCAGATTACTTTACAAAGAATTAGGTATCTTAACTGCTCCTTCTCCTTACATTTTAAACTGTATAATTCATATAAAAGAACACTCTGAACAGTTCAATGGCAGATATGAGACCAGTCACAGTCTGTGTGAAAACTATAATTTTAACATACCAGTTCACTCTTTATCCATCGTTGCAAAAGGTCCCAAAGTAATGCCGATAAAATTATTTAATAAATTACCTGTTCACATAAAACAAATAGATATTATTCATCTTTTCAAACGGGAAGTTAAATCGCTTCTACTCATATTCATTTTATTCTGTTGATGAGTACTTAGACCGATCTCACTAATGCCAGCTAATAAGAGAAATAATATTTCTATGATTTTGTTTTTGTTTCCCCTGTTGTGAAACTAATTTTTTTGTAATCCCTTGTTTGTTAATTTTCACAATGTTTGTTTGTCGTTTTACTTTTTTAACTGAATGTTTTGTATTTGCAGAAATAGATATTTTTGTGAATTGTTACCAATTTTTACCAGTTTTGAATATATTCTGATGCTTGTATAAGTTTATGGAAATAAAGTTTTATTATTATTATTAAAAGAATATTAATAAAATGTTGTACATGCACATCGTTTTTAAACATAAATTACTCGAGAATGGCTTACTCTATCAAAATGCAATAAGAATACCTTTTTTATTTCTAATGATCTGAAAATTACTTTTTTATAATAAACTTTAGGAATATGAAAAAAACTGAAAAGTTATGCAGAAAATACTAACAGTCGCCTCCTAAAACTACCCCTTAAGCAGAAAAGAGGGTTTCACTGATACCATGTAAGCTAGTGTCCGGATGGCCTATGGCTAAGTTTAAAATATAAATTTGATATATTAAGGGAGTCGGAAGATATTGCAGAAAACTGAAATTTATTATCCCTCTATTAAGGGGTCTATCTTCCTTATTATTCATTCGGTGTAAAAACTACCATTATTTTTAAATGGACTATCAGCCGCAGAAATAACGAGAAACAATTTTTAACCATCATGTATATATAAAAAAAAAAAGAGTTTTCATGTTCCTTCATTTTGGGGTGAACCAACATACTTAACTCCGATTTGCGTCAAGATTCTGAACACAATCACAACCCAAGATAACGCTTTGTAAAGAAAATATTCTTACTGTCTGGTCGTTAGCCGAGTGGGTTTAGGCGCGAGGTGGCAATCGCTATTAATCTCCGGCACTGTCAGAGAAAATGGTTCTATGTCCGCGTTTTTTCAATGTGTAACCCCCTTCCGCACAAGCCCCTGGCTTCTGGAATTGGGGGTTGTCTAATTTCTGTGTTTATTTAATTACGGTTTTAAAAAAAATTTTTCCTCTATCAGTATTCATTGTATAGATGTAAAAGAGCTTCCGGAAAGCCTAACATTTAAAAAAAAAGTAAAGTTTCAATGTGAACAATTGAATTAACAATAACAATAGATTACATGATTATCTGTGTTTATGTTAAAAACACTTTGCTAAAATAATATGATAACAAGTAATTCTTCAATGTCTAGATAAACGTGTTATCAGGTATTAATTTTGCATGATCCTCAGTTTGGTTAGGAAAAATATACTATTAACATTTTCACTCAATACCGTTGTAATTGATATAAATGAAAATATAATATATTTTTATTTATAAATGTTTTAACATAGTATACCTACTTAATATATTAGCAAAGTAATGAGAAAAAAAACACTCAAACTCTAAAACATTTTGTTTACACAATTTGTAAACTTTGTATCTACTTAACAATTATAGAATATAGTATTATTACATCTTATGAATGATGTAAACGCGTTATCTCGATCCTTAAATTAAAAATTAATTATCTCAGTTGAATCACTTGACTTATAATTTAATTACCTAATTAGTACCTACTCATTATTTGTAAATATTTCCTCCTAAATAATATATTTATCTGTAGTTGGCAAACAAATGTTTTTTAAAAGATACCCCATAAGAGAATTGATTTTATAGGGTTTTAAACGGACCTGCCATCATTGGAACAATAAGCAGTACATATCTGACGAAAGATAATATTGATAATATAAAGAATGTTGCTTCCAGACCAGTGCTATTTTTAATCTACGCTGCAGATATGTTTAAATGTGTAAAGTTTACCAATATTTTGCCCTATGCTGATGACACTTGGTTGTCATAGATATTTAATGTAACAGATGTCAATACAGCTCAGGATAACATAAATACTGACTTAAATGCCATATCTATTTATTCCAAGCAAGACAATTCGAAACTTAACTACAATAAAATTCATATTATATTCCCTTTGCTTCTAATTATGTCAAACACAAAATAAGATTGAATCCCCATCTGCCCATTAACACCAGCCCTTACAGATTGTAGATCGAATAAAAAATGTAGGCTTAATTTTTGATGGCTTGAGCTTTAGACCAGATATCATGTAGTAAAAAAGTGTTATTTTTGCTTTACTCAAATGTAAATAATCAAATTTGAAATGAAGAAAAAAATTGTGCGAATCACTTATAGTAGGGTGTATATTTACTGGGCAATCAAAAAACCCAACAAAAATTTTACGAGCTAATTATTAACATTCGGCATGGCTTTATATCGAACAGGCCGACGTACATTAAAAACCTATAAAGATAAGTGATTCAATTTGCAGGCGAGATAGCACAGAGAGTAACAGTATTTTAATGAGGTCGTAAAGTTTTTGTTGCGTTTTTTGACTGCCCTGTAAATATACACCCGACTATACACTCTCTCTATTAAATCATTGATTTGCAGATGGTCAATGAAGGTACGGTGTTCAATAATTTGTGAGAAGGGAGGGTGGATCCATTCTGGATATATCATTGGGTGAGGAGAATATTTACACGGCAGGTCTTACAAGAGGAAAAAATGCTGAGCGACCACTGCTACATCGGGTATGTGGTGGGACAATAGGAGAGAACACCAGTAACGAGGACGATAGGGCGGAAGTTGGGTTTACTAGACAGAGAAGCCTTCAAAGGATCACTAGAAGAAAAAGTGAGAGGTGGTGATGAAACCTTGATGAGGGTGGTTTCTAGAGTCTGTGATCAAGCATGCCAGTTGGTGTAAGAAACAAATATTGCACGTTTCACAGGAGTCTTAAAATTAAAAAAAAGCATATAAAATCATTTGGTGATACCATGTGATATTGGGCGTAGATTAGATCATTTGGCGCAATTTTCCATTCTCTCAGTGGAAAATTCTAATTTATTGGATAAAACTATGTGGAGTAATGAAACACAGTTCCACAACAAAGCAGTAATCACAAGACATAATTATTGTCATTTTTCTTCTTAAGACAAACCATATCTCAGAGACGGTTTGGAGTGAATGTTTGGTGTGGTATTGTGTGTTATTAATTATTTAAATCAAACATATCCAGGAAGATGGATTGGTACCAATAGGGTACTGAAGTGGCCTGTTCGATCTCCTTAAATTACTTCATTAGACTTCTATTTATGTGGATTTACCCCCAGGCGTCAGGGTTTTTTTTTTGTTATAAAAATTCCTAAGGGAGCTTTTTTTTTCTTTATCGCTTCTTTTTATGTTTAGAAAGAGATTTATTGAAAATACCTCCTCCAATTCGGTCCGGAACATACTTGTTTAAACTATGGAAGGTGAAAATTTTGATGTTCTTTTAAATATCTTCGAAAATATCAATAATAGGATAAAAAATCAAGAATAGAAATTTATTCTCCACTAAATTCTACATAAAAAAAGGGCTCTACATTTTTTTCGATTGGTGTAATAGTTTTGAAGATAGAACCATGAGAAGGAACGAGTCGCGGATCACATCAGCATAATGTGTAAAAAGAAGTGTCAATAGCAGCGTGGCACGCGATATTTATAAAAACGCCAAAATTTCCACCTTCAATTGTTTACACAAATATGTTCCCAATCGAATTGGAGGGGGCATTTTCAATAAATCTCTTTCTAAACATAAAAAGAAGCGATGAGAAAACCGCGGTGTGCTGTTAAATTAGAGGGTTCAAATTGGAGATTGGGGTGAAAATGCAACCCTTTCAATTTTTTAAATATAACTCGAAAAAGAAGCAAAATTCAGGTATAGTTAATAGGAAACTTTTTGTAGAGAATCAAATTTCCCATCAAAATGGCTTATTTAAAAAAAATAAAAAAACAATGTCTTGTGGGAAAAGCATTCAAAAAAACATTTTGAAAAAATGCAAAAAATGCAATTTTTTGTTAGCAGATAGGTATATACGCATTGCTTTGTAAAAAAAACAATCTTACGAAATTTTCTTTAAAATGGTTTTTTCGATTTTTTGATTTTTATCGCATTTACCTTGATATTGTTTTAAATCATATTTTTTTATAACAAAATTGATTTTTACTCAATAAAACAATGTATTTCAAGTTAGTTTGTTAATAATGAATAATTATTTTCACAAATGTATAAAACTGCGATGGTTTTTTAAATAAAGTAACAAGAAGATATAAGTTCTGCATCAGAATTTGTTGCAGCTTCTTTGTATGGGGCAAAGTTGAATAAGATCCTTAGTAGCTGTCGCTTCCAACTTTTACAAATTATCAAAAAGTGCAAAATTTTCTCTGGTCCAATTACAGCCAACGCGTGATGCCGCTAAACAGCACGGCTTAAGGGCATATTTTCAAATACAACAGTGGAATGGTAAGCATTTAAACCCGCTTCACTGGGGTTAGAAAAATTAAAATGTGGATTGATAGCTAATTCCACAAATGAACTTCTTACACCAGAGATTTTGCTCAAAAGAATGGCTTGCGGATGTATCACAGGTTGTCACGGGAGCTGTGGTTGCAGGAAACTAGGACTAACTTGTTCTATGTTTTGCAAAGAATGAATGGGTGTCAATTGCGGCAATATACAACAAGCAGAGAAGAGAAGAAGACCTGGTTGAAGAAATTGATATTCAATTTGAAAATTTTATTGAAGAGATGGAATGAAATGTCAACTTGCAGATAATTTAATAAAATATTCTTACCTGAATAAGCTTTATTGAATAAAATCCTCAAAGTTTCTAAAATTATAATATTTTTATTGGAAAAAAAGACAAATCTCTATACATCAGATACATAAAAATCAATATTTTAGTATAATTAATTTTCACATTGTTTAAAAAACCATCACAGTTTTATACATTTGTGAAAATAATTATTCATTATTAACAAATTAACTTGAAATACATCGTTTTATTGAGTAAAAATCAATGTTGTTATAAAAAATAAGATTTAAACAATATCAAGGAAAATGCGATAAAAATCGAAAAAAATGGAGACGTTTGAGCGACTATATAGTCAATTTTCGTCGAAAAAACCTTTTGAGATCACCATTTTAAAGGAAATTTCATAAATTTTTCTTTCTACACAGCAATACCTATACCTATCTCTGCTCAAAAAAAAAAAGTTTAGGCAAAAAAGTAAAAAAGAAAACAAAAAATTTGATTTTTGCTTTTTAATTGTTTTTGGATACTTTTCGCACAAAAAATTGAAATTGTTCTTAATTTTTTTAAATAAGCCATTTCGATGGGAAATTTGATTCTCTACAAAAAGTTTCGAATATTAACTATACCTGAATTTTGTTTCTTTTTCGAATTATATTTAAAAACTGAAAGGCCTGCATTTTCACCCCTATCTTCAATTTGCAACCTCTAATTTAATAGCACTCCGCGGTTTTCTTATCTTAAATGACCAATTGAACGATTTATGCAATAAAAATCCTTGAACATCTTAGTTCTTTTCTATATGCCATAATCAATAGCCTAATGCTGGAGTCGGAGAGAAACTGGAAAAAGGTAGCAGATGTGATAAATTATATAATGGAGGAAAAGGAAGGGGATAGAAGAAACCTAGCAATGAATCGTTTTAATGGACGGTGGATAGAAGGGATGTAAGAAGCAAGTTTAAAGGATGTAAATGAATCTTTACAATGAATGTGGCATAAAGATTTCAAATAAGGAATTAACGTCACATTTTTAAACACTACTTTGTTTGTACTTCAGTTAGGTGTATTCTTTAATTAGCAACTATTGCTAGAAATCAATTTCAATTACCTAATGAAATAGTCCTTTTATTTTTGACTGCTCTAACCGTTCAATTCTGGAGTATTATTTGAAGTATCTAGACTCATTGTTATGTTTTGTTAAAATAAGCTAGAAATAAAAATGAGCACATAATAACTTACCTTGGAAACAAATAGGTCTTGGACATATTCAAATTGTCATTGTAACCAAACTTCCTTAATACAGTCCATGTGGTCTCATTTCTGCCTCTTTGTATAAATAAACTGTGCAAATACAGGAAACCTTTCATCGTTACACAATTCTGGCATACTCCGTCCTCCAAATTTTTCCTCAACACTGCTTTTACGTCGTCCAAAACTTGTGGTTGCAGAGGAGCATTGAAACAACGACTTTGAAAATTATTTAATTCTATGTCATTAAGTAAACCATCGCAGTCTAAATCACATATTTTGAATATCCTGACCAGGGCTTTTTTACATGCATCTGTCAACTGCAAAAATCATGAATTTCTTAATTTGATTTTCTATTGATGGAAATTTTACTTACGTCTGCTTTTTCTACAGAATATATTGGTGATGTGGGATGGAGGACAGCCTTTTGTGCATAATAGAACATTTCAGAGATGTTTTTTAAAGTTTTTGCTGAACATTCTATGCACGTTTCAATTTCTGAGAATTCTTCCATTATATCAAAAATTCCCTAGAAAATATGTGATTATAAAATTCAAAAAGCTGCACCATTTGAGGTTTACTTTGTATTTAAAAATAAAAACCTACGTTTATGAAGAAAAGATTTCTGAAGGAGTTAACTATTCTATCAGTGATAACATAAAAATTTGATTGACACACAAATTTATGCATCTCATATCGAATTCTGACAAGCTGCCATGATATTACTCAACAGCGAACTACAACCAGGAAACTTCACGGAAATTTTATACTTTCAAACTTGGTGAAGGTCCATTAAACCACAACATAACATAAACTAGACAACACAATGGCCCTTTCACTCTACCTTACCAGACCATTACCCATTCTCTGACAACCTCTCCATTCACTACAATCTCTTCCTGCCCTATCGTTTCTCTCCCCAAAATATTGTTAAATCTTTCCTGTTCCCTTATCCGTTTCTGTCTGTTCTGTCTGCTAAATTTTCTCTTCATAAATACCACTCTACGCTTATTAAAATCTAAACTTAATCAAACCAAAATGTTTATATAATGGTACATTTGACAGCTGGGATACTTTCGCTGCAGTAATTATAGACCAAGGGGTACTGAATTATTCAGTGAGCGTCTGAACAAGCGAATTTTGCTAGGTATGCTCAGAGAGAAAGCTATAAGCGCTAACAGTCCACTAAAATAATAATTTATATCGGATAAAATTCAGAAACTTTTGAAAATTGGTAGAAATGTTAAGGATAGCATAAAAAGTACTAAGCCGAAAAGTTCCCACCCCTAAATAATGTGGCTTCATCGCCTAGGATGTTGTTTCCACTCCCATTATGAGGCTTTCTAGATTATCCCGGGAACGGTGCCCTTTCTTATAAAAATGTCTATATACAAAATTCTTCCTTATAAAATGCTTTATCAAAAACGTCTCTACATGTTTTTCCCCTAAAATGAATAGTACTGTGGGAAATAAGCTGCAATATAAGGGTTGGTTCCGGTTAACACAATAACTTCACTATAATCTGCTTTAAAGTTCAATGATTAATGCTAAAGCAGTAGCTACTAAACTCCTCTTAAGAAAACAATATGGTAATAGAGTAACTGTCGTGTTTGATGGTTATTTGGAGAATGCAAACAGTACGAAGTGCCTAGAACGACAAAAGCGGGTAACAATATTATTTGCACATGCCATTAGCGGTTGTGACATAACATCAGTGTTTTTTCCAAAAGAAAGGTTAATACAACAATATTGTAATGTTATCAAAATTACCACCAACTTCTGCTGTTTGGCAGCACTAGGGCAGCACTCACATCGCGTTTTTTATCAAATTCAAACATGGAAAAAACGTTAAGCTAGAAGCTGGAAAAAGGCTGGTGGTATATTAACCCCAACCATAACAACAAAAGAACCAGCTCCCGAATCGATTTTAACACTAATTCCTTGTTCATGCAAATTAGGGTGCGAAAACAGGTACAATTGCAGTAGGCTTACATTGCTCCACAATGTGTTACCATTGCCATGGACAAGCATGCATGAATCTATGGAAGAGGGGACACCGCATAAAAAAAACGGGCCAAGTACTTCACCTCTGGGGTGATGTGGAAACAAGTATAACATACAATACTATCGCTTTTTTAAAAATCACATTATTTTATAGGGGTGAGGGAGAACTTGTCGGTTTAGTAATTAATTCTTATGCTATCATTCTCATACCAATTTTGAAAACTTTCTGAATTTTGTCCGATATATTGCAATTTTAACTGTTATCTTACATTTACAACCACGGATTTACCGTGTATATACAAAAAAAACAACTTATGAAATGTACTTGTTCGTCCCACTTTACGCCAGAGTGTAAATAAACTCAAGCAATTTTACATGCACCAACTTCTGATATCCAATTAGATTTCTGTTAGTAAATACCATTGTATTAGTCTTTGCAACAGCAATTGATATATGTTAATCCTCATAAAAATCATTGAATTGTAAGACATTTATCATCAATTTTGTGTTCAGTCATATCATTAAGAAGAGAATTAAAATTTGTGTTTACATTTGGTTGTATGATCTGCAAAAAGTACGAATTCAGTACTGGGGACTAAGTCACTGTTAAACCAGTTCTTGCAATCAGTTTATTTATGTATTATTATAATGGGTTACTAGAGGATATGTGCTGTCATACAGTTTGTGAACAGTTCAACAAAATTGCTGAAGGCCTCATCAACCAATGTATTCAACATGAGATATGTCCCAGCTTGCTTTTTTAAGCATGTAAAGAAACTTCTGAATATTTACATCAGAGAAATGTTTGACATGATAAGGAATGTTATTTTTTTCTTCGATCAGCTTGAAATCTTTGCAGCATATTACCTTGAGCCAGATAGTCAGCAATACATGGATTAAAAACCTGAGCCACATACCTATCCTCAGATAAATTTGTAGCTAGATATCTAGATAATCAATACCTGTTCTTGAAGTTACATAATTTCTGTTTGTTACTATGTACGTGTAGGCTCATTGATACACAATATTAGATTGAAACATTCTTAAATATATCGTCCAAAATATCTTTTTCTGCAGTTATTTTCAAAGTCAATGTGAAGATCATCACAAATAATAACTACCGGGTCCTGTTCGTTAATAATCCAAAAAAGACATCAAGACTGCCAAGAGGGGGGTCTATAAATGATCATTATATTTATTTTAGTTTGTTCATAAGAAAGAGATACTCCTCAAAGCTCTATGTTTGTATCAGATGAAAAGGATTTTACATGTTTTATGTCTTTTGGTTTAAGGGTATCCTTAATATTATTTTTAATTTTTAACAAATATAGCTACACCGCCATGTGTTCATCCTGAAAAATGCACTCATCAGCGTGAAATCTGGGATATTTAAACTGTTTAACTCCAATTCATCAGCCCAGTGCTTAGTGATACATAAGATATGCAAGTTTTACTGATGAGCAAAGATTTCTAGATTATTTAATTTATTTCTAAGACATTGTACATTAATATGTCCAACATTTAGCAATGTACCTCCATCAGTATATATTTCACTGAATAACACTGATCATTTTATGCTGGTTAATTTATGAGTTTTGCTGAAAGGGTCTCAAAATTACGTTTGCTGGCCACATTTCAGGGTTTAATAGGTCTTCCATATGGACCATAAAATATGTGAATATCTTTAACTTCTTGATATGACAAGATGTACAATTGCTCATACTGCATGGTGAGAATATGTCAAGTATATAACTTTCCTCATAACTTTTTTTTATTCAATTTGTCGTCATTTGAGATAACTGTATTATGCTTCCTTTTGTTAGGTACTCATAATACAGCTCAGGGTTGTAACCACTACTGTATCAATAATACAACAGGGTCCATCAGTTAAGGGGGGCCACTGGCTATTGCTCAGTCTGAGACCACTCTCTTCGACTCTCTTTCAGTACATGGATCTGGGAAAGACCTACTATTATCAGCCCATTCGACAGTGTTTGATACAGGGCCCACTCAGTGCTATGCCACCAATATACCCCTAGTTTTGATGGAAACCACTTTTATTTTAAATTTATTTTTATTATGAACCCACGAGTGAACCCATCATCTACTATTTTATTCCAAAAAGAAACCACCAAATAGGTACAATATTATATAGTACTAGCAGGTACAAATATTTAAAAATACCAAATAATATGCTGAAAAGAAGCAGATTTAACCTACGCTAGTGTATTTAATGGGCGAAATTATGACATCAGTACTTACTCAATCCGGCATAACTGTTACGTACATTACTTTGCTGTTTATATTTCCTTCTATCTTATTATAGGGATTGATTCAAGTCTTGTACATGTCAGTACAGTATTCCCAGCATTCCCATGTATTTATTTTACCCCCCATATCTATCATATAATAAGTATCTAATACAAGGATTCGAAATGTGCTGTACTGTTTGTGTTTAACATTTAATCAAATTAAAACATAATATTTTTAGTCGCAATCTCCTCTATAAAATCCTTATTTTACTATAAGGACCGTAACCAGACTGCAACCAACGGCTACTCTCCAGGCTATGTGTCCCGCCGAGCGCTGAATTACAAGTTACAAGCCTGGCACGTTAAGTGTAATAATTGCATATTACCATCAAAACGCTAATGCTTTGATTGCAACAAACACCGACCGAAAGACTGATCCTACTTAAAGGAGCTCTCTTGCCAGCAGTCACACACCACTTGCAGACTGCAGTTTCGAGCTGTTGGCTCTCGTCAGTGCAAGATAGGCATGTGACGACCGGCACGAGGATCCTTTGACTACTTGGTACATCCCGGTATTTTTATAATAGCGACATGTCACATAGCCCGGAGAGTAGCTGTTGGTTGCAGTCTAGTTACGGTCCTTATAGTAAAATAAGGGTTTTATAGAGGAGTTTGCGACTAAAAATATTATGTTTTAATATTCCGCCCTCTAAAAGCACATTTGAACTATGCTAAGCCCAGTCAGGCTACTTATTTTTCGATTGCAACAGACACTGGACCGCTAGATGGCGCCTGCTGACTATTTTACATGTCGCTATTGTAAAAATACCGGGATGTACCAAGTAGTCAAAGGATCCTCGTACCGGTCGTCACATGTCTACCTTGCACTGACGAGAGCCAACAGCTCGAAACTGCAGTCTGCAAGTGGTGTGTGACGGCTGGCAAGTGAGCTCCTTTAAGTAGGATCAGTCTTTCGGTCGGTGTTTGTTGCAATCGAAGCATTAGCGTTTTGATGGTAATATGCAATTATTACACTTAACGCGCCAGGCTTGTAACTTGTAATTCAGCGCTCGGCGGGGCACATAGCCCGGAGAGTAGCTGTTGGTTGCAGTCTGGTTACGGTCCTTATAGTAAAATAAGGATTTTATAGAGGAGTTTGCGACTAAAAATATTACGTTTTAATATTCCGCCCTCTAAAAGCACATTTGAACTATTTAATCAAATGTTAACAATTGGCGAATCTCAAAAATGATAAATGTTTAAAGGAATTCATGATAATGAAATATTTTAACGCATAAGTAATTAATGAACAATTATTCTACATAGACTCAACACAAATGCAATTCTGATAATAATAGTGTGATTATATTACTGCAAGAATATGGCTTTCAAATTATTTTATAACAATATCAGAGAAGAAAAACTTACATCGATAGTAGAATATTCAATAAGGTCAATTTTATTTCCAACTAGAACTACAGGACATGGTTTATCTGGATGATTTTCCCTAATTAAAGGCATCCAGTATGATTTTATTCTCTCAATGGAATCATCATCATCGACACCGTACACAACACACACAACACTAGCTCTTTTGACTTGCTCATTTAATTCTGCATCTGTTTGTTCGGCAGACGAAAAATCAACAATATTTGTGGGAACTTGTTCAGGGGTAACGTCAGCTGGAATTGTAATTTCTTCTGCTTTTGTTGGGACATTTTCAGGAAATTCTTCACTTACAAGAGATAAAATTAATGAGGTTTTACCAACGCCACTATCACCCACTAGTAGAATACGCACTGTACGTTTTAGCGGAGTTCTCACCACCATTTTTATGATTTAATCTAAAAGCAATTGAGGTTATGGTTAAATTATTGCTGTCGTATAAATGGATATATCTTATATACAAGTAGTCAATGAATTTATATCTTGATTGGATTTTTACGTAATTATCGATACAATAAAAATAAATATGACTTCAATATACCAGATAAAGTCGGGGATATTTGTGTCAGGTGCATTTACCTATGAACTTTAATTACTAGAACATTTCCCACGAATACATAATTGTTCAGTGAAACAATAGTTAGGTTTGTAATGTTTAAAGACACCGAAATCACTTCTCTTTA
Source organism: Leptura quadrifasciata (assembly GCA_963675555.1). Classification (NCBI taxonomy): domain Eukaryota; kingdom Metazoa; phylum Arthropoda; class Insecta; order Coleoptera; family Cerambycidae; genus Leptura; species Leptura quadrifasciata. Next base: position 29,054,518 of record OY776677.1, on the reverse strand, counting down.
ACCCTTTACTAACAAATTTCATTCACTTTTCCCCTAATGTCAAACAAAATTTTAACGCGTGCGTGTGGTACGAGAATTCGCACGTGACTATTGCACAAAATTTTATTACTATTAATGTGGTACATGTTTATTTATGCGAATTTCATAACTTTTTGCTCAATCTCACTCACTGAGATTATCTATAAAATCTATATTTCATTGTTTATGTCATGTCCCCCACGATGAACCTATCCTACTGCTACTTTTAGCACTTTTTATAAAGTTCATTGGACAAATATGATAATACCCCCTCGAGTTTGTCTCCCACAAAGTTCAGTATAAAATTTATTTTTATAAATAGAAATACTTGCTCGAAATAGTACTATACCTATACATTTCTTATCTATGCTGATGGTGGTGGTAAGTACTCTCTTTTAGGCCTTTTTTGCCTCTTCCTTTTATATAATATTCAAAAAATATGGCAAGTGCCTAAAACAGGTGAGGTATTACAACTGGCATACAGGACCGTAGCCGGGCTGGAACTTAATTTTAGGTAGGACTTCAAATATGTGAAATATACCTGATAATAAACAATCACTTTAGTATTATTTTGAACTGAAAACTGATTAAGAAATATAGTATGAGCATCAGTAATCAATTGAGGGATACATATGGAGGGAAGGAAGGTTCTAATAATTATTTGTAGAAAGGCTAGTGCGCTCTAATGTCACATATAGAATAGCGGATTAATTAAGCTAGGTTGTCATCCGTTTGTTTGAAGATTCTTCCGATGATAGGCAGAAGATATCGATAGAATTTTTACCACTAACTGTCGATTCGTGACGATTTCAACCAGTTTCATTATCCAGAGCTCAATATGCGCGTCCTCTAACAGGGCCGGCCTATGGTCCTTCGGCGCCCCGGGCAAACTTGGTATTAGCGCCCCTAGGTTTTTAAAAATTGATGGTCTCAAATACCAGGTATTTGAGACCATCAATTTTTAAAAACCTAAGGGCGCTAATACCTCAATCAGGATTGAGCCCTAGATTTGGAAAAATTTGGGACATTATTTCTAAAAACTGGTGTGTTGATATGCTTAAATTATTATTGTTGTGTGTACCCTGTCCCTAATTTACTCTATATACATGTCAAACTCACATCCCAGTCTAGCTTGTGTATAGCTCGCACACAATTTTTTTTTTATTATTTGTAAAATTTTCATTAAACGAATAATCCATGGTATTTTAAAGTTCAAAAGTCTTTTATTCAAAACAGTAGCGCCAATAGTGCAGTGTAGGCTTATAAGCTTCCAGCTCAAACAAGTTTTGTCTTGACAAATCTCAAAATAAAAATAAACCAAGAATAAATTCTTTATAATACTGTTACCTACGTATTTACAGTCTTCAGTAAACACTCTGTAGGTTCAAATAACTTGCAACAAGAATCTTCACAAACCACAATTTTATTAATCACTTAAATTACAATAGTAAATACTTAAAAATCACGCAACTAATATAATATAACTTTAATCTAATATAGGTAAATTCACTACTTTTAAATAACAACTGTACTTTACTTTTCTTCACAAACTTTTCAACTTTTATCTAACCTAAAAACTGTCTCTATATACTGGAACTGTACTGTATACTTAACTGAACTGTTCCCCCATCTGCTGGATTCACCTCTTTATATATACACTTGGAATGTCTAGAATCTCATTGTAGAACTTTCCAGAATGTACTGGAATCCTCTCTCTACAGTTCTCTTAGGCACTACCAAATGGCGGTTCGCCAGCTGGCTCACAGATGGTGCCACCCTACTAGGGAGTAATTACGCTCTCCTATCCGTTAGACGGCAGCACATAACAATACTAATAACTATTTTAAGAACTTATTGAACTCAAAATTAAAAATTGAATAAAAAAACAAAAAATAGAATAAATGCTTAATCATGGCCTGCTATGATACAATGTAATAGTCTAATAGGCATTTTAGTTCAAATGACTGCCACCTTCCTTTTTGAGCACCCTACAATCCTGCAACTTTCTGCCTCGACATTTTCCAAATTAAACAAAAATAGAAATTAACAAATTCTTCTTTATACAGTAAAGCAAACACAATCTTGGCCTTCTGCTTACAATGCAATATTTCAAATGAATGCTGCCTTCCCTTCTAGGCAGAAAAATTACTTAATATTTTGTCGAAATCAATTTTTTCGAGTAATTCTTGTTCAATGGAGAGAATTCGAGTGCAGTCAGACACACTTGCAACATTGTTGACCTCAAATATCAATTTCAACTTGCTAAAGCTTCGCTTTCCACTAGCGATAATTACTGGGATTGTGACAAAAATTCTGAGGCTTATTCAAGTATTTAAGAAAAATCAACATAGGTACTTGTTTTTGATCAGAAAATCCAAAACATCTAATAAGGGCGTTTGCAAGTCTGTATCTTTCAAAAGAAAACTGTAAATGCAAAAACTCATCCACCAGCTGCTCACCATCGATATCTTTAACGTGTGCACCGTGTTCGAACTGCAGCATTGACTCACTGGGATGCTGCAAGGCACCCTCGAAGGCACCAGGGCTTCATTTTCACGATCTTAACATGTTCTTTTACTCTTTTACTTTATATAAAAATATATGCGCCTCGTATTACCAGTAAAAAGTAAAGGAGGTGCATGCCGGAGAATCTTCGAATAATACCAATAAAAAAAGTATTTCTAAGAAATTGGTTATTTTGCAATTTGGGCCATTCTCTGAATTTAGGATTACTGTGCTCCGGTGTGAAAACCTTTGGTAGGCAACACTTAAGTGCTAAATACAAAATCTTCACTTAAATGAAATTAGCAGATATATCTGTAATATGAAATGAAGTAGATTCTTCCGGGTCTTGCCGTGGTCGTCGAACTTGACTTGACGTTTCGCTGATCATCCTGTCAGCTTCTTCAGAAGGATTCTAAAGACTGAATCTGTTGTGTTACGCTCCTCGTTATATACCTAGGCGCTGTTTCGCTTCGCTGGAAGCATCTGCTGTATTTTCTAAGATGCTAAGATGCTTCCCTCAGTCAAAGACCCTGTCCCCAAACTGTTATCAAAAGGTGTTTACCAGTTGAAGTGCACATGTGGTAAGAGCTACATCGGACAAACAGGACGGAGTATCCAGTGCAGAATCAAAGAACACCAGAGAAATACCAGATTTGGATACACGGATAGGTCGGCGATAGCAGAACATGTCCATAATAACGAGAACCATAAAATCGACTACGAGGACATCATTATATTAGACAGGAATACGCGCTATTATCCGCGAATCATTAGGGAATCACTGGAAATTATGAAAAACGTGAACAACTTTAACAGAGAGGATGGGTATCGACTTAGTAACACGTGGAGACTGGTATTGCCAAGTACCAGCACCGTAGTAAGTCACGGTCAACCAAACACGACGAATGAGCAGCGAAGCGAACCAAGCGTGACCGATGACCAGCGAAGCGAAACAGCGCCTAGGTATATAACGAGGAGCGTAACACAACAGATTCAGTCTTTAGAATCCTTCTGAAGAAGCTGACAGGATGATCAGCGAAACGTCAAGTCAAGTTCGACGACCACGGCAAGACCCGGAAGAATCTACTTCATTAGACAACGGCCGTGAAAACCTGCATTCTAATATCTGTAATAGTTTTAAAATGTGAGATATAATTTTTATCTTGATCCTCCATTTCTGAGTATTTAAAATTCTTCTTCTGCTTTGAGGATATATTTATGATTATTCCAAATCTCCAGCTTTTCAGTTTATTTAGTCGGAAATTAGCCAAAGGCAATTTGTAAAATTTGCAAGTCTATACTTCCTTTGCATTTAACATCCACAAGTGAATTAAATCTCAATTTTCTGACACTACTGAAGATTTGGATAATCTGATATACACAACAGATTTTTACTCTTATATGATAAGTACCTACTGAAATTGATGTTATTAATTATTTTGTTACTCAGTGGTATGATAAATAAATTACAAATAGAAATAAAAAAGAACATCTATAGATAAAAATATATTTAAAACATATCTACTAAATAAATAATTACAATTTTATTTTCTTCTTCTTCGATTTTACGGCCAATGGTGCAGGCATTTTGAAAACTGTGCTGTAATAAAAAATATACTTAGAAGATCAGCAAATATTCTGATACACTTCTGTAAATTAAATATATTTATGTAAATGTTTAATTTCAAAAATTTTAAATTATAAAATTTCATTCAAAGTAAAATTAATGATGTTGTACATTGAGGTACAAATTTTCAGAAAAAACTAGCCCAGAATTGTTAATACAGATACAGAACTTTAAACGTGTTTTTAAAATGCTTTAAAAAGCTGCCTTCTGTATAGTACGTTATACATCCAAATGTTGAAACATATAGCGCAATATTTAGCCAGGCCCCAAAAGGTCCTTTTCTTTATTTTTTCTAAATCATAACTACCTTTATTAATTTGAAACTTTTTAAGCCTACAAAAAAAATTTAGTGTTCTAGCAACATTTTAAATCGCATCCCGCTCTTAAAAAAATGTTTTCTTAACCGCCTCTCAAGTTACCGAAGTAACCCCCTGAAAGATCTCAAGGATCTTGTGCTAGGCAAAGAGAGACGGGGCCCTACAGTTTAATGTGGACTCCGAACCACTCTTGGGGCAATTTTTTTTAATGAAAAATTGTTTCGCCTTGCGGGGATTGAACCCACTTCGCTAGGCAACTCAGTTTGCTAGCCAGTCGCTTTAACACACTGAGCTACCATTCCCAATCATATGACATTTTGCAAGATAGCACTAGCAATGCATTGCATAAAGCGCTAGCAACAAAAATAACTGTGCCTGGCTCTAACTAGAAGGAAAATAGGAATTACAAAGCAAGAACATATCTCGATAGCACAAGAACTAGGAAAAAATTATTTCGGGCATGTATCATAGCAAATATCAGCTACCGCTTAATAAATACTTTGGGGATTAATTTCAAAGTTAGAGAAATATAATACCACTCTTTAAAATTTGGTAGTAACTGGCTGCAATGGAATCAATGCAAATACCTGCTGGAAAGGTGAAGATATTCAAAAGATTGATACTTATAATGATAAATCCGTACAATGGAGTGTTTGTATGTTTCATACCAATGAGCTTCCTCTGTAGCACTTGCTCCAAGAGTTAGCTGGTACCACAAAAGGTGTAAAAAGTAATTTAAATCATATGACATTTTCCTGAGGTAAAACTTCTAACTCTTGTCTTATTACAGAAAGAACCCGGAATGATAGGGCAACGGCCCTCGGTTAAACTGCACCAAATTTTAGTATGTTATAGGTCTTGGCCTCCTGAATAATAGTCCTCATGGACACAATGCTCAAAAGCCAATATAGCGCAAGCCACTACTTGTTGAAGACAGAATTATTAAGCGCGGAAGCAAAGAACTAGTATACTGTTCTTACCCTACCCAATTTAACGTATGTTTATTTATTTGTTTATTTAACAATATACTGCCCAACAGAAGATTCCAATTACTGGGCAGGAAATTACAAGTAAATAATTACAAATTACAAGTAAATGTTTACAAAATATAAGAAAAAGAAATGTAGGAATATCAGATAATTAAAAACAGAAATAAAAAAAAAGCTAAGTTTAAATTTATACAATTGATCTTTTTATCTCAGCTACATTGCAGTAGAAAATATCAAACCGGTCTTGAAGATTATTATAATTTTCACACATTTTATATAGTGGCGAGAATTTCAGAACGTTAGTTCTGGAATTCGGCAGATAGAATAATGAGTTTTGCCTAGAAGCGGGTCTAGGTATTCGAAAGTTTAATGAGTTCAATATAGCGCCGCAATCTCTTATATTATGTAATACTTTAAAAAGAAATATTTGCTGTGCTATAGTTCTGCGTGTCGTTAAGCTTGAAAATGAAAATCTATTTAAAAGTGTAGTATGAGGAAAACCAACAGCAGGGTAAACAGCATCTTCTCTATGTTTTGTATACGTATGTTATAGTGAGGAGACCAAATAATTGACGAATATTCCAATTTGGATCGAACAAAAGATTGATATAGTAGTATCAGTGTGTTAATGTCACTAAAGTCGTGGGAACACCTTATTATAAATCCGAGTGTTCTAAAGCAATTGACAATTAAATGATAGTTTACTGTCAAATGTTACACCCAGGTCACGAAATGTTGATGGACGTGTGAGCACTGAATTTTCTAAGCTATAATTAAATTCGATATATTGATGTTTGTTAGTAAATGTAAGAGTATTACATTTTTGTATATTTAACTGCAATTTGTTTAAGTTACACCATTCACTGATTTTATCTAGAGCATTTTGTAAAGCCACACAATCACTTTCATCATTTATTTTATTATACAATTTCATATCGTCAGCATATAAAAGACACTCAACACCCAATTCAACTGCAATGTCATTAATGAAGATGTTAAATAATGGGCATAACACAGACCCTTGAAGTACACCTGAAGTAGATACAAATTCAGCAGACCGTTGACCATAGTATTCGATATGATGGTGTCTATTCTCCAGATATGATTTGAAAAAAAAAAAAACAAAAAATTTCTTGAGAAGCCAAAGTTCTGAAATTTTGAACATAGAACACCATGACCAAGTCTGTCAAATGCTTTAATGAATTCTGTGTAAATTACATCAACTTGTGAGTTACCGTCTATAGCCTCAGCTATATGTTGGGCGATACAGAAAAGATTGGTTGAAGTAGACCTTCCCTTGACCGTGCTGATATTCAGTCATGCGATTCTTTGCATAAGAAAATGTTGGGTCATATAATAATATTTCGAAGGCTTTAGAGAAATTGTTGATAATCGTTACAGGTCTGTAATTCTCAATATTATTTTTGTCTCCTTTTTTATATATAGGGATTATTTTAGAACATTTTAAAACATCGGGAAAAGTATTTGATTTAATGGCCAAGTTTTGATAAAGCTATATTCATATTTATGTATTCCAATAGTGCTATATACTCATGTATGAGAATGTATGTGTAGCATGAAGTAGGTGCATGTATAGAAATAATCCTAATAACAGCATTGAAGTATTCCAAAAAACCCCAATTCTAAAATGATTGATAAAAAATAAGTGCGGGCTTTGTAAAGCAAAATACCCCTACGAAATCTACTTGACAATCAAATCAAAACTTTAAAGAAATATAGTCCAGTACGTGGGGGTTTTTTGAATGCAAAAGGTGAGTTAGTAGTGATTTTTTAGTATGTTGTTAAGCTTGGGGCCCTAATGAAAAATCCAAGTTTTCGACCTCGAGCCGCCATCTTGGATTTTAGGTACAAAAATTTGGTTTTTTGATAATAACTCAAAAACGATGTCTTTCACGACAAAAGATGTTCTATACAAAGTTAAAGAGGACAAAATTTCCTACATTTTTTGTTAAAACAATTATTTTGTAGCACACATATGTTAGGAGTTACAGCTCCGTGAAGTTGCACTATTTGAAAAAAAAATGCGGAAACTTCATTTTGGTTGAGTTTTATTTTATTATTCTTATTATATATCATTATATTTGTACATAATTATAAAAAAAAAACTAAAAGGCACTTGAATATTATCATTTAACAGTATTATACTTATCGTAAACAAAGTTAAAGGCGAAAAGTATATCGCATTTTTTTTTTAAATTTAAGAATAGTAAATTATGAATTTAGAGCGTTACAAAAATTAATTTCTAGTACATTTTGGTACGTTTCGATGGTCCGGGTTGGTTATTCTCGGTGTCCTGGTCGTAGTTTTGGTCCGTAGCCTGAAAAATATCGTCATCCTCGTCCTCGCTTTCAATGCGGATTTCCGGCATATTTCCGTTGCAAAAGCCACATACAACCGAACATTTAAGTCCAGCCTTTCGGCAGCTGCATGTCCCACCACACCCCTTTTTGCAGTTACAAGATACCGATTTTAATAAGGAATCGGGAGCTGGTTTTTCCGCCATTGTTATGGGAGTGAGCCCGTAAGCGCCATGCTTCCAACCCCAGTCTTCAGGATTTTTCTCTATGCCTCTCCATTTCTGTACTTGGTGGTACATCCTAAAGGTGTGGAATTGCGCCGCGTCTTTTGTAGGTGGCAAAGAGGCAAGATTAAATTCTCTCTCTCTTAAACTCTCTTTATCCATGTTGCCACCATATAAAGTACAAGAAAGCGTACTCCGGCCTCGGCAATCTCCTCTGACGTTGCATCTTGTTGGTTGAAAATTTCAATTATTTCATGAACCGCTCTGTTTTTTTCTATCAGCGTACAAAATTTAGTTTTTCCCTGATTGAATAGGGATGACGTTGTGTCACAACCACTGAAGGCATGCAAGAACATAATGTGCTTGGTTGCTTCTTCGTATTTGAGGTTACTTACTGAATATATCCTCAGCAGTTTTTCCTCTTCCAGGTTTACGGAAGTAGATAGAACTTTCGGCTGGTGCTAAGGCTGTCACAAGTACTAAAAGGTCAACATCTTCCCCGACCACAAAAACAGCATCAAATATTGATTCACTGCATAAAGAAATTGCAGTGTTGACAATCGGCATCATCTTCAGCTTGTTTAACTGTAAATGCAGCCAGCTCAAATTTGTTCTTCAGCATCGATATGAGACAAACTTTATTTTTTTCATTGGCTAAAAATCGCTCCTGTGAAACTTGCACCACCATTGTTTCATTAAAAAGGACATCGGCAGACACGTGCTTTTTTGATCAACAAAGTCTTTCTGCGGTCTTTGTATTTGTATTGCCACCATCAGTTGGATATCCATCAAAAACAACAATTGCGTGGGAACCAAAATGATCTTGCACATATCGAACATATTTGTCACAAATCGCTCCAAACAAATCATTTCGGTGCCACACAACTTTGTGTAGGAGATATCCCCCATCCACCACATTGATCTGGTTATCTCCGAATTTAAATTCATCGGAAAGCGGTGTGAATACGGAATATAAAGATGACTTGGTTCCTTTGCGCATTCCTGCTTCCGAAAAAAGCGACAAAAGAAAGGGGACCAGCTCGTATTTAAGGAAATCCTTTATCTCGTCTTCGGATTTCTTAGCAATGCACATCCTTTGAAACAGCATTAGTGGGTTGTGGCAAATAGTTTCTTCGCCGACTTTAATGCTGCTATTAACTGCTAGTAGTGGGATAACTTTATCTTTTCGTTTAAATTTAATTGCCTCAAAATTTTCGTACGTGTTAACCATTTTGTTCAAACCTTTCAAACCCATTTCCCTGGACAAATGACAGTTTATCGTTGCATCTCCAACAATATAAAATTAAAGTAGAGTCTCTTTAAAAATTATTTCAATATGATTGGCATTTGTTTACATTATTTATTTCAGTTATTAACAGCCAAATAACAAAATATAATACTTTCTTTTTTCAAATAGTGCAACTTCACAGAGCTGTAACTCCTAACATATGTGTGCTACAAAAAAATTGTTTTAACAAAAAATTTAGAAAATTTTGTCCTCTTTAACTTTGTATAGAACATCTCTTGTAGTGAAAGCCACCGTTTTTGAGTTATTATCAAAAAACCAAATTTTTGTACCTAAAATCCAAGATGGCGGCTCGAGCGCATGCGCCTCGAGGTCGAAAACTTGGATTTTTCATTAGGGCCCCAAGCCTAACAACATACTAAAAAATCACTACTACCCCACCTTTTGCATTCAAACACCCCTTTTTGATACCCACGTACTGGATTAATAGTAGTACTTTAGAAAATTTAGTTATAAATCAGGGATACCAATTTTGAAAAATAGTCCCTAGAAAATCAGTACGAACCAGTGCTGCCAACATTGATGTTGCCAGATGTTAGAACTAATAGTTTGTAAAAAAAACACAATCACAATTGGCCCTTTTTAGGGCCAAATCCTCCTTGCACTGCACATTGGGTAATGCTAATACATGCGGTTCGTGAAAATACTTATATATTTGACTAGACTACTCTCTTAAATGAAATATTATTTTTCTAATTAAATCATAGAGTATGTACTTATATGCTAGTGGGTATGCATAGTAATGATACATGCATTCGCATATACATAAGTATACATGACCATTAAAATACATAAATATGAACATACATTAATTAATGTACAGTAGGAACATATACTAGTTCTTTGGTTTCGTACTTATGGGTTCTGTCTTCGACAAGCAGTGGCTTGTGCTATATTGACTTCTGAGCATTATTTAGGAAGTCAAGACCTATACATGTTATATTAGAAATATACTATGATATATAATATTATCGAGACAGGCTTAACCTTCTCAAACATATCGTATTACATACTGCGTAACAGCTCTTCTCAATAACCGCTCACGCTGCATGAGCATTGTATTTCAATTCTAAGTAATCCTGATTGTGCTGAATCAGCAACACTGTTTCCTTTGTTCTCAAAACATTATAAATATTACCAACAACCTTTTTGTAATCAGTCTTATACTCACTTTCGATTAAACTACTTCTAAATTATTATTGTATTTTCTTAACGAGTCAACGTTGACTCCAGTGTTAAACTAAATAAATCTTTTTAAAAAGTTAATCAAGTAATCCACTATCTAACATTGGCGCAGTCGTGGCGGATCTGAAAAACACACAGTTCGGGAGCCTAACCAGTAGCAAACATATCCGAGGGAACAAGGAGTCCATCTGAAAAAGGTGCCTAACCGGACGAAAAGAGCTTCTGGAACAAGGAGAACTTCTTAGCTGTAGTGGTGGATCCCAATCCTTTGTTCAGAAGAACCTACATTATTCTCAAACGCACAGAAGCGAAACAATAATAATTATCAAGAAATACAAGCAAAGCAACATTTCAAATCAACACGATTCAACAATTAGCAAGTAAGAATTTCATCCCGTCCCATCGTTGGTGTCTTCGGCATCAAAGGCAACCCTGTGGAAGGAACACACAGTGACACCCCTGGCAGAGAGAGACCTTTGGTGAAGCTAAGCTCACGAAGTCGCATTCAACTGGACCACGAGGAATGAAAAATTTAGGGTAAGTCATTTTTGAATCGTCTCGCAATTATTGATTTTCAACGACATAATTTTACATTATATTTTATTAAAATACATTGCATTGCTACATACAGTTCTAATATCTAAAATAGTAATTTTATTTAAACTTGAAACAAAATATCTTGATTATAATTTGTGTGACCTATATAAAAAACCGTAATCATACACTGTTCCTATCGTAACATTATTTTTATGGTAATATCATATACTCCTCAAGTGCGAATTTATCTAATTAACTACAATCACATACCATTTTTATCTTAACATTATTTTTATCATAATATCATATATCATATAAAGGTTAAGTTTACGCCTTACTTGACTGTGAAATAAAATAAAACCCACATGTTCTATACTGTTTAAATGCACATTAGTATATAAAATTTCAGTGACATTATTCCCAACTAAAAACACTTTTTAAATTAATCCAATTATCCTTGTAATTAAATTTTGAAATATTATAAAATAAACAGCACATTGTTTTACATATAATAAAAAATTGCAAATTATCAGAGGCGTACTAGCTCAAATTGAAAAGGTGTTTTAAGTTATTCGATTATCTAAATAATATAAATAAAATGGCTACAAACGTAAGCAATTCCAATGCAAACAATTCAATCACGGCGAACGAAACAATAAATATTGAACCTTATAGGTTAAGCGAAATATTTTCCATAGTGCCCGAATTTGACGGCAACCCCATATTCTTGCAAACATTTATTTCAGCTTGCATAACCGCTCAGGGTATCGCTGTTGATGATCAGCGCGTCTTATTAACGCTTCACATAAAAAATAAATTACGCGGAAAAGCCGCAGAATTGATAAATTCACGAAACCCCGTCACTTGGGCGGAAATAAAAAATTTGCTCGAATCACATTTTGGTGACTCTCGTGACTTGACAGCCTTGATACAAGACTTGCAAACAATTCGTCAATTACCTAACGAAACAGCTTTAATATTTGTGTCCAGGTTACAAACACACAATGCAAAAATGCACGCGGCAATACAAAAACAAAGTTTAACTTTAGAGGAAAAAACCGCGCAATCCACTTTAATAGAAAATATGACGTTAACTACTCTTCTCACTGGACTCGAACCAAAATTAGGTCAAATTATTAGGGCTGGTAACCCCGGCAATATGCTAGATGCAATAAATCGCATCAAACGAGAATTACAATTATCGTATTTCGAATCTCAAAAATTTGGAAATAGAACTTTAAACAAAAATCCCGTTCAAAATCAGCAAAGACGCCCAAATCTCCCACCATTTTGTACATTCTGCAAAAGGAATGGACACAGCTTTAACGAATGCCGCGCGAGGCAAAACCACCAATTTTCACACCCCAATTTCACACCAAACGCCTATTCCAATCAGGCACAAGTTCCTAGACAGCACTTCCAGAGTTTACCTAACCAAACAAATTTTAGACCACAGAATTTCCAAAATTTGCCTAATCAACAACGTAATTATCCACAACAAAACAGGCCCTTAGCTATCAGGCCAAATCCTAACTTCCAGCAGCAGAGACCTTCTGCCATACAACCGAACCCGAATTTTAATCGATTCAATCAACAAAAAACACATCACTTAAATCAAGAACCTTATGATAATTACTCAGATTACCCAAACCAATACGAAGATTACTCTGCAAATCAGTCCGTAAATTATTCTCCTGATTATCAATCTCAAAATAACGATGACTACGATTTTCAAAATGGACAATATGAGAATTATACTGCTAATTCTCAGCAATACGAGGATTATACTGTTAATCCTCCGGATTTTTGCACAGGCCCGGAGTATTCCACGAATACTCCAACACAACAAACGGACGAGCTAGACCAAATTTCTCATCAAGTCCAAGCGATAAACCTCCAGGACAGTTTCGACCCAAACCTGAACTTCCCGGAAAATCAATTCATGTAAAAACACCCCGCTACAAACTAAATATCGTAAACTCCAAAAATTTATTTTACATAGAAGACATCACTAAACGTTTCAAAATCTTGATAGACACAGGCGCAGGTATCTCTATATTCAAACCCGAAACGGCAGAAAACTATAAACGTCGATCCCACGAAAATGTAATTATACAAGGTATAACAGACGAAAAAATTAATATCACTGAATCTGCTCTCATACCTTTCAATCCGAATGATCCATACAAAGTTTACATTCATAATCTAGATATAGAATTTGACGGACTTTTAGGTGCCGACTTTTTGGACCATTACGATTGCTTAATAGACATTAAAAACAGACAATTAATCACTAATTTCAAAACCGTACCATTGTATCAAGTTACCGATAATATATTAACTACACTCTGGAGCCCGATTAAAAATCAAAATTTAAACGAAACAAAAAACCAAAATGTAATTTCTATCGAACCACGCACAGAAAAGATTTTTAAGCTTAAATGTAATTTACAAAATACCGAAGCTATACTAATAGCCCAGGAAAACGAAAAGGTACGTTTACCGAACGCCATTGTCAAAGTAGACAACAATGGTGAATTTTTGACGACAGTAATAAACTCAAATGCAATTCCGAAAACAATAAAATTTTCAAATCTTAAACTTGAACCCGTTCAAAAATTTAGATCGATATTTAACGTAAATCTTCAAAATCCGGATTCCCAATACATAGACAGAAATTACGAAATAAGAAACCAATTACGCTTAGATCACTTGAACGATGAGGAGAGTGAACTAATTACTCAACTCTGTTTAGACTTTTCAGACATATTCTATTTAGAAGGTGACAACTTGACATTTACCAATGAAATCAAACATTCAATAGACACTAACGATTCTAAACCAATTTTCACTAAATCTTATCGTTACCCCCAAATTCATAAACAAGAGGTAAAATCACAAGTCTCGAAAATGCTCGACCAAGGCATTATCCAGCCTTCAATTTCTCCCTGGTCCTCCCCAGTTTGGGTAGTCCCCAAAAAACTAGACGCTTCTGGTAAACAGAAATGGCGCGTCGTAGTTGACTACCGAAAATTAAACGAAGTAACGATAGGTGATAAGTATCCTTTGCCCAACATTTCTGATCTTCTAGACCAATTAGGCAGATGTCAATATTTCACGACTCTAGACTTGGCCTCTGGCTTCCACCAAATTGAAATCGATCCTAAGGATATCCAAAAAACAGCTTTCACGGTAGAGAATGGCCACTACGAATTTGTACGTATGCCATTCGGTTTAAAAAATGCTCCATCCACTTTCCAGAGGGTCATGGACAATATTCTATTAGGCATCCAAAATGAACGCTGTCTCGTCTACATGGACGATATTATTATTTATTCCCCTACTATCCACGAACATATTTCCCGATTAACAGAAGTCTTCAAACGTCTACAAAAAGCCAACCTCAAAATTCAGCCAGACAAATGCGAATTCCTTCGCAAGGAAGTCGCCTATTTAGGACATCTTATTACAAAGGATGGTGTAAAACCAAACCCTGCCAAAGTCGAAGCAATTCTAAATTTTCCTCAACCCAAAAATCAGAAAGAAATTAAATCTTTTCTAGGTCTAGCGGGCTACTATAGACGCTTCATTCCTAATTTTTCCAAAATTTCAAAACCCTTGACTAAATTGCTACAAAAAGATATACCTTTCAATTTCGACAATGACTGTAAAAATTCATTCGAAACCCTAAAACAAACTTTGACAACTACCCCGATATTGATCTACCCCAACTTTGATGAACCTTTTGTCCTAACTACAGACGCTAGTGCATTTGCAATAGGTTCTGTACTTTCACAAGGAAGTATAGGAAAAGATTTGCCAATCGCATACGCATCTCGAACTTTATGCGGCGCGGAAACTAAGTATTCAACCATTGAGCGTGAACTTTTATCTTTGGTCTGGAGTGTAAAGCATTTTAGGCCATATCTATTCGGAAGGAAGTTCAAACTCGTCACCGACCACCGACCACTCACTTGGTTATTTTCCATAAAAGACCCAGGTAGTAGACTAGCGCGTTGGCGCTTAAAACTCGAAGAATACGATTACGAAATAATATACAAACCCGGAAAGATCAATAAAAACGCGGACGCGTTGTCCAGAATAAAAATTAATCACTTTTCAGAATGTTCCAAATTTTATTCGAAAATTCTAGCCGCAAACGAAGACTCAGATGAAGACGAAATTTCAGACAATGACGACGAAATTACCGACGAACAAATCGCCCGAGAATTTGACACATTTTCCCGACTTTACAAAACCAAATCTCTAATAGATTATTCCAAAATTCAAATTACAAATAAACAACTATTAGATCGAGAAAATAAAAATATCATAACATTCTTCCAACAAAACAACTTGACAGATCTTCACCATCAAATTATCGAAGATATTTTCGAGGAAAACCCAGAGTTTTATAACAACACAATTAATATCGTTTCCAGTAAATCAACCCGACAAAGAAACTATTACATTATCGCTCTACCCTTCGACCCAGAGTCTGTGGTAGAACACCTATTTCTAACACTGTACAAACATCGAAACAAATTAGACCTTTCCAAAACTTATCATGTTGAAAATAACTTAGACTTTCCAATTCTCGAAATCCTATCATTTATTTTTGCAGAAAAAGACTTAAAACTAATTATTTGTCAAAATTTAGTACGAACTCCCGATGAAGACCAACGTCCGATCATTCTCGACCAGCATCACACCGGAAAAAATAATTTACATCGTGGAATAAATGAAACGATACGTAGAATCAAAAATAAATATAATTGGCAAGGCTTAACAAAAGACGTCGAAAATTTTATAAAAAATTGTGAAACATGTCAAAGAACAAAAGTCTGTCGTAAGAACCTCAACAATCCCTTAGTGATTACCGAAACCCCTAAAACTCCATTTGAGAGAGTTAATATCGATCTATTCGAATTTCCCACGCGAAACTATGCATTAACTATCCGCGACGAGTTAACCAAATTTACTCAAGCTTACGCAGTCCCAGACAAAAGCGCAAAATCAGTCGTAAATACCCTGTTGCTTTATTTTCAGCATTATGGTACTCCGCTAAGAATTCATTGCGATTATGGCGGCGAATTTGATAATAATTTATTAAAAGACCTTTGCACCCTTTACGACATAAAACTAACATACTCAAGCGTAGGACACCCTCAATCCAACGGATCTATCGAACGATTCCATGCCACCCTAGCGGAAATGATCAGAATACATAAAACAGAGAATCCGAACGAACATCCTTTCACCATATTACCATACGCGGTAATATGTTATAACAATTCAGTAAACAAAACTCATGGCTTTACGCCATACGAACTTATTTTCGGACATACAGCTAACCGACCACCTGAAACTCTTTACAACCAAAAAGACCTGATCACCAAATACGTTAGAGACCTAAATAATCGAATATCTCATTATTACAAAATTGCGCGAAGTCGAACAGAAGCACAAAAACAAAAAGCCAAAGTTCGATTCGACAAGAACATTCCCGAAAATCGACACACATATAATATTGGCGACAAAGTGTACGTCAAAGAATCACAAATAAAAAATAAACTGCAAAATAAATTCAACGGTCCCTTTGAAATTACAGAAATCTTTCAAAATTCCGCTACATTACTAAATCTTGAAACAAACCAAACAACCAAAGTAAATTTTGATCGAATGAAACCATATACTGAAGATTAAATTTATTTTCAGGTTTCTCCTGCTGATCGGATCAGCAGTTGCTCAATTTAAAATATCACCCATTAACAATACGATCGGAGTATATTATCACCAAGACACGGACATTGTGATTTCTCACAAGAAA
This sequence comes from Leptura quadrifasciata, assembly GCA_963675555.1. Classification (NCBI taxonomy): domain Eukaryota; kingdom Metazoa; phylum Arthropoda; class Insecta; order Coleoptera; family Cerambycidae; genus Leptura; species Leptura quadrifasciata. The sequence goes on along the minus strand of OY776677.1, from coordinate 29,037,661 downwards.
TGGACTTTACTGGTACACAAAAACATATCTACCTTTAAGACAGCTTTCGACAAAAACGACAAGATCTTACAGACACTATACAACACACTCGACCCAGCATATCATTACATGAACGTCTTTTCAGGAGATGTAAAAACTCACCTTAGCTTATTGACGCAAATTTCCCAATCAATACAATCAAAATTTGACGAAATTTACCTTGACACGAAACGATACAAACGAGGAATACTAAATGGCATCGGAACGATTTTCAAATCAATAACCGGAAATTTAGACGCAGAAGACGGTCAGTATTATTCTGATTGTATCAACAAATTGAATAATGACGAACACCAACTCGAAAACCTAATTAAAAACCAAATATCCGTTACAACTTCAGTAATCAAAAATTTCAACGCAACTATTCAAAAATTGCAAGTTGACGAAGAAACTTTCAATAAGGATATTAAAGAAATCGAAACCTCAATTTTAGACATGACTAAAGACATAGAAAACGTCCATGCAAAACTGAAATTTATCGAAATCTGCGAACAACTTATGGCAAGTTATTTATTTATCGAGGATAACCTAAATGACATCCTAAATTCCATCACTTTCGCGAGGCTTAAAATAATTCACACGTCAATTATAAATCCAAAGGACTTAGTAAATTCTCTACAGGAAATTTCGCAAAACCTACAAAGGAACAATTTACCGCTTCCAATCAAACTATCAAAAGTTGCACAGTACTTAGACATTATAGAACTAAAAGCTTTTCAAACAAATTCGGATCTAATATTTGTGTTAGACATACCTTTAATAGACCCTCAAACATATTCAGTATTTCAATTATACCCTATTCCTATTTTGGATAATAGAACTGGTTTATATCATGTATTATCAACTTCTCAAAAATATATCGCGAGAGATGATGATTCATTAATGTACATACCTATTTCGAACCTTGAAGAATGCAAACCACTTTATTTCAACACCAAATTATGTCCAAATTTATTTGCCTACCCTATTGACAACAATGCCATATGCGAAGCCCGTCTCTTCAAGAACCTCAAAACTCTGCCAGAAAACTGCCAGACGTCATTTATCATCAGCCAAGGCTACAACGTCCAAAAAATAGACGAAAACACATGGTTAGTTATTAACGCAGAACCTCTACAAACAACCATCAACTGTCCAGAAAGAAATTCAAAAACTGAAGTCATCTACAAAAATTCAATAGTAAAATTACAACCAAATTGTTACGCCTTCATAGGCATCACAAAAATTCAAGCCAGTACCAATGAAGTAACCGATGTAAAAGACGACACCCATCCAATCCAAATTCCATTTGAATGTTGTAAACATATTCCAGACAAAATCCGAGCTCCAAATCTTAAACCACTAAAATTAAATAATCTCAATACGGAAGACCTCGAAGTTGCCAAACACAAGTTGGACCAATACTCCAGAGATTTAGATGATTTGATCAACGAACCCTTTATAACAAAACACATATCCTGGTTCACCTATTTTATCATTGTGCTAATAATTGGACTGTTATTTCTGTACCTATTTTGTAAGTGCAGAACAAAAAGACGAAGACTAGCCATCGATGTTTCTGCATCACCCCCATCTCCACCGAGGCCTAGCAAACCCTACAGGACATTTGCTAACCTATTTCCTTCACGAAGACGACCTACCTTAAGAAGAGAAGACAACGAAGCCGAAGACATAGAACTTACATAAAGACAAACTGTTTTGTGCCTTTTACTGACTTTCAGTGCTGGACTCTTCAGTGAATTTTATTTCATTTGTTTAATCATTATATTTCATTATTTTTCTATCATTTGTTAATTTCAATTTTATTAACATTTTTACGTCATTTTCATTCAAACCCATCATGCTTATACTTTATGCTTTCACAGTAAAGCTATATTTTAACCTTAGGAATATTTTATCCTATTTTACAATTCAAACCTAGTATGTTTGTATTTTACGCTTTCTTGCCAAAGCTATATTTTAACTCTAACATTTTTATGTTATTTTATTTTATGAATCAAGCTTATTGTGCTTGCATTTCATATTTTAGACGCTAAGGTTATATTCTGTGTTTTAAACCTTACGATTTAACATTTTTGTATCTTTTATATTTTTCCAAATTGTACCATTACCTTTTATATACATTTTATATTCATTTCAAAAGTTGCTGCATAAAACACCAACTTTTTTTATAAGGGGGAAGCTGTTATATTAGAAATATACTATGATATATAATATTATCGAGACAGGCTTAACCTTCTCAAACATATCGTATTACATACTGCGTAACAGCTCTTCTCAATAACCGCTCACGCTGCATGAGCATTGTATTTCAATTCTAAGTAATCCTGATTGTGCTGAATCAGCAACACTGTTTCCTTTGTTCTCAAAACATTATAAATATTACCAACAACCTTTTTGTAATCAGTCTTATACTCACTTTCGATTAAACTACTTCTAAATTATTATTGTATTTTCTTAACGAGTCAACGTTGACTCCAGTGTTAAACTAAATAAATCTTTTTAAAAAGTTAATCAAGTAATCCACTATCTAACATACATACTCAAATTTGGTGCAATTTAACCGAGGGCCATTTTCCTATCATTTCGTGCGAGGTCCTTTAATTCCATGTATTTTAATAAATAAACATCACAGAAATTAGACAACACCCAGTGATACATCATTTAGAATTTATGGCATACTTTTTATTTGTATACTCACAATTACAAACTTGATTGTCTGTCTATGTAGTGCCGGACTTTCCAATAAGCAGGAAGCTGTCTAGGGTGGCATACCGCCAAACGATTTTATGGCTTTTAAAGAATAATATCAAAATAATAATTACTATCCATTTTATGATTTTAGTAATATTATTATCTTCGTTCAACCATAAATGAACGAAGGCTCAATGATCTAGCAGTGTTGAGCATCGAGTCTGAAATATCTATCAGCTTTGACTATAATGATATTATTAATGAATCTGCAGATTTAAAAGCATCATATCATCATTCCATATTCTATGCGAGTATTACCAAATGCTTTAAGAAATGCTGTTCGTAAACAGCTAAACAGTAGCTAGTAGCTAGTATAGTGCACTGCTGGTTATGCATGTATGAGGTGATACAGTATTTTACGTTTTTAACAATGACGTATTTTACAAAGTGTATATTGTGCTTCGTTATGGTGCAGCAGGGAAAAATGCATGATAGGCTCACGTACTTCACTGGCAATTTTCATGTTTCTGGTGAACTAAACTTAGTGTCGGCCTTCCAACGTTTAGGAGAATATGGACTACTATCTACACTTGTTAAATATGCCTACTAATTATTGTTGTAATGCTATATTTGTAAAATATCTATCGTGACGTGCCAAATGTACATAAATATGTATCAGAAAAATTGGTAAAATAAATTCTATTCTAACATATTTTCAAAAACTAAATTATTTTATTTATCAACTTTTTATGACATTACCTTCGGCTTTATTTATAAGCTAATCATTTTAGCAACGCTTTAAACTCAGCTGTATAAAAGTGAATAATGCTCTGGGCTTCACGGCTGAAGGCATAAAGGTGAGTATATATATTTTTTATATTTCAATTTAAAAAGTAGCATTGACCTTCATATTACATAACGATTCATAGATTAAAATATATGCATGTATTTTAAAAACACTCTATATACAAAATTATACACGTAAGGTCTGTATCAGGGTGTATATGCTATCATCATATTAATATATGACTAAAAAAGAAAAATACTCACTGGCATGTAGTACAGATTGGGCTAAATTTGCAAAATACTGGAAAAGAAAAAATACATGTAGGTACATCATAAAAATAAAAAACAAAAGTAAGTGCTACGTTCAATACTAACTAGAAAGGCAAACAGAACAGACATATCCAATGTCGATCAGTTCCCTATGACAAAAGCATGCGGCTCTGTAGTCTACTTTTACAGGTGGTGGAAGTACCAATTTTTCTCTAACAGGAGGTTCCGGTAAAAATACCCACTGAAAATAAACACCGTATTTCTTGAAATATTGTTATGAAAATTAAACACAACTTACTAGCAAGTATTGTAGTAATCCCTGTAACTGTGGGACCTTCAAATATAGACCATTGGTAATATCACAACCTTGTTGTAACAAACTTAAATGTTGGTCCAATGCACAAACATCAATAACAACATTTTGTTTTTGGGCTGTAAAAAATACATTCATATAATTCATATACTGAGATGCCGAACATCCACTTCCTGTTACCACTAATATCCGATTGTTTAACTGAAAACAAAATTGGTACCTCAATAATAGTTTCCATATTCCATCAAGTACTATATCGTTTAAGTAAATAGATGGCAACTTACACATTAAAAATTTATATTTAGTCTAAAATTCGCTAAAATTACATACTTTAGCACCTGGAGGTTTCGTTCTTTGTATTCTTGCAATATAACATAGAGCCATTGCAATCGCTCCCGCTAAAAGGGATTCAGTTATTACTGTTGAGTTTTCAGAAGACAGTAATTTAGCTAAATTTTGCTTCGTCGTCCTTTCTACAATCGTGAAGGCCTCATATTGTCCGTCAACTTGCCTTACATCTAGTGGTTTACCTGGCCCAGGATATATAAACTGACTAAGAAAAAAATAATATAGGTCTTAACCATAATTTTCCTACGATAAAGAAATTTAAATACCTTGATTTTGAATGACATGCCATAATTGCCAGTTTATTTTGTGACTTTTGCATTAAATGAGAATTTGCAAAGGCTATTACAGAATCAACACATTGAGTTAAAACATGAGGATTTTCTCTTAACATTTTTTGTCCGGGATTACTATCTAAAATCACAACTAACAAACTCGTTTCATCTGTCGATGTGATTTCAGGTTGTTTTTCACTAGGTAGTATTATGTTATTCATTATATTTACTTATTCCACCCCGTTAAATGTTAAACACCAAATAAAGCTACAGTAAATAATCAATAATCAAATTTGGCCAATTTAACCACATTCACAACATTCACATTGACCTATGTCAAAGATCACAACGCCCAGCTGTCAAAATTGTCATTGTCTGAACTAACGCTGCTATCTTCACAACATACCAACGGCGGGATGACTTACAGGGGTCGATCAAAACGTATGTGCAATATACACTTTTCCTTTCCGATCGTGTAGTAATTTCAATTTTGTCAAAATTTTTAGAAATATGTCAATGTAATGACAGTACGTGCAATATAAGATTTGTAAGTTATTTGAATTAATTTACTGTCTTAATTTTAATGAAAAAAGCCTTAAAGACTAAGTTATCCGGACCAAAAAAGCTGGTTAGGTAAATTTTCAGATTATTTATAATGGGTTGTAAAGTACGAACATTGCAGGAGAGTTCTGTCAAAGTCATCAAACACAACACATGTGCCTTCTTCTGAAAATCAAGAAGTTTCAATGAATGAGGAGATTATTTTAGCCAATGAAATTGGGGCTCTTAAGGACCAAATTGATAATTTAAAGGCAGCCATCAATGCTTTGCAGGAAGAAACTGAGAATAAAGAAATTGCAATAGCAAAACTAGCCCGAGAAAAGGAAAAGTTAAATTTAGATCTCTTAAAACAAAAAAGATCCAATAATACTTTAGTCCAACAGCTAGATGATGAAAGAAAGTTTTATTTTCAAGAAAAAGAAATTTATTGCCAAGAAATGAACGAATGCAAGAAATTGAAAAGGTTAATGAGTTCTCCCACTGTAACTGGCGAAGAAAAAAGTCTAATAGAATATAAAACTGAAGTTTTAAAGTTGAAGCAAACACTTAACCAAACTTTAGAAGCCAATTACAATTTAAGTATAAAATTTTTACGTATGAAAAATACTAAAACCTGTTTAAAGACGGAATTGAAAACAATGAAGTTAGAGCATGAAAAGGTACCTGTTAATTTGGGGCATAATACTTATTAAAAAGTTTCTAAAAACTGCATAATTTTAATTTATTGAATAAATAATTTGTTTTGTTTTATGTATTAATATTACAATTAATATTCATATACTTATCTAGAGAAATCTAACACCATTTTATTTTTAGTTGGAGAACGACTATAAAACCAAAATAGAAAATTTATCTAGTGAACTAAATGATTTATTAAACGAAAAATGGAACACGCCTATGTCCCCTAGTAGTAAAAAGTATTTACAGGTAGTTTTTAACTATTGTTATAAATCAACAAATTCTACATAATTTAAACCGTACATTGCTAAGCCTCGTGTCTAATTTGATGTAATTTCGTAAATGTATTACTGGTTGCGACCTGTAGTGGGGACGATCTGGGTTTCGAATTTTTTTTGTGTATATTATGTATAGGCCAGTCGAATTAGAATTTGTCGAGGAATTAATTTCCAGGAAGCTGGAATTCATTTTACTACCTTCATTTGGTCCTAAATGCGTGTAATCTGAGTTTGCACCATTCCAGGAGGTGAGCATCACTTTTGAGAGCCAAAAAAACCGCGAAATTTTTGCACTTATTTCAGTTTTTGCTTGTAGCTCGAACACGGTGCGTCGGGCGGAAAATCTCATCCCATTCAATATTGTAGAGGGTTAATTTCTGCGTCGAATGAACATCTAAAACTTCAAATTCGGTTCAGTGGAAACCTCCAAGAGTTATCTTGATACGTACTTCTTATGAAGGGATGCACCAAGTCCTACGAGCATTGAGGACAAGAAGGACCGGCGGTCTCGCAGCATTAATTATTGCGTGAGCGATGGCACAGGTTTCGTTTTTTGTCTGGGCCGGGCAGAGGGGCTTTTTCCCTTTTTGGGGTTTACATTTTACCCACAAACAACTTAAGGGTTTCTGGAATGTCATTCTCAACGTCCTTCAGAAATTCGTCCACTTTAGGGTAAGTATCAAGGGGATAAATCACCGACCTGATATCCTCGCGGACAATATCAGCGGCGGCTTTCACTATGCGGAGTCGCTCTTCTTTTTCGTCGCCATTCCTGGTCGGCCAACCCGCCATCCAGTTTTAGCATCTTTTTTCAGGAACTTGATAATGCAGGAGCAGTGGTACCTGGCCCCTACCGCAGCCAGATCATTTTCTAGACGAGTTCTTTCAAGAGCCTCTTCATCCTGCCTCCATTCAGCTGCAGCCAAGAGGGAATTTTTAAACTCAATTGTTGACACATACTGTACGGTAACTCGCCTTTTCAGAGGCTTCTTGCTTTCGCTGGCCACAAATTCCTGTGATGCGTCTTCCCCACAGATCACACATCTCTTCTTAAAATCAAAAGTCGCGACCTTCTGTCTACGTCTCGTGGGGTTTTCTCCGCCACAATTCTTATCCTTCGAATATATTTTCCTGCATCTTTCGTGAACTCCAGCTGAAGTAAGACCTTGAAGTTGAAGGTGCTTCTTATCCTTCTTTGCTAAACTTCTTTTTATCAATGTTTCTATCGCTCGTTCTTTCACTGTAGTTGAGGCCTCAACATGTAACGACCTGTCACAAATTAAACACTCCGGGTTATTCATGTCTGTAGATGTGGAACACGCCACTTTATCTCGAACACGACGTTATAACACTTTCTTCCACGTATAATCATTGGGAAAAAAATCGATTTTGAATTGATGCCAAATTTAGCCTTTCAAAATGACTGACTTTGAAAATGGAGATGTCTATATAGTGTGAAGTTTTATTCTCTACAACTTTTATTCTGTGGGTTTTCTATAGGAGTATCTGTCTCGAAGATATGTCGTCTTGTTAAATCGCAAAACGGAAGTTTGCACAGAAATGAGAAATTTTCCCGGTTTCCACTGAACCGAATTTGAAGTTTTAGATGTTCATTCGATGTATAATATAACCCTCTGTAATATTGAATGGGAAGACATTTTCCGTCCGACGCACCGTTTTCGAGCTACAAGCAAAAACTGAAACAAGTGCAAAAATTTCGCGGTTTTCTTGGCTCTCAAAAATTATGCTCATCTCTTGGGATGGTGCAAACTCAGATTTACACGAAGGTACCAAACCGGTTTCCAGCTTGCTGGAAATTAATTCCTCAAAAGGTTTTTTTTTGATCTAACTAGATTGGCCTAGTAATCGGAGTCCCCCTATCATCTGGTCATGTTTGCGGATGCAAGGGGGGTGGTGGAGAGGGGAAATTTACATGTAAAGATAGGGAAAATCAGCTTTTCGGATATAACTCGCTTAGTTTGATCTGGATCGAAAAAGTGTAAAATGGATCAAATGGGTAAATTGAATTTTGACTCGTCGAAATCGGTCCAGCGGTTCTCCAGATATTGCGATTTGAAGGTACGGATTTGTGTACTGTGTCCAAATTTCAAGTCGCTAGGTTGATTAGGGTGGTGGAGGAAGGGTAAACGTAAATGAAATTAAAACTGCTGTAATTTCCGCAGTTTTTTCCGCAAATTGCGCAACAAATATGAGATTGTGTACAAATGTGCCTACTTGCGAAATAACCAATTTATTGTTGTTATTGTTTTTAGAAAAAGTCATTTTTCACCAGGAAGGAAAGGGATGAGGAAGATTTTTTTTTCGTCATTGAATGTGGAATTTTTTTCTGTTTGATTTGAGCCCGACCAGATTGCGATCGGATGATTTAGGAGGGGAGAGGGGAGCCTGCAAAGTTTTTGTTTTGGGAAAGGGTTAGAGACTTCGGGCCCGGCTCATTTTCAATGGCAATCAATTTTCTTTCAAGATCATTTTCCCCGAAGCTCTAACTTCATTAGGGCCTGCACGCACGCGTGATACATTTATAAAAACGAGCGCGGCAATTCAGCAGCCATGCAGCGAGCCTAGCGCTCCCACTTCTCGCCCTTCTCTCTCACAAATACACGTCCAACTCCGCTCGTCCGTTTTCATAAATTTATCACGCGCCCTAATGAAGTTAGAGCTTCGGGGTAAAAAATCTTGAAAGAGAATTGATTGTCCTTGAAAATGAGCCCTGTCCAAAGTCCCCAATCCTTTCCTTTACCCTTCTACAGGGCAAAAACTTTGCGGCCCCCCTCCCTTCCTAATTATCCGATCGCAATCTGGTCGGTTCAAATCAAAGAGAAAAAATTCCACATTCGATGGCGAAAAAAAATCTCCCTACCCCTTTCCATCCTGGCGAAAAAAGACTTTTCCTAAAAACAATAAGAACAATAAATTGGTCATTTCGCAACCATTTGTTTATTTATGACAAAAATTAAAAATACATGAGCGGAACTTTTTTTTTATACATTTATTTAACGTCGGCCTATTTCCGCTACTGAGGTCTAACACCGACGCCTGTAGACGAGCTACCCCCAACCAGGAATTTTGCCGAACCTCTTCCCTTAAGAAGTGTAGGGATCTTTTACTTGCCTAACATTTAATAGACAAGGGACCGACGGCTTTACATCCCCTCCGAAGGATGGTATATCTCCTATACAACCCTCGCCTAAGGCTGTATAGCTTCCGCGCATACACTGATATATAAGCCGCTGGAAGATGTGTGAGGCGAGAACGCGGTTTCCGTTGGAATGGTCACTCATCCAAGTACTAACTGCGCCTGTCGTTGCTTTACATCGCATACCGAAGTATGTACACAGTAAAGACGCACCTACGCTCGCCCATGAGCGGAACTCAAAGTAGGCACATTAGTATACACAATCTCACGTTTGCTGCGCGATTTGCGGAAAAAACTGCGGAAGTTACAGCAGTTTTAATTTCATTTACGTTTACCCTTCTCCCTCAACTTAGCGACCTGAAATTTGGACTTAGTACCTGAGTATCTATCGGGGGAAGAAAAAAAAAGTCGCCAGGTCACTTTCTTCCCCGAAAAAAACGCGAAAACGACTCTCGGTACGTTCCCGCCGAAGCGAAAAATCCATGTACAAATCCGTACTTTCAAATCGCAATATCTGGAGAACCGCTGGACCGATTTCGACCAGTCAAAATTCAGTTTACGCGCTTTCGCAAGCCCTTCATTTTATCCATTTTATACTTTTTCGATCCGAATCAAACTAGGCGAGTTATGTCCGGAAAACTTTTCCCTATCTTTACATATAAATTTAAGTATTTTTTAAAATGACCAAAAACAGCCTAGAATCCTAGAAATCAAATCTTTAAAACTGCTAATTGCTCCAGTAACCACTTGACCATTTCTTCCACAGGGTACTCTTTCCATATCTTCAGTGGCGTCGTTCCGTATCTTATGAGAGGGTTGCCAAACGCAATAAGAAGTGAAGCATGTAAATAACTAAGCGGTATAGCGTTGGTTGGCAAAAACTTTCTAATTTGTTTTCAAAAATGGATTTGTGTGTGTTCATTTTTAATTTTATTTATAATTCGATTATTCTGTGCACTCAACGTTCAAATCTCAACTATAATAAAATAAGTGAATAATTCATATACGTTCTGATGGGCGTAGGGACTGTGGGGCTGGAGAGTCTAAAAAAAGTTTTCTTTTTTTGAATTTTTATTTCTAAAAAGTGGCATTGGTCTTCAAATTACATTAGGTATCGCAGATTAAAATATATTCATGTATTTCAAAGGCACCCTGTACAGCAACCACAATAAATGGTTGGAACATGATCAGTAGAAATCGCATCCTATTGGCTTATTTGCATGTATGAGAGGTAAGCGCACTTGCCTCTCACCCAAAAATACCGGGTTCGATTCCCGGTCGTGGCAGTGGAAAATACTGTGAGAGAGATTTTTTCACTATACACGGATGTTGGGTGTATGTCCCTTGCCTCTAAATGTATAGCCCCTCCCACAAAAGGCTCTTCTAGAGCCTTTGCGAGATAAAGGGGGTCGTAATTACCTGTGGTGTTATTTATTATTATTATTTATATTTGCCCAAAATATTAATAAATCCTGATTTCAGTTGATGGTGTACTCTGGTTCGCGTTGATGCTGCCTTTAACAGCTTCTAAATTTACCCACCTATTTAAATTATAATCTTACTTCAAACGCATTTGCAATTTGTCACAAATTTTAAATAAGATCGTGTTATTTATGACGAATCAATTAATTATTTCATTAATTTGCAATTCAAATCTAATTTTAGCTCGTTAAGCAAAACAGCTGTTTAGTTTATGAAAATCTTTGTCTGCAATTAGAAGTGGATAACCTAAACTTAAAATTCGAAAAATTAAAACTAGAAAGAACTAAAAGTGAAACTAATAGTAGATTAAAATATATACATCACATCAAACCAGAAAACGAGAACGAAAAACAGCACAAGAAGAAAGTTCAGAAAGAACAAAAACGAGTAAGAATTAAAGAAGAAACTCCAGAAAAATTGGAAAAGGAATCAAAACCTAGTTGTAGTCGAATTCGGTCGCCACCTGGAAATGAAAAAATTGTTAAAATATTTGAAAGAGTTGAATTGCCAGGCGTACCAGACATAAAAATAGTAAATGAGAAAGAAGTCAGGACAAAAGAAAAGAAAGTAAAAAGGAAATCGCAAACTACTAACAGTAAACATGATAATAGTAGGCCAAGTGTAAAAAATTCTAGTTCACGCAAAGAAGACGTAAATGTATCATCAGAATATCAAATAAAAATTGACGACAATTGTAGGAAACATTTATTGAATAAAAATAGTTCGAAGTTAGCGCTGTTTCAAGTTTCAGATTTGCAATCAATGACTTCTAGTGACCACCTGTCTATATCACCCAGTATAAAAAGAAGTCAATCGTCTCCTGAAATTGTACAGGGATCCTTATTCCAGAGAACTAGTATCGGGTAAAACATAATTTTAATTGGTAGCGTATTTAATTTTTGTATTAGGTTCCAATAAAAATTATATAAGACTGATTTTTCTTTATTTTTTAAATATAATAAAACAATGATAAGTAGATTACAGTGGTGGTCCTAAGGGAGAGGAGGCCATAGGGGCCTGGGTCCCCCCCATGGACACATGAATTTTGTAAATCTACCGATTACAATTATTAAGATCTCTCCACCCTACATTTACTTTCAACAGATCACAATAAAATATGCCCAGTTGCTGTATTAGTCCTGTCTCAGACAGGACAATAAAAAAGAAACGCACTATTTTGCCGACATTTCGGTTATTTGGCACATATTTCTTCAGGGCTTAATGGTTATAATTAGGGTGACCATACGTACTTATTTTAGTTAGACAGTACTTTCTTTTCGGATAGTATCCTACTGTCCTTAAACGGTTCATTAAGTATACCTAAATGTGTTTCTTTTTCTTGAGATACAAAAAATTCGAAACTTAAATTTTCATTTACTTTTTGAAAAACTGGAGTTCGAACTTAAATGAACTTAATATGTTTTTGAACGTGTGAATTTGAGAAGATAAGTTTCATGAAATCAAATTTTTTGTGTTCATGTGAGGCTTTTAAGGACTACATAGGTCTGGTATTAAATGAAGACGAACTGTTCAGTTGATCTAACGCAAGCCAACGTTGCAGGAGATAAAATTGCATACTGGAATCTCGAAAATGTTTGCACTATCGCACTGAAGATCGCTGGCCTTGTGAACGATCCATCTTTAGGGTGTCTGAAGGACTTATATTTTTATCTTAAAAAAGTTAAAAAAAAAATAGAAAAAAAAATCTTTTTCCTCTATTTCTATTTCAAAAATGAATATTTACGTTCACAAAATTTAGGGTTCAAGATGACTGTTTCATACGGAGAATAATATAAAAATTTATACTTACTGTCGTTTATGCTTAACTGCTGCTCTAATGGTATCTATTGGACGTCGTAACACTATAAACCTAACACTGGATGTACCACACTTTCTTAAAATTATACCTGAAAGGGAATTTTGTTAGAAAACACAACTAAGAGACCATATAAAGTTCAAAAATGTATATATTAAATCTTCAAAAATTTATGTTTTTACAACAACTTTTAAGAAATATGTTTAACAAACACTAGTCTGGCCCGTGTACATGGTGAGGAACGGAACGATTTATAATGTACCAACTACCATCCAATATGCGGTTTTATAAGCTAACGATGCACAAAAAGATTCAAGAAAAGTTCAATGTTACTGAAATTTGGTGGGCTTTTGCTTGCCTGTCTTATAAACGTATTTTTATATCACATTAATTTTGGTTGCTCCTCAGAGCTTAAAAATGCTTGAAGCGCTACTACTTCTAATTGTATTCTGCAATTACAACTTTTTACGTTCAGGCAAGGCGGATCCCATGCACGTATGAGTACATGGTAATAATACTTTTCTGACACCGAATCACTGAGGAACCGGTTTAGGGCAAACCCCGTCAAAACTCATCATTTCCCCGTCAAAATCGACTGCTAGGAAACGATGGGGGTCCCATGTCGCTAAGGGCTATTTTCGCTAGAACTCCCGATATACTTTGAATAGAGACTGGTTTAACTTGTCCTCATATTTAATACCTCGTAAGAGTTGCAGTGCTTAACAATGTGGATTCGTAAAAGGGTTTTTAATCTTGAAAATTTCGAAGTTAAAGTCAAATTTTATTGCAGTTTATAAAATTTTGGTGTCGGGGCGACATTACGCCCCTGTGCCACAGAAGACCTATACCAGAAGAGACACTTTCGGCGGAACGTTTGATGTTTCATTGACAAATTGGGGTGACCTTCGGCCATCTTTTTGGTGGTATCAAGCGGGAAATTTAAATGTCCCATAATTAATTTATTGATGCAACAAAAATTTACACCAAAATTAAAGGCTTATTAGAAGGTTTTATGCACATACAATTAATTAAAGAAATGACTGTCCAAAAACCTGTTGGAGTGCACACAATCTAAAGTTATTGTATAAATGATTTGGGTCCTTATCAGCTAGATTCTCACGGTTACAAGCTATTATCCATACATTACATCTATAAACAACAACTAATTACATAACATATTTAAAAATCGTATTTTATAACCAAGCGTGCAGCATCCTTTGGGAATCTAAACAGCGCAATGTCTTTATATGTTGTTCTGCTTGGGCAGCCAGGCCCGCGCCTAGCACTTTTGGCGCCCTTGTGCAAATTTAAAATAACGCCCCAAATCATATGTGAGTACAGATACGGGTTAAGTTAGGTATTATTATCCACTATTGAAAAATAATTTTAAAAAATATTTTCATAAATTTATTTTCATTTTTATATTTTACAAGTACAAGCCATACAAAAGTATTTTCTCATTGAGGTACATAACATAATTATAAACTTATAAAAAACAGAAATATCTTCTAACAGTATTACAACTCAAAATTTTTTATTTTAGTTTCCAATAGCCTTATTTTTTGATCTCAGCAGAGCTTTTGATACCGTTGATCATGGTTTACTTTTAGATAAACTCTTTAGATTTGGAATACGTGGCGTGGCCCACGAATGGATCACTTCTTATTTAAACAACAGAAAGCAGGCTGTAGTCATAGGCTCATACAAATCGGATGTTAGGAATGTTGCTACTGGTGTGCCTCAAGACTCTATTCTAAGTCCCCTATTGTTTTTAATTTTTGTAAACGACATGCCCAATTCTTGTACCTCACCGAATGCTGCAATAGTTTATTCAGATGACACAAATTTTGTAATATCTAGTAACACCTTGGAGTTGACAACCAGTAGAGCCAATAAATCAGTAGGTGAATTTTCTGATTGGTGTTTGAGCAATGGTTTGGTTCTAAATGCTGGCAAAACATTTTGTATGTCATTGTTGCCCAAAAATGTTGGTCACAATTCAAGTGTTTTAGTTAAGGCTGGTCATCAGTCAATTGTACAAACAGATGAAATAAAATTCTTGGGACTAAGGATAGATCACAAAATGACATGGGAGAAACAAACTGATGATTTATCAGAGAAATTAAGTAAATCCTGCATTATTATTAAATATCTAAAATCCACTGTATCACTTAATATGCTGAAGCTAGCTTATTTTGGTCTGGTTCAGTCTAAGATATCTTATGGATTGATGTTCTGGGGAAACTCTCCACATGCTTCCAAAGTTTTTGTAGCGCCAAAGAAAATTATAGTGTATGCTCGGTTTACCTGATCAGACTCACTGTAAAGAGGCATTTATAGCACTATCAATTTTAACGTTACCATCTCTGTACATATTCTTAATTACAACAAATATAAAAAAAAGGAAAATATCTTTTTAAAAAATAGTAACGTTCACAGCTATGTTACTCGCAGCAACAATCAGCTTCGGGTGCCTTTCTCGAGACTAAGTGTGGGCCAAAATTCTCACATCTTTCAAGGCATTAATTGTTATAATAAATTTACCCAACTGTTTGGCCAATTCGATAATTTTAATTTATTTAGAAATGCCCTGCTAAAATTTTTAATGAGTAGAGCTTTTTATTCTGTAGATGACTATTTACACTCTTAGTTTTATATTTAATTTTAAAGTGTAATATATTGTACTTAATATGTTTCAGTACTGTATGTCATATTGTTGTTATACTTGTATGTTTTATTCTTTTATTATTGTTATTATTGTCTGTTTTTTACCTTTATTATTTACCACTGACTTGTCTAATAAGTTATACCATATGTGTAATTTGATATGATGAATAAAATGAATAAATGATGAATAAATAAAATTATTATTATTTATTATTATAAATGTAATATATGATACAAAAGCTTGTTCGCTCGTTGCAAGCCAAATTTCAAGCTCAAACATGAATAAAATCAGATTTGTTTGAGTTTACACAATTCATGTTACCATGTTACGTATTCGATCGAATAAATGCTATTATTGCGTACTCTCATTTGGAAAATATATTATTTTCGAGAAGTAATTCGGTTCCCTCGTCTCAAAGAGTAAAAATAAAAAAATAAACAAATAAAAAACAATGTAATAGCTAGTAATTCCTTACTGGCTTTTTTATAATTATAAATTTTGTTTTGACAATTTTGTTTGTTGCTTTATCTTTTTTTTACTTTTCAGTTTTTCGGCGCCTTCGGCGCCTCGGCGCAGTCGTGCACCACACGACTTTACCCTTATGTACGGCGCGGGTCTGTGGGCAGCCGCGAACAACACACACAGTTCCCCCTTTTCCACCCATCATAAAACACACAACACAATAATGAATAATTATCAAGTAAACAATAAACTACCAACTCTACGCTACAAACACAGTGACAATAACAATAACTCAAAATACAGTAAAAGATTTATAGGTTGACAATAATACCACCAAAAAGATGGCTGTCTCAGAAAAATTCAATATTGGCGGGAAGGCTGAAAGTCCATTCTGGTATAGGTTTTCTGTGCCTGTGCAGCGACATTTACTACACTTGCTAAATTGACGCTCCTTGAGGAGTTATTGAAAATTTTGCATAAAAAACGCTCCGTAGAGCGAAAATATGATTACAAGTATTAAAAACCTCGTCCACGATATTTTTACGTGAAGCACGCTTTTCGTACGAAGTATTTCCTAAGTCGGATTTTGTTACAGCGTCGAAAAGTACATCGGGGTTTTAGCGTGTTCTTTAATAGCCTCACTCGAGAATCTGGTTAAAATCAAAATAAATTTAAATATTTGGAGATTTTATGAGAGTTTTTTTTTTCATGAGACAAGTGCGTGGCGTGGATTAAACGACTGTTCTTCAATAATATTAATAACTATTATGGAGATCAGAAAAATCGTAAATGGAGATATTCACACTAAAGGCTGTGATGCAAGTTCGCATGAACATCAATGAGAGTTGCAGCGAAACGTTCCAGTTTCCGAAAGCCAGACAGCAAATTTTGAAAGCAATCCTAAGTTCCCAAAAGTGCGACTGGTACCAACGTGATGATTCAAGTGCTGTAGTTGCAGGCACGTCGGGGGCAAATTGAAGAGCATATTTGTTATTTTGTTATATTTTGTATTTTTTTTTAAATACATTTATTTAACGTCGGCCTATTTACGCTACTGAGGCCTATCACCGACGCCTGTAGACGAGCTACCCCCAGCCAGGAATTTTGCCGAACCTCTTCCCTTAAGAAAAGTAGGGATCTTTTACTTGCCTAACATTTAATAGACAAGGGACCGACGGCTTTACATCCCCTCCGAAGGATGGTATATCCCCTATACAACCCTCGCCTAAGGTTGTATAGCTTCCGCGCATACACTGATATACAAGCTGCTGGAAGATGTGTGAGGCGAGGACGCGGTCTTCGTTGGAACGGTCACCCATCCAACAACTAACTGCGCCTGACGTTGCTTTATATCACATATCAAAGTATGTACATAGTAAAGACGCACCTACACTCGCCCCATATATTTTGTATTACAATATAGAATACTTAGTCTTTTTACCTGACACAAATATATTTGGTATTTTATATTTTTAAGCCTTGCGCCCACAAGACCTACATTTCGAAGACAATATTATTTTAAATAAAACTTCTAACTTTTAATTTAAGGCCGTTTGACCTGAAAAATCTAAAATATTCGCCTGCGGCGCATTCTTAGGCCATAAACCTCAACTTTCATAAAAAAACTACTTTCATCATTATACTTCTTTTTCTGGAAGAAATATAGTCACCTTAGTTATAATGCAACATCTGTAGGCATAAAAATTTCATCAACACCAATATTCAACATTAATAAATGATGAAATTGTTGTACTTAAAAATATTGCATTATAACTATTAAACCTTGAAGAAGTATGTGCCAAATACACGAAACGCCGAAAAAATTTTTTTTTATCATCCTCTCTCCGATTGTTTAAGCGTTAATCATTAAACCCCCTTGCAGCTGACCTTACATGTACACAGCTGTGCTGTCCATCTTCGATGCTCCCCCCCATGTCGAATTTCTGGGACCGCCACTGGTAGATTAGCTATGGACGTACGGGATCAAAACCGATATATTTTTCATGGAGGTTCATTTTGGATTCCAAGGTCATTCACATGAAGATCTCCGCGCCTCCAACGCAGTACGTCGACGCTAAGCGACGTCACAGTTTATGTTTTTATTTATAGCTTCGAAATAAAAAATCTGAAAGTCTTATTGATAGCCATCACGTAGTATGATCAGCAGTTCCGTATCTAAAGTTTTTATTGCGGTAGAAATAATTTTGTCTGACGTGTTGGGGCTAGTGCGGTCCACGCTAATTAGACATTTTAGAAGGAATAATTTATAAAGAAATAATATTTGAGATGTGTACTCTCGATACGGTTAGAAATAAATATCCGAAAAGTTCCTACCCCATTCAGGAACGGAAAGTTCTTTTTTTACAAAAAAAAAAACACCCATAAAGGGGACTTAACGCTTGTTTTTCACTTTTATCTTGTAAACCGTTCGTTGGAAGAGAAAAAAGTATAGGAAATAAACATTTCTCGTTAAATTCTGTATAAAAACTGTCCTATTGACCTTGTAGCTTATCCCCACCTATTTAAGCAGTAACAGCGTGTAAACTAAGGGATAGTTTAAAGCGCACAGGTAAAAATCGATCTTACACGAAGTTTCACAGCGAATATCTCAAAACCGGTTACTTTATCGAGAAAAATACCCAAGAACGAATTTATAGAGCGGATTTCTTTCTATAAGATGTATGTCTAGCGAGTTTGACGCAAGTGGTTTTTATTCATTTTCCCTTTTTTCCACAAAAATGCGTTTTTTAATTTGAGCTCGTTTCCACGTCACCCTAGAGCTAGAGCTCTCCGGTACATTTTTATTAAATTAGGCCTATGTCCAATTTTACTCATTAGATTGTTCTTTATGGACGAACTGTTCTTCCAATTTGGAATTTAAACATTCTTGCCCATAGCAATTAGAGCACATTGTTAAACAGCTGCATCTTTTTCCGCAACTCTTTTTGCAGCTGCAGGATATTAGCTGAAGGTTGGAAACCCCATTCCGTTGGTTCCAAGTTTTCTCCCCGCCAAAATTGAATTTGATATATATATATATATATATATATATATATATATATATATATATATATATATATATATATATATATATATATATATATATATATACCAGACATAGACCGGTTTCGAACTTATTAGTTCTCATCAGTATGCCATAGGTCATGGAACAGACAAATGACAGTGGCCAACCTGCTAGTCTTATACAGACTAATGTAAATGGTGTAGTGGTGAGAGGTAAGTGAATCCTCTCATGTGGTCTAATGCTACTATACACCAGACATCATAGATGTCTCCATGGTGTATAGCGCCTTGCCATTTTGCAAGTACCGAGAGCGGTGACCTTCAGCCCTTGGTGGACTTAACCTATATACTGTTATTAAACATGATTTGCAGGAAACAACTACTCAGCGGGCAAATACCCCGACCTGCATTGAATTATACCTTACAAATCATGAAAGATTGGTAGCCAATGTCATTTGTCAATTCCCTGACCAGACATAGACCGGTTTCGAACTTATTAGTTCTCATCAGTATGCCATAGGTCATGGAACAGACAAATGACAGTGGCCAACCTGCTAGTCTTATACAGACTAATGTAAATGGTGTAGTGGTGAGAGGTAAAAGTGAATCCTCTCATGTGGTCTAATGCTACTATACACCAGACATCATAGATGTCTCCATGGTGTATAGCGACTTGCCATTTTGCAAGTACCGAGAGCGGTGACCTTCAGCCCTTGGTGGGCTTAACCTATATACTGTTATTATATATATATATACACAGGGTGATGAAACATGCGGAAAATAAAATTGTATACAAGTCTGTTATGTGGAAAAGCCTCTGTAAAATTTTAAAGCGATCCGAGGTAATTTATTATATTTTCTTGCATTAAAACCTGAAGATACGCTTCTGAACGGGTGAGTTATGCTATCTCGACGCGTTCACACACGTGTCGCTTGTTTGTTTAGCAGATAATATCAGCTATCTTAGTTGTCTAAGGTCAGTGCGCCACGCGTTCACTGTTCAGGTCAGTAACTCTTCGACTTCCGTTTAGAGCATTTCCCATTTTTGTGAAATTTTAAACTGTATTCGCAAATATCGATTATACCAGAGTTCACGTCGCAAGAGTACTGCGACATGATATTAACTTATGGTGCAATGAATGAAAGTTTTGCAGGGGCTATACGAAAATACGGGAGAAAATTTCCCCATAGACGCAAACCTAATGAGAGAAAAAATTTAAGTGCAGTGCAACGAGTTCGTGACACTGGGTTTTGTTTACCAGGCGACAGAGAACGTGTAGTAAATCGTCCTGTTGAAGTAGACGAAGAAGTTCAGAATTATCAGAACAAGACCCTTCAATACGTGAGAATCGTTTTTACCCATACCACATAAGAAAGGAAGTGATTTCGTTGCACCGTATTACGTCAGATTGGTTAGTCATAGGCGGCGCACTTCTACAAAAAAATAAAGTAATTTTTTTCCAAATTTTTTTATTTCTTAATTTTTTTAACTCCTCTTGGCGGGGACAACCCACTGAATAATGTTCCGCATGTTTAGGTAAATCACCCTGTATAGTCGTAATATTTTGAAACTGTTTATATTTATCGTCCTGTCGAGCCTTGTTAACGGCTGTTAAATCCACCAAGCCTCTTTCAACATGCACATCAGTTTCACCTTCTTGAAGCGTCTTTTCGCAAATGAAACAATCACCTATAATGCTTCAAGCATCTGTTCCTAAGGTCGTCTAGATATTTTACATATAATTAGAAAACAAATCTTTATGGAAAAGGAGGAAAATAAATAAAAACCATTTGTGTCGCTAGACATTCATCTTGTAGAGAAAGTTCCACTCTATAAATTCATTTTTGGACATTTTTCTCGCTAAAGTACCAGTACCAATTTCCACCCTTCAGCTAGTGTCCTACAGCTGCAAAAAAAGATGCGGAAAACAATGAAGCTGTGTTAAGGTTTTGGATTGCGCTGCACAACAATGTGCTTTGATTGCTACTCACAAGGATGTTTAAATTCCAAATTTAAAGAACAATTCGCCGATAAAGAACCCTCTAATAAGTAAAATTGGACAGAATTTAAAGTAGAATAGGCCCACAGAGGCCACTATAGGCCACTGAGATCTCTACCTCAAAGGTGGTGTGGAAACGAGGTCAAATTAAAAAACGCATCTTTGTGGAAAAAAGGGAAAATAAATAAAAATTACTTGCGTCGAAACCCGCTAGACATGCATCTTATAGAGAAAATTCCGCTCTATAAATTCATTCTTGGACATTTTTCTCGCGAGAGTAACCGGTTTTGAGATATTAGCCACGAGACTTCTAGCAAGATCGATTTTTACCTGCACGCTCCAAACTACCCCTTAGTCCGGACGCTGTTAATGCGAAACAGGTGGGAATAAGCTACAAGGTCACTAGGATATTTTTATACAGAATTTAATGAGAAATTTTTTATTTCCTATACTTTTTTCTCTTCCAACGAACGGTTTACAAGATGAAAGTGAAAAACCACCGTTAAGTCCCCGTAAGAGGTGTTTTTTCGCAAGGGAATTTTTCCGATATCTATTTCTAACCCTATCGAGATTACGCACATCTCAAATATTATTTCTTTATAAATTATTTTCTCCATTCAATATTTTTTAATCTAATTTGCGTGTACTATAGGTATATGTATATGCTTTATCAAATTGACTTGAACGTTTTCCCAGAATAAGCGCATGAACGTCCAGCTGAAATGCTAATATTCAATATAAAGTGTTAGATGACTGAAATAAATCCACATGGTACAGACATTACAAAGTAGGATTCGATTAATTACTACTAGTGCAAAAAAAAACAGATGCTTTGTCGGAATTGTAAAGAATTTGTCGAAAGTGTACGATAGGTAGGTATGCATGTAGTGATGTAGTTCTAGAAAAAGTAGGTACTCTAAAGGAATTCGCGGTGATATTGAGTATTTTTATATGGCAAACATTTGTTTTATGAATTATATGTAGTTTCATCTTGAGTTATAACCAAAGAGATTTTTTTTGTGTTGGACAATGAATATATATAAACATCGAATATGGTCCACAAAGGTTGCCTTTAGGCCTGAAATGATACAAAATTGGAGTAGACCACTAGTATTTTATTTCTTAGACGTTTTAGAACAATTTGGCAACAATATTCGTTTCTGATAGAGCTCTAATGAAATCCCTTAGTGTATACTAATTGAATAGTCCTGGTACATACCCGAAGAGTTCTTTGAACTTAGCAACACACTCAGGTTTATAGCTCTAATTTGCTTTTGATTTGCTTGTCTATTTTATCTATCTTACGTTGGTGGCCTGCGGACTAACTTGACGTTTGACGTGTTGAAGGAAAATAAGAAAGTGGTTTTCTCTTTAAGTATGACTCAATTTAAAAGCGTTTAAGTGCATTTAACTTATCAGGAAGAAGTGTATTATGTTTATAGTTGTAAATTGCAAATAGCAAAATGGTTGGCAAAATAGAACCGCAAGAATGTCTTCGAGATTCTCCAAAATTCAGGCAAGTTAATTTTCCACGTTTTTGTTTATAAACATTTTATTTTATATATTCTTTTAATTTTAGAAGTTTACTGGAAGAGGAGGAATTATGTGTAGATCAGCTTGAAAGTAAATTGGAAAAAATTTTAAAAGTATGCGGATCTATGGTAGATGCTGGAAAAACATATGTTGGGCAACAAAGGTTTGTTTTAATAATTTTAATTGCTTTAATTACTGGCGCAAATGTGACTGCTCTCAATAAATGAACCCATTAATGCTTGGACAAACGAGTCTTTTATCATAAAGTTTAACACTGGATGGTGCTTATATAAGAAATGTTTAACTGTACACGAAGTAAATTTATTTACACCATTGAAATCTGTTTTAATTGGATTGCTACATATATATGAAAATGATCCAATTTACTAATTTATATTGATTGGTTTATTTGAGTTGAAGATGTGTTAAGTGTAATATACATATGATGCTTAGTTTCAAATGACTAATAATAATGATTATTATTAAGTACACAAAAAATGGATAGCAAGGTTAAGCTTAAACCCACTGTTATTTTGTTAGTCGTGAGTCACTTCAAATAACTATACTTACCTACCTGCAGTAATTTATGCATGACTACCAAATATTTTATTACCTAAATGGTTAAAATGTAAATAAGGTGATATAAAGTTATTATAAGTAGATGTATACTTCCCTATGGAGCATAGGTAGTTCAAACAATTTTTATCATACTTTAAACGAATGTGTATATTTAGACAATATTGATAGTCTTGTAAGCGCCTTACTTTGGTATCTTCAAAGGGTATTTGGAAATAGAATTTGGTTTATAGTTATCTAAACCCTAGTGTTAACAGAATGAATTTGAGTCTGTTATTCTAGAGGGAACTTTTATGCTAATATAATAATTATTTATTTGATATGTTCAATATGCATTTGTTATCTATTTTATCTCATCTTTAATGATACTATGTACCTATAAACAAAGTTAATTTGTTGTTAATCAGTTGAAACAGCTAGCTATCGCCTACTAGATTATATATATTCTAAACTGGATAAAGGAGATTATGTGGTAACTATATTGTTTGACTTGAGTAAAGCATTCGACACTATCAGCATGCCATACATTCTAAAAAAACTTAATAATTTAGGCGTAAGGGGAAAATTATTGGAGTGGATAGAATCGTACCTAAAAAATCGTTATATGTTGGTGAAAGTGAAAGATCAGATGTCTAGTCAATACTCAGTCTCACTAGGAGTTCCGCAAGGATCTGTCTTGGAACCACTTATCTTCTTACTCTACATAAACGACCTTCCTCGACACATTAGTAAAGGGCAGGTTACTATATTTGCGGATGACACAAGTATTACAGTCTCGGGAAAAACAGCTGAAGAACTTCAACAACATATTAAATTAACATATGATGAAATGTATGTCTGGTGTCAGAGAAATAGACTTATTCTTAATGATACTAAGACAGTTTTTATTAATTTTCATATTAGGAAGGAACTCAGTGGTGACTTTCAATTAATAAATGGCCTGCAATTTGCCAATTCCATCAAATATCTCGGTACTTGGCTAGACTCTGATCTTTCATTCAATACACAGATTGATAATGTTTGTCTTCTTTTAAGTAAAGCGTTTTATGCGATTATGCAAATGAAGTCATACTTATATGAAAAAGGTCTTGTAAGTTTGTATTATGCCTTTGCTTATAGTCGCTTGTCTTATAATGTAGTGTCCTGGGGAAAATCTACGGGTTGGGGCAGAGTCTTCACAAGTCAGAAAAAAATAATTAGACTAATATTTAATCTCAAATTTCCTGAAAGCTGTAGGGAGACGTTTAAACAAAAAAAAATTTTGACATTTCCATCTATTTATATCTTTAAATGTGTCACATATGTAAAAAGTCGCCTTTCTGACTACAATATGTTAAAAGATCAGCATAATTATGACACTCGCCACGCAAACTCATTATTAGTGCCCAAGCATAAAACATCTAATTTCAAAAGATCGCCAGACTACAGTAGTATCACTTTGTATAATTCGCTCCCATCACGTTTGAAACAGATATCGAATTATCATAAATTCAAATCTGAAACCAAAAGTTTCCTTATTAACGAATGTTTTTACTCAATAAACGAGCTTGTGTCTATGCAGGATCAATCATGATAGTGCCATATTTATTTATGTATGAGTAGGTAGTCCAGTCTATTCTCTGGCCACAAATCTTAACAAGATTTACACTAGCCTATTAATTCTAATATGTGTTTACTATTGCGTACTTATACTTTTACAATTTATGTTAATGTTATGTATTCTTGACAATTTAGATTTTATATATTTTTTACATAGTTTGTACTTTAATCGTATTTATACTTCTATGTTGTTCTGATTGTACCCTTATTGCTTGACTTGCCCGTTGTACTCTGTATGTTATTCTGGTCAATAAAATACTATACTATACTATACTATACTATACTATACTATACTATACTATACTATACTATACTAATATTGGAAGGTACTATCTTAATACCTACCTATTTATTAAAAACAAATTACATGAATCTATAATCCCCTCAAATAACAGGAAAGATGATGAAATGTAATATTACAATAAAAAATGAGAGTTCCTTCAAGTATGCAATGAGGTCCTTTAGCAAAATACTTACCAATATAACACTATTTTTATACATTTTCTCAATCTGCTTGATCTTGTAAAGATGTCACCATATTTTTAAAACGATATCATTAATAACTGAAATAATGTGAGTCTTAGACGTTACAAATTTAGAACAAACATAGCAGTTTATTTACATTTGCTTATAAGAGCATAAAAAACTGAATTATTTACCCCTTAACTAACCTAATCAATTTGTATATCGTAAACAATGTCTTTCCCGATGTACTAAAGCTATCAAAAGTTATCCCAATCCATAAAAACGGCTCATATGAGGATCTAAAT
This sequence comes from Leptura quadrifasciata, assembly GCA_963675555.1. Taxonomy (NCBI): domain Eukaryota; kingdom Metazoa; phylum Arthropoda; class Insecta; order Coleoptera; family Cerambycidae; genus Leptura; species Leptura quadrifasciata. The sequence goes on along the minus strand of OY776677.1, from coordinate 29,012,335 downwards.
AACTATCGCCCTATCTCACTTGACCAATTCTAGCCAAAACATTTGAATCACCCTTAAAAAAAACAAATTAATGAATACTTTGAGCTTAACTTATATCATCTCTGCCAGTATGGATTTAGGAATAAGCGATCAACAACAACGGTAATTAATAATATTGTACAAACTGTTCGTGATACCTTTGAAAGCAAGAAGTTCACGACTGCTAGTTTTTTCGACCTAACAAAAGCCTTTGATTGCGTATCCCACGATATTCTCCTAGATAAATTAACTGGCTATAATATCAATAACGATAGTGTAACACTCATAAAAACCTATTTAACCAACAGGCGCCAGTACGTAAACTACAATCAATGCACTTCTAAAACCAGGAGAGTTTCCCATTGCGTTCCACAGGGATCCGTGTTAGGTCCCTTACTCTTTACCATTTATATTAATTACCTTCCTAATTCTAGTGATGACACCGATTTCACATTGTTCGCAGACGATACAACTGCACTAACTACAAATCTTTTACTACGGAAACTAAATCAGAACGTTATATCGACAATTGAAAATATTAATGAATGGTTTTTATCCAACCGATTAAAACTAAACCAAGACAAAATGCAATCATTAAACTTCACGCTACGAAATCTTGATCCAGCAGACCAATTTATTCAAAGCGATGAAGCGGTAAAAATCTTATGTGTTTATCTAGATCCAACATTATTAGCATTACAGCTCCCTAACTATAAGTAAACATGTGTTCATTAAAGAAGAGGTTGTACTAAAATGTTTGAATTTCTTCTAAGACTGCATTTTTCAATGTTTTAGCGAAGTATTCAAAACTGTGCTTATGCTCAATTTTATATTTTAACTAGACTGAATAATCTGACATTGCCCGTGAAAGAAATGTTCTTTATCCCCTACATTTCACCCTCTGGTTAAAATTCTGAGGATATTTTGGATTTATCTCGAAAGAATCTTCAATATTTTGTCCAAATTTGGCTTTGACCTTGTAAACAAATTTTTTTCAACCTTTATATCTTCCCCCCTGCCATTCTTATTTTTATTTAAAACGATGAAGAGAATGGGAAATTAATTTTACATTTATGAAAAGATTGTATTTATTGTACAACTGTAATTTCTCTATATTTGTTTATGTATACAATCTATTTGCAGAACTGTAAACTGTGAGCTCAGGACAGAAAAGAAGAGTTTTCTTTTTCTGTTTTCTTGTATTAAATTCAATACATACTCATAGATACGTAATGTGACTTGTATACCTTAAGTATGTTTATTTTATTCAGATCTTTTATTTACCAAATACTTCGTTATAAACTTTTATCTCAATTCTTGTCATTTATGGGTTATTAGAAGAGCTGCTTTAATAGTAATTCTGGCTATTATACCTTCTTATTTCTTAGAATTGATACACAACTTGTTCTTCTGAAGTATTTCAGTTGATGTAGGCGTAGAATATTTTCTTTATTATTAATACCTTTTTTTTGTTTAATTTAATAATGTTGTGACCTTACATGTTTAAAATATTTGGGTTATGACTCTTAAATAATTTATTAAAAGCAACAAATTGAGATGAAGGATAGTTTATGACTAAATGAGAATTTGGATGTTTTTGTTAATAACTGAGTTAATAACATTTTGTTTGTTGTAAATTCATGCCAAAACTTGACAAAACATCTTGTTGAATAGAAAAACATTTTTTGTTAAAAAAAGCTTTTATTAAATGCTCTAAGTAGAAAATAAACTTTTAAGTGAATCAAATCCATTATTTTGTTACATTATATAATTTTTTTTATGATGTTAAAGCTTGACGCGAGATTTTCCTGTGTAAAGGACATCGCTCGTGACAAGCTTTTATATCATAAAAAAAATTATATAATGTAACAAAATGATGAGTTTGATTTACTTAAAAGTTTATTTTCTACAGAGTTCAGTTTTAGGCTCTATGCTGTTTTTATTGTGCTTTGAGCTCAAAGCCACCTATTATCACGTATGCAGATGATAAATCGTGTCTTGTCAGAAAACTCGAATATAATGTTAGACACTATTAGCAATAAAGGTTGAACTTAGCTGATCTTTTGGATAGATCTCGTGTAACAGTAGTCACTATATAATTTGATAGTAATTGGGCTTTCATAAGTAATACGACTAGATATAGTCAACAAAACAATGATAGAAATTTTTCCATTGAAATGATGTCTAATTTTCTTCTTGCCAGTAACCGATATTTCTTTGAGTTATTTGATCAATGTTGTGGCACATGTAATACACACAGTCACATATGCTGCAATCATTCTATGTGGACCTTGCCCAAATGACACAATGGAGAAACTGTCCTCCTTCTTGGTGCATTAATTACAAAAGCAGCACTGTTATGTAAGACAATAATTTTAAATTTTATCTAATAGTATGCATTTTATCAAAGAAAGTTAAAACAATAAATAATTAAGATAAAATATTTAGATAAAATTTATATCATTATATGCTATAAGTAAACATGTTTCTACATTTTTGTACACCGCTGTCATTAGCAACATGCTAGGATTAATTAGAAATTAAACTAATTAGTAGTAACATTCTAAACTGTATTTCACATTTTTTTAAACATTTTTTTAATGAGGATAATTATTGTTCTCTTTATTGTCATTGAATTAAAACAATTTGTATCCATACCGGATGTTTCGTGATGATCTGTATATTCTTCTAGATCTGAGATACCGGGTAGTAAGTAAACTACTTTTGTCCAGATACAAATAAATGAAAACAAGACAGGTTATATAAATGCAACAAAATGTAACCACTTTACCTTAGAAGCAATAATTTTTTTTAACTGTGATTTTCGTGAGCTTCCAAGTTTGCAAAATTGTTGACCAATCCAGTGATATTTAATAGAAAAACTCCCTTACGTTCAATAGGTATCAGAGAAAGATCTTGTAGCCTCTGTTGTGACGTGGAATTTATAAGATAGTTACTTTTATCTTCAACTTACTGGAAGTAGAAGTCACTTATAATGCGAAAAATAACAATAGCATAGTATGACCTTCCAAAAATTAACTTTCCAAGAAGCTGTATTTCTCTTGTAACAATTCGGCGTGGTTTTTGATGGCCATTGTTTCTTCTAATTCAAACTTTAGTAATTCAATCATATTAGTCAACAGATTGTTCTGTGAGCATTTCTGAATATCTACTTTCAAGTTTCTGGCATTGTATTTTGATAGATTTTTGACAGTAAATGTGTAAACGTATTTATTGATATTTCTCGTACCCAGAAATCTGTTACTAATTTGTAAGATCGGCAATCAACTACACACTTATGCATCAATTCGCACGAATGATAATTTTATTTCTATGTGCAAACAATGAAATGGCCCCTGTTTATCTTGAGCCACTATGCATTGTATCCTACTGCTTACTGATAGTTACGCCACTCACTGAATGAAATGTATTTTTCATTTGTTTTTATTAACTTTTTACTTTTTAGATTGTGTAAAAATAATTACTTTTAAAATGCATGTTAGAGATCTTCAGGTGTGTTTTTAATATTTAACATTCAGTATTTAATGAATATTTTATTCAAATTTAGTACAAGAGGTTGTTTGATGATGCTGAATATGAATCTAAAATAAAAATTTCTATGAAAAATTGACCCCTGAATATTTCTCAAAGATGAAATAATTTTTTCGTCAATGTTATTTTTATCAATAACTGTGTTTGACAATTAAAATCGGTCAATAACTTTTTGCACAAAAAATTAAAAACCGTTAAATATGGCCATTTTTGCCATTTAGTTCCAGGGACTCTAATTATCGGAGGAAATTGTTTCTGAACTTAAATTATAGCTTTTGTTGGTACCTACCTACTCTAAAAAAATTTCATGCAAAAATATTAATAACTTTTAGCGGAAATGTGAAAAAAGGTGTTTCCGAAAAACGACGTGGAAAGGTCAAAAATGGTCATGGAACGATTTTCCAAAAAGCTATTTGTTTCTGATGAAATTCTCTACAACCCTGTTATCTTTAAATTTTCGAAAGGTTTCGTTTAGTACCTTACAAACGCATTTGAAAATTGGTCTATTTCTGAATGTTGGACATTCGAGCACTCTAGCGGAGGGGAGGTGACGCGTGGTGAAGTCTCTCCAGCAGTTGGACTTGGAGCGCTGCTAAATAATCGCGCCGACGCTTTTTTGCGCATGCGTTACCTAGCATCTGCTCCGAAAGGACCGAAAGCATGTTCTCCAGTGATCCTGAGCGTAGTACTCATCCATAGCGTGCAATTCAATTCACATTGAAAATAAACTATATGACCTGTATTAATTCACTAGTATCATCTAATTGTTTTGTTAATTATTGTTTTATTTGTGTTTGCAGCCTGTTTGCCAACAGTCTATGGGATCTGAGTATGCACTTCAAAGAGGATCCAACGGTACTCTCTTCATTAAACAAACTCATACATAGTTTGCAGGAAATGAATAAATTCCATACAATCTTGTTGGATCAAGCATCTCGAACAATTTTGAAGAATCTCACATCGTTTATAAAAAAGTAAGTAAACAGAAAAACTTAATAGGACAACTAGTAGCCAAGCAATATTAAGCATTGTTCTTGATATTGTGTGAAATCAACAAAATACCTTGAATAATCACCTGTACATTCTAATTTTATGCACATTTGTAAATGGAATATGCCTCATTATTTGAACTTTGGCATAGTTATGCAAATTTGGTTATCAACACACTTGATAATTATCAAAATAATTTAACGCTGAAAATGTTTTCAAAGCACAAATAGAAATGTTTGTATGAATACGTAAAGCTCGATGTAAAGTTACAAATGTATGTGGATCTAGCAAGAAAGTCTAAATACTAAAAAATTTAGATGGACTTTTTGCTATGTTAATTTTGAAAAGTATAGTTTTTAGACCTGAAATATTGTAAACTTCCAGTGGTACTATTTTTACTCTACATTTGGTAATAAAATAACTGTAGTTTGATGTGATATATACATTGTTTGAAAGGTAGTAACATGTAAGGTGAGATTTTATTTTTTGTCTCTATGCCCCGGTTTTTCGATAGTTAATTGTTTAACTTATGGTTAGGAGTTAATTCGCAAATCCTTTTTTTTTAGCTACTGGCTATTATGAACTCTTAATTAACTGTGGGTTAAGTACCTAGAAGTAAATAAATAATTTGGCGATCAGTTTGAGGATTGTAACCTGTATGAGATATTTGTAAAATATAGACAATTTCAAGGTATATATACCATCTGTCTATTTTACGAGGCCACACCACATATCTCGCTTAATATCTATTGTAGAAGAACAGAGTTTTAGAAACAGTTATCCCATTTTTTATGAGCTATATTTTAGTTAAAAAAAAATTGAAATCCGTAGCCCACTTTGTGAGCTATATTACAAAAATAGGAAAACCCAAACGGTTATGGCTTTCTTATTTGAGGAGATGCGAAAAAGTTAAAGGAACGACAGTTGGCGACAAAAACAATAAGAATCAAAAAATTCGAAAAACGCAGTTGGCTTTGACATACGCTCTTGTGCAAAAATGAAAAGAACAAATCTCAAAGTAGGCTATGATACCATTAATTCCGTTTATTTTTTGTCTTTCCAACGATATAAAACATGTTACAAAAATTTTAACTGATAGTGTCACTATTTAATATTTTACGAAAACCTCAATTCATGTCATCGAATCATAAAAATCAGCTATGCCATAATTAAAAATTTAAAAAAATAGTGTATACAGTTATTAACAAATTTGACAGATTGACAGTAATTATGGTGTACACTGTACACCAATAATGACAAATTCGATATGATTAGCATTTATTGTCAGTTCAATTTTGATACTGAGATGGCAGTCACGGTTTACTGAGATAGATTTCCAGATGCTCTGCAGTCAAATCGAACTATGTTTATGAATTTAGTTCAAAATCTAAAAACGTACGGTTCATTTTCAAAAAAAGTAGTAGATTGTAGATTGTTTTATGGGGTCGTTTGGCTTCAAACAGCCTTACTTCACTTCGACCTAAAAGATCTTTTGTGATATACCCTACATCTAGTTGTTGCCCAGGATTCCAAGACTGTTTACAAAGCTTGTGATTTTCCTGGGGGCTAATTTCCCTATGTCTTCAGGCGTTAATTCCGCCTGTTCTAGAAATTTTAGCCTAATGCGGACTAACACCTTGCATTCACAAAGTATATGTTCCGCAGTTTCAGTTGCAGTATTGCGCTATCTGCATTTGTTGTCTACTGCCTTGCCCATATTCTTGAGATGATATCTCAAGGGGCAGTGGCCAGTTAGAAGGCCTGTGATTAGCCTTAATTCGGACTTTTCAAGTTCGAGAAGTGGCATTCTTTGTCGAATAAGTTATAAAGTTTTTCGCTTGTCTTTGGCCTGGAGTACTCCTCCAGTAGAACTTCTTCTGGTCCTTTTCCCATTCTTGGATCTCCTCCGCTATGTGTCCCTTGGCCAGGCCACAGAACGGTTCGGGCCCAATGAATGGTGCTTTAGATCCTTTTTTTGCAAGGCTGTCAGCAAGTTCATTTCCTTGTATTCCCTCATGCCCTGGCACCCACATCAAGGTAACCTTGTTGTTGTTGGCCAGTTGCTTCAGGGATTGTCTACATTCCCAGGCAATTTTAGACTCAAAGGTATAGGACCTTAGAGCTTTTAGTGCTGCCTGGCTATCAGATAATATATAGATCTTTGCCCTTCGGATGCCTTTATTTAGGCATTCCTGGGCACACAGATCTATAGCATAAATTTCTGCCTGGAAGATGGTTGGGGTGTTACCGAGGGCTTTGGATAGCCTAAAAAAGTAGTAAGGTGAGGGCATGTTGCAGATAATGTAAAAAAAGTGAATAGAGTATTAAATTATGTTAACCAAAATGAAGAAACCTATTTGAGACAAATTCAGAGAAACTGTCTCATAAAAAGACAGTGCAAGAAAAATATTAAAAAAAAAAAACGGATCTTGATGCTATAGATTGAGGAAAGTGCAACATTTAAATGAGGGAGATAAGCCGAAGAGAGAGGAGAGTAAAATTTTGTAGATGGTTATTAAATAAGTAAAGGAATGACCCGCTGATATGCAGCTAAATTTTTTGGTCGGACGAATCAAATTTTTCTAATAATCGATTTTTCAATAGAAATATGCATTATACGTGGACACGAGAAAATATACATTGGTGTAGAGAGACTGCTTTCTAAGAAAGATTTTCTACGAATGTTTGGGTGAGTCTTTTAGGGACTGAATAATTGGACCTTATTTTTATGATGGCAAATTAACTGCTCGAAGATACCTTAATTTCCTGCAAAGCGAATTTCAAGATTTTCTTTATGAATTAACAGTGGCAGAAAGATTAAATTATTCATATTTTCGACAAGATGGGGCTTCACCTCACAGGGATGTAATATGTACAAATTATTTAAATCAATTTATGATAGCTGGATAGGCACCTATGGACCCATTCTATGGCCAGTTCGATCACCAGATATTACTCCCATAAATTTTTTCATCGGGGGTTACATTAAAGACAAGGTATTTCAAACTGCCCCTGAAAATATTGAGGACATCAAAACCAGAATTAGAAACGTGTGTGGGGCAATTACTCCTGAAATATTCCAAATGTAATGCATGAGGTGTCTCGAGCAGCACGTTTGTGTATTAGAATGCATGGTGTACAATTTGAACATTTTGTAGTTAGAAAAATAAATACACACATTTTCTTTTCAGTATGGTAGTAGGTAGTGTTGTTATACACCGTTTTTCGTTTTTTTTGGGTATTCATTTTGTACTTGTATTTTTATTTATGAGGTATTTGTTTGTTTGTTTGTATTAAATTGTAATAAATAATTATTGAATTATAATTATTATAAAGTGAATTTTTACCATTATGGCATAGCTGATTTTTACCATTCAATTATATGAATTGTGGTTTTGTTGTCTTTGCAGTCAACTTTCACCCCTTTAACTTTTTTCGTATCTCCTCAAATAAGGAATTTCCTATTTTTCAGATTTTTGTAATATATCTCACAGAGTAGGCTATGAATTTCAAATTTCTTTTTACTGAAATGTAGCTCACAAAAAGTGGGTTAACTGTTTCTAAAACTTTATTCTTCTGCAATAGATATCAAGCGAGATATTTGATGTGGCCCTCGTAAAATTGACAGATGGTATATAGCATTTTTTTTGAAATTTCAAATGAATAGTTTTATAAAAATGTGAAATTTTATCATAGAAATTAAATTCCTGTAACCTCGCCCTAAATATAACACTTTTACTATTAATTTGCATTTGATGTCTATTTTTCAGTGACATAAAGAAAGTCCGTGAACAAAAACAACATTTTGAGAAGATTTCTTCTGAGTACGACAATGTGCTGCTGCGCAATTCTCACGCACCTCGCAGCAAACAGCAGGAAGTTGAAGAGATCCAGAACATTTTGGTTGCAGTTAGAGCCTGTTTTGGACATCAAACTTTAGATTATGTCAATGGTATTAGCGTCTTACAAACGAAGAAACGACATGAAATTTTAAGCACAGTAAGTTTTTCCACTAGTTACTGTCACTGGATTTTTCTCTAATGAATTCAAATGTAATTTTTGTATCTCGATTAGAAGCAAAAGGAATTGTGAGATATGTGCATCGAGATATCCTTTTCATATGTTCTAAACTTATATCTATATCTCTCAGAGGTAATCAGGAGATATGCTGTATTTCAGTACATATTAATTGTTGAAACCAGCAAATAATAATATGTCATAAAAATGGAACATTCTAATGCAGAACAAAAAATAAATATATTTGGTTGTAGCATTTTTTACTGCGTCATCTTTTACCATTCTCACTCATTGTTATATAAGTAATAAGTTCCGGTACATTGGGGTCAAAAATAACGCATAATATTATGGCTAATGATATACCCACCTAACGTTTACTATGACATCACTTATAACTGTTTAATAATCTCTACCTAATTACATCATAAGTTATTGTTATTATGTATTTATTTGTGACAAATCACAGATGACATAAAATAATATGCAATTGCTGTTAAACTTTGAGGTTCTTTGAAATTACCATTGGGTATGTTAAAGAATACATAGGCATTATCATACTTAATACTTATCAGGAGAAGGCAATGTTCTGTGGATTCTATACTTAGCTGACATTCTGTGATGTAAAACTTTAATACATATTAGAAAAAACTAGTAGAGAATATAGTAGATCTCTGAGTTTTGCTAATTTTTTTGTAAAGAATTCTCCATATTTATTTATTTAATTACAAAATCCAACAGGCAAAGCCCAATTGCAGGATTAGGTACAGAAAATATAGTATCTACACAAATATATAATAAATCTAAGTAAAAAAAGGGAAATGTGGGGAGTAAAAAAACAAATATACAATAAAATACTAAGGAACTAACATAGATATAAATGCAAATGACAATATAAATAAAAAATATATAAAATATGATAGATATGACAATATAAGCTACTTAAAAATGTAATGAAATATAATATACTATAGTCTAGTATACTTTAACTTGGCGTGTGTATGTATGAGTTAATATTTCCGTACAATTTCATTTTCTCCCATATTGTACACAAAGTTAAATCAATAGTCCAGAAACATTGTCTACGTGGACAATATTTCTGGATATTTGTGTACAAGAGAAAATGAAATCGTACGGAAATATTAACTCATACATACACACGCCAAGTTAAAGTATACTAGACGATATAATGATATAATAAATCATCGTCTTAGGAAATATCCATGCTAAAAACAGCTTTACTAATTGCACTCTCGCTACAGAAAAATATATCAATAACATGTTCAATTTTAGAATAATTGGCATACATTCGATAGATTGGTGATGATATAAGGATATTTGTTCGTGGTGTACGCCCTGCAATCAAAATCACCACCTAAATTGCACAGCTTAAAAATGATTGTACAGAGTAAATGTCTTTTTGTTGATTATTTTAATTCACTAGTGTTTACGCTGTCAAATACACCCCCATCTCCTGTTTTATGCCCATTTAATCTAAAGGACCCCTCGCACTGAACCTAAGGGAAAATGGTCCCAGTCGAATTGGATGAAAATTTGGTATAATGTAGTTTATGATGTCCTGATCAAAAGTCTTAAAGAAGCGAGGGAGAAAAAAGGACAGTTTTCCAGTTTAGTCGGGGGTCCTTTTGATGAAGATTTTTCGTACTGGTGTTACTGTTACATTTTATCCATGATATTTTGCTATTAAAAGGATCAATCTCAGAGATCTTCAGTTATGACTTTGGTAATATTGCAGAGCAGTACATTTCAAACAGTATTTACATAAAAAGTTTTGTCGTGAACGTGATATATTATACAGGTAAGTAAAAAGTTCGTGTGAGGTATCAGGAAAGTGCATACAGGGTGTCTCGTAATAACATGCAAAAAATTTAACTGTAGATTCCATGTCGAAAATTAAGACGGGTTCTTCGTATAAAATTTTTCAAACTAACCCTTTCCTGTCCAGCTACACTCCCTTAAAGAGGTGTGCCAAAAAACTGTTTTTAATTTCTATCTCAAAATAACGTAATCGGAAAAAGACGAAATTTAGCACATTTCGGTTACTCATGAAGAGGCATCTAACGAAATCATTTCATCCTCTTCTTAAAATTTTGTAAAATCGACCATTTTTGAGAAAAAAATTAAATTCTGTCTAAGTGATCAATCAAAAGCCATGAGCACAATTATATTAGTGTAAAATACTAAAACTAGGCTGGTGCCAAATTATAATTTGACAATATTACGTACCAATATAATCATTTGGTACTTATAAATTGCACGAGACTTTGCAAATTAAAGACGAAAGTATTGAAAAGCAAATTTATTAGTAAATTAAAAAAAACTAACACAAAATACACAAAAATAATAAAAAAATTTAAACATGACAAAAATTGTTTTTAGATATTAAAGCATTTGTTCAAAATGACGACCTCCAACTTGATTACACGTTTGCAACCTATCCTAAAATTGCCGTACAAGGTATTTAAAACGAGGAGAGTTTTGAACTCCATTGGTAGCATTAAAAATTCACTCTCTTAAAACTTCGACGTTAGGGGTAGGTTGCGAGTAAACAACATTTTTCAGGTAGCCCCAAAAATAAAAGTCCAATGGATTCATGTCTGGGGACCGAGGGGGCCATTCAGTGACGGATTAAAGTATTTGCTGCTTTACGCAAACCTAAAATTTCCGCCTCTAATAATAATAGAAAAGTAGCTAATTTCACATTAAATAAAAAAGTGTAAGTTGTGATTTACTTAATACCTAAATAATAATTTCTAAATAAAACAGTTTTCGCCGTGATTTTCTTGCAGCAAAGTCATTAATGGTAGACTCAAAGTCAATATTTGTTGTCAGGTCACTTTCTATTGCCAAAATCGCCAATGAATTTAGCCGGTCTTCATCCATAGTAGACAACCAATAGCGGCATGGTAAATTATGTCTATTCATTATTATGTTACAAGTTACAAAGTTTGTATAAGTGCAAGTTGTGCAGTGGAGCGAATTTTTATTATTCTGATTTTGCCTGCCGCCCCTAAAAATCTGCCGCCTTATGCCTGTGCGTAATTAGCGTATAGGGTAATCCAGCACTGGGGCCATTTAATTGTGGCTCCCCCCCCCCCCCCCCCCTTCAGTCCATCCATTTCTAAATATTGAGTGTTGCCATTCACAAACCTCTAAAGAATAATGAGGTGGCACACTATCCTGCATAAACCACAGCGCTTGACATAATGCAAGAAGTAAATCGTCTATAATTACTACAGGCCATTTTGTAAAAGGTTTAAATAAGCTGGACCATTTAATCTGCTTGGTAACTCTAATTAATTTATTGCCTATAATTCCGGCCCAAATATTTATTGAAAAGTTGTATTGATATCTTCCATTTACAACAGCGTGAGGATTATCGTCGCTCCGTAAATACTGGTTACAAAAATTTAAGACTCCTTGTCGAGTAAAGCAGCATTCATCTGTGAATAGTACTTAATGGCTTCCTAAGCATAATTCTACAAAAATCAAGTCTTACTGGAAAGTCATGAGGGAATAGCTCTTGTATTCTCTGCAAATGTTAGGGGTAAAGTCCTTGCCTTTTCAAAATACTCCATACTGACGTTTTTGTTATGTGGAATTTAAGGAGCAGCCTGTCTAATACTACATTCAGGATGTTCACCAAAATAATGTAATATTTGTGCCTCCGACAACCACAATCATGACTTCTTCCTTTCTCTTAACCTCAAGTGAATATCAGAAAAAGTACGAACATTTGGCACAGTACGATATCGTTCTTTTGTCGCTGAAGCATTTCCTTTACATTCACTATAAATTAAATGTATGTCTGCATATTCCTCATCACTAAAACTATGCATTTTAAAATCTGGTTAGAAAACTACTAGTATTAAGTAGTAAGGAATGATTATTTATTATTTCAAAGGCACGAAACAACGTAATATTGTCCAATTATAATTTGACACCAGCCTACTTTTAGTATTTTACACTAATATAATTATGCTCACCACTTTTCATTGATGACTTGGGCAGATGTAATTTGATTTTTTTCTCGAAAATGGTTGATTTTACGAAATTTTTTCAAGAGATAAAAAGTTTCTATATGAGTCATAATGTTTGTTATTTTTTTTTAATTGAAAAAAAAAATAGCAGGCAGAAAGATATTTACAAAATTTCAAGAAGGGTAGTTAATTTCACCCTTTTGTGTACACGCTAGGTGGAAAAAATAATTTCGTTAGATGCCTTTTGAAGAGTAACTGAAATGTGCCAAATTTCGTCTTTTTCCCATTATGTTATTGTGAGATAGAAATTAAAAAATTTTAGGGAGTGTAGCTGGACAGGAAAGGGTTATTTTGAAGAATTTTATAAGAAGAACTCGTCTCAATTTTCGACGGGGAATCTGCAGTTAAATTTTTTGCACGTTATTATGGGACACCCTGTATAACTCTTGAAACTCCACCCACTTTTACGAGGGAATACATGTTTTTCATAATCAGGAAATCAAATTGAATTTGAAGGGGTATAATTCAAAGTAAGATTTACAAATGCAAAGTGCTTAAATTGACATCACTCTGTTACATGTGCCACATAACAGATAAGTGATTTTATAGGTTAGAGCACTCGCAAGACATATTTTTTTTATTTAAGCTCTAGTTTCATAAAAAAAAAATATGATGGAAATTGGTGGCCCCTCAGCTGTAAGGTCCCCTTGTAATTTGAACACTATTCTACATGTAGACCTCCTAATAGGACACATTTTTCTAATCTTTTCGTGAATTCTTTACATACAGATGAAATCATATCAAGTAATAGTGTTCATGTAGAATAATGTTCAACTTAGTTGAATAATATGTTAATTTTTTGAAAAGATATTTTTCTTTATTTAGCAGCTATACTCCATATTTAACCTTCTCTTAATTTAATATAAAATTTTCATTAAAAATTTAAAAAAAGGTAATGTGCTTGAAGTTGATTCCATATTATCTAATTTTTGGAATACCCTTTATAATTTATTTTATGTTTGACAGTTGTTTATGACTTCCTAAGACAAGCAAAACTGTTTATAAAAATGACTTTTCTCGTCAAATCAAAAGTAATAAAGTGTACAAGAGTGCAGTTTCCCATTACTACACACTATATATAATAGCTCAATCTTTTACAAAATAAGCTAAATACTTAGCTTGGTGGAGCAGGAAGAAAAAATTTAATGTGTATGTGTAATGTATGTAAATTTTAAAGTTGTATCTACAATTGATAACTTTATTTTGGTGCATCTTTTAGCAATGTGTTTCTACATCATCTAAATTGAATATAATTAACTTATCAGCAATTTTACTATTACATACTTGAATATCCTATTAGGTATATGGTTTTACATCCTTGATTTGCTACTGTTATCTTTTTCCTTCGATAACCACATTTTCATCACCGTTTCATTTATTCTTTCTGTTCCTACAGGAAGTATTTTTAATAAGATAAATATATATATTTTTCTCTGTAGGTCACTTGAACTAATTAAAAAAAAATGAAATTAATAATTACCTAAGTACTAAAATCATTGCATTACAAACAAGCAAGATATTGATTTATTTCAGTTGAGTCATAACTCTTTCCAAGCTGAAATTATTTTAATTTTATTATCGCATGCTAACTCCCCTAGTACATCAAATTACAATTTTATTTTAACATTTGTATATTTGCAAATATTTTGCATCAAAACATAATCACTACTAGTTGGTATGTAGTTTCTAAAATCAACTTGTATCTAATCTTATCTTCAAAATAAATAACAGAAGCATTGATTCACTGCAGTGTTCTACCCATTTTTTTCTTTTTTACTGCTAGAAGTAGAATATAAAAATGTATTTTTTAACTGTGCCAAAAATGTCTTTATTAATTTAATAACAAGCCCATTATCTCAGGTATCAATAGTGGAATATGAAATAACATTCTATTTCATTTTAATATTGTCTAATTTTATAATGTATTTTTCAGCTATTATCATACATGCATGCTTGCACCACTTATTATCATCAAGGCTCAGACCTTTGTGCTGATCTGGAACCATTTTTCAAAACTTTGGCTGATGAAGTAAGTAGAACAATTTTTTTTTAGAAAGAAATTAGTGTAACATTGTTTCACGGTTCGTTTGTACCATAAAGTAGATTTAATGAACAGCGGATTTTACACTACCTTGTCATTACTGATGTTTTAATCATGATTTTGTTTATCTATTATCAGATAGGTGCCAAATTTTACACATAATGGAAAGAATATACAAGAATGAATATCATTGTATCATGTTTGTTTTATCATCAGTAAATATAAATAAATATGTTAAACTATTTTGTATCTTATAAAAATGTTCTTTAGGTTTTTATGTCCTAAATGATCAACGGACCATGTCTTCTTTCAGATTGCGGTAATGAGAGAAGAAACGTACAAGGTTGAGAAGGAATTGGAGAATACACATGAAGTTGTCTCCAATATTGAACCACTTTGTATAAAAAATGATAAGAATTCCCCTTCAATGGAGGGGTATTTGTTTAAAAGGACCTCGAATGCTTTTAAAACATGGAACCGCCGTTGGTTTTATCTCTACGATAATAAATTAGTTTATAGGTAAGCAAACATTTTTTTTTTTTAATTTTGACGTGTAATATAAATAATTTTACTTTTAGGAAACGATCTGGAGAAGAGCATGAGACGATTATGGAGGACGATCTAAGGATATGTACAGTTAAGCCTGTGTTAGATGGGGAGCGAAGATTTTGCTTTGAAGTGTTGTCTCCATCAAAGTAGGTTCAAATTTGGGTAGTCTTTAACATTAGAGTTATTTTAGTGGTGGTAATAGTTTATTACTAGGAGAGTTAACTTGAAATATTTGAAATTTATTGCAGAAGTCACATGTTGCAAGCTGACTCAAAGGAAATGTACGAGTCTTGGATTGTTGCCTTGCAAAAGGGAATTGGAGCGGCCATTCAAAGAAATCACACTGTCGATATGGATAACAAGAAGGGGGAGAATGTTGTGACACGTTATTTTGAGGATGTTGCCGGAAGAAATTCAAACGGACCAGTGTCCAACATTAACAATAATAAAATTAAGAAAATAAGGTAAGTAGGCCAAATACTGATCTCAGAAAAATTTTGTTGGTGTTTATTTGATTATACTTACCCTCAAGATTGATTTGTGGTGCTTTTACTCTAATTTTATAGTTAGTGGAGTAAAAATAGGTTTTCACTTCGGAAAAATTCCGGGAAGTTGTAACTTTTTAACAACATACAAAAGTTATCAACAAAAGAGTGCCTGATTTATTATTTATTTAACGAATTAGTTTCAAAATATCAATTTTTTTCAAAAATCTCTAAAATACAATTTTTTGTAAAAAAAACTATTATCGCAATTCTAAAGAACGGAAAATTTTACACAAAAATGATATCGAAAGTATTATTGTAAAATCAAAACTGTAGGCTGTGGAATTTTTTCTGAACACAAACATATATAGCGGCGGCACCTCTAATTTGCTATAACTTTTTAACTAACCATAACCATAATGAGTTTTTCTACAAAATCCGTTAAAGCTATGCCATTTCTAAAATTTTTGAAGATAAAAATTTGACACTTTTACAGTTTACTCTTAAAGTAATGAACAAAAAGATGTATGATGTGAAAAAAAATCTTAAAAATGTAATTTTTAATATACAGGACTTGAAAAATTGGAAAATTTCAAAAAGTATAAAATTTTAATTTTTATGACTAATTTCAAAGATCTATTATTTAAGTTTAAAATATGGTATTAAAACTTTAAAGGTGCATTTTTTAAAGGTTGAAATGTGTTCTTTAAAATGCTTTGAGTTGTTATATCTTAAGAATTAAATTTAGGTTCTCTTTTATAAGTATACAAAATAAAAAAAAATAATGCTCCAAAATTAATGAGAATCGAATTAAAGTACACTATTATTATTGTGATAAACAAATTTTCTCGTCCTACCTAGCAAGAAGTAAATGTGTGTAAAATTTTTTTTTTGATATACAGGGTGATTTACCTAAACATGCGGAAAATTATTCAGTGGGTTGTCCCTGTGAACGATCCATCTTTATGGTGTCTGAAGGACGTCTTTTTCTGTCTTTAAAAACTTTAAAAAAAAATAGGAAAAAGAAAAAATAAATTTCTTTTTCCTCAACTCTTTCTTTATTTCTAAACAAATAAATATTACGTTCACAAAATTTTAGGGTTCAACACGACTGTTTCAGACGGAGAATAATATAAAAAATCATACTTACTATCGTTTATGCTTAACTGCTGCTTTGATGGTATCAATTGGACGTTGTAACACTATAAACCTAACACTGTCTGTACCACACTTTCTTAAAATTATACCTGAAAGGGAATTTTGTTAGAAAGCACAACTAGAAGACAATATAAAGTTCAAAAATATATATATTAAATCTTTAAAAAATTATGTTTTTACAACAACTTTTATTTCAAGAAAAATGTTTAACAAACACTAGTCTGGCCCGTGTACAACACATGGTGAGGAACGGAACGATTTATAATGTACCAACTACCATCCAATATGCGGTTTGATAAGCTAACGATGCACAAAAAGATTCAAGAAAAGTTCAATGTAACTGAAATTTTGGTGGGCTTTTGCTTGCCTGTCTTATAAACGTATTATATAATTCACATGAATTTTGGTCGCTCCTCGGAGCTTAAAATTGCTTGAAGCGCTACTACTTCGATTGTATTCTACAATAACAACTTTTTACGTTCAGGCAAGGCGGATCCCATGCACGTATGAGTACATGGTAATAATACTTTTTTGACTCCGAATCACTGAGGAACCGGTTTAGGGCAAACCCCGTCAAAACACATCATTTCCCCGTCAAATCCGACTGCTAGGAAATGATGGGGGTCCCATGTCGCTAAGGGCTATTTTCGCTATAACTTCCGATATACTTTGAATAGTCATTGGACTAACTTGTCCTCATATTCAATACCTCGTAAGAGTTGCAGTGCTTGACAACGTGGATTCGTAAAAGGGTTTTTAATCTTGAAAATTTCGAAGTTAAAGTCAAATTTTATGATACTTTCTAAATTTAGGTGGTCGGGGCGACATTACGTCCCTGTGCAGCGACATTTGGTACACTTTCTAAATTAACGCTCCTTGAGGAGTTAGCGAAAATTTTGCATAAAAAACGCTCCGAAGAGCGAAAATATGTTTACAAGTATTAAAAACCTCTTCCACGGCGTTTTTACGTGAAGCACGCTTTTCGTAGGAAGTATTTCCTAAGTCGGATTTTGTTACAACGTCGAAAAGTATATCGGGGTTATAGCGTTCTTTAACATCCCCACCAAAAGGAGTTAAAAAAATTAAGAAATAAAAAAATTACCTTATTTTTTTTGTAGAAGTGCGCCGCCTATGACTAACCAATCTGACATAATATGGTGCAACGAAATCACTTCCTTTCTTATGTGGTATGAGTAAAAACGATTCTCGCGTATAGGGTACTTATTGAAGGGTCTTGTTCTAGTAATTCTAGAACTTCTTCGTCTACTTCAACAGGACGATTTACTACACGTTCTGTGTCTCCTGGTAAACAAAACCCGGTGTCACGAACTCGTTGTACTGCACTTAAATTTTTTCTCTCATTAGGTTTGCGCCTATGGAGAAATTTTCTCCCATATGTTCGTACAGCCCCTGCAAGACTTTCATTCATTGCACCATAGATTAATATCATGTCGCAGTATTCTTGCGATGTGAACTCTGGCATAATCGATATTTGTGAATACAGTTTAAAATTTAACAAAAATTGGAAATGCTCTAAACGGAAGTCGAAGAGGCACTAAACTGAAATGAGAACGCATGGCGCACTGACCTTAGACATCTAAGACAGCTGATATTACCTGCTAGAAAAACAAGCTGTGTGAACGCGTCGAAATAGCATAATTCACCCGTTCAGAAGCGTATCTTTGCAGGTTTTAATGCAAAAAAATATAATAAATTACCTCGGATCGCTTTAAGATTTTACAGAGGCTTTCCCACATAACGGACTTGTATACCATTTTATTTTCCGCATGTTTACATAAATCACCCTGTATGTGAACATATACACAGTGACAACCAGGAATTGGACGATTTTGAAATAAGTGTTACAGAAAGAATTTGCAAGATAATAAGATTTTATTAACACCAGAATGAAACTTACACAATGCCATTTACGATGCGTATCAAGTATGGAAGATAATGTCATCGAGATGGTGTCCTTTGCTTCGGATGCAATTTTCGACCCTCTTCATGAAAACGTCCATAACACGCTCCAATATCACACAATCAATAGTCATGATTTCCTGACGAACGGCATTCTTCAAGTCGCCCAAATTACGGGACTTGTGAGCAGCATATACACGACTCTTCACACACATCTCTAAAACGTGAAATGAGTTTTCCTATTGATGAGTTAGCAGTATGTGCCGTAGCATCATGTTGCTGAAACCACACATTCCTTGGATTTATAAGTTTTCTGCGTAGTTCTGGCATAAAAAATTTGGATCATCTGAACGTAGCGGTTAGAATTAACGGTGACGGTACGCCCGGCCTCTTAAAAAAAATAGGGACCAATGGCACACCACACTGTGACTTTTTCAGAATGAAGAGGTTTTTCATGGATATGTCATGGATTTTTAGAAGCCCAGTACCTGAAGTTCTGTTTATTAACTGCTGCAAAAGATGCAGATGATCCGCATACTGCATTTTAAAAGAGTTTATTTCAAGTACAGACTTGGCTAAGTAATAATTTTCAAGCAGAAGACTGGGGTTGGAAACGAGAGGATTCGGGTATATTGCCAATTGCATTTACCCAAGATCCAGACCCAAACAAATTGCCTCAAATAATAATAATAATAAACGTCTTTATTTGAAAATGATTCTTTGCAGGTGCAAAACAGGTGGTAACCGGTATGGTTGTAGGAAAGCTGGAGTTGTTCCTGCACTGATTGCCTGAACTGTCAACAATATTTTTATAAAATTGACCAAGAAAATGGTGATATTTAAAGTATTATATTGTTCAATTTTAAATAGAACATTATGAATCTTTATATTGCTATATATCATTTTGAAGAGGTCTTAGGAATGAACTATATGTTCAATCAAACGACAATTTAAAATTCTTTGAGTTACAATATTTGTATGAAATATTGTACCAAAAGTCGGCCGTATTGAATCGGTCATTTTGATTTTCAATTTTTCAAGATCATATTCTTTTTCAGTGGTCTCAAAACCCCTTAATATTAATTTGAGCGAAATTTATTTGAAATTCTTTCGATTTACGTAATTTTTTAACAAATATTTTACATAAAGTCGACCATATTGAATTAGCCATTTTGAATTTTTATTTTCCAATATTATATTCTTTTTCAGTTACCTCAGAAACCCCTAGAATATCAATTTGAATAAAATTGATTTGAAATTCATTATTATTATAATTTTACATAAAAACAGGTTTTTTTTTTGTTTAAAACAATTGATAGTCAATTAGCAGGCAAATATAACAGTATAACTTTTTATTTTAAACTATTTCAAGTATGTATTAAAAAGTTTCACGGAAGTCCAAGCTTCCTGTAATTATTCCGAAACATAGCGCATTTCTGAGCTAATTTGACTTCACTAAGTATTTTATCTCAGTTTTTGCAACTTCTCAAGTTGTCCCTTATTACAGTCTAATTAACATAGGTTTTCAAAATCATTCATTCAGTCATCAGATACTTTTATCTCATTTATTTTTTCTAGAATGTGGGAGCAGTTATTAAAAATCCCTGGTAATAATTTTTGCTGTGATTGCGGTAGCCCGAATCCCCGCTGGGCTAGTATTAATTTAGGGATCACTTTGTGTATCGGTAAGTTGTTGCAACGTAAATGATATATATTTGTTACATACTGAAGGTCATGTTGTTTTTATGTTGGATTTTTTCAACTTTAAGTGCACCCTAAGAAACATTTGTATTCTCAAAATTTAGTTGCTTTTTAGCTAAATGCAGACTGGATTTTCTGATAGTGATGTCACAAGAGATGATGTCAAAATAATTGAAATTAGTTTCTGTTTTATCAAAATTTGTTTCCGGTTCATTCTAACCTGTCATATATTCCACATCGCGATCGTGAATCATGTCAAAGGCGTTTGTGGGCATATTTGTTATAAAATATTTAGTTTGATATGATGCAAACAGTCATTAGTTTGTAAATGTAGAACACTTTGAAATTGTTATCTTTTCCATTTATTTAATTGGTGATTCATATATTTTAGAATGTTCAGGCGTTCATCGAAGTTTGGGAGTTCATTATAGTAAGGTTAGATCATTAACTTTAGATGATTGGGAACCAGAAATAATTAAAGTAATGGCCGAACTTGGTAATTCACTTGTTAATGAAATTTATGAGGCAAATGTACCAGGTGATTTTGCAAGGGCTTCGGAACATTGTATCGGGTAAGTTTATAATACTTTTAAAAACTTTATACGAAAAGTGTTTTTTTGTTTTCGTAATTTTTTTATTATTTTAGAGCTGTCAGAGAGACGTGGATAAGGGCAAAATATGTTGACAGAAAATTCGTCAAAACCTTGCCGCAGTTCAATGAATCCTCACCGTCGTCGAATAGAAATTCCCGGGCGAGTTTAATGGAGGTGCGTAAATGGAGCGTTCGAAAAATGCGTCGAAGGCCTAGGAGCTGTGATAAACGGGAGAAGAAGAAACTTTCAGAATCGGTGGAAGATTTAATAAATAAAATTGATAAGATACCAGAAAGTATTGAGAATAATAGTAGCGGTAGTGGTAAGGAAGACGATACCAATAGTGAATCATCGAAAAGGAGTAGTTTACACCAACGTACAAGCATTTTGCTATTTGGGAATGATCTGGATAAGCAGCCGATAGAGGGTGCTATAGACTTTAGTAGTGATCAAGAATCAACAGGAGGAGAGGAAGAAAACGAGACTGTAGGTTCGTAAACTAAATTAAATTCATTGTAGAGAAATACTCTTACACAATTTAAATCGTAACGTTTTTAAGTTAGTAGAAAATACTTCAGTGTTATGACAAAGGCTCCAAACTTCTGTAGAATAATATGAGTGTGATTTGAAAAGTTTGCAATCTGATAGTGAAATTACATTTTGATTTGTATGGAATTATTATTTTTTAATATACAGAGTGTATCATAATGGATTACATAAATGAATGAGCATATCTCCATCCAAAATTAATAAAAATAAAAATTAGGATACATAAATGAAACAAGAAATTTCACATATGCATAACTACACATTAATTAATCCGTTATTAATCGGTCCTGATCAAACTTAATAATTGTCTGCAGGTGAGGAAGATATTTCCAAGCTTCAACCAAATTTACTTTTGTACAAAGCTGCCGCTGCTCATAATTTACCAGTGATGTGTGAGGCTTTAGCTTTAGGTGCTGATAAATGCTGGGTCAATCCCGACGATAGAGGAAGGAACCCTATTCATGCTGCAGTTTTAAGTGTATGTATTTGTAATGCAGTAAAATTTCAAACTTGCACGGTCATATTTTCAATAGGGTTCTGTGATGCCATGTGCCTATTTAATATTAAACGGGGCGAAAATCAATGCTCAGGATCAAAACGGTAAAACTCCATTACATCTAGCCACTCAGGAGGGTCATACTGCTCAAGTCTGTTTGTTTTTGAAGCACCGAGCCAACCAACACCTTGAAGATGACGAAGGGAAAGTGCCACTTTCAATGGCTGAGCAAAAGGAGCATGCGGACATTGTTACACTGTAAGTATGATTTGCAATGATCTCAAGTAGCTTTATTAGATTGTCATTCTTAATGAAAGATAAATATAAGTTTTAAAGAAGTGTTCCAAATTTTTAAAATATCCTAGTCCAAATTTTTTTTGTTTAAATCTTAATTCTACAGATATTGGAAGGTTATGTATTTGTATAGCGTGTAAATGTAGATTGTATCATTATTGGTATGCCAAAAAACATAAATATAACTACTTATGTGTTGTGTCACCTGAATTTCTAGCCAATCACCAAGAAGACATATTGTTATATCTTTTTTAGGTGTTTATACCACATGTATCTTCTTCCGAAACTTATTACAAAATCTACGAAAAATAAAATTAACCAATATATTATTGGAAAAATAAGTCCGAGTGTTTTATCTTTTACCGTGTACCTGAGGAAGAGAGAGAGACATAATGTAATATGAGGCTGTATCTTGTATCACTTTACAAACTGCTTGATGTCGCTGGTGGGATTTTGTTCAGGTCCGGATTTGTATAGTTTCAGAATTAAAAAAATGTGAAATGCCCAGTTTCATTTAATTAGACCGCACTCAAGTTTTTTGTACTTATAAACCAGGTCGTTTTGAACAAATTATGGACAATTTTTTTTCAACTGTATAATTTCAGATAAAATGTATATTGTCCAATAAGTAACTAAATCGAATGTCGAATCTTAAAATACTTTTCCGTACTTGTGATTCTAAGAATATCTTGGGTTGGTCTCTTCGATTTTGTGTACCTGACAAAGACATTTAATAAAGGGTGCGTATTTACAAATTTTTTGCCTGATTTGTTTACAATGGAGAAATATGATTCAAAGCTGCAGCTTTTTTTGTGGCACATTTTATTGTGGTTGAGGACTTTTTTCATCTATTCTATTACCTGCATTAGATAGAATAAATAGCTTTATTTCAACTCATACATATATACATCAGAAAGAGAACATACAGATATATTTGAAGAAATATGTCAATACAGAATTTTTAAAAAAATCCAAAGCAAAAGTGAATATAAAATGGGCCACAAAGCCAAAACTACTATAAAAGAAATGAATTCATTTAATGTATAACAGGATTTCTCTAACGAAATTTTTTTTAAGTGTCCTGTTGAAGATATGGTAATTCTCTAATTTGTTGTGGTAAGTGATTAAATTTACAGCCATTTTTAAAAACAAAGCAACATACTTCATAAATGTATGTGCCAGCAACATTTAGAATTTGAAGATGGCAAAAAGCATCTCTACAGGAATCGCGAAAACGTAAATCTGCTAATATCCTAACGGCAACTTTCTGTAAAATGCTGCTTCCCCAGTTTATAATGCCGTTTCTTAAATTAAAGTGAAAGGAAGCAAAAGGTTTTGAGAATGGATACCACAGAATTTGAGTGTGTGAATTCCAATGCAGTGGGCAGGACATGTAGCAAGAATGGAAGATGGCAGAGCTCCAAAAAAGGTTCTCAATGGAAAAATGGATGGTAGAAGACCAAAAGGAAGACCAAGAAGGAGATGGGAAGACGGAGTCAGAGAAGCTGCGCACAACATCGCGCAAGTAGAGCGATGAAGAGCCATAGCAATGGACAGGACGGCATGGAAGAGGAGGCCAAGGCCCGAAATCAGGCCGCAGCGCTATAGGAGGAAGAGGAATTCCAATGCAAATGGCAATCTAAGGTGTTACCTAGCATCTTAACATTATCACTAATTTGCAAAGGAAAGTTAATGTTCAAAGTGTATATGGATCTTTGTGATTTGAATAGTGCACACTATATTTTGTCGGGGTTTATCATTAAATAATTTTTCTGAGCCTATGCTATGATCATATCATACACTCTACAAGAGAGTGTCATAAGAATTTCCGCATTTTCAGCTGTTATCAAGATGTTTCTGTCATATTGTATAATTATTAGGGGTACTCTACTTAAATAAAAGTATAGGTCGTTTGCAAGAATTACAAAAAGTATGGGGCCCAAGAGTGATCCCTGAGGCACACCAGCTAATATGTCTCATGCTGAGCTAATTTTGCCATTTGGCAATTGAACTTTTTGTATACGTCCCTGAAGGTATGATTCAAGTAACTGTAAAGTTACGCCTCTAATACCATATCAAAATAGTTTTGCAAGAAATTAAATCATGATCAACATTATCAAATGCTTTACTGAAATCAATAAAAAGTCTAAAAGCCGGTAATTTGCTATCAATTACTTCAAATATTTCAAAGACAAAATTATTCCATAAGTATGATGAATAAAGTTAACTGAAAGTTTATTGCAACTTCTAGAACTTTGGTGAAGCTCGATAGAAGACTAATAGATCTATAGTTAGAAATTATAGTTTTATGTAATGGGTTTACAATTTCTGATTTAAGTTTGAATGGAAAAGTTCCTTGCTGTAGCATTGGATTAACTATGAGTGACAGAAGTGCAAATTAGATGTATATACGTTTTTAAAGTATTGTCGGATATATTGTCAAAACCACTTGGATTCGAGCATTTTAAGTTACTCATTATTTCAACGATGTCACTAATGGTGATAAAAATGGAGAGTTATTCATCATTGGTACATTTGACTCCAAAAAGGCTATATCCTTGTTGATACTTCGAGGTGGTATAGTAGTAAAGTAGTGTATAAACCTATTTGGTAAGTCTGTATTTGTTATTATATTATTAAACAAAGTATGTCAAATTTTCCACTTAGGCCATGAACCACCAGAAACATTCATTTCATTAAAATTATCGCCAATATAAAACCTAATTTCAGACTACATTTAAATATAAAAACTCGAAACACGAAAAAAGAAACGGTTTTCTTGTATTTTACGAATATAACAACCACTAAAGTTGTTCCCAAAATAGAATATGATAAGTAAAGAAGCAACATTCCTAGATTCTGTCATTGATGCAACTTTGGGTTTTACTCCCCAAGTAAATAGTATATGTTCTAAATTAGCAAAAACGACATTTGCCATTTGGAATTTAAAAAAGGAGCTAAATGCTAGTGGACTGTTAACTTGCTATTATCCTTTAGCATTCTCAGTTATCAGCTATAACTTCAGCATATGGGGACGATCAGTCGAGGCAAACAGAGTTTTTATAATGCAAAAAAGGATCATTTGCATATTATTCAACTTAAGCTATAGAGAGTCATGTAGAGATACGTTTAAAACATGTATTTACTAGGAGACCGCAAGAATTACATATTAAAAGTTGTAATTTAAGTAAATACAAGAAATCTCTATTGCACTCTCTATATTTAATAAACTCCCTTTTACATATAAAATTAGCAGATTGTTTCAAATTGTTTAGAAATTAACTTATAATATTTTTGACTAAAAATTGCTTTTACATGATGATCAATGATCAATCGATAAAAAAAAACCACTATTAGCAATTTTATTCTATGTATTTCTGAATTTGCGTGTCATAAATATATACTTGGTGATATGCCCATATTATTAGCATATTATTGGAAATTAAGCACTTTTTTATCTATGTTTGTTGTACATCTTTCCTATTTTTTATGTTTACCTGTTTCTGTTTCATTTCATACACTCTTTTATATGAGTTTACTGTTTATTTTTTATATATGATGTGACAAAACCGATATTGTTCTTGTAACAATGATTTATGGTTAATAAAATTTATTCTATTCTATGTAAATACAAATCGTATCACTAACCGAATACACAACCCTTCATTCTCTGTAGAATTATTGGCCTGAAACAAATTTCCTAAAATTGGCTGGCTGGCTTATCAGAAATTTTGATTTAAAATGTGTTCAATTTTTAATTTTCAGATTAAGGTTAGGCAGGCTGAATGAGGAAATGAAAGATTCAGAATTGGGAGTAACGGGGGATGATACTTTCAATGATGTCGTCAGAGATTTTTCTCGGCTAGCCTATTCTCACCCTGAAAAATTGCAGAGGACAAAAAACGAAGATGAATAACTAATATTGCTACATTATAGGACTGACAATATTAATCATGCCAATTAGTAGATTTAATATTACAGTGGGCCAAAAAAATTTTTACATTACATTTTTAGCTTCCACAGTAAAATAAAAATAAGTACTAAACTCGAGCAACCGAGAGTTGTTCTAGGCGATAGTTGGATTTGATTTATTGAATTGAGTACTGCAGGTTCTAGTAATAAGATTTTAGAGTGCTATGATTTGAAATTTTTATATATTAGATGTTATAATAAGGTTAATATTTGGTTCCACTGAAGTAGGTGTTTTTACCATTAATTAATAGTCTTCATAATTAATTGAAAACTTTGTGTAATGTTTTCTCTTTATATAACCAAATTTTTTTGGCTTACTTTTAGTTGTATTTATGTAATTATTAAATTTTTGCTCATGTTTCATAAATTTTTATATTATGAGTAGGAAATTTGTTTTATCAACTTTTATTTTACCCTGTTGATTTAAATGGTTGGAGAAAAAATATAATGCCAAATTTAAGTTCCGACACATTCCCTAAATCGTAAGTTTTATATATTTTTTTTTATAATGTTTGTTTTTACATAAAGAATAAAAATAGAAAGTTCAATATATATTAAGGTTTAACATTCCTTAAATCATTAGTTATTGGTTTCATTTCGAAGAAATAATAATATAGTTTCAGGTCCTGGCAACTAAAGGTCTTTCTCACTTTATTGACAGAGAAGGTTTGTAGTTCAAAGATTGTCTTGTAACAATGCAAATCGTAACTTGACGTTTTTTTTTTTTTTTTTAAGATGAACTCAGTACTTGAAACTATGGCTTCTCACATATTGGAGCACCTTTGTTTTGTACCTTAAATTTCATTCCGTAGATCGCATGAACTTTAACAACAATTAATACATTATTGTAATATAGCTACTCACAGTGGCTCATTCTGTATTGGTTTTTGGTAATGTGCAATATACAGTACAATACGTTTATTGAAAAAAAAGCAGTACATTTTTCCAAAAGGAAGTGTATCAACAATGTTGCTTTACAACACTTCCTGAGTACAGAAATATTTATACATGTAAAAAAATATTTAATTTAGAACAATTGTACATTAAAGTTTTCTAATCTTGATAGGATAATGTCTTCCTTTAACTTACATTTTACAGTTGCCACTGATATGCTGTGATATTGAGCTGGCAGGTTATTAATAATATATGCTACTATGAATGAAAAGGAAGACCGAAAAGATGCATTTTTGTGAGCGGGAATACAAACTTTATTTTCAACATGTCTTAGATCCCTATGGTGGATTTCAGAACGCCTATGTATTTTATTAAATAGATAATTTGGTTTTTCTGTGGAGTTATATGACCAAATTGAGGCACAGTTGTAAACAAATTTAATAAAGGATCAAAATTAACACCCAGATTTTTAACGTTGTTGGTTGATGCAATGATCTCATTATTTACTTGAATATTCAGTTCTCTAAGATTCAATAGCTGCTGGGATGTTCCAAAAACAATATTTTGGCTTTTGTTAGCATTTAGCATAAGAGTATTTTGGATTGTCCATTCATATATAAGACGTAAATCATTATTTATGTAAAATTCAGCCATTTGAGCTTCTGTAGAGGAGAAACTATGCATTAGCTGAATATTATCCGCGTACATGTATAATTTTGAATTAAGTGGGAGCCTTGCTACATCCGCAATAAAAATATTAAAAAGAAGTGGTCCAAGGATAGATCCTTGTGGAACACCAGATTTAACTGATCTATAATGTGATGTTAGTATCGAGTTTCCTGTATTAACACTCGTAAACTGTTGTCTGCCGTGGAGATAATTTTGAAAACAGGAGAAAGTACTTCCAGATAAGCCATAATAGCTTAGTTTTGCAATCAAGCAATTAATATCTAGAGAGTCAAAAGCCTTTGTCATATCAAGTAATGTCAGGGAGGTGACTTGCGTAGTATCAATGGCTCGCAAGATATCGTCAGTTATATTACTTAGTAAAGTAGAAGTACTAAAACCTTTTCGGAATCCAGACTGGTTAGAAGGAATTATTGATTGTTGATAAACATATTCAGATAGTTGTTCATATATAGCCGATTCCGTAATTTTTAGAGGAACCGAGAGCAGACTAATAGGGCGCAGATCTTTAAGTTGTTCTGGATTTTTTTTTTTTTTGTATGGGCTTAATACAAGATAGTTTCCATTGAGGAGGTAGAATACCTAATTCGAACAATATATTAATAATATGTGTTTGATAATCCATCGGGACCTGTGGTGTGAGGTTTTTGCTTATTTGTGATCTCTACAATTTTTTGAACAGTAACTGGCTTAAAAATAAATTGAATATCACCCATAAATTTTGTTCCCAGAAATATCTCATTATGTTGTTCGTTAGATTCTAGATTAGTTATGGAATCCATAAAGTAATTGTTAATGTTGTTAGCATTACAAAAATCCTCAGGAAGGTTTGGTGGAATGTTATCCTTTACTACTCCCCACGTCTTTAAATTAGTCCACATTTGTTTGGGATTATTCTTAGTATTGTTAATGTGAAAAGAGTAAAATGCTGTTCTTTCTTGAATTACGGCGAATTTCGCAAAAATATTGTCTATGAGCAGCACTTCTGGTCTTTTTATATCTCAGCCAGGCCTTCTTTTTAATTTTTTTTAGGTCATATAGAGTTTCTGTAAACCATGGTTCTCGACACTTGTTTGATTTAAAAGTAACTCTTTTTAGAGGGGCATGCTGATTAAAAAGATTTAATAGATTTGCATTAAAGAAGTCAACTTTTTCCTCTAGAGAATTAAGATTGTAAATTATATTCCAATTAATAGCAGGAGCATCCAGATTAAATGAATCTATATTAAAATTTCTAAAGCTACGAAACTCTTTTACTACAGGTTTGCAGTCATGGCCTTCCAATTCAATATCACAAGATGTAACACTGTGTCTGAGAAACACTTATCTAAAACTTCTACGTTTTTAACATCTAATTCAGAATTAGTTATAATTAAATCTAATAGGGATTCACTTTGACCAGTTATTCTGGTGGGGTCTTTAATCAATTGCTTACAATCAAAAGCCTGAAGCAAATTATTTAGATATACAGTGGCAGCATTGTTGATTAAAATATTAATATTGAAATCACCCATCAGAATAAAAGTAAATATATTATTTTCTAGTAGATAACTAATGATATCAATCAGTATACGAACATTGATATAATGAGAAGTTGGAGGCTTATATAAAACTCCTATCGCATATAATTTATTTTCTACTGTGACTTTAACAATTATATATTCAATATCATAGACCTCCTCCAGTGGTATAGGTAACACTGAGCAAGTGAGAGAAGATTGTAGATAAAGAGCTACACCCCCACCTCGTGATGGGCGATCACTTCTTAAAAGCTTATAGTCGGGTATTTCAAACATATCATCCGGCATGTCAAGAGAGAGCCAAGTTTCACTAATTCTGACTGCTAAAAATGAGTTTTCTTTCACAAAGGATTTAATGTCATTAAATTTATTTATGACAGATCTAGCATTAAAATGACACAGTTTATTTCATTTTGAAGTTGACGTATTCTGCTTTTCGTTCTGGAGTAGTTGAATAAAGTTTAGGTTATTAGTTAGATCATTAGCATTACTATTTCCAGCAGCTGATTTCAGCGTATTAAACTTAAAAAAGTGGACTGATTAATTTTTTTCTTTTGATTCTCAACTTTTTTTAAGTAAACCGGGCAGCTTAAATCATAAATAGAGTGATTAATATCGATGTCAATTTTCAATTTCTCTTTTATCTCAATACAGTTGTAGCACTTATATATACTGCTTTCACAATGTTCCGTTATATGATTTACCGAGGCACATTTTAAACATTTACTTTGACTCTTACAATATCATTATAGTTTGTTTTTAAACCAGGAGGAGTAAATACGGAAGTCATATTTACACTATAAAAGTCACCAGAAAATGTACTGAAAATGTTTGCCTGTAATTATAAAAAAATATATGGGACATATTAACAATACTGCAGTTAGTTTTGAAAGGAATTGAATTGTGGAATTACTCTGAAATAAAGTAAGAACATATAATTGATACTTGACGGGCAAGCACTTCGAACAGCTGATATGTCAAAACATGCATCAAAATGAATGTAAATTTAGCATTGTGGAAAATTGGCATTGTCTTAGCCAATTACAGGTATAGATTTTAGCACCACAAATTTGAAATGCTCCTGAATAAAAAACAGACTATAACATGTTTAAATGTTTGTCAATTATTGTTAATGCATTTATTTTGTAAAATATACTTTGATTCAAAGCAGAGTCTCCCGATTTTGCTTGAAAAATTTCTCTTTTTTGCAAATAATTCAAAAACCGTTATTTTAAACTAAAATATAACAGGGAATTGAAATATAGCTTAGGAGACAATAAATAATTTTTATACAATAACATTTTCTCGTTTAATGTAATAGTTTGTTATTTGAAAAAAAAAAAATGAATTTCTCAAGTAAAATCGTGCAACATCGCTCCGTTTTAAAGTAATGGGTCCATTTTTAAAGTTAATTTATGTCATAATGAGATATAAATTCAAATCAAGTTGTCATGCTTTTCATGATAAATAGGAATTTAAGACAGTTGTCAAAACGTATGCGAGAAATGTCAGTTTAGCTGTGAATATGGAGTGTTGATCAAATATTCAACGTTCTTTTGTGGTTAAAATTTATCTAAAAAATTACTATTCTGTTGTAATCGCCCAGCATTTATTTCATCGTCACTTTCAATTGAATCCACAAGGTTCTCAGGATAACGGTAAGGGTATCTCTACAAAATTCAAATCATACAATAACATCTGCCTCAAGATTTTGGAATGAAGATCAAGAAATAGAAGAACAATTAAATGCAGCCACCTATGTGCAACAACACATTAAACCAATCTGTTTAAGTGAAATCAAAGAAGATACTTAATCCTAAAAAATCGCCAGGACTTGATCTTATTACCGCTGAAATGCTTAAAGAATACTAGCTTAATACTACTTACGTATTTATACAATGCAATAATAAGATTGGAGTTTTGGAATTGGTTGGGAGGGTGGTCAATAAGAATTATTGAGCCACAGCACTTAGGCCCCAGTGGGCCCCTTGTACATCCTCCCTGTAGGCAGACCCTCATCTACACCCTATCGCCCAATAAGCTTGCTATCAACAATATCAAAATAGCTCGAGAAAATCATTCTTCAACGAATTAATGCAGATATTGATACACAGGACTGGATGCCAGATCATCAATTTGGGTTTAGACAGTCACACTCCACAATTCAACAATACCATAGAATTGTAGACGTAATAAACAAATCCATGGAGAATCATCAATACTGCACCCTTACATTCCTAGATGTCAGCCAGGCTTTTGACAAAGTCCTGGCACCCAGGTCTGCTATTTAAGATCAAAAGTAGCCTCCCCAATAAATACTTCAACTTACTGAAATCATACCTAAACCAACGAGAATTACTAACCGAAGTCAATGGAGAAACTTCCAACCATTTTCTATCCTCTCTGGAGTACCCAGGAAAGTATACTTGGCCCAGTCTTGTATGTATTATATACATCTGATTTACCAACGTCAGGAGATATAACCAGCGGTACATTCGCAGATGACACAGCATTAATATCAGCCAATAGACCCAATTATTGCACCCCACAATCTTCAAGAATATTTAAGACCACTTGAAAACTGGTTAAAAAAATGGAAGATAAAGGTAAATGAATCGAAATCAACACATATAACTTTTACTCTTAGAAAAGAACACTGTCCTACAGTCACTCTTAATCAAGAGACGATACCACAAGCAGATACAGTAAAATAACTTGGGCTCCACCTGGACATAAACTAAATTGGAAAGAACATATAACCAAAAAGAGAAAACAAATTGATCTAAAAGCTAGAGATATATTGGCTATCAATAGAAAATAAATTGCTAGTATATACAACTATTATTAGACCCATCTGGACCTATGCAACAGAACTTTGGGGCTGTGCAGCTAAATCTCATTTTACCATTATGCAGAGAGCCCAATCAAAAATCTTCTGTATTATAACAGATGCACCAAATATCACGACCCCCCTTTCGGAGAGCCTTAACTGATGGCAACTTGGCTTGTGAGAGGGAGAGATTGGGTAGTCAAAGTAGAAGACGAGTTTAAAACAAATATAATTTATTGACAAAATAACAACAAACGGTGTCACAGTATCAACAGGCACAACAATAATAGTAACAAATTGGGGGGCTCTTACCAATATCACTGATGTGGGGAGATGCGTTAGGATAAGGAGTCTCACTTCTTAACATTTAAGAATTCGACTGACGCCCGCGTTAATAGTATTCGTATTTATAATTTTACTACATGCTTATTTAGCAGGTTACCTATTGAGTACAAGTTCGTATTTATTGTTTGTTTTTAATAATCCAATGTCAGGTCTCGTTCTCAATATTTGTTTAATATTATTGCAAAGTATATCAATTTTCCAATTGGAAAAATAATTTGTATCAATATGTAACCTACTAAAGCTGTTTTATAGTTTCCTCCTCAAATATGAATACTCCTTACGTAACAGTATGTATCTAATAACCATACATTATAGACAGACTTGAACATACCCTACATAAGGGAAGTTATCCTGGACAAAATCCGCAAGCATCACATTAAACTAGAAGTTCACACCAACACACTACTAGAGACACTATTACAATTGATGATGCATAACAGAAGACTGAAGAGATACTGGCCATCAGACTTACATGGACACTGAGGTGACTTCGTTGGATTTTCTCGCCACTTCATACCACCAGTGCAAGCAACTGTCAAACACTTGCACAAGACAACACATTAGCTGATAAATAAAGTTATTAACAAAAAACAAAATTGGAACGCGTTGATTTTGCGAACTTTTCGAAGGGCTATTCGCTGAAAACACGAGTATCATTGATTGCTTGCTAATGAGACAGTTCCAATTCCTATTTGCTGTATTAGAGAGGAAGTGCTGGCAGCATAGTTTGTGAAAGAAATTAGTTTATAATGATGAATGACTCTGTAATATTTCATAGGCATCTTTTAAGTCACCACAATGCCTCCTGTCTATTAAGGTTGTCAGTGCAGTTTTGTGAGGCATTGTTCATAACTCAGCTGACAAGTTCTCCTCCTCTCAATGTATACTCGATGCATATGCATTAGGCATCGAGACCAAGGAGTCCCGAGTGGGACCCCCCCCCAGTAAATAAATAACGGCCATTTTTATATGGTAAATTTTGTTATATATATTGGATAGAACTCATTCCAAAAGTTGTTGCATAAATTCATTAATTGGAGCTGGATTCCGATGCATAAAACTACCGGCACTCCATTAAATTGCAACCGTCTATAAATCAGTTAATATTATATGACCTACATACTATTTCACATTGTTATATATTCTGCGGAGGTTAATAATAATAACCTTGAATGGCATGTATTGTTTGGTACTTTGATTGCACATGCTAGATATTGATATAAATAATGTGTTGATTTTGTTAAAGTTCCATTCAGTCACTGAAAATATGAACACAAAGACCTATGTTTCTCTTCTTGTTTGTAAATGTTGACCTCTATTCTAATATTCATTGAATGAATCATTCATATATATTTGTTTTTCGAAAATATTTCACATTACATTGGAAAACTAAAAAAAACATGGTTAATGTTAATATTATTAATTGCTGATGTTCTTAATTGTAGCAGCATTGCTAGACATGCATTTAAAAAGGATATAATGGCTTGCGTATTGCCTTACGCCTTATAATGTGATATTTTTAATAGCTAAAGTGCATAGTGTACATTTTGGGAATTATAAATTTTAGCATTACATGCGACATATAATTTATTTCAGACGGTACAAGAAGTTCTTTAAACATAATATTTATAAAGTTATTTGGTATTATTAATGTTTCATTATACATTATTTTTTAAATTAATAATAAAAGATTCTAATGTGCACTTTGGATTTTTCTGAAGAAATAACAATTATATTAGCGGGCTAAAATTATTTTAAAAACATGAATCATTATCTCTCCCAGAATTTGTATTTTATGTGTAATCAATTGACATTATTAAGGTGGGCACAGATTATTGAACTATATCTTGGGTCAAATCTTAAACTGAGCTACCAGTCAAGTTTCATCACTGTGAAGCCAAGAACAGTCATCGGCTTAAGGTCCTAGACTTCGATCAGCAAAGTTAAGCCATGTTGGTCAAGTTAAGCACTTGAATGGGTGACCGGTACCTCATTTCACCTTCCCGGTTGAGATAGCTGTAGCTAAACTCCGCCAGGATGTTAATATAAATAAGGCATTACAATTTTAAAATATGCGATATTTTCCATCAAGCCGAACCTCATGCATTTGTGAACAACCCTATATCTTTTGCTTTAAGTATTTCTGTAGTTTTGTTTTTCATTAGATTCATCGTTATTTTCAGATTAGTGATACCAAAATCAGAAAATGTATCCTCAGAATGTTTGTCTGTCTGAATGCTCGCTCCACCATAACTCAAAAAAGGTTCAACATATTTTATATTTTAATATAATTTATATTTCGTATGTTTATATAGTAGCCATTTTCGATTTATAGACCGATACCATCGGGCTACAATCAGTTAAGAATGTGCATGCCCTTGCCTCACTTTTGAGGGGAAACAGCCAGTTACTTGAGGGGAAGGAGACAGTAAGCAAAGTGTTAAAGTGCCTAGATGCTCAAATTGACATAAATGGATCAAGTGATCGCATTTGGATTTACAGTCTTTAAAAATTGAAAAAACGTTTGTGCCCCTTGAAGATTAAGTGCACTGAAGAACGCATCATTTAAAACTCATTATTTATTATTGCAAAAACTATAAGAAAAATGTGTATAACGTACTTGAGTTTATTCTAATCTAATCAATAAGGTAAACAATTGTCAAATTCGGTTCTAGGCCAGGGATTTTATGCGTTGCTAATGGAAATTATTTAAACAAAACTGAAAAGAAGTATATCCGCGGGAATGCGTTGCGCATTCTTAACTCGTGGTTGTGACAAAATCAGGGCCTGATGAACATAGATGAGGGCCTCTAGGGGCTCTAGGCAAAATTGAGTGGCTGCTCAAGACAGGTGATTTTCAGAAAATCAACCTCCATAACTTTCTGGAATCTGGGGTCTAAATCATGAGGACCTTTTTATAATAATAATAATAAAGTGCTTTATTGAAATTAAATTTCAATGGGCAATTGACCAAGGTCCTTCTGCTTATTACAAAAAATATACTTAACAATAATAATTTGAAAAAAAAAGAGACGTTTAAGTATTTCCTGTATATATCTAAACTAAATAAATAAAATTAATTCTTTCATTACTTGTACATTTTATTATGTATATATAAAGACTATTGGCGTAGTATATTTATACTTTCCCATAGGACATATTGAGGGTGTTTATGGCGAGTTCTTATATTGTTTCTCCTTAAACAAAATTTGTCCATAATGTTGATGGTCTCTTCACGTTGAGAAAATTTTTTGGATAACTCTTCGAGCGTTTCTTGTATAGATTGGATGTGGGTTAGGTTGTATAAAAAGGTATTAGGAAGGTTATGAATCGGATTGTTGGGATGACGGATTTTTGTAATTAATCTTAGTGTACTTGTTTCAGCAACCTTTAAGTTTTTAATAGCTGAATTTTTGCAAATTAGGAAGAGCATGTGGCCATATTCGATGATGGGTCTGCATATTAGTTTATATATCCTACTAGCGGTCTCTATGTTAATTCCCATATTCTTATATGATAAAATGCGAAAGTGTTTGGCTCTACATATTGTATTTTTTTTTGCTTGAGCAGTATGTAAATTAAAATTGATTTTGTTGTCTAATAATATTCCTAAATTTTGGTTGAATCTTCTGGATGCAGTGTATGATTATATAATGGTAATGTTGGGGACGAAGCAGATGGAGTATGATAGAATATAATTAGATGGGATTTTAAAGGGTTAAATTGAAGTCTCCATTTATTGAACCACATGGATGTTTTCTCAATTAAATTTTGTAAGCTTGCCATTACATCATTAAGTGAACTGTTGTGTGAGATTAGAGCATTGTCGTCAGCAAACTGGAGCATGTATTCTGAAAGTGTTGATTAATATTATAATGCTGGCTGTAGATATCGGCACGGTAGATATTATACAGCAAGGGAGAAAGCGGAGAACCTTGTGGGAGTCCTTGTTCCATTGTAAATTCGTAGGAGTATTTGTTTCCTATTTTAACCTTTAGTTTACGGTCTTGTAGCAAGTTTATTAAAATAGCGATGAGATATTTTGGACAAGTTTGTAAATTAGACCTTTTATCCATATACTGTTGAAGCTTTATTTACTTACATCTAAGAAAACAGCACCTGTGTACAACCCATTTAGTTTAGCTGTTTCTACGTTGTTTACTAAAATGGTGAGTGGGTGAATAGTTGAGGATTTTGATTTAAATCCGAATTGGTAGTCAGGTATATAGGTCCCTAATGAGGTTTCTAGCATTTTCTTAATAATTTTCTCCAGATTTTTACCAAGAACTGGCAATAAGGTAATTATTATGCCTAATTTCCATTTGACAGGAAAGTGGTGATATTTCAAGCAATACTCATACATTTTGATTATGAATAGGTGTATGTTATGGTCCAATTTTTGCTATACCCACAAGCCGACCGGACCGGACTCCTAAAGCAAAACACGTGGCACATTGAGCGGCAAGCTTCAGTTTAACTTTTTGTGCTAATTATGGAAATGTAAACAGTCTCATATATGTTTCTTCGCAACTATACAACATAAATTTTCAATAGCGTCTTCATATTGGCGAACGTATCTTTAAAATTTCTATCTACCAACAAGCTGATACAAGAGAACTTAATAGCTAATTTCATCATCTTCACGTGTTGGTATATTATGTATGGCCCATATGGTTGGAACTACGTGCTTAACTGAGGGGTGGAAGTTCGACTTGTCATTCCAATTTTCAAAAGAAATCAGAAATCATTCATTTTTTAAATTTTTAATAAAATAAATTTATTGCTTTGTGATTAATCCGGCACTGGACAAAATGGGATCGGTGTATTGAGCATTAAGTAGAAAATTCAAGAATAAACTTAAAAATTAAGAGGTTTTTTTCGAATAATTGAACAGAAGAATTCTGAGCTGGTTAACTCTTGACATGTTGAATTGAAAGCTCGATTGTTCTTAGCTCATAAAGATGCCATATGTAATAGATGACAACGTGTCAAGTCCAGGCGGTAACACTAATTCTCCATTGTACTTCACCGAGAAGAATGACCGAACTGGGATTGTAGAATTAAAACACATTGTTAGTCGAAAAGTTAAACATTTTTAAAAAAGAAAAAGGCAAACAGAAGGTGAATCATCTATCCTCTAAATACTCATTAAAGAAGTAATAACATTTCTCAAGTAGTAATTTTTTTTTACCTCTTTCTTAAATTGTATTTCATTAAGAGGTTTATATTTGTCGGGTAATTTTTTAAAGGCTTTAATTGCTAGGTATTTAGGACATCTTTCATATAGAGAAGTTCTATGATAAGATATGCAAATAAAATCTGTAATAACTGACCAAAGCTGGTGTTATGTCATAGTGTCACAGATTTTATGTTGTGAAAAGCTTAAAAATGAAAATAAAAGGTTAACTTAATACGTCTGTAACTATTTTTTTTTATACATTTATTTAACGTCGGCCTATTTCCGCTACTGAGGCCTAACACCGACGCCTGTAGACGAGACGGAATTTTGCCGAACCTCTTCCCTTAAGAAGAGTAGGGATCTTTTACTTGCCTAACATTTATAGACAAGGGACCGACAGCTTTACATCTCCTCTGAAGGATGGTATATCCCCTATACAACCCTCGCCTAAGGTTATATAGGTTCCACGCATACACTGATATACAAGCCGTTGGAAAATGTGTGAGGCGAGGACGCGGTCTTCGTTCGAACCGTCACCCATCCAACTACTAAGCGCGCTTTACGTTGGTTTACATCGCATATCAAAGTACGTACATAGTAAAGACGCACCCACGCTCGCCCCCATCTGTAACTATAACTAAGGTCCTTTTATTCATCCATACAGCCCCAATTCTGTCAGTCCACTTAGCCTGTATAACAAAATTGAGGTCCGCAATGATTTCTATCTAACTTCTTATTTCACAATTGGAAAGTATTTTAAAACTGTTCATGAGCCGTAAAGTGTTTGGAAGTATTTGGAGTCCTCGTGAGCTCTAAAGTGCTTGTGAGCCCTTTCGAATGTTTGCGAGCACTAAAGTATTTGCAAGTGAGTGTATTCATGAGCACTAAGCTCTTTCTGGAACTGCTCAAAGTACGCTGGTTCTAACCGATTTTAGAAAGTGCTCCTAAGCACAGCGCTCCCGAACACAAAAGTACTTAGGAGTATCTCTGATCTAATCTAAATAATTCTCAGCAAAGACCAAAAAAAGAATAATCTTTTGATGAACAATTAATAACAATATAATAATCAGAATGACCAAAAGCAATACAAATAGAATATATATTTTAATCCAGTGTGTATATTTCATTTCACGATTCCCAAAATTTACGTTTTTATACATAGAAAATCGCCAGTACCCAAACTTTAATGTATACCACCAATGTAACCATGTACATAAATAATTATTAAGTGTTTTTAAAATGTAAACTCAAATATATGTTTTTTTAAATTAATATTCTTGTTTTCTTAACTAGCTTTTCTACTCCAATGACTTTTTCACTTAGGGTTATTATTAATGTCTATAGAGACGAATATGCTTGCAAAATTTTAGAAATGTATTTATCCGTACAATTTAATTGTTTCTCGGCATTCTATAATATTTATTAATCGCTAATTTGTGTAGTAATTCTATAAACCAAATTTGTTAAACTTAAATTTTCTAAAAAACGTTTAATAACTTGCAATTTTATGAGCATTTTTGCTATTGACTTCCTAGGATTTGATGACTGAATTATATTGCTTGATTTATGTATTAAAAACAGTAAAAGATTATAAAAATACGTAAAAATTTTTTTTAATGGCTTTCGGTCGAAGACCATACTGCCAGTCACAAGATATCTAATTTATAGAGTAACGTTAAATTAATTTATTAAATATATCTGGTAATGGTAGCAAACAGTATGACAAAATATCCTATACCTAATTCTAACCCAAAAAACGAAGAAAAAAGAAAAAAATTTGAAGAAAATAAAAAGGGATATAACAGGGACACACACTTCTCGTCTTAGGGTCTGTCAGGACATTTAAAATTACACAATTACAGGGAGGACCACGGTTAACAAGGGAAGATCAACAGAAGGAAAAACATACGGTAACCAAACATAATCTAAAGCTTAATACCAGTTTCTTTTACGAAATCAAAAATATACGTATAAACTTTACGAGATCTTAAGGACAATAGATAGAACATATTAAATGGAGCCAATATATTACAGCTTTTTGCAATATTAGTAATTAATGTATTAGAGGCATTTTGATATTTCACACATCCAAAAAATATATGGTCGAGATCTGCTATGATGTTGCATTATACAACTTGGTGAGGTATATATGTTAGATAATCGATTGTTGAAATCACTTTTTAAAAACTTTATTTATTTATTAATGGAGTCAACGTTGACTCTTTATAAATTAGAACAATAATAATTTTGACTTGTTTATTCCAACATGAGTTTAAGACTGCCGTCTGAAAGTACACTACTCCCATTTATAACCTTTGGGAACAAAGGAACTGCAATTATGCAGTTTTGCAAGAATACAATCTTATCTAATTCTCGGGAGAGCGGATGCTGAGAGGAGTCGTTATTTGATATCTATGTAATATAATACCGCTGAGAGTGGTGAGGCCAATGTCTCAGAGATACAGGGTATATTTTCATATAACAACTTCCCCCTTATAAAAAAAGTTGTTGTTTATACAGCAACTTTTAAGTTGAACAAAATTTGTGATTTAACAAGAATTCAAAAATATAAAGTAATGTAAAATGGTAAAATTGTAAGATTGAAAAATATAAAAATATAAAATGTAAAATATAAAATGTAAAAATACAAAAAGCGTAAAATGTAAAAGCATAAAATGTAAAAATGCTAGGCGTAAGACGCAAGCGTATTAGCTTGTTTGTGTTACGAAAAGCATGTTAAAATGTTAGTCATTTGAAACTAACAAAAAATAGGAATAATAAAATACACTAAATAAACAATGAAATGAAGTAAGAATTCACTGAAGAGTCTTGGTACAAAAAGTCAGTAAAAGGCACAAACAGTCTGGTTTAATTAAGTTCGATGTCTTCACCTTCTTCGTCCTCTCTTCTTAGTGGGGGTCGTCTTCGTTGATGAAATAGGCTAGTAAATGTCCTGAGGGGTTCACTAGGCCTTGGTGGAGATGAAGGAGTCGTGGAAACGTTGATGGCTAGTCTTCGTCTTCTTGCTTTACACTTACAGAATAGATACAAGAATAAGAGTCCGAAAATTAGCACTATGGTAAGGTAGGTAAACCAAGAAACGTGTCTCGTGATGAAGGGTTCCTTGATTAGGTCGTCTAAGTCTTTTGAATACTGGTCTAATTGGTGTCTGGCGATATCGAGGTCTTCGGTGTTCAGATCACTTAGTTTTAGTGGTTTCAGATTGGGCACTCGAACTTTGTCCGGAACCTGGTTGCAACACTCGAAAGGGATTTGTATGGGGTGAGCGTCGTTCTTCACGTCTGTCGTTTCGTCTGTGCTAGCTTGGATCTTCGTGATGCCTATGAAGGCGTAGCAATTTGGTTGTAATTTAATTATAGAGTTTTTGAAGATGGTGTCGGTTTTTGAAGTCTCCTTCGGGCAATTGATATTCATTTGTAGTGGCTCTGTATTGATGATCATCCACACGTTTTCATCTAGTTTTTGGATGTTGTATCCTTGGCCGATGATAGTTGACGTTTGACAGTTTTCTGGTAGGGTTTGTAGATCCTTGAAAAGGCGGGCTTCGCATATGGCGTTGTTGTCAATTGGATATGCAAACAAATTTGGACATAATTTAGTATTGGTATGGAGTGGCTTGCATTCTCTGAGGTCAGCA
The DNA here is from genome assembly GCA_963675555.1 of Leptura quadrifasciata. Taxonomy (NCBI): domain Eukaryota; kingdom Metazoa; phylum Arthropoda; class Insecta; order Coleoptera; family Cerambycidae; genus Leptura; species Leptura quadrifasciata. The sequence continues at coordinate 28,970,829 of OY776677.1, read as the reverse complement.
ACGGGTATGTACATCAAAGAATCATCATCTCTCGCGATATATTTTTGAGAAGTTGACAAAATATGATACAGACCAGTTCTACTATCTAAGATAGGAATGGGGTATAATTGGAAAACAGAGTACGTTTGAGGGTTTACTAGGGGTATATCTAATACAAATACTAATTCTGAGTTCATTTGGAAAGCTTTTAATTCAATAATATCTAAATACTGTGCAATATTTGAAAGTTTAATTGGGAGTGGCAAATTGTCCTTTTGTAGGTTTTGTGAAATTTCCTGCAATGAGTTTACCAAATCCTGGGGATTAATGATAGACGTATGAATGACTTTGAGTCTCGCGAAAGTGATCGAATTTAAAATATCGTTGAGGTTGTCCTCTATAAATAGGTAGCTCGCCATGAGTTGTTCACAAATTTCCAAGAATTTTAATTTTGTTTCAACTGCTCGTACGTTATACGTAATGTCTAAGATTGCGTATTCGATTTCTTTTATGTCTTTGTTGAATGTCTCCTCGTCTATTAGTAGTTTTTGAATTGTCGTGTTAAAATTTTTAATAACTGAATTTGTAACTGATATTTGATTTTTCATCAAATTTTCTATCTGACGTTCGTCTTGGTTTAGTTTATTGATACAGTCAGAGTAGTATTTACCGTCTTCTGCGTCTAAATTTCCGGTAATTGCTTTGAATATTGAACCAATTCCGTTTATGATTCCGCGTTTGTAGCGTTTCGTGTCGAGATGTATTTCGTCAAATTTAGTTTGTATGGATTTTGAGATTTGTCCTAGGAGGCTTAAATGCGTTTTAACCTCACTCGCGAATTCGTTCATGTTTTTGTATGCTGGGTCAAGGGTAGTAAGGATTGTCTGTAAAATTTTGTCGTTTCTGTCAAGAGCTGTCTTAAAGGTCGATATATTTTTATGTACGAGTAATGTCCATTTCTTGTGTGAGATGACAATGTCCGTGTCTTTGTGATAGTAAACACCGATAGTATTGTTTATTGGTGTTATTTCGTATTGAGAAAATGCTGATCCGAACAGCAGTAGAAACCTGAAAATAAATTTTAATCTTCAGTATATGGTTTCATTCTATCAAAATTTACTTTACTTGTTTGATTTGTCTCGGGATTTAACAAAGTGGCAGAATTTTGGAAAATTTCTTTGATCTCGAAAGGGCCGTTGAATTTATTTTGTGACTTACTTTTGATTTGGGATTCCTTTACATATACTTCGTCTCCAACGTTATACGTGGGGCGATTTTCTGGGATATTTCTGTCGAATCTGACTTTAGCTTTTTGTTTTTGCGCTTCAGTCCGACTGCGTGCAATTTGGTAATAGTGGGATATCCTATTATTTAGGTCCCTAACATATTTAGTTATTAGGTCTTTTTGGTTGTACAGGGTCTCTGGTGGTCTATTAGCTGTGTGTCCAAAGATCAGTTCGTATGGCGTAAAACCATGCGTTTTATTAACCGAATTATTGTAGCATATTACTGCATACGGCAATATGGTAAAAGGATGTTCATTTGGGTTTTCGGTTTTGTGAATTCTGATCATTTCGGCTAAGGTAGCATGAAAGCGTTCTATAGAACCGTTAGATTGGGGATGTCCTACGCTAGAATATGTCAATTTTATATCGTAGAGGGTACAGAGGTCTTTTAGTAAGTTGTTGTCGAATTCACCGCTGTAATCACAGTGAATCCTCAGTGGGGTACCGTAATGTTGAAAATATAACAATAGGGTATTTACCACGGATTTTGCGCTTTTATCCGGTACTGCATAGGCTTGTGTGAATTTTGTAAGTTCGTCGCGGATAGTTAGAGCGTAATTTCGTGTAGGAAATTCGAATAGGTCGATGTTAATTCTTTCGAAAGGCGTTCTCGGAGTTTCAGTGATTACTAGAGGGTTGTTAAGATTTTTTCGGCAAACTTTAGTCCGTTGACAAATTTCGCAATTTTTTATGAAATTTTCAACATCTTTGGTTAGTCCTTGCCAATTGTATTTATTTTTGATCCTACGCATAGTCTCGTTTATTCCGCGATGTAGGTTGTTTTTGCCGGTATGGTTTTGGTCAAGAATTATCGGTCTTTGGTCTTCGTCAGGTATTTGTACTAGGTTTTGACAGATAATGAGCTTTAGGTCCTTTTCTGCGAAGATAAATGACAGAATTTCGAGTATGGGGAGGTCTAAGTTATTTTCGACATGATAAGTATTAGAAAGATCTAATTCATTTTGATTTTTGTATATTGCTGAGAACAAATGTTCTACTACAGATTCAGGGTCAAAGGGTAGAGGAATGATATAGTATTTCCTATGTCTAACCGATCTACTGGAGAGGATATTTATTTTGTCGTCGTAAAATTCGCGGTTTTCCTCGAAAATGTCGTCAATAATTTGGTGATGAAAATCTCTTAGGTTATTTTGTTGAAAGAAAGTTATGATGTGTTTGTTTTCTCGGTCCAGGAGTTGTTTATTCGAAGTTTGAATTTTAGAGTAGTCAATTAAAGATTTGGTCTTGTATAGTCGGGAGAAAGTATTAAATTCTTGAATTATTTGTTCGTTTGTGGTTTCATCGTCATTGTCTGGATTTCCGTCATCGTCTGTGTCTTCGTTCGCGGCCAAGATTTTGGAATGGAATTTAGAACATTTGAAAAAATGGTTTATTTTGATTCTAGAGAGGGCATCGGCATTTTTATTGATTTTTCCGGGCTTGTAAACGATTTCGTAGTCGTATTCCTCTAGTTTGAGTCGCCAGCGGGCAAGTCTACTTCCTGGGTCTTTTATTGAGAATAACCAGGTAAGTGGTCGGTGGTCGGTGACTAGTTTGAATTTTCTACCGAATAAATATGGTCTAAAGTGTTTTACTGACATACTATGGCCAATAATTCCCTTTCAATGGTGGAATACTTTGTTTCCGCACCGCATAAAGTTCGGGAAGCGTATGCAATTGGTAGATCTTTGCCTATATTTCCCTGAGAGAGTACCGATCCGATGGCGAATGCGCTCGCGTCGGTAGTTAGGATGAAAGGCTCATCAAAATTAGGATATATTAATATCGGAGTCGTCGTCAATGTTTGCTTTAAGTTGTCGAACGAATTCATACAATCATTGTCAAAGTTAAAGGGAGTGTCTTTTTGTAGTAGCTTGGTCAGGGGCTTTGAAATCTTAGAGAAATTTGGAATAAAGCGTCTATAATAGCCCGCTAAACCTAAGAAAGATTTAATGTCCTTTTGATTTTTGGGATGAGGAAAGTTTAAAATGGCTTCTACTTTACTGGGATTTGGCTTGACACCGTCTTTTGTTATAAGATGTCCTAGATAAGCGACTTCTTTGCGTAGAAACTCGCACTTGTCGGGTTGAATTTTGAGGTTAGCTTTCCTTAGGCGTTTGAATACTTCTGTCAGTCGGGAAATATGATCGTGAATAGTAGGGGAGTAAATGATAATGTCGTCCATGTAAACAAGGCAGCGTTCATTCTGGATTCCTAACAAGATATTATCCATCACTCTTTGAAACGTTGATGGAGCATTCTTTAAACCGAATGGCATTCTAACGAATTCGAAATGACCGTTTTCGACTGTGAAAGCAGTCTTTTGAATGTCTTTCGCGTCAATTTCTATTTGGTGGAATCCGGAAGCTAAGTCTAGTGTGGTAAAATATTGGCATTTGCCTAGTTGGTCTAAAAGGTCAGAAATATTTGGGAGAGGGTATTTATCGTCAATAGTCAATTCGTTTAATTTTCTGTAATCTACTACGACTCGCCATTTTTGTTTGCCAGAGGCATCGAGTTTTTTGGGTACAACCCAAACGGGAGATGACCAGGGAGAAATTGAAGGTCTGATTATGCCTTGGTCCAGCATTTTAGAAACTTGTGTTTTGACTTCTTGTTTATGGCATTGAGGGTAGCGATACGATTTTGTAAATACAGGTTTAGAATTGTTAGTGTCGATTGATAATCTCGTTAGTGAAAGTCAAGTTGTCTCCTTCCAGGTAAAATATTTCAGAAAAGTCTAGGCAAAGTTGTGTAATTAGTTCACTTTCCTCGTAGTTTAGATGATCTAAACGTAACTGATTAATAATTTCAGATGATCGGTCGGTCTGTATGTGTGAGTCGGAATTTTGAACATTTAAATTAAAAATCGATTTAAATTTTTGTAATGGTTCTAGTTTTAGATTAGAAAAATTTATAGTTTTCGGGATGGCGTTTGCATTAATTACGGTTGTCAAAAATTCTCCATTTTCGTTTACCCTAACAAGAGCATTAGGCAAACGAACTTTTTCGTTTTCCTGCGCTGACAGTACAGCGTCAGTGTTTCTAAGATTGCATTTTAGTTTGTAAACCTTTTCCGTGCGACCGTCAATTTGGATAGTATTTTGGCTAGAATTATGATTTTGTCGGATTTTGTTGATTTCGGGTGTTGGAGAATCGTCAGTTACTTTGAAGATGGGTAATGTTTTAAAATTTGTAATTAGTTGCCTGGTTTTGAAATCTATTCTACATTCGTAGTGTTCCATGAAATCGGCACCTAATAATCCGTCAAAGTCTATGTCCAAGTCGTGAATATAGACTCTGTGTGGGTCGCGTGCGTTAAATGGTATAAGAACAGATTCGCTAATTTTAATTTTTTCGTCGGTTATGCCTTGTATAATCGCGTTTTCTGGAGATCTATTTTTAAAATTTTCCGCCGTCTTATGCTTAAAAATCGAAATACCTGCGCCAGTATCAATTAAGAGTTTAAATTTGTTCGAAATGTCATTTATGAAATAAAGATTACTAGAATTCACGGTCAATAGTGTGTGTGTAGGCCAATTTAAGCGAAGTACTGGTCTGAGAAATTCAGTAGGGGGTTGTAATTGTCGTTCAGGTTTAATGTTTGGATTTGGTTGGACATTTGGTCCACTTCGAAATTTATTTCTCGGGTTGGAGTATTCATTGAATACTCCGGGCCTAATGGAAAATCCTGAGGATTAGCAGTATAATCCTGCGACATCTGAGAATTAGCTGTATAATTCTCATTTTGGTATGGCATGTTATCGTCATTATTTTGCGGGAAATGGGGGTAATCTTCATAATTTATTTGTGGCATGTTTGCCATATTATCAAGGCTAGAATTAGTTTGATAGTTTCTGAAGTTATGGAATTGCGGGTCACTGAAATTATCAGTTTCATGGTAAAAATTAGTATCATAATTTTGAGAGTCGAAATGATTGTCAAAATTAACGTGATGTGTTGTCTGCGGGTTTTGTCTGTTAAAGTTAGGATTGAAATTTGAATTTTGTTGATTTGGGGATCTCTGAAAGTTTGGATTAGGTCTTATTACAGAAGGCCTATTCTGTTGAAAATCTTGTTGCGGCATGAAATTTCTTTGATATTGCTGGTTGGGAGAATTTTGGAAATTCGGTCTAGAAAATTGTGGAGGACTGGCAAAATTGTTTTGTCTAAAGTTCTGATTTTGTTGTGAGAATTGTAGTCTTGTACGGCACTCATTAAAATTGTGCCCGTTACGTTTGCAAAAATTACAGAATTGTTGGGAGTTGGGACGCCTCTGTTGATTCTGGATGGGGTTTTTGTTGATAGTTTGTTTTGGGAATTTTTGTGACTCGAAGTAGGACAGTTGGAGTTCGCGTTTGATTCTATTAATTGCTTCTAGCATGTCGCTGGGATTTCCGGCACGGATTATTTGTCCAAGTTTGGGTTCTAGTCCGGTAAGTAGTCATGGTTTCAATTAAGGATGATTGGGCTGTCTTTTCTTCCAACGTCAAAGTCTGTTTTTGCACAGCAGCGTGCATTTTGGCATTATGTGTTTGTAAACGAGATACGAATGTCAGGGCAGTTTCATTAGGTAGTTGGTGAATCCGTTGTAAGTCTTGTATAAGGGCTGTCAAGTCGCGTGAATCACCGAAATGCGCCTCAAGTAGGCTTTTAATTTCTGCCCAAGTGGCAGGGTTCCTCGAATTTATTAATTCGGCAGCTTTTCCGCGAAGTTTGTTTTTAATATGCAGGGTGAGTAAAATACGCTGGTCTTCTATGGACATACCGTATGCGTAAACACACGCGGAAATAAAAGTTTGTAAGAAAATGGGGTTCCCGTCGAACTCTGGAACTATTGAGAAAATCTCACTTAACCTGTAGGGTTCTATGGTAAGGGTTTCATCAGCGTTATTGGTATTATTTGCTGTAGTATTATTTACTGTAGTATTTGGTTGGTTCGCCATTTTGTATTATTAAAATTTGTATATAAATTTCAGATAAACAAACAAAAATTAATTTGGTACACACAAAAAAATAATAAAAATTAATTGTAAAAGGTGCAAGAGTACGCCACTGGCAATAATAATGAATAAAAGGAAACGAAATTGTATTCTTTTCTTTATAAGGTATGTAACAAATTATTTTTGCGATGGTATTTGCACTTATTCAGATATTATAGTCATATGGTATAAACAATACGTTAACCTTTATTAGTAGTAGTAGTAGTATTAAATTGCAATAAAACGTTACAAGATAAAGATTAAACTTGATATATGTCAAATTAATATATTGATTGCAATGAAAATATTTATGTGTTAAAATAAAATAAAATATCGGCTAAAGTAATACGATATTTAGATAATATATTCAACTAAATTAGATTGCAGAACTGTCGTGGGTTTAATGCAAATGTGAATGCAATGTACGAATGATAAAATATAAATGTTTAGTGCAGTTTGAAATAGAAAATAAATCGAGATGATTCTTAAATTACTTACATTACTATCTTCATGCCTGGGGTCCAGATGGAAGGTCGAATGCGGTTTCGTGAGCGTTGCTACACTGGGATGTACCGTCAGGGGTATCACTAGGTGTTCCTATCCACGGCGACGTGTTCCAAGTGCCGAAGACACCGACTTTCAGGGGCCAGGAATGTTTCTTACTTGCTAATTATTTCTCGATGTGTATATGATGCTTCTTGTGAGCTTGTTGAGACGTTGCTTGTCTGCTTGAAATTGTATTTTTCTTGTTTCTCGTAGATTCTTTGCTGATTGAAGGATTGAAATCCACCACCTCTGGGTTACAGGGTGTTTTTCAGATCCGTACGACTGCGCCAATGTTAGATAATCGATTGTTGAAATCACTTTTTAAAAACTTTATTTATTTATTAATGGAGTCAACGTTGACTCTTTATAAATTAGAACAATAATAATTTTGACTTGTTTATTCCAACATGAGTTTAAGACTGCCGTCTGAAAGTACACTACTCCCATTTATAACCTTTGGGAACAAAGGAACTGCAATTATGCAGTTTTGCAAGAACACAATCTTATCTAATTCTCGGGAGAGCGGATGCTGAGAGGAGTCGTTATTTGATATCTATGTAATATAATACCGCTGAGAGTGGTGAGGCCAATGTCTCAGAGATACAGGGTATATTTTCATATAACATATATACCAATTTTGTATAGGTATGCGGGATAACATGCGTGACCAAATTTTAATTTAATGAGAGACGTTACATATTTTCTCGATGCTTGGAGGACTTCATGCCAAAATTTATTAGATATATTGGGATGAATCATCACTTTCCTGGTAGGGTTGGTAAAGCAATACTCTTTCCACTGGTAATTCCATTTAAGCTGATTTTATGTTCAAGAGTGTGTCTTGAAGCTCCTTTTTTAGCTAATATATCTACATGCTCGTGTTTTATTCCTATATGTGCTTTGACCCAGATGAATGTGACTTTTTTCCCAGATGATGAATGATATTTTTTATTTGGAAGATATATGGATTGACTTTGTACCTGAAGGTGTATATTAATGCATTGAGGACAGACAAGGAATCAGATAAAATAATTATTGTATTGAGAATTAATTTTGGATGCATCTGTGTAAATAAGCAGTGAGTCGTCAAATTGATTCAGCAAATTTTTAAGAGCATTAGAGTTGATTAAATAATTTCCCGTATAAGATGGTATGATGAAGTCCGAATCGGTGAATAAATCAAATAAATTAAAATTATTAATAGAAAATTGCTAAAGGTCTGTAAATTCTGAACAGTATCGAAAAGATATAGTCGAGGAAAGTGAAGGTTTTTTAATCCAAAACTTGTTTTTACATAAGTCAAAGACGTTTCAGTTGAAATTTTGCTTAGTAGTGGAATATTAAAATAAAATTGTTTCAGCATAAATTTGTTGCTAAGAAATTCTCTCTTTATAAATGCGTAGATAAAATGCTTGATTTATGTCGGTGCACTTTTTTTTGTATCTATTGCAACTAAACTCTTGATAATGTTTGTCCTAAAAAAAATAAAGCGATTAATAACAAATTCATGCATAAATAACATTTTATTTATTTGCGTTGTTAAAAAAATATGGTTTCTTCAATTACTAATATAAGAAACATACATGAAACCCAGGTAGACATAATATTGGCTGGTCCGTGGTTCAATATTGGATCAATATAGATACTTTGGAATTGTAACAAAAATATTGAACTAATATTAATATACACTGGTATTAAAATATCGGTGTGCCTATGTTGGTTGTATATTATATATAACACATTCCAATCCAGATATACGCAGACAATATTGATAAATATCTATTAATATTAATTTCACAACATAGAAAAGTCTATATTCGCGTTATATATTTATTTTTATAACCAAATAACCCAAATTCTGACGGGCTCGCTCTGTCTTATTAAAAAAAAGATGCAAACGTGTTTGTTCAAATTCTTAATTTTACTGATGTTGCGAAAAAAAAAAAAAGAAATAAAAAACAACGGCACGTGGAATTCCTTGAACACGGATAGGACACTGGTTTTAATATTTAAGGTCCACGTTGAGCGTCGTGAACACGTGGTTGACCCTCAAGGTCGGGAAGATAAAAGATTTGGGCTGGCTAGCTTGGTCTGAGACTACCAGAGTCCACTCGTGCACTTAATTTGTTTGAAAGTAGGTTGGGGTGGTATGTCCTTAAACGGAAGGATTCGGCCGATAGGTACACCCTGTATGAGAACAGAGCGTAAATTTGCTTTTTTATTTCTTGGTGAGGGTCCAAAGCTTCACCCTGTATAAGCTATCTAGCTATAATCCCCTTTTTGGGGTTCTGGAGTAGGGCCTACTTGAGCACCCTGTATATTCTTCAGTTTCAATAAACACACTTGGTTTAAACGAATTTACAATATTTTATTTAGTTGGAAAACACAGAGTTGTTTGATTTGGTTTTCTAAAATTAACAAATTTTCTTTTCGGTAACTTGTCGGCACGTAGAATTTTGCCTTTAATCGTTGCGTGGTTCGTTATATTTTTAATCAGATCTTTGTTGTTTCATTTACTATAAACTAATGTCGCGAAGACGGATTTTTATTCACTTAAAACTAGGGCCGCGTAGGCGTTAAACAAAAAATTGCACTTGGCTTTTATTCACTAAAACTAAAACACCGATTTTTTACTAGGGGAGTCCTAGGAAGAGGCACGGGTACACTTTGGGTTTCGTTACTTAGCCGGAAAACACTACTTTGGGTTTAGGCTCTGTGGCGACCAAAGGGCAACGCGGGAAGTAAGAACTTAATCGTAGATACCGGAAACACAACTTGTCGGAGCCTCGGCACGCTTCTCCTTTTATACAGAACACGGGGCACGACGTAGCCGAGAGCTGGATGAAAGCTGGATGGGAAATAAAACGGAACCGGCCATTCATTTGGGCGAGGATTGCGAAATATTGCGTAATGTGGTGCAATACTTTTTGAAATTTATGAATTTTGAAATAAAAGTTATATGATTGAATGGGCCGTGAAAAATGTAATTTAGTAATGTAAAAATGTCAAGGGAATCTATTTTAATTTAGGAGTAATTTATGATAACTGTGAATATGACCGAGGTCTGGAAATTGCCCAGTAAGGTAGCGTTGATAGTTCGATTTTAACTTTTATTTATGGCTACATTTTAAGCGTTACGCTTGAGGCTGGGTGTGGTCATAATAATTTATTTAGGGTAACGAAGTGAAGTTGGCGACGGGTTGCCAGCATGAAAAGGGAAATAGTAACTTTGACTTATGGTTTTGAATGAAGGGAAAGTTGAATGTAGAATAATAAAACGAAGATAGGAACGAGTGACCAGCAACTCACGGGAACATGTAAACTGGTCTGGATTTAAAAAGATTAATTCATGGGCGGTTCGAAAAGATGATTAAGAGGGGTTTCGAGATAATGTGGGGAAATTGAGATTGACGTTAAAATTAATATACGGGGGCTTGTAAAAAGTGTGGTGAATGAAATTAAATTTTGATAATTAGAGATTGGGAGAGTAAATGGTTAATGTTTAAAGTGTTGAGGGGGCTGTATTTTTGAAGTGACTCTTTTGTAAAATTTTATTGATAATTTGATTCAATGAGGTGTTTTAGCTAAGTTGATGATAGAATTTGGATTATGGTGAATTATCGAAGGTGCCTTAATTTTATTAGATTTTTTTTGTTGCCAAATGTAGTTTTTCGGTGTGCAAGGTGTCTTAAGGACTTTTTTTATGGTATTTGCCAGGTGGGCCTGGGCAAATGATTTATTTAGCAAATTTTAGTAATTTTTTGAGCGGCCATATTGGCGGTAAGGGGAATATACTACAACATCCTGGGCGGTCACCCATCCGAGTACTATCCACGCCTAACGTTGTTTAACTGCAGTGATCAGACGGGAACTGGTGTTTTCAACGTAGTATGGCCGTTGCATGAAAATTTGCTCTCAATAATTCAGCTTAAGATAAGAATGTAATCGGCGTTTACCACCTCAAGAGATTTAGATCCCCCGTAATATTGCTTTAGTTGGACAGCATTCTATAATTATGAAAATTATTCCTTTAGCATAGCTGACTTGTCTATGTAGCGATATTATAATGATGTCGATATCCCATCATTTGTCCAGTCCCATTGGTGTTATAAATGGTTGCTGCAACGGTTTTCAGATCTCAAATCTTGCTTTGGATGAGGGCTACTTAAAATATTTTCCAGTTTTCTACGATATTTTCATTAGCCTTCGAAGATATTCTACATACAATCATTTATTTTTATAACCGAATAACCCAAATTCTGACAGGCTCGCCTTGTCTTATTAAAAAAAAATGCAAACGTGTTTGTTCAAATTGTTAATTTTACTGATGTTGCGAAAAAAAAAAGAAAAAAAAAACAACGGCACGTGGAATTCCTTGAACACGAACAAGGCCCTTGGGTTTGGAAAATAAAAAATTGGAACTGCTGGGGTTTAGAGCTGAGATCCTCGAGGGCGTTCGTGCACTTTATTTTGTTGTGAGAAGTCTTCTGGTTTGTTTCTGTGTTGAAGGTTTGGGTCAATGCTACACCCTGTATAGATGTAATCAGGAACAGTCGAAGCACTGATTTATTAAAAATGTTTTTTGTTAAGGGTCAATGACTGCACCCTGTATAATATTTTCTTGAAAAAATTAACACCTTGTTTAAACGGTACGAACAATTATTTTTATTTTGGGTTTTTTAAATTAACAGAGTTGGAAAAAATAATGTATTTTACAAAGCTTCTTTTAGGTAGAAACTATTCGACACATAAATTCTGTCAGTATAATTTACTAAACTGCTTCTTGAAATATTTAAAATCGTAGATAAATCTGAGAAAATGTCCTGAAGAATATCCTTTAAACGTAGCCGGGTCGGTAAGAAATTGAAATGTCGCTTTGGACGGGAATAGAGATTAAAACAAATTAAAAATGGGAGCACTAAAGGCGATACTTAAAACTAACTCTTTTTAACCAGGTTTCGGCCTGGGAAGCTAGAATCGGAACAGTTAGTCACGAGAAGTTGCTAGGATGGGTGGTTAAGAAAGCCTGTCTAGACGGTGGGTATTTAATTATTAACCGGACCGAAGCACTAGTACACACTTATTACACTACAAGGAAACTTGTCCCACTTGATCACGTCGCGAAACTAAACTTTGGAGTCACTGTCGAAAACTGAACTTGGCTACGGCTTGCGATGCACCGGTATTTATACTGAATTAGAAAAGTTTCGTTTTTCTCGCCCCGTCGAGTCTCGCGGAGAGCTGGAAAGGCTTGGAATCGCTCAGTGCGGACAAGGATGAGTCATCGATTGCATCATGTTGCGCAATACTTGAAAATTTTGGAATTTGGAAATAATTTTTATATGGGCAGATCGGCGATGTGAAGGGGAATTGATTAAAATTTGAACGAAAGCTGAATCTATTTTTGTTTGGAAGTTATTTGAAGTTTTATGGGCAAAATCTGGCTCGACCCCGTAATATATAACAAAGGTCCGCGGTTAACAATCTGTAACTCCGTTAATAGGTTTCCAGTTCGTGCGTCAGATAATAAGATACGATATTAACAAGGTACAATACGGGTACGAATCGAGCTGAACGGAGATATAGTATAGGTGTCTGCTATTATACAGGGGTAATCGAAAAATGGGGAAGGAGTATAATAGCAATTTGATTGGAAAATTCGGTGAAAAGATATGGGGGACTTTTGAGACTCGAGGCACTGAACGTGATTTGACGTATACAGGGGTTGATCGGAAAGTAAGAATAGAAAAATTACGAAATTGTTTTAAGAACGTGGGGAAATGGACTCGACGGTTAATTTTAAGGGGGTTACGTATACGAGGGGTGGTCAAGAAGTTCGAATATTTTAAAAAGGGAAATTACTTATAAAATTGAGACGTGTTGAATTAAAATTGTGAGAACTTGGATTTGAATGGGGAATTTGACTAGTTTGATGAATATACGGGGGCTGTATTTTTAAGTGACGTTTTTTGTGATGAATTGGTTACGGATGAGTGTAAATGAATGTTTGGCTTTAGATTTGGATGAATTTAGGTTAATTGTGAATTATCGATGATCGGCTAATTTTCTCAGATATTTTTGAATTGAAATGTGGCTTTTTGATGCTAACGGTGTCTGATGGACTTTTTTTACATAGTTTGCCCAGTGGCATGAGATTATTGAATTTTTTGATTATTTTTAGAATTTTTTGTTTTTGTATTTTGACTTGTAGGGGACATACCCTACAACATCCTGGGCGGTCACCCATCCAAGTACTATCCACGCCTAACGTTGCTTAACTGCAGTGATCAGACGGGAACTGGTGTTTTCAACGTAGTATGGCCGTTGCATGAAAATTTGGTCTCAATAATTCAACTTAAGACAAGAATGTAGTCGGCGTTTACCACCTCAAGAGATTTAGATCCCCCGTAATATTGCTTTAGTTGGACAGCATTCTATAATTATGAAAATTATTCCTTTTGCATAGCTGACTTGTCTATGCAGAGATATTATAATGATGTCGATATCCCATCATTCGTCCAGTCCCATTGGTGTTACAAATTGTTGTTGCAACGGTTTTCAGATCTCAAATCTTGCTTTGGATGAGGGCTACTTAAAATATTTTCCAGTTTTCTACGATATTTTCATTAGCCTATCGAAGATATTCTACATACAATCATTTATTTTTATAACCGAATAACCCAAATTCTGACATGCTCGCTTTGTCTTATTAAAAAAAAAAATGCAAACGTGTTTGTTCAAATTGTTAATTTTACTGATGTTGCGAAAAAAAAAAGAAAAAAAAAACAACGGCACGTGGAATTCCTTGAACACGAACGCGGCCTCTGTTCGTTTAAAATAAAAAATGGTAGTGGTGGGGGTTTAGAGCTGAGACCCCAGAGGCGTCCGTGCACTTATTTTCGATGGGTTGAGTCTCAGGGTTGGTTTTAATAAGTGCTGTTTCGGGTCGAATGCTACACCCTGTAAGTCGTAACTTGCACTACTTTTATCACTTTGTTTAAATTTTTCACTGATTTGACTTTTACAGCTATTTTTCGGGTTAACGGTTACACCCTGTATGTTGTGATTTGATTTAAATTAAACACTGAAATTTAAAGGGATTTACAATTTTCTTTTATTTATTTTAATCGTCTTGAACAGAGTTGAAGAAAGATTATATTTTAATTTTACAAATTTCTTTTGAAATTTTAACTAATCGACAACAGAAATTCTGTCTTAGATTAATTTGAATGTGAATGAAAAAAATGCAACAAAAATATTTAAGTCGAAAAAATTCACTTTATAATTGAACCTCGTAGATTGAGGGGAGATTTGAAAGGGGAGCCACTTAAGGCGAAGATTTTTTAATAAAGAAATATAAAAAACGGGGCCACTTAAGGCGAGAACTTACAAACTAACTCTTTTTAACCAGGTTGCGGCCTGGGAAGCTAGAATCGGACAGATTGTCACGGCGAAACCACTGGATCTGGGATTAAGAAAACCTAGCTAGACGGGAGTATCTACAATATAAGTTAAATAGTAACCGAACCCGTTCAATAGTGTCAGCAGCTATTACACAAAGCTAACCTTGAAACTTATTTTTTCCCAAGAACACTACGCGAGAACTTTACACTAGAGTCACTGCCAAAACTGAACTTGGCTACGGCTTGCGATGCACCGGTATTTATACTAAATTAGAAATGTTTCGTTTTTCTCGCCCCATCGAGTCTCGCGGAGAGTTGGAAAGGCTTGAAATCGCTCAGTGCGGGCAAGGATGAGTCATCGATTGCATCATGTTGCGCAATACTGAAAATTTTGGAATTTGGAAATAAAACTTATATAGAGAGATCGGTGATGCAAAGGGGAATTTACCAAAATTAGAATGAGAGTCGGATCGATTTTGGTTTTGAAGTTATTTGAAGTTTTGTGGGAGAAATCTGGCTCGACCCCGTAAGGTATCACGAAGGTCCGCTGTTAACAAACTGTAACTCCGTTAACAGGTTTCCAGTTCGTGCGTCAGATAAAAAGATAAGATATTAACAAGGTACAATACGGGTATGAATCGAGCTGAACGTAGATATAGAATATGTGTCTGCTATTATACAGGGGTGATTGAAAATGGGGAACGATTTATAATAGCAATGAGATTGTGGAACTTCGATGAAAGGGTATTTGAACTTTTGAGACTCGAGGCATGGAAAGTGATTTGAAGTATACAGGGGTTGATCGAAAAGTTGAAGATTTTGAAAATGAAATTGTTTATAGAAAATTGGGGGATTGAAGTATGACGTTGAGAATTTGAGGTTAGATGGTGATTCTGACTAACTTGATGAATGTGAGGTGGTTGTATTTTTAAGGGGTGGTTTTTCTGAAAGTTCCTTTGCAGAATGACTGGGATGAATGTGGGAAGTATGTTTTCGATGAATTTATGTTATTTGAGAATTATGGATGGTTCGTGAATTTTTTCAGATTTATGTGACCTTGAATGTGGTTTTTCAATGTTACTTAGGTCTGGTTGACTTTTTTATCATGGTCTGCCATGATGCTTGGATTGATCTGAATTTTTTACTAATTTTGCATTTTTTATTTTTTGTTTTTTGACTTATAGGGGGAATACCCTATAACATCCTGGGCGGTCACCCATCCGAGTACTATCCACGCCTAACGTTGCTTAACTGCAGTGATCAGACGGGAACTGGTGTTTTCAACGTAGTATGGCCGTTGCATGAAAATTTGTTCTCAATAATTCAGCTTAAGACAAGAAAGTAATCGGCGTTTACCACCTCAAGAGATTTGGATTCCCCGTAATATTGCTTTTGTTGGACAGCATTCAATAAATATGAAAATTATTCCCTTTGCATAGTTGACTTGTCAACGCAGCGATATTATAATGATGCCGATATCCCACCATTCGTCCAGTCCCATTGGTGTTATAAATTGTTGTTGTAACGGTTTTCAGATCTCATATCTCGCGTTGGATGAGGGCTATACTATACTTAAAATATTTTCCAGTTTTCTACGATATTTTCATTAGCCTATCGAAGATATTCTACATAAAATCATTTATTTTTATAACCGAATAACCCAAATTCTGACAGGCTCGCTCTGTCTTATTAAAAAAAAATGCAAACGTGTTTGTTCAAATTCTTAATTTTACTGATGTTGCGAAAAATAAAAAGAAAAAAAACAACAGCACGTGGAATTCCTTGAACACGAAGGTGCCTCTGTTGTTGGGAAAATAAAAGTATTTTGACTGGCTAGCTCCGATTGAGACTCCCAGAGGCCCCTGGTGTACTTAATTTCTTTAAAAGTTCGGTCGGGGTGGTATGTCCTTAAGCGGAAGGATTCGGCCAATAGGTACACCCTGTATAAGGTTCAGAGCGTAAGCATGATTTTTATTTATTGTAAGGGTCTAAAGCTTCACCCTGTATGAGCTTTCTGTAGTTAATTCACTTTTTGGTTTCTCGGGTAGGGCCTACGTGAGTACCCTGTAGATATTTTTCTTCCAATAATAACACTATATTTAGAACACGAAATTAAAATCTTTTTATTTATGCGAAAAGCACAGAGTTGAATATTTATATTATTTAAATTAAACAATTTTCTTTTCAGGTAATGTATCGGACACTTAGAATTTTGCCTTGGACGGTGCGGGTTTCGTTTTAATTTAATTAGATCTGAGATAATTCACTTACAAACTAGGGTCACAAAGACGATTTATTTTTACTAAAAACTAGGGCCGCGAAGGCAATTTAAAATGTAGCACTTGGGCTGAATAAAAATATAAAAAGCCGATTTTTTACTAGGAGCTGCCTAGGAAGAGGACGCGGATACAACTTTACGTTTCGTTAGATACGTCGGAAACACAACTTTGGGTTTAGGCTCTGTGGCAACCAAAGGGTCACGTGGGTAGTAAGAACTTATTCGTAGATATACCGAGAATACAACTTGCCGGGGGCTTGGCACGCTCCTCCTTTTAAACAAATGACGGGGCACGAAGTAGCCGAGAACTGGATGCGAATTAAAAGGGTACCGGACATTCATTTGGGCTATTATTGTGAAATGTTGTGCAATAGTTGCTTAAATTTTTGAATTTCTAATTGGAAATTATACTGCTAAATCGGCTATGGAAAATGTAATATTTTAATATGAAAATGTCAGCGGAATGTAATTTGGTTTTGGAAATATTCAAGATAACTGCGGATATGACTGATGTCTGGAAATGGTCCCGTGAAGTAACGTTGAGGGTTCTACTATAATCCATATTAATGTTATATTTAATGATATGTCAATACAATGTGATGCTATGTTCGGTCATGATAAATTTATATAGGTCATGCTAAATCCTATTTAGGGTAATGGAGTGAAGTTGGCGACGAGTTGCCAGCATGCAAGAGGGAACTAGTAAATTGGACTTAGAGTTTTATTTAAGAAAATAAGCTGAATGTGGGATAACTAAATGAAGATAGTGACGAGTGGTCAGCAACTCATGGGGAACACGTAAACTGGTCTTGATTTGGGGAAGATTATTTTATGGGCGGCTCGGGGAGATAATTAAAAGATGTTTGAAGATATTTTTTTTGGAAATTGAATTTGACGCGAAAATTAAGAGAAGGGGGCTCGTACAATGGTTTGGGAAGTGAAATAAATTTTGATGGATTGAAATTTGGGGAGTAAATTGAAAGTGGTTTGAAATGTTGAGGGGGCTGTATTTTTGAGGGGTGTCGTTTGCAATGTTTTGTTGGTAATTTGACGAAATTGGGGTGGTTTGACTAATTTAACGATGGAGTATGAATGTCGGTGAATTATTGAGGATACTTGAATTTTCTCAGATTTTTTTATTGATAAACTGTAGTTTTTTGATACGGTAGGTGTCTCAAGGACTTTTTTATTGTGTTTGCCAGGTTGACCTTGACGGTCGGCCATTTTGGTAGTATGGGGAATATATTACACCATCCTGGGCGGTCACCCATCCGAGTACTACCCACGCCTAACGTTGTTTAACTGCAGTGATCAGACGGGAACTGATGTTTTCAACGTAGTATGGCCGTTGTATGAAAATTTGCTGTCTATAATTCAGCTTAAGACAGGAATGTAATAATCGGCGTTTACCACCTCAAGAGATTTAGATCCCCCGTAATATTACTTTAGTTCGACAGCATTCAATAATAATGAAAATTATTCCGTTTGCATAGTTGATTTGTCTACGCAGTGATATTATAATGATGTCGATATCCCATCATTCGTCCAGTCCCATTGGTGTTATAAATTGATGCTGCAACGGTTTTTAGATGCTATATCTCGTTTTGGATAAGTTGTTAAAATATTTTAAAATAATATATTGAAAATATTCTACATTTTTGTGTTTCTTTGCCCAAATAACCCAAATTTCGAAAAAACTTTCCTTAGCAGCAGTAGTGACTGCTGCTAAGGAAAGTTATGTTTTGTTTCTTGACATATGAATTTTGGGCATTTTTCTATCAATAGAAGTATGTTAACGAGGTTGGTTGATCAGGGAAGAGGAGATAAATTTTCTTAGATGTGACATTACCGTACATATGGAAAGGATTTAGGAATCAAAAGGGTTCCATGGAAATAAATATACATATACGTGATGAAAAGTCGGTTGAACATTTACTTATTCGCATGACTGTCGAGATCGAAACGAGAAATTTTTAGAGGTCCAAGAACCCCGAGACAAGATTCGAGCAGATTTCGATCTCGCACATTAAAATGTGGTTTAGACTAAAAATTAGTACATAACAGGATAGAGACTAGGTAGGGTTAAAAGACAATCAAAATATTTCATTTTGTTGCGTTTTATTACAAATTAAATTTAAATTTACATTGAAAATTCTAGGAAAATGTAATGCTGTGGCAATGTAAAATGTTACTTGTCGAAATACAACTCAAACTGTCATCTTATGGACTAATTAAGATAATTCTGCAGGTATGACTTCATACATATCATTTAAATTAGTAAAGCAATGGAATGGTACTTAAATATTTTGAATCGAAACGCTACCTAACAATATAATCTTATTAGTTAATCAAAGATTTTAATTCAAAACTTTAAAGGTACAATAGATTCATGTTTTGCTATATTTCAGAGAGAGGGAGAGGTAAGACTAACGGAAAATTAGTTATATTATTTTATTTCCCATAAACCCTTTAAATTAAATTAAAATTTGCATTGCTCTAAAATTTAAGAATTGATGCTACTGATAAGAATTTAATAATTACACTCTTGTTATAGGTCTATTTAAGTAGCACATATTTTGACAACAAAATTGACAACAATAGTAAGTATTTCCCTATCCCTATCTATTCTTGTACAGACAGAAATCATTAACGACTAAAACAAAACTAGTGTAAATATTATTGAACAGTGAACACCAAAAAGTCACATGATTGTGGCCCTGTCAATTATTTATAATCGGCTGCCTAGGCACTAAAAAAAAACACCATAATTATGTTTAAAATCTCAGTTTGCAAGAATTTAATCGAAGCTTATTTGCTATCACAATTGAGTTAATATTTTACATCAATACGAGGTCTAAAGACCAGTGGCGTAACAAACACTGTCGGGTAGGCCTAGTATAAAGGGGGTGTTTCCCATAACTAACTATTGAGAAAGGAGCCGGGGTCCTACATGGAAGCACAGTGGTCCTATTCAGCTGAAGGGCACTGTATCATAGATACAGCAATAGTTAAGTTACGCCTTTGGTTAAGAAACAATATAAAATGATTTAAATTTGCGTGTTATCAAGTGTAATATGTGGTTTGTTTTTACACAGAGCAACTTAATACTGTACTTATCGATATAATATGTGGTATTAGAAAATACCCATTATTTATACATGGTGGTTATATCATCTCTTAATATTAAGGTACTTAATAGTAAAACTACATGCTAAAAACAAACATAGGGTTAAAATATTAATGCCTAACTCACACAGAAACGAAATAAATTAAAAATAAGTACTAAAATATTAATGTCATACGCTTACAGCCCTATTCACATGTATTAATACAATATTGTAATTTTTTAGAAAAGTTATGTTATAACTACGATCAAAATATGTCTATATTTGAGAACTTGCTTATTAGTCTCCTGTGGAATTGCAGAAAAAGGCGAAAAACGTTAAAGTACTTGGAACGCAGCAAAAGACATTTCACCCCCTCCCCGTCTTCGAGAGTGAGGAATACGTTGATGACAATTCAGCGCAAACCACCCCTTTATGCAGAAAACCACCCCCTTTTCCGATTTTTGGGGTCTAGGCGCGCGAGGGCTTGTCGGATCAGAATTTCTTTGCTCAATTTCAATAAATTGAGCAACTATCGACCAAAAGCCACCCCGCCCGGTCTCCAAGGGTTGAGACCATACCCCTAAAAACTGAAATACCTTCAAAAAGCTTCAAGTCGAACAGACCAATGGTATATCCCCGTTTTCGAAGGCGAGAAACACGATGGTGGCAATATTTTCTCACCCACTCCTCCTCAACCACTTCCAAGAGACAACTATACTATGGTACTATACTCTTTTTTCTTGTGTGTTGTTTTCAATAGGCCAATACCACTCTATCGAATGTTCTCCAAATGCTTATCAAAATTTTTTTTGAATCGGTTAAGGGATGTAAGAGAAACTGTCGAATTACAAAATCATCTTTTTAAAAACGGCGCCGCCACCCTTAAATCTAAATTATATGAATATTTTCAATTTGCTAACTAAACCAAGATGTGGATCCTTATAATGTATATATATACAAAGTTTAGTCGAAATTTGTTAAGAACCATGTGCTCATAAAATCGTTATTTCCCATGTACAGGCTGTCCACTTTTTTAATGAGAATGTAATCTTTAACAAGGGGACCTTACAGCCAGCGGGGCGGAGGCGAGCCGATTTCGATCATTTGTTTTTGATGAAACTAGATCAATAAATAATAAAATACGAGTTTCTCTGTTTGCTCGAATAAGCTTTCAATAGGTCTCTCCACAATAAACTTAATATATATTAAAAGTAGTGAAAAATAAAGATGTTTACCTAATAATAACAATATTAGAACTGGCTGAAAAAAGTTAATCAAAACAACAGAGCGGCCATAGAAATTGCTTGCTTTATATCAGGAAGATAAACCATTTGACGTCAGTTGCTTGCAGGCTCGGCAGGCGCCAGATCATCTGTACGCTGCGTTAGGTTTATTCCGTGTCGTTCTCGTTAGAACAAAGTTTGAATTCACGGAAGTAACAGTGCCTTTACTATTTAGAACATCAAATAGAGTTTGTTTATTGTTGTCAAATGTGGAGGAGGGTTTCCAGAAAGGAGATTCACATACTCTTCCGAACGTAGATGTGATTATGATATCCGATTTTCTTTCAAAGCACAGATAAATAAGACTATGACAAATATCATGACAATCGTAAAATTAACTGCATCACTATAGCAACACCTAGAGTATCGCAGCGCATATCACATAGCAAGCATGTGACGTCACGTCACTCGCCTAGCCTCGCGCTAAGGGAGCGTTTTCTAGCCTTGACGCGTTGAGGTAATTTCTATTACAAATAACGCCGAAAGTTTATAACACCCATAAATCTATTATTTCCAATTAAAAACTGAATTTTATGGAATTTTATGTATGTCTGCTTATCACTTGACAAATTCGGGTTTAGATCCTCACCGGGGATTTTTGTTTTTGAAAACCTCACTTTTTATTACCAATTAATCTATTTATTTGAATAATCAAGTATTCGTTTTAACATTTTTGACTTTCTGGAAGAAACCCATTATTTTTTGAAAACTTGACCTCCTCTTTTAATCATAATTCTTTAAAAATATTGAAGTATTTAATGTATTATGACAAATTAATATAGTATAGTTCAAGTAAGGACTTCCCTACACTCAAAAACGCAACAAAAACTTAACGACATAATTATATCACCGCAGGTCAGAACGCCATGCCTGTCTTCAAACGACCCGACGCACATTAAAAACCTATAAAGATAAGCGAGTCAATTTGCGAACAGCAGTACAAAGAGTAGCGGTGTTTTAATGAGGTCGTAAAGTTTTTGTTGTGTTTTTTATTTGCCGGGAACTGTTTACTTCAACTACACAGTGTTTTATCAGAAGTAAAAGTAATACTTTTTTGACGAGTCTGTAAGATAAAAAAATGTAGCTGTGCGTTGCTATTAGCAACGGAAGTAAAAGTCTGCTCGAGCGGAAGAAAAAATGCTTTTACTTTCGTTGCTAATGGCAACGCATAGCCATCTGAAATGATTTTTTTCTTCAAACGTCAAAAACATAACTAATCTCGTGAACTTAAACTTACATTTCTCTGACACTTTATCTGCCGTTCTATGCGGCAGTTAAAGTCTTTTACTTCCGCTCACGAGCGGCACTAATAGTATATTGTTTTATTAGGAGTAAAAGTGATACTTTTGTGACGAGTCCCAACGAGTGGCTTTTACTCCGAATAAAGCATGCTATTTTTTCTTCAAACGTCGATTGACTATAAAAAAAATAAAGAATAATTTAAAATTTCACCACCAAAAATGCAAAACGTGTTAAAATCATGAAATTTTTTACTCATTTTGCGTGGAAAAAAGTACTTTTACTTCCGTTGCTAATGGCAACGCACAGCCAACTGAAATGTCAAAGTTTAATGTCATGAAATGAGTTAAGAAATGTTTTTCTTCAAACGTCAGAAAATCATGACATTTCTTACTCATTTCATGACATTAAAGTTTGACATTTCAGACGGCTGTGCATTGCCATTAGCAACGGAAGTAAAAGTACTTTTTCTTGCGCTCATAGCGTACTTTTTCTTCCGTTGCTAATGGCATCTCACACATAAATTTTTTATCTTTATTTTTTTATAGCTAATCGACGTCTGAAGAAAAAATAACGTCATATTCGGAGTAAATGCCACTTTTACTCCTAATAAAACAATATACTATTGTCTGACGTTTGAAGAAAAAAGTAAAAGACAAATTAACAATATTTATCCCATTCATATTCAATGTTTGAACAAAAAATAGCATCTTATATGTGGAGTAAAGTGATTTTTCATGTCTCGACTGATTTGCCGAGTTGTCAAGTACACAAAAGTACGACACAAAAAAATGCCACTTTTCATGTAAAATAGAATACTATTATTAATTTCTTATAATACATTAAATATTTAGAATTAAAAAAAAAATGCAAATTGCAATGCAAAATGGTTTCGCTAAAAGATGGATTCTTATTTATACCTTTGAAGTTACTTTAAGCGAAATGTGCAAATGTCAATGCTTGACCATGGATTAAGCGCATCAAAAAGCGTTGATTCAACTTAATTTACCTCCAAAATTGTACTGTGTGAAAACAGGTATGTTATTGTTAATTATTTACGGTCATAGTGTTTTTCAAGAAATTTTTATACTAAATTGAAGTTTAATTTTTGCTGTACACAATGGTACATGGCTGCCTGTAAAATAATGGCCACAAGTAGTGGTTGCCATGATTTGATAAATACCTGTTTACACCTGGCAACCTAGAGGTTGCGTCTGACTTAGAGCTGAGAGCAATTTGTTTTCATTCTTCTCATTATTTCCCATCAAATGACGTTTAATTTACTCAAAAAACATGTAGTCGGAGAATTCATTATAATAAATTAATTACAATATTTAAAGGTAATCGCGGCTAATTTTTGATAGGCTACCCGACAGTAATATATTATTACATTGCCATATATCATTCATTTGAATTGTTTTGTTAAAAAAACAGATACCTACAGAAATCAGCTTCCGGATCTTAGACTATTAGATAATGTTCCAATTAGGGAAAACGGTATTTACAAGACGGTGCTCCACCTCATTATGGTCTGTAAGTCGGGCAAAGCTTGCCAAGGCGCTTTCCAAGACGTTGGATAGCTCAAGCAGCGGATGCTCCACTCAGTTACTCAAACTCAATTGATTTCTATTTTTGGGGAGCCATGAAGGACAATGATTACCCGGTTCCAGAACATTCTCGACAAAGACTTCAGCAATCAGCTGAGGAATCTAAAAGAAATTCCTGCCATTTTTGAGAATGTTATATTTTCTGTTCCAAAAAAAAACGAAATATTATGTACAAGGAAACGGGATCATTTTGAGCATATTCTGAAATAAAATATTAATATGTTCAATATTTTCCAATTTTGTTTTTAATTTATTTTATTATAATTATGTCTGTTCTCTTAAGGATTGATGTTTTAGTTTATATGATCTTTATTTTATTTAAAAAATCTTTTTAACCAACTTTTTAGTTTTACAATTAATAGTAGTGATGCATTTCTTTTACAAATTTGTAACCAATATTCAAATGCCAAATCATAGCCTTGTTAAATGAGCGCAGAGTTTGATGGGCAAACCAAGAAAGTTTAATCATTACGATCCGTTGTAATGATTGTTTTCTAGTTGATTGTCT
The DNA here is from genome assembly GCA_963675555.1 of Leptura quadrifasciata. NCBI lineage: Eukaryota > Metazoa > Arthropoda > Insecta > Coleoptera > Cerambycidae > Leptura > Leptura quadrifasciata. The sequence goes on along the minus strand of OY776677.1, from coordinate 28,946,611 downwards.
TTATGACTGTGTAGTGGGCTGGTTCGTGATTAAACAAGTTTAAATTAATATCCACTTGTTAGCTATGACATAATTTCTAAAATCATAATTACCAATATTATATATTTGATAAAGTCAAAATATATGTGTTTAGGTCTAGATGTAAGCGATTTTCTAAAATACTATTTTATGCCCCCAATATTACAAGAGAATTGTATACTTATTCAGTCGAATTGTGCTAAGAACTACGGAATAATTTTTTCTCTCCAAAAATAAAATCTAGGAACTAATCTGATTTGTATTCATAATTTAGAAGAAAGTAGAGATTGGGCTCTCTTTCCTTGAGTGAGGAGAAGTCGAAAATCATGACTTGCTGTCTCGTTGTAATTTCTCTTCGAGTTTGCAGCGGTAAACGTAGGCTGCTATGGATATGTCATCATAATCTCTGAGACATTTCTTTTCGTCTTCACAGTAGCATCTGAAAATAAAAATGGTATATCAGTTCAGTTCAAATGTATGTATACCGGGTGACCGAGAAAGTACTTCCCCCCCCCCCCCTATTTTTTTCTACAGTTTTAAAAATAAAATTCTGAAATTTGGGAAATCAGATCTAGGTATCAATGGCCATATTTTGACCATTCGGTGGTACAAATAAACACTTCCGATATGGCCGGAAATTGCCATAACTTTCTTATTTTAAATAGCACCCTGTATATTTAAGTCACTTTTCTCATACAGCTCTAATTACTCTTTCCAACGCTTTTTTCAGATTTAAAACCTTATGAAAAATAACCTTGAAAATTACATTTATTTGCTATTTCTAGTTGGCTTTGGAATTCAGGAACAAATTTAAAAAATTTCAAAGTCAACTTTGAATTTGAATAAAAGGGTATTTCGCAACAAATTAAATGTAAAATTGGCCTATTTTGTTCATTTGCTTGGATTTAGAAATGTTTTTCCCATTTTCCATTTCATGGAAATTCAATTTGTCATATTTCTTTATCAGATAGAGTATAAATTTGCGTTATCCTGGTTTTCCTAATTAAAAATTGAATATAAATTAAAATAAATATTAAGCTTTTTGTAGAAGTGTCTCGAATTGTGTCCATATCTTGCAGTAAGTCATGAAAAACAGATGAAAAATTGCACACAGCATCTGACAAGACGTTATTGTTGAGTGAAATAGAGACGTATTTATTATTTGTAACTTTATAGTTAGGTGCTCTACGCCTCGTTCTCATAATTGCGGATTGCGAATTTCCGCATGTGGATTTTTTTTTAATTCGACATATGCGTTCCAGGAGAACTTACTTTTCTGATTTTTTTTTATACATTTATTTAACGTCGGCCTATTTCCGCTACTGAAGTTTAACACCGATGCCTGTAGACGAGCTACCCCCAACCAGGAATTTTGCCGAACCTCTTCCCTTAAGAAGAGTAGGGAACTTTTACTTGCCTAACATTTAATAGACAAGGGACCGACGGCTTTACATCCCCTCCGAAGGATGGTATATCTCCTATACAACCCTCGCCTAAGGTTGTATAGCTTCCGCGCATACACTGATATACAAGCCGCTGGAAGATGTGTGAGGCGAGGACGCGGTCTTCGTGGGAACGGTCACCCATCCAACTACTAACTGCGCCTGACGTTGCTTTACATCGCATATCGAAGTATGTACATAGTAAAGACGCACCTACGCTTGCCCCCAATTTTCTGATTTAACTTCTACTTAAAAGTAAACGAATTGTCTTACGAACATTTCGCTACACCTGCAAGAAAATTAGTCTGTTTTAGAACAAATTTCATAAAAATTCGCAAGCGGAAATTCGCATTCCGCAACTATCTGAACGGGGCTTTACTCAAAGTGAGATACGATTTACGATGTAATATACGCAAAATGAAAAGGTAGATTTACTTTTAATTTATGGTGAATGTCAGAAAAATGCCCATGCGGCCGCACGTTTATATTATGAAAGATATTCCGATTGTCGTCAGCCATACCGGCAGCATTTTAAAATTCTAGAAGTCATTCCGAAATGCAGAAAATACTGAGGTGGCAGAGGACAGATTTATAGTAAGCGAAGAAATTGAGACAAATGTGACGTGTACCCAAATGTTTCTATAAGAGAGCTGACAAAAGAGATATTTCGCAAAATGAAATAGAAAACGAACTGAATGAACTTTCCTTGGAAGATTTCAGAAATATGTATTTCTAACAAGATGGAGCACCGCCGCATAATTCTGGTTTTGCGGAAAATTATCTTATTGCAAAGTTTGACAACCGGGTAATATCTACTAATGGAACTATTAGGTGGTCTGTTAGGTCATCAGACCTAACTCCACTTGATTTTTTCTTTGGGGTTATCTGAAGGACAAAGTATACTCAACCCCGTCTGCAACATTAGAAGAACTTCAAAATAAAATTTTAAATGCGTTTGAATTCATAACTCCAGTCATGTTACAAAGTGTTATGCGAGAAACTATTTGAAGAGTGAACAAGTGTTCTGAAATGGGTGGGCGTCATTTTGAGCACCTGTTATAGGTTTGGTATTTAGTTGTGTTGTATTGTTGTAATTATAATATTTATAAATTTAGTAAGTTGCTGTTCAGATAGGCATCACAACTTATAAATTGGTTTCGATTGTGTGAATTTTTGTTTCTTTTGCTAATGATTCATCAAAATTTTTGTTATATTTCGAGGGTTGAAAACTAAAAGGTTCCAAGCGACATTTCTAAACATGTTCAGCAGATGAATTTTAAATTTTGATGACACACAAAACATTTCTAGCAAAATCGGGAATAGTTCAATGTGATAGAAATTTTTGCCTAGGAATCTGCCAATACATAAATGTAAAAAAGATACCATAATTATAACAGCAAAAGCAAGTTTTATTGATTTTTTTTTCAAAATTCTGCAATTGTACTTGAAAAATGTGGCACTGTAAGCACTATATTTAAAACCTTATAGCACTATAATATTGTATTATAATCAAAATAAACATCTAAACTTAAAAGAATATGACAGAAAACATTGTTCTATGGTAGTCTTGTTAATTTAAATTTTGCCATTTCTTTGTGGGAATGACACAGTATTATTTTTTATTTTGGTAGCTTGACAATATTGTAATAAAAAAAAGAAATAAATAATATGAAAAAATTATGCAATATTTTAATAGAAAATTAACTATAACTAACCATAAGCACAAGAACAAAATTTAAAAGCTAAACAAAGAAAGGTCATTCTGAAATTTAACCACTTCTCGATTTTTGAGTTTTTTTTGTGAATATATTAGTAAGAGAGTTATATGAAGCGTTTGTGACTAATGAACCGTTGCGCAAATGTATCATAATCGAGGAAATTGACAGAAAAGTGGAGCGAATAGGGGTACAACGCCGATGTTTTTAGGTCACTTTGAAACGATTGGCATTGAAAAAGTCATTTTAGGGCAAGGGTAAATAAGATAAGAGTTATTACAGCATTATATCTACTAAATACGCGGGTAAATACGTCTAACCTAACCTAACTTTTCGGTTTGCAATGACCAATGCATAAAGGACCCAAGAAGGAGCAAAATACGAGAACTTCAGGTCACTTTCACATGAAAATCATTTAAACAGTCATTTCAGGGCAACGGAAAATTAGTATCATGACAAATTTGAATGTTTATTGGGGTACGGCGGACTCCATGAAATCAATGACTTGAAGTAATAAGCAATCAAATACCACGACTCTTGTTTACCCTTGCCCTAAAATGACTTTTTCAATGCTAATCGTTTCAGAATGACCTATAAACGTCGTATTTCCGCCCATTTTTACACAACCAGAACCCCTATTCGCTCCTTTTTCTTCGATTTATTCGTTTATTAAACATTTGCGCAACGTTTGACTGATTAGAAATGCTTCATATAACTCTCTTATTAATGTATCCACAAAAAAAACTCAAAAATCGAGAAGTGGATAAACTGCAGAATTACCCAAAGGAAAAACAATTAAGTACATTATATTCATTAATTTTTTTTTAAATTCAGAAATTAAAGATCTCGTATATTCTTGGTCTTGTAGAGGCATCTATTTGTAAGCAAACGCAATGTGTTCGATTTTCTTCTCAGTAACCGATTTAGTTTTCAAATTATCGGCCAGTGCAATTACAATATTTTTCTACTCCCTTATGTAAATTTGCTGTTTTCCGTACAGTCTGTAGAATAGATAGTGAGCCATTCCAGTTAACTGAACGGATATATTTCATATACGTTCTAGGATGGATATGAAATCGACCAATCACAGTTCGTGTATTAAGTACATAGGCAACTATTCGTTTTAAAAAATTCAAGTTGGTGCGTAAGCTGTCAAAGTAATTGTCAGTAGTTGTCAGTGTGTATATTCGTGCTGGGCTAAAAAATAATTTAAAATGAGTGATTCCAGCGAAGAATCGATAAACGGTATACCACCTAAAATTTTATTGAAATTATTATATACAGACAAAATTTTAGAGGTATATTATGACAAAAAAAAGTAGCTATATGGGGGATTGAATCTATGATCTCTTGCTTTTCGAATTTCCAATTCCAATTAAAATATTTTTATTGCCTATTTTGATTATAATATTAACTTAACTAGGTATTTTATTTATATGATTTTACATTTATATTTTTATACTTCACACCGAATACAAAAAATAAATGTTATATCCAATGTTACTAAGCGCAGCGCGCGGTACCCACTGGACCTGTCGTTGTTAGACAGCAAAATTATACCTTAAAAAGAAGCGTAGATATAAATAACCACTAGGCTACTGCCGCTTTTATAAAATGTTTTCACTTAGAGCATAAGATTAAGCAGTAGCTAAGTTTGTATATTAAAATTTGATTAAAACTATTATTTGTAGTTTTTTCTTAATCCGGTCGTAGAAAAAGTATACTGTACAACTCGAGTGGATTATCCATATCGCACTCGAAAGATTGAGGCACTCCGCCTACGGCGTCGTGCTCAATTTTCTTTCTCGTGCGATATGGCTATCATATCCACTCTTGCTGCACAAACTACTATTACAGAAGATGGATCGTTTTTGTTTAAACTTTGTTTACCCGTCCTTCAAAGTAATTTTTGTGTTGACATGGACGTCTTATTCTTGTTAATATTTTCTGGAACATATTCAGAACCAGAACTGTCCCTGTTGAACTATAGCACCATCTGTCGACCAATTACAGAAATTTTTAGAGCAAACTATGCAGAATTCTTTATAGATCAGATTTCTGCGACAAAATGTATTTTGTACAAATTGTCGCTTGGAACCCTATGGTTCTCAACCCGTGATTTATCAAAAGAAATTTTCTCTACTTACAAATAACTCATCTGTTTTTCATAGCTTTTTTATTATTAGCCGTTACTCGAGTCCGAGTATAAAAATGTTACAGTCGATAGATTGTGTACAATAAAAAAAGTAAAAGGTGTAGTCTATTGTAATTCCCATTCATCTACGGTGCACACGACTATGGCTATAGAGGCCAATTCGGGAGAGCACATGTCGACCGCAGTCAGGACAAACATAGACCTGGTTAGGTCTTGGATTCGGCCTTCTTGCAGCAACATTTCCTTGATAGCTGGCCACAACCCCTCGCCATTCAGTTCTGTCCGCTGCAAGTTGCTCCCATTGCTCGTCTGCAATACCGCAGGATTTTAGATTTTCATGGAGAGCGTCTTTGAACCTCTTTCGTTGACCGCCACGCCTTCTTCTACCGCTTAGCAATTCACCATAAAGTGTACATTTAGGAAGGCGGTTATCATGCATACGATGAACGTGACCTGCCCATCTTAGGCGTGCTCTTGAAATAAGCACCTCAATTGGAAGGCTGTTTGCTCTCCTGAGTACTTCCACGTTTGATATGTGATGGAACCAACAGATTTTCATCATACTTCTGAGGTGTCTTTGCTGAAAACGTTCTAATTCTTTCACATGACGACAGTAAGTGACCCAGCTTTCACATCCATATAGCAGTGTTGGAATGACAACTGCTCTGTAGACAGCCATTTTCGTTGACAAAGCAAGATCGTGGTTGTCAAATACTCTCTCTCTAAGTCCCCAGAGTGCTCTAGATGCAGTGTTAATTCTATTGCGAATCTCGCTGTCCATGTTTGCTTTGTCATTAACAACGTTGCCTAAGTAATTGAACTGATCCACCACTTCAAGAGAATTTCCGTTAAGTGTAATATCTATTTGGTTCACTTGATGAGGAGTTGACATAATCTTAATCTTTCCAATGTTGATTTTAAGTCCCAAGGAATCATAGCTCTGGGCATACACATCTAAAAGTTCTTGAAGCTCTTCCGGCGTAGAGGCTAAAAGTGCACAGTCATCCGCATACTGGAGATCACAAATGAATCGTGTGCGTGTCTTCGTGAAATCTCTAAAGCGCCCTATGTTAAAGAGACCGCCATCAAAACGGTATGTGAGACCTATTCCTCTGACTGTCAGTTTGTTGTCAACAATAATTGTTAGAGCAGTGGTAAACAAATTAAAAAGCAGGGGTGCCAGGACACATCCCTGCTTAACTCCAGTGAGGGTTTGGAAAGGTTCGGTTGCCTCATTATTATACATAACCTGGGCGTTGTTGTTTGTATGTAGACTGCGACATACTTCCACAAATTTTCTAGGGATACCTAAGCGGAACATAATTTTCCAGAGCACTTCCCTGTCCACCGAGTCAAACGCCTTGGTTAAATCAATGAAGGCCATGTGAATTTCTCCTTGATGTTCGAGTGCTTTTTCTTGAAGCTGTTTAAGTGTGAAGATTAAATCCGATGTGCCTCGGTTTGATCTAAAGCCACTCTGTGTTTCAGGAAGTAACTTTTCCATAACAGGTGTTAGCCTATTTGCCATCGCTTTAGTGAGTATCTTCCCTCCAACAGCCAGGAGAGCTATACCCCTGTAATTTCCACAGTCCGCAGCGCTCCCTTTGTTTTTGAAGAGGTTGATTAAAAGTGTATCACGAAACTCCTGCGGAGCTCGACCACTTTCCCACACGACATCAAACAGTTTTTTGAGGAAGGGTATGAGCTCTGACGACACAGCTTTAAAGATCTCAGCTGGGAGTGAGTCGGCGCCGGGAGATTTGTTATTTTTTAGCTGCCCAATGGCGGTTAAGATCTCTTCCGTTGTTAGTGGTTTATCTAAGTCTTCGAAGGTGTCATATTGAGGGATAAGATTTATAATATCGTGATCGGCTTGACTTTGCTGGTTAAGAATGTTAGAGTAGTGTTCTTTCCATCGGGCTCTTATTTCCTGGTCTTCTTTGAGGAGATTTCCATTTAAATCTTTAATAGGGCACATATTTTTCCGACTGGGGCCGTACACTGCTTTTACTCCTTGAAAGAAATTCCTGTAGTCGTGTGAATCGGCGTACCTTTGAGTTTCTCTGGCCTTGCTTGCCCACCACTCGTTCTTTATTCTTCTGATTTCGCGTTGTGTTTCATACTTAGATTGGGTAAAAGCTTCTGCTTTTGATGAGTCGTTGGGATGGTTGATAGCGTTTTGAAAGGCAATATGTTTGCGGTCAAGAAGTTCTTGTATAAAAGCTTCGTTATCATTGAACCAGTCCTCCTGTTTTTTACTTGCTGCAGTGCCAAAAATTTCCTCACTCGCACTTTTTAAACTGTCTTTAATTTGTGTCCAGGTACCAGCGACATCTACAGAATTGGTTTCTTCTAGTGCACTCAAATTCTCTTGAACTTTTTGCTTTAGCTGTTCGACGGTTTGTTGGTCACGCAATTTACTAATACAGAGACGGAGTCTACGTTTTACTTGAGTTCTTCGGTGTTTGGGTCTCATAACAATTTTCATTTTAGAGACAACAGGACGATGATCGGTCCAACATTCGCTATCAATGCGCGCCTTTGTAATTTGGACGTCCTTGAGATGCTTCCTACGTACGATAACATAGTCCAGTAGATGCCAGTGACCTGATCTGGGGTGACGCCAGGTGCCTTTAAATTTATCCTTTTGTCGGAAAATGGTGTTTGTTATAACTAGATCATGTTCGGCGCATTTAGTTAGGAGTAGTTGACCGTTAGCGTTCATGTTGCCCAAACCGTTCTTGCCTATGATGCCTGGCCAGGTGTCTGCATCTCTCCCTACTCTAGCGTTAAAATCGCCAAGAATAACGAGTCGTTCCGTTTTGGGTATTCTACAGAGGGTTTCTTCCAGCTGTTGATAGAAGCTTTCCTTGGTTTCGTGACTTGCATCCAGAGTGGGAGCGTAGGCGCTTATTAGATTTACCGCGTGGCCATCTGATAGCTTATACCGTAGCAGCATTAGACGCTCGGATAGGCCTTGTGGTACTTGTGTTAAGTTGGATACAAGTTGATTCCGAACGGCAAATCCTACTCCATGTTGTCTTCTTGAATTGGTGGGAAGACCTTTCCAATAGAAGGTGTAGTACTTTTCTGTGAGAGAGCCTTCCTCCAAAAATCGAGTTTCGCTGAGAGCTGCAACGTCAACATTGAGTCGGTGAAGTTCTCTATCTATTAGAGCAGTTCTTCTTTCAAGCCGATCGGTGCGAGTGCTGTCGTTCAAAGTACGAACATTCCAAGCGCCGTAGATGAAAGAATTAGTTTTCTTGGATTTAACTTGTCGGTATTTTTTCGACATTCGATGAGGTGTCCCTGTGGGCACCCTCCCCCGGAGATCCGATCGGGAGGGTATTTTACCTCCGGATGATTTTGTCCCACTTGAACGCTCCATCATTTTTTAAAGCCTTAATCGACTGAAAACGAAGCTGCATTTGAAGTTTTAGCTGGAGCAGGTATGCAACTGATCAGCTCGGTTGCGGAAGGCGAGTGGTGTGGTCCCATGGCACAGAAGGAGACTGCGACGATGGGGTAACCAAACGATTCCAAAAGCAACTTTTGTGTGCGGTGGGTTATTTTTACCGCACTCTTCGTGAGAAGGTGGATGTGCTCACGGCAAAAGGTAAGGGTTATTCCGCCCTTACTCGGTCGTTAGAGCCTCGTTAGTGAAAACAGGGTGCACCAAGTTCAAATTGAACTCATCGCGAAGGTGAGGTTAACAATTGAGTAGGAGAGGCTATAACTTGCGCTTCACAACCCCATTACACCCCCATAGCTTACTGCAAGATATGGACATATAATTCGAAACGCTTCTACAAAAAGCTTAATATTTATTTTAATTTATATTCAATTTTTAATTGGGAAAAACCAGTCTAAAGCAAATTTACCACTCTATCTGATAAAAAAATAAAACATACAGAGTACTATTTGAAAAATTGGCGTTATGACAAATTGAATTTCCATGAAATGGAAAAATGGGAAAAACATTTTTAAATCCAAGCAAATGAACAAAATAGGCCAATATTACATTTAATTTGTTGAGAAATGCCCTTTTATTCTAATTCAACGTCTACTTCGAAATGTTTTAAATTTGTTCCTGATTTTCAAAGCCAAATAAAATAGAAAGTAAATGCCATTTCGAAGGGAATTTTTCATCCGATTTTAAATCTGAAAAAAGCGTTAGAAAGAGAAATTACAGCTTTATGAGAAAAGTAACTTAAATTGCTATTTAAAATAGGAAAGTTGTGACAATTTCCGGTCATACCGGAGGTGATTTCTTTATCACCGAATGGTCAAAATGTGGCCGTTGATATCTATACTTGATTTCCCAAATTTCAGAATTTTATTTTTAAAACTGTAGAGTGTAAAGCTATAGAGTTTAAAACTGTAAAGTGGGTAGGTTCTGTGTCAAAATGTGTGAAAAATATGAAATGTGCATTGTCTGGTTAGTTCGTTTTACTTTAACGTATTCATGAGATGAAATTCAGTTTTGCAATTTCGGCGAGATTTGGCGTATTGTTTATTTAAACAGTTCAATGTTTTTAGGGCATGTTCTTCGAGACAAATGAAAGAAATGGAAAATGTCCGTTATTAGTTTTACAAACTAAAATTCACTCCGATTATTATTATTTTAAAAGTAGAAAACATTCAAAAATCATATCATGATACAATCAACCTCTCAAAACAAACATAACTTTTGATTCCCGACCTTCCAATAGAACTCTACGACGCCCACACTATAAATATGGCGGAGAAATTACAAATAAGTGCAAAGTTTAATTTGAATCTGCTGTGTTAGTACTTTATTAATATTGTTATTTTATTGCTAACCTGTTCTTCATGAAGTAGTCAATAAAACGAGTCGTCCTATTGTAAATGGCCCACCCACAAGGCGTTCTTCCAGTGCATTTTTCTGTTGGCTTTTCAGTGGTGGTGGGTTCCGATCTCTGTAAATAATAAAAATAAAATAATAAACAACTCTGTTGCAACAAATCCACCAATGGCAATGTTGTATTGTGATTTACAGAATCAAGACACTGATAAACACTGCCATATCTGTATTCCTGCCAATAAAATTGATTTGTAGTTATCGAAGATTACAATAATTAATGATTTGCTTTAATTTGCCCTTTGTGATTGCTTCTATAAAAATTGATGATAACGAGTGTCATTAGTTAGATAGTTGGTTTACATTTATTATTTATAGAATATTTAAAATTATTATTTTTTTTATTTTACAATTACACCATCCAACAGAACAAAAACCAATTACAAGATGAGAAACAATAGAACTAACTAATAAACTACATATGAAGAGGTACAAGACAATTTAAATATAACAAAAATAAAGAATTCAGGCTAACAAAGAGAACATTGAAAACTAAATAATAATAATAGGAACTTCAAGAAATAATATGCCTAAATTACAATATAAGTTATTTTCATACGGTTTGCATTTTTTATATGAAAAATATCGATTATGTCCTGGAGGCAGGAGAGGGACAATTTTTTGTTGTTTCGATTTTTTATGAATTTTTATTTTTTATTTTTTAGCTTTTCATATAGATAACGACATTATTTAATTTCAAACCGTACATATTTTTAAAATACATCTTTTTACAACAAATTTGCATACAATAATGTAAAATTTTGAGAATGAATTGGGTTGCTATAAATTTTTCAAAATTGACAAAATTATTTTTGAATATGAAATTAAATTGTTATTACACTTTTGAATTTATTAAATTTATTTGCTTAACTAGTATGTTTAATATTTTATGATTCATTTGTATTCAAACGTGTTTTTAATTATTTATAATTATGTAATTTCAATAAATTGAATACTTGTTTGAGTGACTTTCTGTATTTTCTTATAATAATAATAATAAATTATTTCGCGCATTGAGATCAATATAATGATGTTGGACAAGTCAGATTATATAACAAACATACACAAAAAAACTAATTAATAAAGATTTAAATATAAACGTTAGATCAAATAAATTGCTAGAAGTGAAATTAATTTCTTAAATTATGAAATTCGGATACTCTATAAACACATAACATAACAAGATAGTCCTTAACTTCTCTCTTCTTTAATGTAAAAAGGCTGATAATGTTTTAATCCAGACAAGTACAGGGAAAAAATGAGTAGCGCTATTTTTTTCTATTACATATGGAATGCGTTTTGTGCTGCTGCTTTTCTTGCATAATTCAATGGATATCCCAGCCAGCAAAAAGATACTCCTACTACGGTAGTACTACTAGAAGTACAGATAAAATAGAAATTCAAGTAATCAATTATTTACCTATGTTTGGAAAATAAAGTTTTTCTCCAACAAGTCCCATGTTAGATTCCCACTGTGGAATCCAGCTTGAGGTTTTTGGATGTATTGTTATGAAAACAATGTTGAAACATTAACTGTACATGGATTCGACAATTTATAACGTGTAATATTTTGCTTTTGGCTATCATTATGTATTTAAAAAATGTAAATTTCATTTCACAAAATACAAGCAAGTGATCGGTGTTACGTAGCATATCATACGTGTCACAAATATTGTAAGATAAATTACATCAATTAGTGACCCAGATGTCTTCGTACTTATCGCTCAGCTTTTTGTTAATGATATTTCTTTACAACCGATAATTATACCCAGAATTTTTGGTATGCTTTACATTCGATTTGTCAATCTGAGTTTTGATCCGATTGATTTCCTGCAGAATATCATTTTTTTTGTTCAGTGTTTTTTGGCTTGACAATATTTATTGCTCATTTATTTTGCAGAACAGCTGTATACAACTTGCTTTCGTAAGGCTTATTATATTGTGTAACATTGCTAATGTTATCTAATTCGCTTAGCTTATTCATGGCAAGTTCATAATGCTAGCTTTTAAGTCACAGAATGAATTTTCCGTGATCTTAAAGATATTACCAATTTTTTCCTAAAATATTGTACTTAGATGTTCATGGCGATAGTTAGTTGTCCATTATAGCAATAGGTACAGTCTTTGTCTTTAAACCGTCCCTATGTATTTAAAAGTGCCTCGACAGAGACATCACGGCACGTAGGATGAAATAGCGGAATTATAAACTATTTTTGACGATTCTTGAAATAAGAAAGGCAAATTGCGTTGCCAGGCGGGCAAATTGAATAAAATGCAAATCTATATTCAATAATGAGATGATTTAGCCATTTTCTAAACAAACAGTTGACGCAAGTATAGGTACGTAGTTCCTGTTGGTTTATGCATTAACAGTAAGTTGTGTCATATTTTTAGGCGACAAAAACATTTAAAAATGTATGCTTAAATAGGAAAAGAATAATTTCAAGTTAATAAATACACAAATAGTCCGGCAGCGGAACCGTGTTTTTTCCCTGAAGTGAAAATTTTCGTAAGTTTTTTTTTTAACGGATTCTCGTAAATTTATATGTTTATTTACCATATCCGACTGATGACAAGCTGGCATCTTTGAGCAACTTGAGATATACAAGGTGTTTCAAAACAATAAGATGATTGTATATGTTTTTGACTTTAAACTTGAATAGTAATTTAACCTATATCATGGTAATATGATCTCTAGTATAGTGTAACGTCTAGTTAAATATGAGTGAAAACAAGTGTTTTTTTAACTTTAAATTTGCTTGTGAAAAAAAAGTGAAAAATTTTCCGTTGTTGGTGCCGAACGCATAAAAACCATTATAAAGTGCAGTAAAGTGTATGAAGATCAAAAGTTTGAATAACTTGAAAATAAGACTAGTAGTTATAAGGACTTTTATATTCTATATCACAGAAGCTGTGTGTCTACATACACATCAAAAAGTCATTTAAAAAGATGTTTATAGCCGGGAAGTACTGTTACCGACGCGGGAACTTTAATTACGAAAATGCAGAGGCGATCAGAAATACCAAATTTCAATTTTAAAAATGACTGTATTGTAGGCAAAAGTGCGAAGTGGAAAAGAATAAAAAGTACCCTCATTGATGGCGTCCGTTCTTTCAATCCCGAGCTGTAAAATACATGGTAAAGAAAATTTCAATCAAGGAAACCATTTTACAAACGTGCGTGGAAAGAAACGATACCTGGGCTGCTGAAATTAGATTAAGATTAGCTGGTTGTGTGGCAGACCTACCTGCCGTAGGTGCCAGATACCATATGGACTGTCGTAATAAATTCATAGGGCAAAATGCTGTGCTTTCAGCAAAACGACAGTCTAGCCAGGATACCGACGTAGAAAATTTTGCTTACGAGGAAACAGTAAAAGAAATATTGGCCAATAGAGAAAGAATTTGGAATTCGATAGAGATAAACAATATATACTCGGATCGCGGATGACGTAAACTTATTCGAGGTAATTTAATTAAAGCCCTCAAGAAACAGTTTGATGAACTGATAGGACTTTCCGCCCCAGGATATGTAAATATAATAACATTCCCTAACAAAGTCGAGGCAACCTTAGGAATAAGTCGTGTTGAGGATGACGCTGATGTTATTGAGACTGCAATTGGCAAAATAACAAAAGAAATAAAACACGAAGTTGCTGATGTAAAGAGGAATAAAGAGAAATAGAAGTTACATGTAAAATACGAAACAGTGTTAGCGGATTGCAGTAAAACTATTAAATTTTGCAAATTGCTATCACCTAAATTGGAAAAAAGGATACTTCTTTGTAATATATGGGCGAACTAAATCAATATATTAGTGACATTACAAATCAGGCTACCAAATTTATATCTGCATGCAATGGAAAACTTAATTGCGAATCAACATCTGAGGCTCGTGTACGTCTGTGAACTGAGAGAACAGCGTGCGGAAGATCACAATTACCTCTTTTACGACCTCTTCCGTGAACAAATGCAGCATTTATTGAAAACGTGAAACATGCCCACTTACAGACCTACATTTGGAAAAATACATTGCAATCAGAGGTTCCAAGTCTACAGCCAACTAATTACGGTTTTTATAAAGATGTGAATGGCAAGTTTTTGTTTCCGATCACTTTACCAGAGAAACTAGAATGAAAGTAGTCTGATGAATTAATTAGGTGCTCCATACAGTACAAACAGATGTAGCTGTAAAAGCTCTAGGTTACCCTGTACAATGTTCTGCGTTTGCAAAGCACATGAACACTGCTGCAATGATCTAACTCCTACTGCCACTGTGAACGACAATGAAGACGAAGAAGACGAATGTTCACTTTCCAATGACGAAATTGATTCAGAAAATGATGAAGTCTAATATATATAAATATAATATACTTTTGGAACACCCAGTATTTAAAAATTTTTGTTTTAATTTTATATAAACCTTATTATGGGAAGCAAACCATTTGTAAAAAAAAACTCGTTTATTTGCGTAAAATTTACAAATAATTCAAAAAGAGTGATATTTCACCTACTTACTTATCGGACGCACCCCGTATCTGGAGTTGCTCAAGAATGACACTTTGTCATCACTTGGATATCAAAACTAGGAGCCCCTTATACCCCAAATCCGTTTTGAAAAAACTTAATACGAGATTGTTGGATGTTACCACTTGGCTGCCGGACTAAAACTATGAGACTCGAAAATCTGGAATAATTAATCGGTACGAAGTATTAAAAAAAGCACAAATATATGTCGAGGAGAATTTAAAAATCCTATACATTTTAAAGTGGTTTCTAATTTTCTTATTGCCATTTTTCGCGAAATTATAACGGAGGCAATAATTTTTCAAATAAAATGATAACGGCAAGAAATGATAGAATTCGAAAAATCACCTCAAAATATGTAGATCTTTCAAAATACTTACCAACATGTGTGCCCGCTTTTTTTTTACAATTCCTTATTGCATTTATTTCATATTTTTACACTCGTATACAAGTTTGAATTAAAACATTTAAAAATACACTGGTTACCTTAGTTACTTAGGTGTTTGATTTTTGAGTAAAATCAAATCCTTTTAACCATGCATAGAACAGGTTAAAATAAGTAGAAGGGCTGCTTGTATCTACCTAAATATTTTTTTTCTCAAAAATGGTAGGAGATAGAAAAATACTCTAGTTGCTGCACCACTCCTGAGTTCGAGTCTCAGCTGCGGCAGATATGGCAATGTCATAGGGAATGGTCGTTGTGTAATTGTCTATGTATATGTGTCCTGGTTGAGTGGTGGAGTAGCTAATGCTAAACTCGGACATTAATCTAAATAAGGCGTTGAAAGTAAAAAAATAAAAAATAATAATAAAAATATTTGAACCAACAGATTTTGAAATTTTGAAAGCAAATTACATCTAAACAGCGGTCATTCTATATTCGCATTTTAGTTGTGAAAATTTTATGAGGCCCACTGCTACTTGGAATTGAGGGGTCTAGAATAAAAGGAGTATAAGTGCAATTTTGAAGTTTCTGAGATATTGGCAATCGCAGTTGAATTGAATTTTAAAAATTCCTGAAAAAATTTCGGGCAGGTTTTTCTTTTTCATTGGTTACTAAATTTGTTAAGTTGTTTCATACTGTGTTTTTTATGTTTCAAAATTAGTAAAAATTCAAGAAAAATTAGGAAATGTATTCGCATCCTTTTTATGCCAAACTTTTTGTTTTTATAATACACAATAATAAGTCATTACTTAAAAAAACTGGTATATATTTAATTTAAGTGTTAAACTGTGTCATTTAAATATTAAGCAAATATTGTTTATCCTTAATAATAGGAATACAATATGAAATCTAAGTCATAACAGTCTCCGTCTCTTTCTTCACTTTCCATTAGTTGAAGAACAACTTTCCGATCTTCAACAGCTGCATTTATGCTTTTGTTGCCCTGCTTTTTTGTGTTACACCTGGTTGTGTTGCTTATTTTTTCTTTTCCTCTTTTTTCTCGTGTTCAATGCTATTATAAAGTTTTCTAATATACTGGAGGAATGTACCCAAAAAGATATTGCAAATTCTTCCACTTGAGTTAGTTTACTTTCAAACCTTCTTGATTTAGCTGTCAAAACGTATTGAGAAAAGCAATGTTAGACCGACCAGTGACTTTAGCTGGGCAAATATATTTACTGAAGGGAAAATCCAGATCCACTGTTGGCTTGTAGTAGTAACAAAATTACTCTGATTTTTTGAAAAAAAAAAAAAATACTGAGTTTACCTCCATTTAATTAATTACATGTTTGTCCGTATCCGTTCCGTATCCTACACTGATAGTTTCGTGCAAATTAGAGAAACTGTAAAAGTTCTCATTAGTCATTTCATGAACAGAAATTTTTCTACAAGATTTCTTGATAATATTTCTCCAGTTTTCTGGTACAAACACTTTTTCTTTTAACCTTTTCTAAAATACCGAAATCTTGGTCACGCTCTATAAAAGTGTGTCCTGGCTCTAGAAATTTATGGTGAATTTCTTGAATTCTTGTAGCTTTGACCAGGAACATGAACAATTTTGCTACATTTTTATTTTTGTTTTGTCCCCCACACGATTCTTGATTTTCAGGATCCATGTTTAAAGCTGAATTTGCAAATTATGCCTCTGAGTTGAGATTGCGGTCAAGGCACTATGGGAAAACAAGGTTTCAATAATAATGAGTTAAAACATCCAAATGTTTATAAAACTCTCGTCAGAATATTTTTAATTAGTTGGAATAAAATGGGTATAAGTGACACCTGTACCCCTTATACACTGAATTAACTTTACTATTTGTTTACATCATATTTCTACTCGTCAACAGATGTCAGGAAAGTCAGAAAATCACTTGGATCTATTTTGCACCAAACAGATATGAACTTTAGGTTTTCAAATCTTATTTAATGCAAATATGAAAAAACATGCACTTGTACACCTTTTATTCTAGGCTCCTTGTAGTCAGTTGACTACAAAATAAATCAACAATGTGGGATAGACAATAAAATTAATTTATTCAAACTATCACAAGTTGAATTTTTGTGTTTGATAATTGATATTTATATATTAATATTTTATTATTTTTTTGCTTCCTGGTAACCATCTCGAACTCCATTTTTTTAAGATGGCTAATGGGGCGGTATTAGTGCGTGCTAAAAAAAACAACCAATCAATCAATATCAAACCGTACCCGCTTAGTTGGCAATCGCGTGGGTCGGTCCGAATCGTCGGTCAATAAATAGGCCGGTTTAACTCTGTCAATACTGACAATCGTCGCTATTACCCGCTTAAGGATATTAATTTATTCAAACTATCACAAGTTGAATTTTTGTGATTGATAATTGATATTTATATATTAATATTTTATTATTTTTTTGCTTCCTGGCAACCATCTCGAACTCCATTTCTTTAATATGGCTATGGAGCGGTATTAGTGCGTGCTAACTAATACGCTACACTCCTCAATTATAATATTCACACTACCTACGCTTAAATTAGACCATACTACTTTACCGTACGTATAGTGCCCGAATTTCTGACATGTGTATGGGATAAAACGAGTTAAATTTAGAATTAACAACTGCAAAACAGTGATGAAAATGGTTCTCACAGATAATATTTATAAATGAAATGACTATTTTGTTGAGAGGAAGGAGAAATTGGAAATAATCTTTGAGTTATTTCGTATTATCACTCCTTTAAAATTTATAAGAAATTAAAGTTGATAATTTACCTATTCTTTCATTTCTCGAGAAACGGATATAAAAACATTTTTTGTCATCAGAATGTGTATTTAATAATCATTAACTTACGATTAACCGATATTGTTACAACAGAACTTTTTGTTTGTTGCTAATAAACTTTGATCCCCGCTAAGTTATCGTAATGTCATTGGAGTCGGGTTTTCGCTACTTTAACAGATAGATCTCATCAAATACAACATATTTGGTACAGATTAGAATTTTCTAACATTAAATACTTGTTTGTTTGAAATTTTTTAATGTTAAAAGAATTTAGTCTTCTGCATATACGATAATTTAGGAAGGTTGGAAGCCATTTAGTATCAAATTTAAAAAGTTTAAATAACAACGGCACCAAATTTCAATCGTAAATTTATTGGTAATCATAAAATACCAGAAAAGAAAGTATTTATATCAGTTATTTGAGAAACTAAGAATTAATAATATTGGTGCAATATACTACGTACAGTATTTACACAAGTCAGTAAAATTTATATAAGGGACATTGAAAAACATAGATGCAAGACAGCAATTAGCACTCTTAATTTTTTAAAACAGCTTTATAGTCATATCTGTAATAATTTAGCTGTGCTACGGTAGACAAATGCACTGTGAGTAGAGTGGCTCCAGACTAAGATAACATAAACAATTCTGGAATGTATAAATGTCCAAAATAGGCTGTAATTAAAGTTGTTTGTGATACCTGATTTGCCAGAAATTACGTAACAAGTATATATTCCCGGAAACATTGTTGCAAACGAAGTTCGTGTGATTTTCCCAAGTTAATTTATTATCCAAGTCCAACTCCTAGGAACTTTACATAATTAGCATCATTTTTCATGTCAGCATTAACTGAGCGAAGTCGAAAAGCCATATTTTCGGATTTAAATGTGTTTAAGTTATTCGTCAAAAATCACTCTTGAACATCGTGAACAGTTGGTAAAAGTTATTTATGTGTTTATTCTTTGATATAACAGTTGTATCATCAGCAAATTGGACAAAATCAGTTCTAAAGGTGATATTATCGTTTACATAATTAAGGAAAAATAATGATCCCATTACTGAACCTTGAATTACTTCTTCTGTAATAACACGTGACTCCAATTTATTATTACCTATACATATAAGCTAAAAACGATTAGTGAGATAAGATTTAATAAGCTGTATTAGCTATTACTACATTTGTAAAAAACTAACTTTTCTATTAAGATTTTATGTGACACACACAGTTAAAAGTTTTGAAATCGAGATATAGTGTGTAAACAAAGTATCCTTTCTCAAAACCTGTATTTATAATTTCAATTAATTTACTCATAACATGCACCAAACTGATGTTTAATAAAGAGAATATTGACGTCAAAAGAATGTGTTTATAATTTTAGTATAACCTTAAATATTTTTCCAAAAATAGAAATAGGTCTATGATGAGTTGGATTATCAATAAGTAGCATTTTTTTGTGAATAGGTACGGTCGTGAGCAAAAAAGATAGGACGTGTTTTAACGGTATTTTGCTAAAACTAGTTGTGTACATCTAACTTTAATTTTTGTGACATTGTCAGTTAGTTGTTATAATTTATTGCAAGTGTGCAAAAAACTAATATGCCTCATATAAGCGATTCAGTTAAATCTGGAGTTATTGCTAAAGCAGAAGATGGATGGTCAATGAGACAAATTGCACTGCGTTATAATATTGACAAAAATTCGGTGTGTAACATTTTAAGAAAGTGGAGAATAAACGGTACGATTAGTAGAAATTTTGGATCAAGGCGACAAAGGATATCAACTCAACGACAAGATTTGTAATTGGTAAAAGCTTTAGTAGAAAATCCATTTTACTCAGTTATTCAGGCTGCTGAAGAAACGAATTTTCCTGGATCGAGTAGTACTGGTCGCCGGCGAGTAAGAGAATCGGAGCTACGCTGTCATGCAGCAGCACAGAAATACTTACTTAAAGCGGAACATAAAGAAGCTCAAGCAGGATTTGCGCTTGAATTTTTAGTGCATGATGTAAATTTTTGGAACAATGTAATCTTTACAGACGAAAAAACTTTCCAGTCAACACACAGCGGTCGTATTCGTGTTTACCGTCCTATCGTATATCGTATATATCTAACAGTGATAAAAGTGGTAGATTTTCCGCCAATATGTGGGCTTGGATATTGGCACATGGTCCTGGTGTTTTGTGACATATTGAGGAACGATTTAATAGTGAAACGTATATTAGAATTTTAGACAATATTATGCTCCCTTCTGTGTCACAATTATTTCCTAATGAGCTCATATTTCAACAAGACAATTGTTCCGTTCCGTATTGTTGCTCATACCGTAACTAACTGGTTTCAAGATAACAACATCAATGTTCTTAACTGGCCCAGTCATAGTCCAGATCTTAACCCTGTGGAAAAAGTATGAGGACTACTCGTAAAAAGTATCCAAAAACGAAATGTGAGACCACGGAATGCCGAAGAATTACTGGAAATAGTAAATAATGCATGGGAAAATATTATTACTAATGATTATTGTATAAGGTTATTTAATTCTATGCCAAACAGACGTATAGAAGTTATAAATAGAAATGGTGCAATAACGAAATATTAATAGTTAGTTTCTTGTTAAGCAGAATATCCTTTGATACAGGATTTCTACTAATCGTACCGTTTATTCTCCACTTTCTTAAAATGTTACACACCAAATTTTTGTTAATGTTATAACGCAGTGCAATTTGTCTCATTAACCATCCATCATTTACTATAGCAATAACTACAGCATTAAAATAAAAAATAAATTAAAAGTGATATCTGTTTTATTTCGGCTACTCACTACATATTCAAATAGAGACAGATTTACATTAGAAAAAAAAGTTGTCCTATTTTTTTCTGCTCACGACATTACCCATCATGTGCCATTTTTTTCGTTTTGACTAGTTCATTTCTGTAGTATGATTTTATTATATTTATTGAAATTTTCAGATTCTCCGAGGGATGTAATTTGAAGATATCAATTAGTAGGTGGAGTGATTCTCTTATTTGTTTAAGATCAGTAGTGAACCAGTTCAGTTTAACTAAATTAGAATTATTAATAATAATTTTAAATTTGTTATACACGTCTAAAGATGGATATTTTTATAAAACTCCAGTCCAGGTTGCAAGTACTTATATAGATTATGTAAGCTCGAGGTAGTAATTGGTCTAAAATATATTTTTTCATATCCTACCCAGAACATGTGGGATGTTTCAACTCAACTTTAATCCTGGATGGCCAAAAAAGAATGCTTACATATGTAATAGTAGATACGAAGTCTTCATTCACTACGTGTAAAACGATGTTACCAAGACAGTTTAAATTTCTTGGAGGAGCTGTATTTGTTGGTGTGTATGTAACTAAAAAAAACTAAACGTGTCTAACAACAGTAATAATTAGTTAAATTTTCAACTTTAACTATTTATAACCTGTGAAGAAGTAATCAATCGTACAAAAAATTTAAATTCACTACGCATGATTCTGATGCAGTTTTTATTCCCAAAAACCCACGTTTGCAATTGCTTAAACGGTGATTTAAAAAAAATACTTTACACTTACAAGTACTGTAACACAGATTATTACTACTTATAGTGAATTTTCGACAAGATTAAACAAGAAAATCCGCAGTTCACGAGATTAGCTCGAAATGTTAATGTCACAATCTGGAAATAACTGAACTTGAATTCATAAATAGAAGTTACAGGCCCCTCAGTAAAAGTATTATGAATAATGTTTTTAATTTACAATAAATTAAATAATAATTGACACGCATAACGAAGAGGATATCCTGTGCTCCAAGACGTTTGGTGTACTCGTATATGTAACGTATTTAATAAATATGTAATAAGGCATTCATCAATGTCTAGTTAAAATTACCGACGTAGTAATACGTCTCAAGTACATGTAATTCAAATATATATAATGATTGGTTATAATATGCCTGTTCAATACGATGTAATTACGTTATTTAGAAAATTGTCGAATTTGAATTACTCTCCATTCAAATCTGCAGTTTAAACAATAATAATGTATTTTCAAACCGTGCTATTATTTATTGTCATGTAATCCATCTTAGTATTAATGATAATCTGGAAAAGAAATGGAGTAATAAAGTAGATCATGGGCAAAATATAACAATCTATAAATAAACTGCCGTGCACCATTTTCCCTACTCCACTCTCAGCCAGTGGCAAAGCTACGAAGGTAGAAGTGGTGAGATGACGTCATTTTCAACCCCAAACAAAAAGCGACCCGATAGAAAATCCCAAGTGACTTTAAATGACTTTGATCTTGCTGGACTTCGAAGAACTATCATAGATTTTCATGTCACTGAGAAAAAGATGCCAACTGCCAACACTTAAGCAAGTACATGGAAAATTTTGTGATGATTGACTATCAAGGATGCAAAGAGTTTTTGCAGAAGGAAGTACATAAATCAGGTTTTCAACGGCGGAAATTTCAAAATAATCGGAAGATTTTAATTGAGCTGCACGAAATCAGGTATCTTACAGTACAATTTTTGAAACAAATTAATTCATATAGGGAAGAAGGGCGTTCTATTGTATATATGGATGAAAGTTATATCCATTCGTCACAAACGCATCAAAGAGGATAAAGGCACCGATGGCCTAAATAAACTTATTTCCAAAGAACCCCATCTCATTATCGTGAATGCAAGAGGTGAAGACGGATTTGAACCGAATTCATACATGAGGTGGAAATCTAACTACAGCACTAGTTTTTCTTTTTTTATACATTTATTTAACGTCGGCCTATTTCCGCTACTGAGGCCTAACACCGACGCCTGTAGACGAGCTACCCCCAACCAGGAATTTTGCCGAACCTCTTCCCTTAAGAAGAGTAGGGATCTTTTACTTGCCTAACATTTAATAGACAAAGGACCGACGGCTTTACATCCCTTCCGAAGGATGGTATATCTCCTATACAACCCTCGCCTAAGGTTGTATAGCTTCCGCGCATACACTGATATACAAGCCGCTGGAAGATGTGTGAGGCGAGAACGCGGTTTCCGTTGGAATGGTCACCAATCCAAGTACTAACTGCGCCTGTCTTTGCTTTACATCGCATACCGAAGTATGTACATAGTAAAGACGCACCTACGCTCGCCCCTACAGCACTAGTTGTATGGAAATGAGAGAGGGTCGGCGCAGGAGCGGGAGCATGATCATGATCACTGATCAGATTAGGGGTGGGGATAATTAGAGTGGTGAGAGGTAATTAGGGGGGGTATGTTAGAGGTTGGGGATTATGAGAGGTGGTGGGGGACAATTGCAGTGGTGGGAGGTAACTAGAGTGATAGGATGCAATTAGAGTGGTGAGTGGTGGGAAGTAATTAAGGGGCTGAGCTTAGGAGTGGGACGTAAGAGGGCAGGGCCTAGGAGAGGTGGTGGGGGCAATTGTAGTGGCTATAGAAATGTAATTATAAAATAGAGGCTTTTGGTTCTCGTACAAACACTAAATCCCAATTAAATTTTTTACTCCCTTTAATAAGGGTGAGGGTGGCAATGGGGTGGTAGAGAGGGTAGCTAAGGCAAAAAAAAATTTTTGAGACGTTTCGTTTTTGAATACACAGTAAATTCCATTTTAATTTTTTTTACTCCCTTTCATAATAGTGTAGGTGTGGTATTGGGGGGGTGATATTAAGGGGTGGTTGATGCCAAAAAAATTTTTGAGACTTTGACTTTTTGTACATGTTCTAAATTGCAATTTTATGGACTCTTATCTGCTTGCTTTGCCTATTTACCCTTATTTACCCCCGAACCCTTCAACGGAATTAGATCAAAATATAAACTAGTTCCATATCTCGTTAAAATACATAAGTGAACCAAATTTCAAGTCAGTATCATAAACGGTTCCAGAGTAAACGTGCGCACAAAAAAGTTAAGTCCGACGGACAGATTTTTTTTTCGCTCAAATTTAAACTCTCGACGTTTCATGACATTTTAAGCCTATTTGAACATAAAAAAGAATTTTTTTTTGCGTTCCTATCCTTTCACTGGACGTGGAAGTAATGGTAATTGAAGTGGTGTGGTAATTAGCGTAGTGGGGGTAATTACAGTGACAGTTGGTAATTAGAGTGGCAGGGAGAATTAAGGGTAATTGCAGTAACAATGAGGGTAATTACAGTAACAATAAGGACAATTAATTGCAGTAACAGTAAGGGTAATTCCAGTAACAGTAAGGGTATTTGCAGTAACAATAAGTTTAATTGCAGTACCTGCCTTATCTTTATGATGATGAACAATTGCAGTCTACTTGCCTTATCTTTATGCCGATCAACAATTGCGCTACAAATTATTTTATCTGTCTGTCTCATTTACCGAGATTTTTTATGGTTCTTTAGTTTATGAAAAGGAGCATTGGACTGTAATTTTTTTAGTGAAATATTGCAGTGCATTTGTTGATGATTATAGGGGGGCTGTATTTTTTAGGGAGTTTTTTTATAATATTTTGTTTATAGAATTGAAATTTATAGATAGATTGAATGTTGGAAGGTTCAGTATAGGTGAATTTAGGTTATTTTAAAATTATCGAATATTAGTGAGTTTTTAAAGATTTTGTTGACCTTGAATGTGTTTTTTTTAGTGTTTTTTGTGTCTGGATGACTTTTTTTTCATGTTTTGCCATGGTGAGTGAACCGATGTGTTTTTTTTGTTAATTTAAAATATTTTTTTTATTTTTTCACTTGTGGGTGAAATACTCTACAACAACGATATCTGCGAAACAGACGGTATGGCCGACTTTGGCTCATAGGCGATCTTAAGCTATTTTTCGTCAATTTTAGTTTTGAAAATGATCTCTCATCAGTACAATTTGTGGTCATTATTACAAGGTAAATTTTTAATAGTGTCTCCACATTAGGGAACGTATCTTTTAAATTTCTATCTACCAACAGCTGACAAAGCAAGCTTTACAGCTAATTTGATTTTTTTTACTCATCATCATCATCATCAGAACGTGTTAGTATATTACACATGGTCGTTATACTAGGGACCGCGTGCTTAACTGAAGGGCGAAAGTTTGATTTGTCATTCCAAATTTCGAAATAACTCATTCATTTTTTATTTTTAATAAAACAAATTTTCAAAGGAATTTGGTGGAGGTGAGAGAATGCATCATTGCCTTGAGATTCATCCGGCATTGGATTGATGCACGCCTCACACACAACTACCAGAAACTGTTGCTAATCACCAAAGGCCTTTGATTGTGTGTCGCATGAATCTTTACTAATAAAACTCGAACACTATGGCGTCGATTCTTTTAGTTCTTACTTATCGCATCGATACCAGTCTGTATATCTCAATGGAGGATCTTCCGACTGGTCTCTAATTAAGCACGGAGTCCCTCAAGGGTCTGTCTTAGGACCCGTGCTATTTATTATCAAATGTCTATTATTTGCCGATGACTGTACTCTATATGATTCACGACCTATTAAACCCTGATCTGGCCAGTGCGGAAATTAATATAAACAAATGGTTTATGTCAAATAATTTTAAACTAAACACTCGTAAAACTCAAAAAATTACTTTCTCTGCGAATTACAAACGAAACAAAGGCAACTGTGTGAAATTACTCGGATTCGCACTTGATGAATCATTAAAATGGTATAATCATATTCACATACTCTGTAAAAAACTAAGTACGCAACTCTTTTTAATGCGGCAACTCAAAAAACTCTTAAATAGTGAGTCTCTAAGAACAGCATACTTCTCACTCTTTCATTCGCATCTGAGCTATGGCACCACAGTCTGGGGGGCTCATCCAAGTCTATTCTTGTGTTCAGACTACAAAAAAGTCCGTTAGAATCTTGGCTGGTGCTTCCTTTAGGGAACACTGTAGGCCAATATTTATCAAATACAGAATCTTATGTCTCCCGTCTTTGAATATTTACGCCTCTCTGCTTGCAATCCATAAAAAACATAGTGAGTACGTATCAGTATCACACAATCGCAATTATAATACGCAAAATGGTGCTCTCCCATTGCCATCTAAACATAGATACTAAAAATAGACTTCAAATGCAGCTTCGTTTTCAGTCGATTAAGGCTTAAAAAAAAATTATGGAGCGTTCAAGTGGGACAAAATATCCGGAAGTAAAATACCCTCCCGATCGGATCTCCGGGGGAGGGTGCCCACAGGGACACCTCATCGAGTGTCGAAAAAACACCGACAAGTTAAATCCAAGAAAACTAATTCTTTCATCTACGGCGCTTGGAATGTTCGTACTTTGAACGACAGCACTCGCACCGATCGGCTTGAAAGAAGAACTGCTCTAATAGATAGAGAACTTCACCGACTCAATGTTGACGTTGCAGCTCTCAGCGAAACTCGATTTTTGGAGGAAGGCTCTCTCACAGAAAAGTACTACACCTTCTATTGGAAAGGTCTTCCCACCAATTCAAGCAGACAACATGGAGTAGGATTTGCCGTTCGGAATCAACTTGTATCCAACTTAACACAAGTACCACAAGGCCTATCCGAGCGTCTAATGCTGCTACGCTATGAGCTATCAGATGGAAACGCGGTAAATCTAATAAGCGCCTACGCTCCCACTCTGGATGCAAGTCACGAAACCAAGGAAAGCTTCTATCAACAGCTGGAAGAAACCCTCTGTAGAATACCTAAAACGGAACGACTCGTTATTCTTGGCGATTTTAACAAACCGTCGAACAGCTAAAGCAAAAAGTTCAAGAGAATTTGAGTGCACTAGAAGAAACCAATTCTGTAGATGTCGCTACTACCTGGACACAAATCAAAGACAGTTTAAAAAGTGCGAGTGAGGAAATTCGTGGCACTGCAGCAAGTAAAAAATAGGAGGACTGGTTCAATGATAATGAAGCTTTTATACAAGAACTTCTTGACCGCAAACATATTGCCCTCCAAAACGCTATCAACCACCCCAACGACTTATCAAAAGCAGAAGCTTTTACCCAATCTAAGTATGAAACGCAACGCCAAATCAGAAGAATAAAGAACGAGTGGTGGGCAAGCAATCCCAGAGAAATTCAAAGGTACGCCGATTCACACGACTACAGGAATTTCTTTCAAGGAGTAAAAGCAGTGTACGGCCCCAGTCGGAAAAATATGTGCCCTATTAAAGATTTAAATGGAAATCTCCTCAAAGAAGACCAGGCAATAAGATCCCGATGGAAAGAACACTACTCTAACATTCTTAACCAGCAAAGTCAAGCCGATCACGATATTATAAATCTTATCCCTCAATATGACACCTTCGAAGACTTAGATAAACCACTAACAACGGAAGAGAACTTAACCGCCATTGGGCAGCTAAAAAATAACAAATCTCCCGGCGCCGACTCACTCCCAGCTGAGATCTTTAAAGCTGTGTCGTCAGAGCTCATACCCTACCTCAAAAAACTGTTTGATGTCGTGTGGGAAAGTGGTCAAGCTTCGCAGGAGTTTCGTGATACACTTTTAATCAACCTCTTCAAAAACAAAGGGAGTGCTGCGGACTGTGGAAATTACAGGGGTATAGCTCTCCTGGCTGTTGGAGGGAAGATACTCACTAAAGCGATGGCAAATAGGCTAACACCTGTTATGGAAAAGTTACTTCCTGAAACACAGAGTGGCTTTAGACCAAACCGAGGCACATCGGACTTAATCTTCACACTTAAACAGCTTCAAGAAAAAGCATTCGAACATCAAGGAGAAATTCACATGTCCTTCATTGATTTAACCAAGGCATTTGACTCGGTGGACAGGGAAGTGCTCTGGAAAATTATGCTCCGCTTAGGTATCCCTAGGAAATTTGTGGAAGTATGTCGCAGTCTACATACAAACAACAACGGCCAGGTTATGTATAATAATGAGGCAACCGAACCTTTCCAAACCCTCACTGGAGTTGGGCAGGGATGTGTCTTGGCACCCCTACTTTTTAATTTGTTTACCACTGCTCTGACAATTATTGTTGACAACAAACTGATAGTCAGAGGAATAGGTCTCAGATACCGTTCTGATGGCGGTCTCTTTAACATAGGGCGCTTTAGAGCTTTCACGAAGACACGCACACGATTCATTTGTGATCTCCAGTATGCGGATGACTGTGAACTTTTAGCCTCTACGCCGGAAGAGCTTCAAGAACTTTTAGATGTGTATTCCCAGAGCTATGATTCCTTGGGACTTAAAATCAACATTGGAAAGACTAAGATTATGTCAACTTCTCATCAAGTGAACCAAATAGACATTACACTTAACGGAAATTCTCTTGAAGTGGTGGATCAGTTCAATTACTTAGGCAACGTTGTTAATGACAAAGCAAACATGGACCGCGAGATTCGCAATAGAATTAACGCTGCATCTAGAGCACTCTGGGGACTTAGAGAGAGAGTATTTGACAGCCACGGCCTTGCTTTGTCAACGAAAATGGCTGTCTACAGAGCAGTTGTCATTCCAACACTGCTATATGGATGTGAAAGCTGGGTCACGTACCGTCGTCATGTGAAAGAATTAGAACGTTTTCAGCAAAAACACCTCAGAAGTATGATGAAAATCCGTTGGTTCCATCACATATCAAACGCGGAAGTACTCAGGAGAGCAAACAGCCTTCCAATTGAGGTGCTTATTTCAAGAGCACGCCTAAGATGGGCAGGTCACGTTCATCGTATGCATGATAACCGCCTTCCTAAATGTACACTTTATGGTGAATTGCTAAGCGGTAGAAGAAGGCGTGGCGGTCAACGAAAGAGGTTCAAAGACGTTCTCCATGAAAATCTAAAATCCTGCGGTATTCCAGACGAGCAATGGGAACAACTTGCAGCGGACATAACCGAATGGCGAGGGGTTGTTGCCAGCTATCAAGGAAATGTTGCTGCAAGAAGGCCGAATCCAAGACCTAACCAGGTCTATGTTTGTCCTGACTGCGGTCGACATGTGCTTTCCCGAATTGGCCTCTATAGCCATAGTCGTGTGCACCGTAGATGAATGGGAATTACAATAGACTACACCTTTTACTTGTTTTTTATTACACACAATCTATCGACTGTAACATTTTTTTTTATACTCGGACTCGAGTAAAGGCTAATAATAAAAATATAGATTGATTACTTCTACTAAAAATTCAATAAATCTAAAACTTTACAATAATCTTCCTCGTGAAATCAAGTCGCTTTGCTCTACCAAATTCAAAAGTACAATAAAAAACTTTCTATTATCAAATTTTTTTTATTCATTGGAAGAGTTTCTCAATACTAACCTAAACGCTGACATGCAGCTCACCTCACTAACGTCATCTTAGTCCATTGTACTGTACTTGAGTATTTATTTCTTTGTCTGTGTATTAACTTTAATGTTATGTAATAATTTGTATGTATCATAATGTATTGACTTATACCTTATAATCAACAACATACACATGTTTATGACCTGCTACAAGTACTAATGTTGTATATTACGTAGTTAAATAAATTTCGTTCTTTCTTTCTTTCACGTTCGCGAAATCACCACACATGCACCAACATATTCGACGCTCGGTTCGTGTTGGTAGGGACCCGCAAGCCGCACAACGAGCAGAGAATTCCATCCGTCAACTATGTTCGTCGTTCTCACACACCTTCAAGCACGTTCGCCGAGCTAGCTTCCAACTACTTTTACCAACATGCTCGTCCAACATGTTCGAGTGTGTATGGGGGTTTTTAGAATAATAAAATACTCATAAGTATTTGATAGTCCTTGAACATCAATTTGTTCACAACCAATTTTAAATCGAGATGAGCTTTACCAGAGTGAGTTCTCAAAATGGTTTATACCCTTCATAGAAATTGTCAGCATTTATTTTAAAAACGATAATCGTGCTAGAGCTAAGGAGCGCATATTCAATAGAAATCACCCAGAAGAAAGATTGGTTCTCAGTATGTTTTACAATTATTGAAAAAAAATATGGAAACAGGTTCTGTAGGAAACACAAAACATGAACTTCAGCGATTCAGCGACTGATTAGGAATGAAGCAGTCGAAGTGGCAGATTTGGGTCATCTGCAGATGGATAATATTCAATCGATCAGGAAAGTAGCTGAGGCTTTCGGTGTATCAAGAAGCATTGTTCATCGAATTCTAAAGGTCAACAAATTTCATCCAGATAAATATAAATTGGTAAACGAATTAAACGAAGATGATCCCGATCGTCGGCTTGAATTCTGAGATTTTTAGTGAACAATTAAACAGTAATGCCAATCTACTGTACAATACGTGTTTTTCTGATGAATCGACATTTTACTTAAATGGGGAGGTAAACAGGCACAATTGTAGGTATTGGAGTGAAACCAATCCACATTTGTTCATGTAAACTCATACCCAAAAGCCTCAGAAGTTAAATGTTTGCGCTGGCATTTTAGGGGATCACATTGTCGGGCTGTTTTTTATTCCTGACAATTTATATGGCGAAAGGTACCTCGATCTGTTAGAAAATAACATCGACCCAATGATTACCCAAATCCTCGAAGAAGACGATAATCTTTTAGAGGGCGAACTGTTTTTTCAACAGGATGGGGCACCCTCACATTTAGCAGTCCGTCAATTTTTGAATAATCGGTTTCCCGAGCAATGGATTGGAAGAAGAAATCCTGTGGAGTGGCCCGCTAGGTCACCCGATTTAACTCCCTTGGATTTCTTTCTGTGGGGACTATTTGAAATCTAAGGTATTTGCAACAAAACCCGCATTTCTGGAATAGTTACGTGAAAGAATTGTTCGAGAATGCTGTTTATTGGCTCCAGATGTGTTCAGAAATGTTTGTACATAATTTCAAAACAGATTATACTACTGTATGAAAGTCGGTGGGGGTCATTTTGAACAATACAGACGATCATTTAAACTGTTTCTTATTTTTATTTCCCGAACCTAAAATAATGAAACAATTTATTTCTCAGGAACGAATCGATAAAAGTTTCGCTTATTATTATTATTATTATCTTACCATTTTCAGTCATAATTTATTAGATAATAAGTCTGCAAAGCAATGTTACGTGTATAATAAACGAATTCTAAAATATTGTAGAGCATTATTGCCTTGAAAAGTAAGTTGCGCACGACTATGGATGGCACACTTTCGAGGTCGGTTTACAATGGATACCGCGCTCTTGTTTTTATACCGTTTCAAACTGACATTGGATAAAATATAACGAGAATTTCATTAATAATGTGTTAAAATACATTTTTAATTATGTTACTTTCAATAATTTTTTTATATACTGATATTATTCTATTGATAAATGTTGCTAAATTCTGTTTTGAACAAACAGAAATTGTCTAGTACTGCTTAAGTGGATAAATAAGAACATGGAATTGGAGTTTCAACAATAATAAAAGCTATTGCCATTTCAGCACGGATGAACTACATCGTTGTTTACTGAAGGTAATTTTGTCGCCGCGCCGTAAGACGTAGTAAACTCGTAATAGTGACCTTGGAGCTAAAGGTGGAGTTCATTGAGAAATTTATTTAACATGATGACTCGATTTCATTCATTAAAATTTCCAAATATTATTTATTAGATTCCATTCTGAGAACCAAGTGTGTTGACACTTTTATCGGTATTTTTAAAAACAAGTAATAATAAATCTTTAATTACGCATTAACTTCAATGGAAAATATTACACTTTGGTCGATTTGTTTTTACACAAACATAATTTTAATTATAATAATAATGTTTATTGAAACTTCAGTATACAATGTAAAATAATTTATGTGTACATTAAAATGTTGTGATAAAGTAGAACTACATCATTTATTTAAATCAATATCTGTAATATGTCTATTTTCTGAGGTGACTGTAGGATCTAAATAATGTGAGGCATATACACAAGGTATGCCAATAAAAACTTCTAGGTAAAATATTTCGGAAACTATATTTGAGTTATGTTAAAGCACATTGCTAGAACATATAAATGGCTTTAGTTGTGAATACAAATAGTTCTTTAATATGTTAAGGGATAGATGGTGCTGCGCTACAAATATTTTTTTGGATGACAGTCTTCTATTTTCTCCGATTGTGATCGCGGAAACTGATAATATCGTTATGGCATTCCTTTTTCTCTTGCTGTTCATTCCCAGTGTGCTTGGCTCATTGCTCTGTAGTCTGTACAACATTATTTAATACCTGTCCCAAATCATTCACTAGCAGTTTGCGATACCTGTCAACATTCGTCACTTCTTCTCAATCAGGCGTTACTGCCCTCCGTGAGAGTTTTGTTTCTTCTGATCGTTCTGCTTCGTTTCTCTTGTGCAGTGATTACGTTGCCAAACTGATTTCTGTAGTATCCTTGCTTCTCCTACACCATCCCTAGTGTGATTGTTAAAGAACACGCCAAAACCCTCGATAAACTTTTCGAAACTGTAACAAAATCCGACTTTTTATGCAAAAATTTCAGAAACTCATCAAGGAGTGAATTTTTAAAAAGTGTAGTAAATGTCGCTGCACGGGGACGTAATGTCGCCCCGACCACCAAAGTTTAAAAAGTGTAACTAAAATCGACTTTAATTTCGGAAATTTCAAAATTAGAAACCCTTTTACTTATTCACGTTGTGCAGTACTACAACTCAAGCATTGTATTAAATATAAGGACAAGTTAATCCAGTCTCTAGTTAAAGTATATCGAGAGTTTTAGCAAAAATAGCATTTAGCGACAAGGGTGACCATTCATTTAGCAGTCGATTTTGACGGGAAAATGATGGATTTTAACGGGATTTGCCCTAAACCGGTTCCTCAGTGATTCGGTGTCAGAAAAGTATAGTTACCATATACTCATGTGCATGGGACCGCCTTACCTGAACGTATGAATATATAATTGCTACAATATAATTCAAAGTCGTGGCGATTCAAGCATTTTTAAGCTCTGAGGAGCGAATCAAATTATAATATAGTACGTAAACAGGCAGGCAAGCAAAAGCCCACCAAAAATTTATAAATATTGAACTTTTCTTGAATCTTTTTGTGTAATCGTTAGCTATAAACCACACATTTGATAGTAGTGGTACATTATGAGTCGTTCCGTTCCTCACTATATGTGTTGTACACGGGCCAGACTATAGTTTGTCAATACATATTTCTTGAACGTTTTTAATAAATAATACATAAACAAATTAGACAATCCCCAATTCCAGAAGCCAGGGCTTATGCGGAAAGGGATTACACATTGAAAAATCGCGGACATACAAACATTTCCTCCGACAGTGCCAGTGCCGGAGCCATGATTCGAACCCGGTGGTGCGATGTCCGTGTGATGAATCGCGATTGCCACCTTGCGCCTTAACCCACATGAAACATGATTTTCTAAAGAGATCTAATATACATTTTTTGAACTTTATATTGTCTTTTTCTTGTGTTTTCAAAATTCCTTTTCAGTTTTAATTTTAAGAAAGTGTTAGTACTTACTGTGTTAGATTTATAGAGTTATGATGTACAGTTGGTACCATCAGTGAAGCAGTTAAGCATAAACGAACAGTAAGTATAAAATTTGTATTATTCTCCGTCTGAAACAGTCGTTTTGAACCCTTCTTTGTGAATGTTAATATTCATTTTTGGAAAATATAATAGAACTCCTTCAGACGCGAAAAGATGGATCGTTCACATGATCTCTGATCTCGCCTTCTTGTTGATTGTCGGGGTGAAATGTTTTCGTACTCTTGACGTATTACTATTGTCTTGCTCTTCAGGTTTGCTATTGTTGTAATTTCCTATCCTCCACAGAGTCCGTATTTTCTTCGACCTTCCATGAACGCCTGGATTTTTTTTTACTGGTGCGGCGTTGGCAGTAACGAGGTTCCAGTTCATTGATGGATGAAAGACGGGAAGTAATCTACATGTTCTGTTTGCTTTCGTCAGTTTTTAGTGACGTTGTTATATGCTTGTTTTTCTTTACCTAATCCCTTAGTGATCTGTACAGGCAATTCTCGTACTGATATTTTGCACCAATAGCTGTTCTGAATTAGTTCCTGGTCGGCTTGGTGGTGTGATGGACAGTAGCGCGTCACACAGGCGGCCCAAGAGATGTAAAACTGTGGGTTCCGCGTATCTACGATGTGAGCACGTTAAAGATCCCTACCCCACGACAAACTGTGGGGGTTGGGCGAAATTTCCAGGTTAGGGATTCTAGTGTCTACACAGATATTGATGAGCTTATCCTCTGGTGTCGGTAATTGGCCTTGGTAGCGGAAATAGGCCGGCGTTAAATAAACGATTAAAAACAATTAGTAACACGGCGCAACGAAATCACTTCCTTTCTTATGTGGTATGGGTAAAAACGATTCTCGCATAT
Source organism: Leptura quadrifasciata (assembly GCA_963675555.1). Lineage (NCBI taxonomy): Eukaryota > Metazoa > Arthropoda > Insecta > Coleoptera > Cerambycidae > Leptura > Leptura quadrifasciata. The sequence continues at coordinate 28,912,361 of OY776677.1, read as the reverse complement.
AGTGTACTTATTGAAGGGTCTTGTTCTAGTAGTTCTAGAACTTCTTCGTCTACTTCAACAGGACGATTTACTACACGTTCTCTGTCGCTTTATAAACAAAACCCGGTGTCACGAATTTTTTCTCTCATTAGGTTTGCGCCTATGGAGAAATTTTCTGCCGTATTTTCGTAGAGCCCCTGCAAGACTTTCATTCATTGCACCATAGATTAATATGTCGCAGTACCCTTGCGACGCGAACTCTGGCTTAATCGATATTTGCGAATATATTCTATAATATGCTAAGAAACATATTTAAAAAACATACACCAGTAAAGCATAAAATGAAATATAGTAGGCAATTTCCAAAATGGTTTTCGAAACCGCTCATTGATCAGTGGAAATCAAAAGAAAAAGCTAGAAGAAAATATAATTCCTACAAGAGTAGCGATGATTATAGCGGATTTAAACGTCTTAGAGCTTGACTTAAAACTAATATTGCGGTGGCATATAGCGGGTTTGTGAGCAATGCCGAGGACTCAGTAAAAAATAACCCTAATAACTTTTGGACTTTTATCAATTCTAAAAAAAATACTACAGCTATTCCTTCAACTATGAATCATAATGGTCAAGATGTCAATGACCCTCAGTTGATAGTAAATACTTTTGCCCATTCTTTCTCAGAGGCTTTTGTTACCTCAGAGGACTTTACAGACGACATAAGCATCTTCAGCAACTACAATGCCCTAAATATAGTGAGAATAACTGAATCCGACATTTCAGCGGCAATAAAAAAGATTAAAAATAATATGTGCACGGGCCCGGACTTACTGCCAGCATTCCTGGTTAGAGACTGTGCGATAATATTTTGTAAACCATTGCTCATCTTATATAATTTGATATTAACCTCTGGGGTTTTTCCTAATATCTGGAAACTATCTAGAATTACGCCTGTTCACAAAAAAGATGCTAAGAACAACTTCACCAATTACAGACCCATAGCCATTTTATGCAATTTCTGTAAGGTATTTGAGATTATCTTGCACAGCTTTATATCGCCTCATGTTTCCAATATAATTATGCCAGAGCAACACGGTTTCATACAGGGTCGTTCTACAGTATCCAATCTTTTGTGTGTGACTCAATTTATATCTGAAGTTGTTGATGAGGGAGGTCAGGTAGACGTCATCTACACTGACTTCTCCAAAGCATTTGATAGATTTCATCATGCTCTACTTTTAAACAGTCTCATCAGAGTTGGACTTTGCGCAGGCCTAGTAAGTCTTTTCCAGTCATACCTTACGGAACGCTTTCAATTTGTGCAATATCGAGGGTTTCGGTCTAACCATTTCCATCAAACTTCAGGTGTTCCCCAAGGATCAATTTTGGGACCCCTCTTCTTTATAATATTTATTGTAGAATTTCTTCCGTCTCTGAGTGTGAGAGAACCTTCAAAATAATATCACTACACTTGATAATTAGTGCCGTAAGAACAAATTGCTACTAAATCCTAGCAAGTGCAATGTTATGTCCTTTTTTCGTAAAAAGGCACCACTTTTATTTGATTGTGAACTTGACGGTCAAATTCTCGAGAGGCCTGACTATATTAAAGATTTAGGAGTCTTCTTTGACTCTGACTTCAGTTTTTCCCATCACATAGATGTGCGTTTGGCTGGTGCATACAAAAGTCTTGGTTTTGTTTTACGCAACTCTAAGGATTTTAAAAACATTTCTATTCTGCGCTTGCTATTTATTACTTTCGTAAGATCCAGGCTTGAGTATGCTTTAGTAATATGGTGTCCAATATACACAACGTACATAACATTAATTGAAAGAGTTCAACGAAGATTCTTCAAATCAGCTGTTTTTCTTCTAGATGGTGTCTATCCCGCCAGAGAGACACCTCATAATCAGTTCCTTGAGCGATTTGACATGCAGAGTTTTGTCATTAGACGCACACTGCATTCTGTTATTTTCCTGTTTAAATTAATTCATTATAGGATAAAATGTGAGTCAATTATTGCAAAGGTTATATATCGAGTCTCTAGAATCAATAGTAGACATAACAGCTTATTTTTGCTCCCCCAGGCGCGCACTAATCTTCTCTTAAAGTCGCCTTTATATCAAATATTAAATAATTACTCAAATATTGAATATAATTTGGATATCTTATTTTGTAGTCTTAATGATGTCAAAAAATGTTTTATGTAACGTGTTATTTATGTAATATCCCCGTTTTTATTTTCATGTATTTTTTTAATATATCATTTTACAATGCTTAATGTATGTACTATACTAGGATACTTATCCTGTAATTGGGCACTTGCCCGTTGGATATTTTATAGTAATAAATAAATAAATAAATAAATAAAATTTAACAAAAATGGGAAATGCTCTAAATGGAAGTCGAAGGGTCACTGAACTGAACAGTGAACGCGTGGCGCACTGGCCTTAGACAATTAAGACAGCTGATATTACCTGCTAAACAAACAAGCGACACGTGTGTGATCGCGTCGAGATAGCATAACTCACCCGTTCAGAAGCGTATAAAGATTTACTGCAAAAAAATATAATAAATTACCTCGGATCGCTTTAAAATTTTACAGAGGCTTTCCCACATAACAGACTTGTATACCATTTTATTTTCCGCGTGTTTACATAAATCACCCTGTATACTATATGTCTGTGTTTCATAAAATACAAATAATACTGCGACACCAATTTATTCTTTGGACGCTAGATTTGTAGTCAAAACAGGGCACAATTTCACGAAGAATACTAGTAAGCTCCTGAAATAGATTTTTTTGCTCAGGATTTAATCCAAATTTTTCCACTAGATAATAGATAAGTAAAATACTTTACATTTTTATGATAGGCTTTAATGTGCCCAGATTCTTTGCAAGAAGAACGGAGTATGTATGATATTTGCTGATCATTTTATTAACAATTTTTTGGTTACTTGTCATGTTACGTTACAAACTACAACACATCTTTCATATTAACAAGTGAGTTTTATGACATATTTCAAGACACTTGTGATTCCATGGTTAATTATTAGCGGGTTTTTAGGCGATATTATTTGTCACCACTTTAAATCGCAGAAAATATCATTTCATTTCGGTTTCCCTTTACTGTAGTATAAAGACTGCATACAAAATAAATTATTATGACTAATATTAATTCGCTATATTATTTTAGTTCGTGTGGATGAAGATTCTCAAGTTAGCTCAAGTCGTTTAGCAGCAGCAACAGGGGTGAGTAAACAATCTGTCCTAAGAGTCTTACGTAAGGAGCGCTTCTACCCATATCATCTCATACCTGTACAAAACTTACTTCGAAGGGATCTTCCACAAAGGCTACAATTTTGTCAATTTGTTCTAAATAAACACAACAAGCATCGAAATTTTGTTAAGAACACTTTATATACCGACGAAGCAACTTTTACTCGCCGAGGCGTTTTTAACTAGAGAGATACCCATTACTGGGAAGTATAAAATCCTCATGCCATTAAAGAAAGGCATTTTCAGCAAGAATTTAAGATTAACGATTGGTGTGGTATCATCGGCGATCAATTATTTGGGCCATTTGTACTTCCTCCAAATTTAAATTGACATTCTTATCTATTTTTTCTTCAAAATACTCTTGCTGATATATTACATGCTTTCATGCTAGACATACGGAACAGAATGTGGTTCATGCAAGACGGAGCCCTCCCTCATTTCTCCATTGAAGCCAGAAATTATCTCGATGAAACTTTCCCACGCAGATGGATCGGTCGAGGAAGTGAATTTGCTTGGCCACCAAGGACATATGAAATCCTTAGTCTATGCAAATACTGTCAACTCAAGAGAGGGACCGTGGGACAAAATACAAAACGCAGCGAATTTTATTAGAGGGCAGGAAAATGTATTTTACAATGTAAGAAAATCTTTTATGAATAGAATTAGAAAAGGCATAGAAGTAAGTGGAGACCATATCGAACATTTATTCTAAGTTGCAGCAATGGAGTTTTTGTATGGGGGGAAAGTTTATAATCTCATTAAGTCAATTTTTACGTTATTTTTTGGTCTTCTAATAAGATTAGATCCTTATTTTAGACGATCTTTTGATTTATGTATTTATCTGGTCGATAGCCGCGGGAGTTAAGGTTCGAAGTGACAATCGCGATTAATCACACGGGCATCGCACCACCGGCACTGGCACTGAGCCAAGCCATCCTCTTCAGGCGAGTGCGGAAAGAAATTCCCACAGGACACGTCTCCATGAACGGCGAGGACATCCAATGGCACGACACCGTCAAATACCTTGGCGTGGTCATGGACAGAGGCCTAACATGGAGACAAAACACGGACGCCATCACGGCCAAGGCCCGACGTACGAGAGCTCTCATCTACCCAATGACGGGAAATGGGAGCCGACTCAACTTGAGGAACAAGCTCACGCTTATCAAGACCCTCATCAGGCCGCAGCTGACGTACGCCTCGGTAGCGTGGGGCTACCAGGCGAAGTCCTACATGAAGAGAATCCAGGCAGTGGAGAACATCGCCCTCAGGACGGTAGTTGACGCCCCATGGTACGTGAGAACCGCAGACATCGTCAGAGACCTGGAGTGCACCACGGTCACTGAAGTCATCCGGGAACGAGCGAAGAAGCTGTACGCCCAAGCCGAGGAGCATGGGAACCCGCTGATCAGACAGGCCACTGATTACGACCCCGCCGACGCCCCGAGGGTTCAGCTACTGGACAACGGGTAAGTATAACCTTTATTTCCCGCTAACAGATCTGTTTCAGATATGCCAGGACGGACCACCACTACCAGAGACATGACGTTTTCAACCCTAACCCAACCTCCTTGCGGGCGTCGGACAACATACCGTCCGACGCCCGTTGTCCTACCTGCTCCGTGGAGACCGAAAGTGCTAAAAGAAGCACTTAGGTCTCCACACTCCGGAGCTACACAGCTCATCCTTACCTTTCCGACGATCCGGGGTAGGATATCAATTGATGTCCTACGTACCGGCAGTCAGTCCCAGCCAAAACTTCCTAAACTCAACTCGATCGATGACTACCCCCGGGGGTGACAAGCTGGCGAAGAAAGAAAACATCAAGACAAGAAGAGCGCCAGAAGAGACCTCAGCCAGCGAGGTTCAACAGCCAGGACCAGGGGAGGTCCGCAGAAAATACCACGACACATCTCACATTTGTCAGCTGGGTCTGGTAGAAGTACGCGGGCCCACCTATCACGAAGGCCGGTCCAGGTCTACAGAGATAATCTAGGTGCAAAGAGTAATAGTCCTACTCGGCCCTAGTTATCGAGACCGACATCCAGCCAATGGATATTGGCGCGCGTCGGAGGAAATGGTTGTATGCCCGCGTTTTTTCAATGTGTAACCCCCTTCCGCACAAGCCCCTGGCTTCTGGAATTGGGAGTTGTCTAATTTCTGTGGTGTTTATTATCTCAATACCATGAAAATAATCCATTAGTTCATAAGAAAGCGAAAAGGAGTTTACGCTGTTATTACGATTTTGTTTTTCCTTACATTTTGTACTTTTTTCAATAAATACATCTTGTTTCATTAAATTTGAATTTGTCTTTCAAAAAATTATTGAAATGTTTAATGGCACTTTCCTCGAAAATGATTGAAGTTATTAATTTTCCAAAGATTGGTCACATTCGGCGTAAATTATATTTTGGTGGTGATCCATATCCATCTGAAAATATGGCTTTAGGACTGGGAATTGCTGTGACCAGTAATCTTAATGATTTGTTGTTTCTGAACACCATTTTTTGCCAAGTTACTTACTACTTATTACTTCGATTGTCTTAACATCAATTCCTATTTTGGATGCAGATTCTTTTGGCCAAAAAGCAACCGTGTTTTTACCAACAGGACTATTCTTATACTATCCTTTCGAAAAAATTTCATACCAGTGTGGATTAGGAGTCAAAAACATTCTATCCACTGTTAGATCTCCACGTTTTTCTATAAATTTTTCAAATAGTCGTACAGGGCATTCACCAACATTTTTTGCGTTTCTTACCAACCACTTACTATCAGCTTGTTTTCTTGATCCGTCTTGGGTTGTTTCAGTAAACACAGGGTTATATTCAATTATTCCTGTGAACTCTCTGTTATGGTCTATTTCTTTACGAAAATGTTCCACTTTAGCCATTGTCCCTTCGCCACCCCTCCACGCGAGTTCGTGTGATATTATGTGAAAAACCTTTCGTTGCAAGCCAGCAGATTTATTGTTAATCCCATATTTTAAAAATTTTATTATACTCTTCATTAATAAGAGCAGCAGCAGCACTAGTTTTTCTTTTTGTGGGATCTCTTTGCAATTTTCCGGCGTTGAGCATCACGTGCAGCTCTTGCTGCAGCAAACTCAACGTCTGAGAAAGGATTAAATTTGAGCTGATATTTGATGAAGCACATTTCTTGAAGTTGTTTTGCGGATGAATTCCACATAACGTGAAATAGTATTGCATTTTTGAATTCTAAACTCTCCATCTAACAAAAACATACTTATTGTCTGAAAGTTATTTGTGGCATTCTACGAATATTCTTTCCTATTATTTGGGTTTTCTACCACATGTACTATTATCCTCTTCAAAACAAATCACCGAATCTACAAAATAATAGAATTATTGGAAAAAAAGCCTCTGCGCCCGTAACGTTTACGCCAAAGGAAAAGTCAGAGGTTATGTTTTGCAAATAATATAAATCGGAATAAACACAAAAATAATGTATTTTGCTGACGTTTCGGAAAGTAATCTCTTTCCGTTTTCAAAGCTATTTTTTGAAGAACTCTTACACAGCAAAATAAGAGTTCTTCAAAAAATAGCATGTGGTAGAAAACCCAAATAATAGGAAATAAAAGCATACTTATATACCATTAAGGTATATAAGTATTTAAAATAATCAACAATTTGTATCACCTTCACAACAGATTCTTTATAATCTTCTGAGTTTATTTTCATCATATTAAACCACCAATTCTCCAAAATTGCAGCCAGTTCTATGACAGAGGTTCCTCCTTCCATTTTGTATGATTTTTCTTGGCAAAATTCTAAAAATTGTTTCCATATAGTTGCATCAGATCTTTTCGTATTTGTTGGAATTAGTTTGTCCAACTCTTTTCTGATTATCTCGTATTTTCCTATCCAAAACGCGACATTTTTCTCAAAAGCGGTAATAAAATAATTCACACCACACTATTAAAATTTCTGTCAGTGAAATATATCAAAATGCCAGTCAAGGTCATCTTATTCATGCATCAAATGAAACAAAGGTACCAGCCTACAAAGGTTTTGAAAGTTTTTTTTGTCATGTAATTTTGGTCTAAAAGTTTCTTACCGAATCTCCCTCGCTCTTGAATTAAAAATCTGGAAAATATTTCTCGCTCACAAACTTTTAAAGAAAATTCGTGCCTTGAAGATAATTCAAGCACTAGGGAGATTACAAGTGAACATTTTCTTCTCTACGAGTTGAATGGTATAGGATTACATTTGTATGAATTGTGCTACGAAAAATCGACGTCTAAACAATTAAAAAAAAAAAAAATTAACGGTGCATCCTATTAATTTTCTACAAGTCGTTCATGCCAAATTTCAACGTATTTTCGTCATTTACAAATTATCAAGGATGTGAGTATTACACAAAATGAACACAAAATATGCATGGAGCATTTTCATCTGTATCAGTACTATCGATTCGTAAAAGTTTCAATTTGTAACAAAGTTTCATTTCCTTTTCCTGAGAAAGATTTTTTTAGTTTAGTGCTACATTCGTAAGCCTGATCATAACAAGGATATTGCTATATCTAAGTGGGTATATTACAAACAGTTGAGAAATCTTGTTACTGCATCTATACGTCGCGAAAAGAAGGCATTCATTGAATATAAACTTAGAACGGTAAATAACTCAAAAGAATGGTGGGCAGCAATAAATAAATTAAACGTGGTAAATAAGTCGGAAATTGATATACCAGAAAACCTAAATGATCCAAACAACTTCAACAATTATTTCATAAATTCTGTTCCTGTAACAAATGTGTCTGAAAATCTCATAAATATGTATAAGTCAAATGTCTCTATGTCAGTGACTTCTAAGTTAAAACTCCAACAAGTAAATGAAAATGACGTCAGTAAAGCCTGTTCTTTAATCAAGTCTAATTCCGCTGGTAATGACAAAATAACACTCATAATGCTTAAACTCTGTTTACCTTATTGCTTAGGAGCACTGACACATGTGATAAACTTTTCGATTGAAAATAATGTTGTACCCAACGAGTGGAAAAAAGCGGTTGTGAAGCCATTGCCAAAAAAAAATTCTCCGGAATCACATAGCGACTTTAGACCTATCAGCTTATTAAATGTCATGTCTAAAGTTATGGAAAGAATTATTCAGAACCAACTCATGATTCACATTCATAATAATAACATTCTGCCCTTAAATCAGTCTGGTTTCCGTGAAGGTCATAGTACTATTACAACATTGATAGATGCCACTGACGACATTTTAAAAGCCGTAGACGAATCCAAAGTTACCACAGCAGTTCTATTGGACTACACAAAAGCTTTTGACTGTTTAGACCATGAATTATTACTCAGCAAACTTACTTTTTTTGGTGTTGATCCAAACTCAATTGGTTGGTTTAGGAATTATTTATCTGGAAGGTCTCAAAGTGTTAAAACTAATGTATTATCGGAATCAATGGTTGTCAATAAGGGTGTCCCTCAAGGGTCGATATTAGGGCCTATTCTATTTATTTTATATATAGCTGATTTGTCAGATGTCATTAGATTCTGTAAATCACAATACTATGCGGATGACAGTCAACTATACTTATCGTATAACCCGGATAATGTTGACGTAGCAATGGAAAGAATTAATACCGATTTACTTGCTGTTTACAATTTTTCCATAGAACATGGCTTGCAGCTAAATGCCAGAAAATCAAGCGCAATCAACTATAAATCTAAGCGGTTACAATTTTCAGATCAATCGTGTAATTTATTTATCGGTAATGAAAAGCTTGAAGTAGTTGAAACTATAAAAAATCTTGGAATCTGGTTTGACAATCATCTCACTTTTAGTAACCACGTCACTAAAGTCTTGCAGAATTCATATGGCAAGCTAAAAACACTCTATGGTTTCAAAAATGTACTACCTACTTCTACTAAGTTAAAACTTACAGAGTCACTTATTTTATTTATTGTGGAGTATGGCGATATTGTATATGGTCCGTGCCTTACAGTTGCTGAACAGTACAGACTGCAAAAACTTCAAAATTCATGTATGCGTTTTTCTACTAATGTGCGAAAACGGGACCATATAACACCCTATTATCACCAGCATAAATGGCTTAATCTACGACAGAAATGGCAATTGCATCTAGTATGTATGGTTCACAAAATAATAAATAAAAACCTGCCTAAATATTTATATGAGAGGCTGGTATTCCGTGCCTCATTGCATAATAATAGCCTGCGCTTTGTTGATAGTACTCTACATATCCCTGTTCATAGAACTACCCAATATAAATCATCCTTCTCATATCTATCAGCTAATTTATACAACAAAATTCCAGAAGTGTTTAAAACTCTTTCATATCAAACATTTAAAAATAAAATTAAGTCTATGTTGCTCAATGGCTAATTATATTACCAATACAATACCACATGTGTATGTCTATCTTATTACTTGTTTAGCTCCTTACTTTCTCGCCTATCTGTTATAATGTAACTTTTAATATGCCATAGTCTAGATATTGTTAGCATTTAGTTATATTATATGTTTAATAATCGATCTGCATTCTCTGTGTATACCTCTATCTTATGTAACAACTGAAGCCCGTGGTTGGGATTTATACCAGCTTTTAGCTGACACCCCGCCACATTAAATAAAGTTTTTTATTATTATTATTATTATTATTATTATTATTATTTACCGGCCTACTGCCAGTTTTTTTTGTTTACAATCTAGAGAACTTGATTTGTTTTATGCCATCTATTGTATTTTTAAATTATATTGTAGTTTACTACGTAATAAAAATTGTTATTATTATTACACGGTGGTTATATCAGGATTTACTGAAATTAATATTTGGAGTTCCCCAGACAGCAGTAGATGCCCGCAGCAACTGCCAAGGATGATACAAATGGGCACTCCAAACGTTTTTCTCTGAATCCGCGACTTGTTTTTACAAGCTTGTAAAACGGCTTCTAATGAGTTATTTAAAAAATGTTTTCCACGTAGGTAGATATAAAGAGCAAGCTATAAAACAGGTAAGTTCTAAAAGAGGTAAAGCGAAACCAACACAGCTGATGCAACTTTTGTTCTTTTGGGAATAACAACGTTACCGCGCCGCGTGTTTGATATTTTGTTATTTGAAATTTATTTTTAGTAAATTATGATAGGCGTATAGTAAATATTTGTTATTATTTAATGCTGATTCACGTCAAAGAGGTGCCCTATTTTTTTATCATGTATTATTTATTAGCCAATAAAAAGCTTTATTTTCCCGGACGAGAATAACAAATTTGCACATAATTCTAATTTATCGATCTTGTTGACTAGACGTAATGTTACAAAATGATCCGCATTTAAAAAAAATATAATTCATTTAATTAGTAGCATTAGTTCGATGCATGTTTAGAACTTATTTACAGGGTGACTTTGTTGAAATTTAACAAGACAGAAGACAATTAGAGTTTGCATTTTTTATTATTTGTCACTATAAAACATACTTCTTGAATTATGATATTGTCTAAATGTTGTATAAACACTAGATAGTATAAGTAGTGAAAATTAAAAAATAACTAATATAAATACTAGAAAGTCAATACAAATATAAATGAAAAATGTACTAGCTATCAAATGGAATAAATCTGTTTTAAGAAAGAACGACCAAGATCTCAAAAACCATTTTTGTTATGTACTGGCACGTCTACCAAATCTTTGTTTAATGCAGTATTATGCTTCTTACAATTGCGCAATTGGCAATGCTGAAGAAATTGCTAAATTTAAGAGATTTTTCAATGGAGACAAAAATTTAAGCAGTAGAGCACTTAAATTATTTATTTTTTTAAAACGAAATGCATTTTACAATGACAATTAACATGTATTATCAAGTTGGCTATTAAATACAACATACAAAACAATATCATACATTACAATGTGATTACAATGGACTTAATTATGCATACAACAGTTATCACACATTTATTGTACTACAGTGTGCCATCCGCAGAATTACACCCCCCCGCCAGCTACCCCGAACCATCCCGCCGCGTTCCTCCTCCGAAGTGAAGTAGGATACTCCACCCCAGAGGAAGACCACGACAAGACGGCCGGAACGCCAAGCACTCGAAACAATCAACACAGAAGGAAACCCGGAAATCACTCCACGGACAACCAGCACTGCAGAAAGAAGCCTTAAAACTGAAATACCGTGTGTTAGTTAGATAAAAATATTAACTTTCATGGCTTTGTTTTTAAAACTTGCAAAACTACCGACAAATGGGTCTGCCAGGTTATCATGTTCATTATACATTCGTGACATTCTAACGAGAGGGTTGTAAAAACCATAATTGGAGTGATGATAGAAAACCTTGAATAACTTAAAATTTCTAGTTCTGTTAACTGTATTCATCTGCCTATTCTCCGGAAGTTGTGGACACGAAATGTAACCATTAACGATTTTGAACCACAAGAATACATCTGCAAATGCTCTACGTTCTTCCAAATATTGGATGTTATATTGTTGTGTAATGCGATTATAGTTTATATAAAAGTTGTCGTCAATTATATCAGTATTACACCTATTTGCAAAATTTCTTAAGAAGCATTTATGTACACTTTCCATTCATCTATGTAACACCGATAAAAAGGGGACCAAACCGTCGAGGCATATTCTAAAGCTGAGCGGACAACTGAACAATATAATGTTTTATAGCACATGGGTAAAAGATCTCTACTATTTCTTGTTATAAAACCTAAATTCTTCATCCCAGTATTTCCCGTGTTTCTGTAATGTTCTCTAAATGCGAGTTTAAAATCTAACCATACTACTAGATCAGGAACAGTTGATACCGACTTATTAATATTATTATTTAAAATATAATCGTTACGTTGCACATTTGTTGACCTACCAAATGACACACTAACACAATTGCTCACATTTATATCTAATCCACTTCTTATAGACCACAAACAGACATTATCTATGTCGTACTGCAATAATTGTATGTCAGCAGGGTTAGCGATCATTTTATAAATTTTCAAGGCATCCGCGAATAGGAGAAATGACGAATACCTAATCAGCAATATCGTTGATAAATAAATTACAAAGTATAGGACCACAATGAGATCCTTGGGGCACTCCTGACAAAACCTTACTTTCTGTTGCGATAATAGTTATTTGTTTAACTAGGCAGCAAAATAGTAGATTGACTGCCGCGATTGCCAAGGCAGTCAATCTATTCTGCTGCTGAGTTGAACATATAATTTTTTCGCCGATTGTTTAAATATATTCTAAAATAATTAAATTATATGACCCACTCTGTCGAATGCCTTCGAGAAGTCTGTGTGTATGCTATCCACTTGAAAGCCTTTTTCGAAGGCATTCAACAGATCATGTTGGTATGAGAACAAATTCGTCACTGTTTTATATTCCGGCACTTGGCCGTTATGCATAATGTATGTTGTTGAAAAGTATTTAGCAAAAAGATTAACAACATCTGCCCCATTGTCGGCAGTGCTTCCTTCATATGACATACAATTAGGATATGTATTTGATTTACGCAGATTATTTACATGCTTCCAAAATATTTTTGGATTTTGAATCACTTCATTGTTAGCTTATGAACGTAACTGGTGAACAAGTGAGTTGGAGTTACATTTTGTTTCTTTATAAGCACTATGAGCCTTTTTTTAGAACTGTAGTTTTTCTCAATGCGAGGAGAACCAAGGAGGAAAGCTTGTAGTTATAAATTTGCGTACAGGTACAAATAAGTCTATAGCTGTATACAGAACATCATAAAGTAATTGTACACAAGTATCCATATCATATGACTCGAACACATGAACCCATGATATTCCCGCCAGATGCTCATTTATTAATTGAAAGTTACAATTCTTAAAATCATAATAAACTACATCAAATTTTAGGTTATCTTGACACTCCATAGTTATTAACACCAAGTATGCACTGTGATGATTCGATGTATTAAGTTATCAACTGCTAGAGATACTTCCACATTAAACATATTCGAACAAATTAAATCTAGGTAAACGCCATTAGCATTAGGAATCAAATTAACTTGCATCATATATAAATAATTATAATTAAAACACAAAGCATTAGCAGGAGATGTACCCATACAATTCGCAGAAAGTCCGCCCTCCGTATCAGGGATGTTGAAGTCACCACAGATGATAAACTTACTGTTTGGAAATAAAAATTCCAGTTCTCTAACTAATAGCCCATGCTCCTCGTATAGTTCAGATGAAGAACTTGGTGAAATATAAACTGCTCCTTCCGCTAACTTTAATCTATTGCTAGTTACTTCCACGAACCCCTGCTCTACTCTAGACTGATAAATTGGGATATTTCTTGACAACAATGATTTCCGAACTGCAACAATAATACCACCCCCTCTTCTCTTTTGACTTATAACTGGATTGCGATCATATCGATATACTTTAAAATTATTAAGACCCAGCTCCGTATCTGAGTAATCACTAGATAACCATGTTTCTATAATAACGATTATGTCATACACACACTTATTCACAGCCTTTCTAAGAACATCAGTTTTTGTACGAATACCTCCAGCATTAAGATAGAACAGGTTCATCGGGAGTTTTTTGGTAAATTATTGGGAGATTTTTTCCTATTATCTGACCACGCCTGAGGAACGCCGTTCCTATATTTAATGGACAAGTTTGTCTCGCCATCATTATTTTGGCGTGTAATCTCTTCCTTGACTTTCTTAATTTCATCTCGCTGCTGTAAAGTAACGTCAGCCCCGATGCTACTGTCTGTTCCTACAAATCGTCTCCTGTTCTTCAAACATAACGATGTCAACTCACAGCAGTATAACTTTCAGCGGTCTGAGTTTATTTGAACGACCTAACCGGAATGTTTTGAAACTTTCACATAAAATATTAATCTTTTCAAACTGTTCTAACACGCAACGTCTATCATGATCAAATTTTTTTGATCAATATCTCGTTCCTCTGATTCTGGTATATTATACATAATTATGTTTTTTGCTCTTGATAGTCGATCATGCCACTCACTAAAAATATTTTTATTGGTGGTAATCATATTAAATTAAATTTGAATTAACTAGCAATCGAGATTTCTGATTCTGATTTTTATTTTATTTTGATACAGGATTTTTACGCCCATTAAAGTAATGTGTAAGGAGATAATTGGAAACTGAATATACATATATAGATAATGCTTTGAAAAGAAAGGAAAAAATCCAAAACCTTTAAAATTTTAAAGAGTGGGTGAGATATTGGGATTGAAAAACAGTTCTTTCACGGGTAACATCTGGAGTGCCCCAGAGCTCAATACTGGGACGTCTATTATTCATCTTATGTATCTGCCATATAGTTATTTGTGTTGATGTTAATTGTTTGCTATATACTGATGACATGAAATTGTAATCAATTCTTAAATATTAACCCTAAAATCTCTAACTGTGACGTCTCGTCTTTCATTCGGAAAAACAATTATTGCTTTGAATATATCTGATGAATTTAAGGACTTGGGTGGCCTTTTTGATTCGAAACTAACAAATTGAAAGTATTGTTCTGTCTGCGTATAAAAGTTTAGGTTTCGTGATTAGAAATTCAACATATTTTAATGATACTGATTTATTAAATCTGCTTTATAGTGCATTTGTTAAATTTAGGCTTGATCTTACACTCATTTGGAATTCCGGCTACAATAAATATTGTAATAACAACTTCGCTATCCGAAATTTGCATAATAAAAAATGAACAACGTTCACTCAACTGGTTTTGGACATGAACAGTTGGTAAATTGATTTGGTTTTCCTAGCTTACAAGACCACATGAAACTTTGCTCTCTTTTGTTTTTATACAAATTAATTCTTCAATCTTGTTGATTACCCAATTATGTTGAACAAGCATTTGAAACGCCTAATCATAAAACCTTTTAGCGCACTATTCCTAGCAATCTCTGTATCAATTATTTAACCGATTTTTTATTATCCTTGATTGTCTATGTATACGTGCGTTTATTTATTGCATCTATCTATTTCTATTTAAATAAATAAATAACACCACAGATAATTACGACCCCCTTTATTCCGGAAGGCTCCAGAAGAGCCTTGTGTGGGAGGGGGCTACACATTTAGAGACAAGGGACACACACCCAATATCCGTGCATAGTGGAAAAATCCCCAGTATTTTCCACTACCGCGACCGGGAACACATGACACAATGGTATTTAAGTTAATAAAAGTTTAAAAATATATGCAGCATAATCATGGCTACATTAATTTTAAGTAACGGGTTCGATCATTTTCATTTAAATCCCCGAGATCCAGTTCCTAGTCGAATAACAATCAAAAAGTGGGTACACAAGTTTCCTAGAGCTGTTTCATGTACTTTTCATGATAAATTTCAAGTACTTCTGTCGCCTTACATAGGGTGAAATCGCCTACCTTTTTCTATCTTAAGCATGCAAAGGACAGAAGGATAAAAGTTTTGAGTCTAGAAACGCTGTCAAACTACAACCGAGCCAGTGTGGAATTTTTGTAATATAAACAATCCCGTGCGCGGGACAACGTGAACGCGTATAGCCCGGAGTTTCCGGGTAGGCTGTGACGTTATCCGTACAATATAAAATGAGACCACGGTAACCACAGGAGGGGTAGATGGCATTTGAACCACGTCGTGACCTCTTATAGTTCGCCGAACTCTTATACTTGCCTTTGAAATACATTCTAAGCTTCGTCGCGACCTTTTATAGTTTGCCGAGCTTAATAAATTATTTTGTGGTTATTTTCACTAAATTAGTCGTCTAAACTACGAGCCAAACGATATTACGAACTACATCTTATTTTTAACGAATTCCTCCCAGCCACAGACTCCACTTGCCGGAGTATGCATAGAGAATTCTTGATGAAGTGCAATTTCAACAGCTCCGACATGCCCCACGAGGACGTTAACCGTACAGAAGATGGGGGAGAATTTCCGGGAGATCTTACGTTATACTGAGTGTCAGATAATGTGCTGTCGCATTACGTGTGCACTCACAATTCTCCGTCCTTTAATTTTTCTTTTAATCTATATCTAATAAATTATATACTAGTCAGAGGCGGCTAACGTTGGTGTGAGTCGCGGAAATGAGGTACTAAAAGATCATTAGATTTTTTAAATGAAATATTAGCTTTGATTTTTAACAAGAAAACATGATAAGACTATATCACAATTTACTCAGTTATTATTTCAATCATGAGTTTAGATAAAAAGTTCACATGCTGAATATGTTACTAGGGAGATTTACGTTTGCTAAAAACAGGTTTATATTCAAGAACTATATATTTTCAGCGTTTATGCAATGACAAAAACTGTCACTTCCATTATTCTTCAGTGGTGTACTATCAAGGGCTACCGTGTGCCTATTTTGACATGTAAAATGTCGCAGGAATGTTTAACTTTCAAATTATCGTGGGAGGTTTCTCACCGGTGGCTATTTGGTTTTCTATGATTGTTTAATAGCGATCCATCCACTTAATTACCTTGCACGCTACAAACTGTACGAACCATCGGTCAGCATTGGGTTAATTGTCCCATTGGTTTACTTTTCGTCGAGTACTGAACCGGGACGTCTCGTCTGTTTGAATTACATCTACCCACACCCCGTTTTACGTTATTGAACAGTCATATACAACTTGGTAGTTACCGTTTGTATGATCACTTACAGGATATTTCCTTAACATTTTCTGATATTATACACGAGCATTTAATTCTCATTTATCACTTATATTCTATGATGCACGAACATGACATGATTCTTATCCTCCGTTTTGCATCAAGTGTATATATCTTATAGCGATTGCTAACCCCATAATTTCAATCACATTTTAATCAGCCTATTTGCCGCATCTTTAATTTATTTACAAAATAACACGGCATACGGTTGTATTACCTGGTTATTGTTATTGCATAGCAACCTTGAAATATGTATAGTATGGTCATTACTATAGAGTCGTAAATTTTCCTATGGTAATATTTAGACAACTGTCTCAAATATTTGTATTGTTTTGTCTTCACGTCCGGCTATTTCCAGCATCAATTATTATAAAATAAAATGGGTTTTTGTGATTATTTTTCCCATCAATTACTGTTTTTTTTCTTTCCACTTTACCTTCCTAGCCATACAAATAATTAACTAAATAAATGGTTTCATTTCCATCAAACAAAATAGCAAACCAATTTCAACTATAAATTTACCGTACAAGCTTGAGTAACAAAATCTTAACTAAATAAAATAACTGAATAGCGTGCGCGGGGTAATAATAAAGTGATTAATTTTCTCAGGTATATAGTATCAGACAGAAACAAGTAATAACAAACTTTATATAAAAGAACCTGGGGTAATTAAAAAGGGTTACTACACACAGCGAAATTTGGGGTCCTAAATTAGTAAAACTAGATGATCACGTAAATGGCCAATTTTATTTACTTATCCTTCAGATAAATAAATAGTAATTAATTTACTGGTGACATAGTGACCAGTACTTTATGTGTAATAAAACCACATACCCCACAAACGTCTCAGTGCACTTGAAAGTGCTGATTGGGTAAGAGCAGCGGTGATACGAAGCCCTAAATGATCTGCAAAACGACAAGCATTAGCACTCAATATTTCGAACCGTAGTTATCGCCGCATTCTGAAAGACTTAAGGTGCTCAATTATATTGCGCAATATTTGACATTGCGCAATATTATTGTGCGTCTGAGGAGTATATTGTATATATTGCGCAAGTATTGAATAAAGATTGAGCTTGTTTGAAATTTATTGCGCCATATTGCATTATTTGCGCGTGTAGGGACAATTTGCCCAATAATTATTTGTATCAGTCACCATGGCGAAGCGAACTGAAGACCGCGAATTTGTTATTGAACTTTTGCAATTTGCTTTTGAAACTACTAGATATTGCACAAGAATATTGAATCGTTTGTGTTAAAACATATTACGCAATATAATTGAACGTGTAAGGGCCCCGTTTTACACTTCCATCCCTACAAGATTCAAGTCAAGATTTTGGAGCACGCGTAGATTTTTGCGTTTCGAAGGACTATTTGCTGAAAACCCGAATATCGTTGATTGCTTGCTGATGTTAGATGAAGCTCATTCTCATCTTTTCGGATATGGTAACAAACAGAACTTTCGCTGTTATTAGTTGAATATATCAAATACCTTTCGTAAAGGTTGATGATTCTGGTTTTATATATCGTTCATATTTATGATGTGATGTTATTTACACGTTCAAAAACTGGTTGGAAAATTCTGATTCAGTTTAAAGTTCCAAGCTAAATGAATAGAAATGCCTCAGATTTAAATATATATCAATTATCAATTGAGGGGTCTAGAATAAAAGGGGTACAACTGCATGTTTTTTCATATTTGCGTTAAATACAGATTTGAAAACCTAAAGTTCATATTTGTTTGGTGCAAAATAGATTCAAGTGATTTTCTGACTTTTCCTGACATCTGTTGACGAGTAGAAATATGATGTAAACAAATAGTAAAATTAATTTAATGTATTAGGGATACAAGTGTCACTTATACCCATTTCATTCCAACTAATTACAAATATTCCGACGAGAGTTTTATAAACATTTGGATGCTTTTAATCATTATTATTGAAACCTTGTTTTATCATCGTGCCTTGATCGCAATTTCAAGTTCAGCGGCAGAGTTTGCAAATTCAGCTTAAACATGGATAGTGAAAATCAAGAAGCGATCGTGTGGGGGCAAAACAAAAATAAAAATGTAGCAAAATTATTCATGTTCCTGGTCAAAGCTACAAGAATTCAAGAAATTTATCATAAATTTCTAGAGCCAGGACACACTTTTATGGAGTGTGACCAAGATTTCGGAATTCTAGAAAAGGTTAAAAGAAGAATTCCTAAAGTGTACCAACCAGAACACTGGAGAAATATTATCAAACAATGTTGTACAAAAATTTGAGATGACTAATGAGAACTTTTACAGTTTCTCTAATTTGCACGAAACTATCAGTGATCCTAAAACGGATACGACAAATATGTAATTAATTAAAATGTAGGCACTCAGTATTTTTTTTTTCAAAAAATCATCAGAGTCATTTTGTTTCTACTATAAGCCAACAGTGGATCTGGATTTTCCCTTAAGTAAATATATTTGCCCAGCTAAAGTCACTGGTCGGCCTAACATGGCTTTTCTAGAATACGTTTACACAACTAAATCAAGAAGGTTTGAAAATAAACTAACTCAAGTGGAAGAATTTGCAATATCTTTTTGGGTATATTCCTCCAGTGTATTATAAATTTTATAATAGCATTTAACATGAGAAAAAGAAAAATAAGGAAGACAACCAAGTGTAACATGAAAAAGCAGGGCAACAAAAGCATAAATGCAGCTGGTGAAAATCGGGAAGTTGATCAACTAACGGAAAGTGAAGAAAGAGACGGAGACTCTTGTGACTTAGATTTCATATTGTATTCCTATTATTAAGGATGAATAATATTTGCTTAATGTTTAAAATTTAATACTTAAATTAAATATATACGAGTTTTTTTTAAAAGTAATGATTTATTATTGTGTACTACAAAAACAAAATAGTTTGGCGTGAAAGGGGTACAAGTACATTTTCCAATTTTTCTTGAACTTTTACTAATTTTGAAACATACAAAACACAGTACAAAAGAAATGAACAAATTTAATAACCAATAAAAAAGAAAAACCTGCCCGAATTTTTTTCAGGAATTTTTAAAATTCATTCAACTTCGATTGCCAATATCTCAGAAACTTCAAAATTGCACTTATACTCCTTTTATTCTAGACCCCTCAATTGTAATAAACGATTAAAAGTTGGGATATGTCATTGAATTATTTTTCTATTTAAGATTTTCTTCTCCACATTGTGTGTCCTTAAAAAAACAAGAAACTTACAGTTCTACGCATTTAGCAGATAATACAAAAATCGAAAAATATTTTTTTAAGTATTCAATATTAGAAAATATGCCTTATAATGGTCCAAATTCTATAAAAATATCGATTGCTACGTGGATCTCAGTTTCATAACCGAATTGTATTTGGAAATATCGATTTCATCATATTGTAAAATGTAAATATTTGTTACAACATTAGTTTTAATCGATAAAATAAAATAAATAATTTTTGTTCATCAGAACACTCATTTCAGGCGAATTTTAAGAATTCTCACCGACGTCACCTATTCGAACTTGAGGTTATCTCTTGTCTGAGTATCTAAAACCCAAGTAATTTTAAATAACTTATGTTGGAAAGTCTTAAATAAACAAAAATTTATATCAGTATAAATAATTTGTATAAAATCAATATTATGAAGTCAAAAAATAGGAAGAACACTCTAGTGACGTTTCAGTTTTTATATTATATTATATTATTTATTTATTTATTTTCTTGATGTAGGTTTCATTCCGATGTCAGATCATTCTTTTTTACTTCCCCATTGGACCAATGTGGCTGACTGAACGAAAAATACTCCAATTTTTTTCTATATATTTTTAGAAAGTATAGTCACTTCCACATTCGGCTAAAGCTGTTTTTATATTAAGAAAAAAGATAGTGTTTTGTATAAAAAAACATATTTTTTAAAAGATTACTTTCTTCAAGAACTGCATATAAATACCACGAAAATCTTTGCCAAAGAAGCAATAAAAAAAGGTCCTTTTGATCGGAGGCATTATAAACGAGTTACTTTTTACATTTAATTTTCATAGGCTTTTTGGACACTTTAGGCCGTAACTTGAACAATTCTACCATAAAATGATGTGACAGGTCTCAAATTAAAAGTAATTTAACAAGCTTTCAACATCTGGTTTCTTGAAAGTGATGGAAGGGAAAAATGTGGGAAAATGACAAAAATTCGTAACACTGTATCTCAGTAAATTATTACCGAAGGAGGTTGTGACTATTCTTAGATGAACGAAAATTTCATTAAATTTAAAAAAGGCGATTTGACGTTTTTCGTTAAAACGGTTATTTTTCAAATATTTGCAAAAATTGAACAATATAATGAGATGACATATTTTTGTTGCTTAGTTTAATGTTAAAACTAATATGCAATCTTATTTAAAAAACGAACACTGGTCCGCATATTTTCATATTAAAATATTAAGCATTCGCAGCTAGAAACAATAATGTATTATAGGTACAATAATTATTGTTTATATTGACTATAATAGTACTATTAATTGCGATTGTTCTAAGTAAGAACTACTTACTATTTGAATGGGCAAAATCTGTAATCTTTAATTATTTGCAAAATATACGGTAACAGGAATTCAAGAAAAATATTACACGCCCATATGATGCAAAAAAATACTTATTGAAATATTTTTTACGAATTGCATCATTTCCAAATTATTTCCCGAAAAGTACCCCAGAGGTAGGTATGTGGTTTTCAATGAAATTTAAAAAACTCTTACCTTGGAGATGGAGGCCAATCTGGCTAATCCAAATACGTGGACAAGCAGAACAGAGAATGCTGTGATGAAAATGATATGCCTGAGGTATGCCATTTTCGAAAAGATGTTTTGAGTAACGCGTAACTTTCGTAGACCGCACGAAAACTGTAACAGTAACACAGTTTGACCACTTGTCAGTGAAACAGAAGATTCCTCATATGCGTTTATATATACACGTTACTATTGAGATTGCGCGCGCAATATTCTGATATTTCGTTTTTTGTAAATTATCTAAGTACCCGTCTAAAATTTTTGTGGATACATTTTATGGATTTCCTATATAATTTCTTCTTTCCACATCCCATAAAGATTTGAAAAAAACATTTTGTAATATTAGGTAATTTAGATTAGAAAGAAAATGTAGGTAAACAAAACTTTAAAATTAAAATTATATGTTTTACACTACGCTTAGGTGGAATTAATATTAAAGACATGAAAATTGAAGATGAGAACAAGGATGCTATGTCGAATTTTGTAAAAAAAACTGCTACTGTCCTCACAGATCCGTTTAATTTTAATTCAAAAAGATATAATTTGCCGCATAATATATTTTATGTGTATACAATAACAATTATAATAGATGGTAATGAAATTTTACACAATGGTATATATAAAACATAGGTACTCTATTTTTTAGGTCTGTCAGATTTAAAAAAATGTTATTTGTGTGCAGCTGATATAACAAGCCAGCCGATGGTAATTTACTTGGAAGTACTATCAACAATTATAGTAATTATAAATATATACTGCCTGAAGGATATACTTCGTGACTTGGAAATGAGATGAACAAAGATCGAGCCTCCTATTATTAAAAGATCATAGGCGGGCCAGAGGGGATCAAGCTCATTTGTTTATTTCATCACTTAAGGCTCCTCTACACGTTGGCCAATGCGCTGGCCAACACACTAGCGCACGTATTGGGCGTTATTGGCAAGGAAATTGGTAATCTGTCCACATGTTGGAAGGACGTTCAGTTTGTTTCGACGCAGGTCAATATCAACAATTTATGTCATGATGGTAGCGGCTGCTGCGATTTATTTAATTAGTGTTTATAGGCTTGGTAAAGTTCTATGAATTTAAAAGTTTCTTCGTTACTCATCGCCGCCATTATGTACCATAAAATACAAATTTAATATATTCACAGTACAACATATCAACCCATATTCCTCCCTCGCATACTAGGCCAGTGCAGCCAACGTGCGGACGTGACTACCAGCGTCCGCCAAGGCCAACGCCCTTTGATGTGTCTTGAAAAACCGGCAACACGACGGATCGGGCGCCAACGCTTGGACTAGCTCTGCCAATGCCGCCAATACGACCAATAGTCCCCTCTGCACGATGGCCGTAAGCATTGGTCAGTGATATTGGCACACACATTGGCCGACGTGTAGAGGAGCCTTTAGTATGATCAACTATTAAAAAGGTTAGATTTAGTGGTAATTTTTACAATCTTAGACCATTCAATGTGCCGCTTACGTTCTTATGGACAGCTTCTTATACTTTCTTTCTTTTGTGCTGGAAATCTTCCAACATATAGACGAAGCACACTATATTGGTTGTTTCATTTTTACCATACTGAGTTTGCGCCTGTTTGGTTAGGACTACCAAAGTACGTTAATTTTTTCTATTACATATGGAATGTGTTTTGTGCTGCTGCTTTTCTTGTATAATTCAATGGGTATCCCAGCCAGCAAAAAAGGTACCCCTACTACGGTAGTACTACTAGTGGTAAGGACAAAATAGAAATACAAGTAATCAATTATTTGCCTACGTTTGGAAAATAAAGGATTTGCCGCCAGTACTTTTGTTCGTGTTTGTCTATATATGGTTCAAGGATAACAGGTTCGAAGTCATGATCTGACTAGAAGATACTATGGCACTTTTTTTAATTTCTCCAATTTTGTTGTTAGTAGCAATTGTTTTTTTTTGTAAATCATACCAATCAGCTTACATTTTATGTACTTGAATATTTTGTTTATCTCTGTTTTGAGCAGACATTTGTAATGACCAAGTATTATTTATTATTTGAAGTCATTTTTTGCATTTAAAATTTCTGCTCATACATTTTTAGTTGTATTATTTTTTAACAATGAGTGAGACTGTTTTATATTCTGTTCTCCACTGTTTGAAGGTAATAATATTGATGTTCTGTTTTGGCTCAAAGGCAATGAAAAAGCTTTTTTCAAGATTTTTGTACCCGTCACTCCCAAGTAATATTTGTAAGATACTTTTGATTTAATTAGGGTTTAAAAATGCTTTAATATGTTCAGTAAAATGATATTGGTTTTAAAGTTATACCTTAAGATAAATTAAAAGTTCTTAAAGACCTCTTATTCTTATGCAAAGAATTTACTGTACTCTTTGAATTAAGATAAAAAACTATTTGCTCTTAATGCCCTATTGATCTACTGGTTTTATAATATTCTTGGCATTAGCGATTTTAAAACTAATTTGCTTTTTTAAAGAATTAAATAGCAAATTGGTTTCAAAACAATCTATTTTGGAACAAATAGTTTTAATGTAGTTTTGTGGAGTACCCTTGATATACTCATTAAAATCCATTAACAAAACTATTTTATCTTAAGCCTATATGCTCCATAAAATTCAAAAACATCATTTTTACGTTTTAAAGAGTACATTAAGAATATTTTAAAGTTCAAAGGTTTTAATTTAGTCAATAATTTTTTAAAAGAAATGCCTGTTGTATTTTTGACGACTTTAATAAAACTAATTCTACCCCCTCCACATTCGGAGAACGTAACAAAATGTAACAGTAATATGCAAAACCTACTTGTTTTTTACTTAAATTAGGCACATAAAGATGAAACCGGTACAATTTGCAAGGTTAGGATTTCATTCGCGCGCCAAACCACTTTAAATCAATAAGGCCACGAGTTAGTCGGTGTGTCCAAACATGCAATTTAATTAAAAAAATGAATTTAGATGTTTAGATGCAAATAAAATTTGACGATATTTTTAAATATTTTTTATATAATAAAAAAACCATTAAATTGGTGGCGCCCGAGTTATGTAGAAGTGTTTTATTATATTTTGTTAGAAAAATGCCATCCGTTGTTAAATTCTTTACCAGAATAGTTTGCATTTGAATATTATTTATGATCTGCTTTATATAGGTATTATCACTCTGCCATTATATATAGACTAAGAGACTTGCCGTTTTGACTATTTCACACAAAATTTGTCCGACTTTAGTAAAAAAAATAAAACCATTTTATCATTGTCTGGTCGATAGCCGAGTGGATTAAGGCGCTAGGTGGCAATCGCGATTAATCACACGGACATCGCACCACCGGGTTCGAATCCTGGCTCCGGCACTGTCGGAGGAAATGGTTGTATGTCCGCGTTTTTTCAATATGTAACCCCCTTTCGTACATGGCCCTGGCTTCTGGAATTGGGGGTTGTCTAATTTCTGTGGTGTTTATTTATTATTATTATTATTTATTATAAATTATAATGATTTTCAAAGTAATTTAGTCTGCTGCAAGTATATTTTAAATGCAAAACATCAGTTAATAAGTTTTAATGCATAAATTTAAAGATGACTTGAAGAACTTTTTAAGAATATAAAATTAAAACTAAATGGTTTAATATAGTTTTAAAATTTAGTCTTGAAGACCCTTTTAGGATGGGCCCTTTTTGACTAGAAGCTGCTTTATGGTGGTCCTAAGGCTGACTTGAAGATTATTTCGTTTTATTCGAAGTTTTATTGTATAGTCTTAAAGCGACCTTGGGGATCGCAATAAGAGCATTAGTGTTACTTGGGCTGCTAAAAGTAGATATATTCGATTGTTACTTTTCTTAGCCAACATTTGAGTTTCGTTTTCAAGCTCAAGTTCTGCGAGTTTCCTTTTGTGCGAATACTTATTAAGGTTCTGTAAGCGCTTGCAACAATATCATGTAATGCAGAAATGTGATGTAAGCGACCGCTTCGTATATCCTTCGGGAAGTGTTGCAGTTGACAAGGCTAAATGCTCCGGTAGATGAAACTTTAAAAATAGTTAAAGATAGGTTGCTGAATGATAATAATTTGTAAACTAGAACTAAATTAAGTGTAAATAACATAATGGAACTATTAACAATGGGTATAAAAACAACCTATTTTCAATTTGAAAATCAGTTCTATCAGCACGATTTTGGTATGGCAATGCCAGGTCTCCATTATCACCAATTTTAAGTAACATATTTATGGAGAACTTTGAGAACACACATGTTCAAAACTGTATAAACAAACGGGTTGTCTGGTGGAGATATGTTGACGACATCTTTGCAATTTAAAAATAGTAAGGAACCGTCTATTAAATTCACATTAGAAGTAGAAAGTAGGAATGAAGCCTTTCTTGATAGAGTTTTCTTAAATGTTGAAAATAGTGACAATCAGGTACGACAAAAACCTGAACGTCATTATACATCAATAATTCCTTATGTATACGGACTATCGGAGAAGTTACGCTGTATAGATGACAAATTTGATGTTAGGACAGTATTTCAAACGGGGAACACTTTGAGATCTATTTTAATAAATACAAAACCAATAAACCGGGAGCAGAATTCACAAAACTGTATTTATAATATCCCATGCGAATGTGATAAATGTTATGTGGGTGAGTCATCCAGATCTTTCAAATGTGAGGTTGGATGAGGACAAGAATTACATTAGAGAGAATGAAATTCAGAAATCAAAGATTTATGAACATGCTTGGGAAAACGGACATAGACTAAACTGGGATTCGGCAAAAATTTTAACAAAAGAGGCAGATAACAAAAAAGAAAAATTAAAGAATCAGCAATAATCTTATTAAATGAAGATAAATGCGTATCGAATTGTTCTGTAGATATTTGTACAATCTGGCTACCAATGTAAAAATAAGAACTTAACAAACTCAACATTATCTAAAAGAAAATATCATCAGTTCTGTGTAAGTAGTAAGTATCTATGCAAAATACATTATTTCTGTGTTTATTCCGATTTATATTATTTGTAAAAAATAATCTCTGACTGTTCCTTTGACGTAACGTCACAGGCGCAGAAGCTATTTTCCAGTAATTCTATTATCTTGTAGATACGGTGATTTATTTTTGAAGAGGACATGTGGTAGAAAACCCAAATAAAAAGAAAGAATATTCGTAGAAAGCCACAAATAACTTTCAGACAATATTCAAATAATAACAACACAAACAAGAAATTGAACTAAATTGACCTAGTAAAAAGTATACAAATCATGACATGTGACGTCACAGTTATTGGAGCCAAATAACTGCTAATTGATGAAATATATTTTTTTCGCTTTATTAAAATTTGGAAAATCCTGAATTTTGCATTTTTGTAAAGGTTCTTTGATGCTTTATCGATTTTCGCTATAAAAAAAATCATGCAACTATCTCATTTTACTCACCAAAATGCTTAAATAACCGTGATATTTTTTCCTGCATGCATTTGTTTTATGAGCAAATGGAATAATTTATGATCCAACTTATGCTCTGCAAAAATTTGAAAAAGAAAAATCAGTTTACATCATCGTTTAAACCCAAATTGGTTGTTATTTTATATCAAATAATTAGTTAGGAATTTTAATGTGTTTGTGTATCATTTTGTAACTAGTAGAAATAATGAACTGGTATATTGATTGAAAATTGACGTAGTTTCTGTTATTCATACTAGATGATTTGTTTCATTTAGCGTTAAGTATTTTAACCATGAAATTTTATTAAACTGTGTACTAATACGTGTTTTTTTACACGAGTTTGAAGCCAACGACATCACCTCCATTTTCTCATGGCGCAGTTTAATCTTCGTGACACATCTTTGAGAATATATTTCGAGAAACAGATATTTTTACAAACCGCATATCTGGTAATCTGTAAATAAGATACAATATTATTTGACAAAAAGATATAGGTGTATACATTTTTAATATCTTAGTCAAGAACCATACACCAAATTTTGTCTTCGTTAATTATTTTAAAATACTTCTTCCAATCCTCAAGGAGTGAGAAACTAGTCTAGTAGTCTTATCTGTGCTGACGAACCAATTGTCATGTGTATTTGAAAGAATATATAAATACACTTTTACAGTTTTTGAACAATTCTGAACAATTTTCATTATCGAAATTCTCTTATGAAAAAAAGCCTGATATATATTTTAATTTTTTCAGTTTATTTTGATATCGCAGGTCTCTTTTTATTTGTACGGGGGCGAACGGTTTTTGGTGATAAGCAGATCTTAATATATTTTATATTTGAGTAAAATTTGGTTCAAATCAGAAAATAAAACAAAAAAATTATATGGTTGTTTGTACTCTTAAGTGCGACACATTGTATACATTTAAAAATTATGATTTAGTATTAACAGCCCGACCTCTAAGTTCTGAATTTATATTAATGATATTATCAATGGTTAAACAACTCTGCAATTAATTCATTTAAATCGCTGCTTCAACAAAGGGCCTTGACCAAATCGGTTTAGGTATTGTCTCACAGCTTGATTCATGTGAATAATTATTGCAAGGCAAATAGAAATCATTGACACTGTGAACGATCCATGCTTACACCGACGCTTTGTTACTTTTCCTAAAAAGGTTGATAGAATGTTCACCTGAAGGATTCGATGTGATTTGTTCAGACATAAAATACAAAATTTATACCTTCGATTTTTGCGTAACTGCTTGCACCAAATGGTATTAATCGGACGTCGCTTCGCTTCACTGTCATAAAGCTAACACTCTTAATTTCTAACACTTTCCTAATTACCCTGGAAGGGAACTTTGTTAGTATGAACTCAGTAAGACACAATGAAAAGAATAGGTAAAGGAATTTTTAGATAAAGTATTATATTGGTATTTTAGAAAATTCTTGTTTGTTACAAATTTCGAGTATATAAAGTTAACAAAAGTATCAGTTAATAAGAGTGTCTGTCCATACCACACATGGTGAGGATTAGGATAACTGGAACAATCCAGTCTCCAACTACCATCCAATGATTTAAGGTAAGCAATCGACTGACCACCAAAAAGATTCAACTAAAAGTTTACAGTTTACGACTTTCTGGACTTGCCTGTCTTTATTCGTATTTGATAGATATCATATAAAATTTCGGACACTCGTTATAGAGCTTGAAATCGCAACAGATTAGAATAATATTCATACGTCCAGGCAAGGCGGTCCCATGCACTATGTACATGATAATCACTGAGAACCATGTGTAGACAAATACGGCGGTAAACATAAGTTTACCGCCAAAAGCGACTACTAGATTTGAAAAATGACGATCGAAAATTTTGCCGCTCGCGAAAAATCCCCCTTCAGAAATTTTAATACGAAACTTTTAACTCGTCCTCATAGTCCATACCCTGCATGAGAAGCAGCACTACACAACATCGGTTCGTAATAAAGAATCTTATTTGGAAGTAGGGTTTTCGAGGTAGTTGCTAAATTTGTGTCCCATGCGACGTAATTTATTATAGTCCCATAAATCGCGCTCCGTGAGACGTAACTTATTGCAGTTGCAATACGTGGAACGGGCTTTTTTGATAGTCTTTAGAAATTAAATTTTTGTTATAGTTCCGATAATTAAATTTTTTGTTGCAAATTCGGAAATCCTTATTTTACTATAAGGAACGTAACCAGACTGCACCCAACAGCTACTCTCCGGACTATGTGCCCCGCCGAGCGCTGAATTACAAGTTACACGCCTGGCGCGTTAAGTGTAATAATTGCATATTACCATCAAAACGCTAATGCTTCGATTGCAACAAACACCAGCGAAAGACTCATCCTACTTAAAGGAGCTCTCGAGCTAGTCATCCCCCTGTGTCGGTCTCACATGCCTACCTTGCACTGACGAGAGTTAACAGCACGAAACTGCAGTGTGCAAGTGGTGTGGGACGACTAGTACGAGAGCTCCTTTAAGTAGGATCAGTCTTTCGACTAGTACATTTCCTCCCTTTTCAACGACATATCACAACCATAATTTATTCATTGGACAAAAACAATTTTGTCAACCAATAATTTTTTTTAACTAGCATCATACTTACCGTGGAAAAGTATGATTAAATAAAAAGATTAAAAAATTCAATAAGTTCTTCAGATCTTTACTATAATAAAACATTTTAGGAAATTAAAAAGAATAAATTTAATTAAATAAATTAAATAAAGAAATACCAGTACACTTAAGTGTAAACCTGATTAATGATTTCTTTGTTAACGGTGTACCCAAAACGTCTCTTCTGAAGTAATCAATTTTTACAGTAATAATAAAGTCAATGATAATAATTAAATTTCAATCTGTCAGCGATAGCTATATATATAAAACCTTAAGTCATATAACAACTACTGCTACAGGGTGCGACGGAATTAACGTAATTATGTTAAAACTATGTTGTCCTCACATAATCCCATATATAACACATATTATTAATCATGTTTAAATTATTTTAAAATAGTTGGCTATGGAAAATTTTGACAATTTAATATTTTGACAGATCATCTCAGTTAATAGTTAAACCCATACTCACTCGCACTCCTTTAAGAATTTAGAATTTGCAAAAATGATTTTTACTCACGTTGATCGTTATAATATGTTCGTTACATATTGCTAATGCAATTTTAACTTTGGATTAACTGCAGTAGAATATAGAAACATATTTCCACAAGCACTGCAGCCCAATAAAACTCTATTTAGAAAATTAGCTTCGTAACTAAAAAGTAGTGATTTATTTTTAAAAAAGAATGCAAAGATAAACAGTGTTACTAATAATGTGAATAAGGTAAACCGAGTTATTAATTATGTGAGAAGCAAAAAATGCAGAAAATTTGTAAACATTGTTAAGAGAAATTCAATTCAATTGCATAAATAAAACAAGTGGTGAAAATGTTTTAAAGAAAAAGGTTTACCGGTGTTTTAGAGTTAAAAATGTTCACAATTTATAACAGGAGGATAAACCAAGGAGTAGGTGGCTGTTGGAAAATAAGTGTGCCGATCCATTAATATGTAGTAAAATACTTTGGTTCGACGAGGCAAATTTTTCCAACAATGGATATTTAATCGTAATGTTCATTACAAACGGACTTCTGACAATACAAGCAGGCATAGAACAACTGGGTTTCAAAATCGCTTTTCAATAAATGTGTGGTTAGGTATTTTAGGCACCAATTTAATAGGTCCTTATTTTTATGATAGTCACTTCAGTGGTCAAAGGTACTTAAACTTTGTGAGAAACGAATTTAACGAATTCTTAGATGATCTGCCTTTGGAGAATCAACAAATTTCAATATTTTCGACAAATTGGAGATCCTCCCCATAATTCCCGAAATTCGGTTTAGACATATTCCGCATTTCCGATATCTTCCGTCATAACTATTAACGTAGGCTATGGATTTCAAATGTCTTTAAATCATTTTGTAGCTTATAAAAACCGACACAATTTTCATAGAAACAATTTTGTGCGCGACCGATATTAAGTGAAATATTCTCGAGGGCCCTGATAAAATGGACAGCCTGTATGTGGATAGGACTCGTTAAAAGACCTCTTGTTCGATTTACTTTTTGATTTTCAGTGTTTATAACTTAGGGGGCATCCACAAATTATGTCACATGAATTTCATGATTTTTGGAGCCTACCGTCCTTGTCACAGGTGGTCACATTTGTGCGAAGCCCCCCCCCCCCCCTGGAGTGACGTCACATATTTTGCAATTTTAAATCTAGAGATTATTACATTAAAACAGCACTTCCAAAATTAT
This sequence comes from Leptura quadrifasciata, assembly GCA_963675555.1. Lineage (NCBI taxonomy): Eukaryota > Metazoa > Arthropoda > Insecta > Coleoptera > Cerambycidae > Leptura > Leptura quadrifasciata. The sequence goes on along the minus strand of OY776677.1, from coordinate 28,880,857 downwards.
TTACTATATATTTCTATTAAAAATGTTTTTTCATAAAATCAACAATAAATCAAACATAACAATCAAATGAACGATACAAAATGTAATCATCTTGTGTCCATTCCTTTATATTATTTATGACTGGCATAGCAGTCACTTCGTTCCCGAACATTCAATGTGTCAACATCTTCTTCATCCAACCATATAGCATCGTCATCGTTTAATATCAAACAAGGAAGTTCCTTGGCACATCTAGCTGCAATTCTTTGAGGATGAATCTTCGTGATGGGCAAAAAGTGATACAAACAAATTTAAACCTTATAGCAATATTGATAGAGTTGAATATTTTAAAATTAAATTTTTCGTTAGAGTTGAAGTTTAGAGTTTTAATACTTTAGATTTACACATGTGATGTCACGAAGTTTATGACTCGTCCCCCTCCTTGTCACACGAAGTCATACTTTGTTGATCCCCTCCCTCCTCCTTAACGTGTGACGTTATTTATGGATGGCCCCTTACGTAGTAAATTTTTAAAAAATAGATTATTGTTTTGTTTATCTTCGTACAAATATTTTTTCTTGATTTCATAAACATCCGAATATGCCGAAGATTTCGACGACAACGTCTGGGCTCTTACGCAATTGCCACCCTAGAATTTGATTTTGATTCAGCGGAATTTCCTTAAGGCTACGAATTGAGCAGGTATTCATAATAAAACTGTAAATCGCTGTAAAAAAATTGTATGATTTATAACTGAAAACGAAAACAATCAGCTTATTGTAAATAAAATAAAGATTTAGTAGAAAAAGTTAGAAGTCAAACGTTCGTCTATTTTCTTTTTAACATGCTTTTATTAGCTTTACCTGTATGTTTGTTTGTTTGTTTGTAACGGAATTTTTGAACGTGATTCTCATCCACTTCAAAACGTCAGATTAAATTGAACCTTTGCACACTTATTAAGGACCGAGGACAATACAATAATTTGACAACTTTGTCCTAATGTCCTCACCAGGATCATCAGGATAAAATAAAATATGACTAATCTATTGTCCAGATTTTACCGGAGGCGCCGCTGTTAATATTATATATTTTATAAATTATAGTTTAAAAAAACTAAAAATAACACGCTTCAATAGCAAACCGAACCAAAAAGTAAAAAATAATGTTTAAATATTAAGATTTTGTTCAACTTTTGTTCAATTCATTTTATTGTAAAAAGCGTGGGGTGCTTTTTACTATATTTTTATAATTCTACTTTTATCGATAGCTACCAATAAAATATTTATAACAATTGAATTGAAGCACCCCAAGCCTTTTACAATGAAATGAATTGAACAAAAGTTGAACAAAATTTTAATTATTATTATTATTATTATTAGCCGTTACTCGAGTCCGAGTATAGAAATTTTACAGTCGATAAATTGCGTACAATAAAAAACAAGTAAAAGGTGTAGTCTATTGTAATTTCCATTCATCTACGGTGCACACGACTATGGCTATAGAGGCCAATTCGGGAGAGCACAAGTCGACCGCAATCAGGACAAACATAGACCTGGTTAGGTCTTGGATTCGGCCTTCTTGCAGCAACATTTCCTTGATAGCTGGCCACAACCCCTCGCCATTCGGTTCTGTCCGCTGCAAGTTGTTCCCATTGCTCGTCTGCAATACCGCAGGATTTTAGATTTTCATGGAGAGCGTCTTTGAACCTCTTTCGTTGACCGCCACGCTTTCTTCTACCGCTTAGCAATTCACCATAAAGTGTACATTTAGGAAGGCGGTTATCATGCATACGATGAACGTGACCTGCCCATCTTAGGCGTGCTCTTGAAATAAGCACCTCAATTGGAAGGCTGTTTGCTCTCCTGAGTACTTCCACGTTTGATACGTGATGGAACCAACGGATTTTCATCATACTTCTGAGGTGTCTTTGCTGAAAACGTTCTAATTCTTTCACATGACGACGGTAAGTGACCCAGCTTTCACATCCATATAGCAGTGTTGGAATGACAACTGCTCTGTAGACAGCCATTTTCGTTGACAAAGCAAGGTCGTGGTTGTCAAATACTCTCTCTCTAAGTCCCCAGAATGCTCTAGATGCAGCGTTAATTCTATTGCGAATCTCGCTGTCCATGTTTGCTTTGTCATTAACAACGTTGCCTAAGTAATTGAACTGATCCACCACTTCAAGAGAATTTCCGTTAAGTGTAATGTCTATTTGGTTCACTTGATGAGGAGTTGACATAATCTTAGTCTTTCCAATGTTGATTTTAAGTCCCAAAGAATCATAGCTTTGGGCATACACATCTAAAAGCTCTTGAAGCTCTTCCGGCGTAGAGGCTAAAAGTGCACAGTCATCCGCATACTGGAGATCACAAATGAATCGTGTGCGTGTCTTCGTGAAAGCTCTAAAGCGCCCTATGTTAAAGAGACCGCCATCAAAACGGTATCTGAGACCTATTCCTCTGACTGTCAGTTTGTTGTCAACAATAATTGTTAGAGCAGTGGTAAACAAATTAAAGAGTAGGGGTGCCAGGACACATCCCTGCCTAACTCCAGTGAGAGTTTGGCAAGGGTCGGTTGCCTCATTATTATACATAACCTGGGCGTTGTTGTTTGTATGTAGACTGCGACATACTTCCACAAATTTTCTAGGGATACCTAAGCGGAACATAATTTTCCAGAGCACTTCCCTGTCCACCGAGTCAAACGCCTTGGTTAAATCAATGAAGGCCATGTGAATTTCTCCTTGATGTTCGAGTGCTTTTTCTTGAAGCTGTTTAAGTGTGAAGATTAAATCCGATGTGCCTCGGTTTGGTCTAAAGCCACTCTGTGTTTCAGGAAGTAACTTTTCCATAACAGGTGTTAGCCTATTTGCCATCGCTTTAGTGAGTATCTTCCCTCCAACAGCCAGGAGAGCTATACCCCTGTAATTTCCACAGTCCGCAGCGCTCCCTTTGTTTTTGAAGAGGTTGATTAAAAGTGTATCACGAAACTCCTGCGGAGCTTGACCACTTTCCCACACGACATCAAACAGTTTTTTGAGGTAGGGTATGAGCTCTGACGACACAGCTTTAAAGATCTCAGCTGGGAGTGAGTCGGCGCCGGGAGATTTGTTATTTTTTAGCTGCCCAATGGCGGTTAAGATCTCTTCCGTTGTTAGTGGTTTATCTAAGTCTTCGAAGGTGTCATATTGAGGGATAAGATTTATAATATCGTGATCGGCTTGACTTTGCTGGTTAAGAATGCTAGAGTAGTGTTCTTTCCATCGGGCTCTTATTTCCTGGTCTTCTTTGAGGAGATTTCCATTTAAATCTTTAATAGGGCACATATTTTTCCGACTGGGGCCGTACACTGCTTTTACTCCTTGAAAGAAATTCCTGTAGTCGTGTGAATCGGCGTACTTTTGAATTTCTCTGGCCTTGCTTGCCCACCACTCGTTCTTTATTCTTCTGATTTCGCGTTGCGTTTCATACTTAGATTGGGTAAAAGCTTCTGCTTTTGATGAGTCGTTGGGGTGGTTGATAGCGTTTTGGAAGGCAGTATGTTTGCGGTCAAGAAGTTCTTGTATAAAAGCTTCATTATCATTGAACCAGTCCTCCTGTTTTTTACTTGCTGCAGTGCCAAGAATTTCCTCACTCGCACTTTTTAAACTGTCTTTAATTTGTGTCCAGGTAGCAGCGACATCTACAGAATTGGTTTCTTCTAGTGCACTCAAATTCTCTTGAACTTTTTGCTTTAGCTGTTCGACGGTTTGTTGGTCACGCAATTTACTAATACAGAGACGGAGTCTGCGTTTTACTTGAGTTCTTCGGTGTTTGGGTCTCATAACAACTTTCATTTTAGAGACAACAGGACGATGATCGGTCCAACATTCGCTATCAATGCGCGCCTTTGTAATTTGGACGTCCTTGAGATGCTTCCTACGTACGATAACATAGTCCAGTAGATGCCAGTGACCTGATCTGGGGTGACGCCAGGTGCCTTTAAATTTATCCTTTTGTCGGAAAATGGTGTTTGTTATAACTAGATCATGTTCGGCGCATTTAGTTAGGAGTAGTTGACCGTTAGCGTTCATGTTGCCCAAACCGTTCTTGCCTATGATGCCTGGCCAGGTTTTAATTTAATTTTAATATTTAAATATTAAAACACTAAATAAAAATATAAAAATCAACAAAGTTGTATTTCGTACATAAAAGGAAAATGTACGAGCGTTTGACTTATAACTTTTTTCTACTAAATATGCATTTTATTTACAATAAACTGATTTACAGTTTTTGTTGGATACCTGCTCAATTCGCAGCATTAAGCAAGTGTTGAATATTTATTGATTAATCTCATTAGCCAGAATATTAGTTGCTTTACTACATTCACAATAAAATGTCATTTACTGAATTAACAAAAATTATTAATAAATATTGTGTTTGCCGAACAACTCATTATCTTTATTTATTATGCAAATTGTTATTATTTTACAAGTTGGAGTGGGTCAGTAACATCTAAATTATTATTTTGTCTTTTAGATAATGCTATAAATTTTTGGTAATATTTTTCATTATCCATGTGACAAATAATTGTGTTTACATATTGTGCTAACCTAAATTGATATCATAAAATTGACTTGACTTTAAAGATTTTATCATAATAGCTTTAACAATTAATTATTAGTTGTGTCGATATAAGAGTAAGCTATATACATTTTTAAATTTATATTGTCTTGTCAAGAAAAGACTATTTTCGGAAAAAAATCCAAAATTATATTATATAGGTTTGGTCAAAAGTAACGACCAGTCGCTGTAAGATATACCAGTAGGTTTATTTTCTAACCAGTAGATAGAGAAACTGAGTTGAAATGGCAAGTTTCCTACTATACACGTGATAAAATCTTCGCTATTTCATAATGAGAAGTGGGAGGCAGGTATGAGGTTACGATCTCAATCTTCATGCAAATTGCCTTAAACATAATATCCAAATGGTGTTCGGCAGAGGGGCTTAATGTCAATCCGCGCAAAACAGTTTTTGTTCCGTTCACCAAAAGGAGAAAACTCAATCGCAGAACTCGTTTGCTGAATGGAACGATGCTGAACTTTTCCCGTGAATTGAAATATTTAGGAGTGAGTAAACCTGGATCAAAAATTTTGCTGGAACTCGCAGCTGGAAAGGACTCTTACTAAAGCAACAACGGCTATCGGGACGTGCCGTAGGCTGTTTGGAAAGACCTAGGGTCTGAAATTGAATATGATATCTACCTTTCGGTTGTCAGACCTATGGTGACTTACGCACCATGTGTATGGTAGCTAAAAACAGAGGAAAAATTAGCACAAATAAAGTTGCGGAAATTGCAACGCCTTGCCTGTTTAGGGACTTACAGAAGCAATGAACTCGTGTCCCACAGTAGCTATAAAGACAATGCTTGACCTACTTCCTTTGCATTTGCATGTGAGGAAGGAGACAGCATTAGTGTCTTAAGCCTGCAGCTGGCACTTAAATTGAAACTAGGCGATCTGGTTGCTCACCAAGGGCTCTTCCACACACAGCGTGATCTGATCGCGCGGTCCGAACGCTTGCTATCTCTATCGTTTGATTATCACATTTGTACTTAGTATATCCTCTCCACACAGAGCGCGATCTGCGTTCGCGTTCCGCCGGAATCGCCACGATCAGTTTCGAATCTTTTGGAGGGGATGCACTGGGTACAAATGTGATAATCAATCGATAGAGATCGCAAGAATTCGGATCGCGCTCTGGTGAAAGAACCCTTAAGGATTTTGGAGTCCATTTTGAGTCCATGACCAAACCCACTGACTCAATGCCAATCAAACAGGGCTTTGATTGTCCGTTTGACGTGTTGATTGAACTCCGTCAGATGAGCAGGATGGAGGCACCGCGATTGGAGTAAAGGTCACTCATATGGTATACAGATGGATCTAAGATGGCTGAAGAGGTAGGAGTGGGCGTAGCAGGGCCTAAATAGGTTATACAGAGTCCTCGACAACACCTCGACCATCTTTCAGGCAGAAATTTATGCTATAGTGTGCCCAGAAATGTCTAAATAAAGGTATCCGAAGGGCAAGGATCTATATACTCTCAGGCAGCCAGGCAAGCATTAAAGGCTCTAACGTCCTATACCTTTGAGTATAAAATTACCTGGGACAGTAGACTGAAGTAACTGGCTAACAACAACAAGGTTACCTTGATGTTGGTGCCAGGGCATGAGGGAATAAAATGTAACGAACTAGCTGACAGCCTTGCAAAAAAGAAGCTGAAGCACCATTCACTGGACCTGAACCGTTTTGTGGCCTAACTAACGGACACATAAGCGAGGAGATCCAGAAATGGGAAAAGGAATCTAAAATCCCTACTGGACAAGCGAAAAAGTTTATAACTTATTCGCCAAAGAATGCCATAAGGCTTCTCGAACTTGAAAAGTTCGAATTAACGCTTATCACAGGCTTATAACTGGCCATTGCCTCTTGATATACCATCTCAAGAATATGGGCAAGGCAGTAGACGATAAATGCGGATATTGCGATACTGCAACTTAAACTGCGGAATATATGCTTTGCGAATGCAAGGTATTAATCCGTACTAGGCTAAAATACTTGGAGCAGGTGGAATTAACGCCTGAAGACATAGGAAAATAACAAGCTTTGTAAAAAGTCTTGGAATTCTGGGCGATAATTAGTTGTAGGGTAATTCACAAAAGATCTTTTAGGTCGAAGTGAAGTACTACTCAGAGCGAAAAGTGACCCCTGAAATAATGAAAAATTGAATGAATATGCGCAAAAAATGTATCCATATGTTCATGGGCTCCTTTAGATATCTTGTGAATATCTATATCAAGACATGTACTGGTTATATTTGAAAAGTTCTAGTGATTATTTATATCACGACATACATTGACGGGCTGTAAGCACAAAATAGTTTCAGTGCCAGTAGTGTCCATTGGATTCGCTTAGAGATCTGGTGGATGTTCGTATAAAAATATCGCCACTTATGTGTTTGAAAAATTGTACAATAGACGTTAATGTCATCATCCTCCGATGCGTGCAAAGAATTTAATCATAAATATGGACACGCTTTGGATACACACAAGATAATTTTTTTCAACTGATTAAAGCGAGGTAATCCTACAATTAATTAAACTGTGTGTTACTGGAGTATATTTACATACCGAGTCATTCAGTTTGGTATTTTTCAAAGAGAATAGTACACTATCCCATTTTTTAAAATAAAATGGGGTAGTATTGTCACGCAGTACCTAGACAATTATTGGACCACCCGGTATATGATTTCATTCAGGAAACAATTTAGTTACAAATTAATTTAATCCGATATCTTAAAGTAAACCAAGTTGCTGATTACAATGTAGCGTATAAATCCAGCAAAGTCAGCAGTGCACACAGTGCACAGGCACACGGCCCGCTAGTTGAAGAAACGCTGATTGTGCAATGAGCAAGTACCGGGGAAAAGGAAATGGAAAAAGTAAAGCGAGTTAGTTAGTTGTCTTTTGGGTTTTAGAAAAGCCAGTCCTGGTAGTGCGTGGGGCAACTCCACCCCCCCCCCCCCCCAGAGGCCATGCCTCGGGGTGCCCAGTTATTACCTTTCGTAAGTACACACGTTTATTTTTGTTTTACTGTTTGTTTGGTTAATAAACGTTCAACCTGTTCTGTTATTTTACCACTATGTTTTATTTAAGTGTTAACTTAGTAATATAATTCACCCTCTCGACATGCCAAGCGAATGAAGTGAATTTAGCCATTGCTATCGTCGGCAGTTACTCTACAAGGTGATGCTGGCGATATCCGTGGACGTCCTGCAAACCCCCGTCACGGGGGTCGTGGCAGTATATCACACCACATTTCAAAAAAACAAGTTGGCATTGCCGATAGCCGAGTTGGTTAAGGCGCGAGGTGGCAATAGCGATTAATCTAACGGGTAAGTATCGTGCTACAGGGTTCGAGCCTCGACTCCGGCACTGTCGGAGGATATGGTTTATGTCCGCGTTTTTAATCCCCTTCCACACAAGCCTCTGGCTTCTGCAATTCGGGGTTGTCTAATTTCTGTGGTGTTTATTTACTATTATTATTTATTTGTCGTCTTAGGTCAAACCGGAACCAGGGGTTTATCAGTGCCATATACAAATATAACTTCAAACCATGTCACGACAGCTACACTTTCCATTCCCCACTTCAGTGGCGGCCCGTGGCTTTTAGCTCTGGGTGGGCAGGATGGGGAATAGAACCGAATAATAATGACACTTCTCCACAGACATTTAGTGGGTGTAAAAATCACGCAAAAAACATTCAATGATGCCTCTGCCCATTTCAATCGCCTTGTATAATGTTTTAAAATTATCTACCCCTGTTGAATTCCACGGATTTTTACTATTTTTACTGAATAACATACACAGCCAGCAATAAAGTTTATTTTTTATTTCACTTCCAGAAATATTTCTGATACCCTGTGACACAAAATTTTCTATTCGACGAATGTGACTTTACATTAATGAGATTTCCCATAGTGGGGCGAGGTCGCCCTAATTTAGTTACAAAAATTTTGACGTCGTATGTTGGGGACGCAAAACTGTTTTCTAATAAAAAAATGTATATCAGAATTATCGCTTACCGCTTGTCTTACGTCGGCCATGGCGAATATTTTGATATTAATAATTTGTCAATTGTCCATTCACTAGTGATAGACACTTACTATTTACTAAATACCAACGAAGATCACAGATTACAAATTAAAAAAACGTAAAATTGAGAGAATAAAACATTACACAAATCTAACCAAAAACCAAAATCTTCCAATTCTAAAACGGCAGCAACAATTTCTAACGTTTGGGATTCGCGAATATGGCTTGACTTGACTTGACTCCACACGCAAGAAAATGAAGCGATTCTTGGCGAAACATCACGACACTGTAAAAGGGAAGAGATAAGAGTGGCAGTGTCCACATCCTACCGAGCGCGCGAAATCCCATATTTGAATATTATATATTTATTTCGTTTACATATTATATTAATTTCACATCTAAAATTGCTAAAATAAAATTAAACATTATTTTAGTACTTTTTGGATAATATAGAGGCTTATGTGTTCTAATACATGATACCTTAAAACGCAAAGAAAAATAAAATTATAGTTATAAGTATAGGTTATGGCACCGCTGATATGTATTTTAACTTCTTTTTGTTCCTAGTTCCTAGTTATCAAATTAGAAATTGCTATCATATTTGATATTCATAAGGGATTGATTAATCAATTTTAACACATTAGTTATTTTTCCTGTTTGATATCTTTTCAATTGTGAACATATTCTATTCAATATTCATGTTGTTTATTACAAGTTTTGCTCAGGGATGGCATGCCCACTCTAGGTTGTAAATAGCCTAAGCTTGCAAGACGTACGTCTCGTTTTGATATGTATTACAGGCATAAGATCGAGGTGAATAACCAACATGCATGTAGACATGTTATGATTGAATTCACGATTTCTGAGCGATGCTTGCCCTCCCTGGCTTGGCGTATGATACTTTCGACTATTAGGCCCGGTTTCTATAGTGTACCTATATGAGGCAGATTAATATGTAGTAAAAATAACATTATACATAAAACTAACTTTTTAATTTTAATATTACAATGAATTAACCGCAAAATTTTACTTGACAATTTAACTACAAAAATATATAAATATACCTTTATAACTACCGCTTATGTAATTAGTAAGGTGGGCAGTGCCTACCTTGCCACTTCTGTATTATGCGCTACGCGACTCTCATACTGGTAAGTAATAAGCATGGCCTCAGATCCAATCCACCGTAGACGCAGCCGGCCGCGGCTCGGCGGCATTTTAACATTCCGGTATAGATTTCGGCACCCGTAGAAATTTTATTGGCTACTTTAAATTTATCCCACCAATCGTTAACGGAGTGCCGAATTCAATACGGAATGTTACTATAGTACACATAACAGCATGTAAATATGCAAAATAGCTGCAGACATCTGCATATATGCATATACCCTGCAGGTTAATTGTAGAAACTGGATAAAGAAGATTATTATAAAAAGTAATAATGATATAATATTATTTATTGCGTATAATCACTGGCAATCATGAACACATCAATAAGCATTTATGGATTATATTATGAAACGAAGAAAAGAAACATGTTATGAGAAAAAATGAACTATTTTAGTCTGACTCATTAACCCATATATGTATGGTGTGTATTTTTTATTAATGTCCTGATCCATGAGACTTGGCATTCAGTTGATTCTTAGCTACGTTTTCTGCTAATTTGCGTTTTCTTTTTTTTATTTAGGTTCCTGTTTTGGTGGTCTGCCGATGGGTAACCTTTTACAACCTCTTGTGATCCCTATTTTTCGTCGACTTATCTAAGTAGGTTGAACTTTAATATTCATGCTACTTCTGTGATGGATCGATAGTGAACTTTCAGCAGCACACAAGAAATACTCCCACGATGTTTTTGTTTTAATACTCTTAAGCCCTTAAGATCTTTTTTCTTGTTGAGCTTGAGGTCTCATGATGTTTTGATGCAATCAATGTAAAAATATCTTATAATACTTCGTCTGAAAAGTCTTGGTCAGTATTATTAACAAGGTCGACTACATTTTTGGGTGAAGGTGCACTATCGTTAAAGGAAACTAATTCATTGTGAAGAATATTTTTTGAATTTGCGTCATAACTAGAATCACAGAAATATTTCATTTATTTGCGTGCTTATTATGTACGGTAACATTTCATCCTGAATTTGAGCACCGTTTGAACATTCCGTATCTAAGTCGGTACTCCGTTAACGATTGATGGGATAAATTTAATGTTAAAATGCGGCCCGGCGGTATGATTTCAGGGAGTAGCAGTAATGCCTACCGTACGTTGGTAAACCAAATCAAAGAAATACTTAGGAAATACCCAATACCGACACAGACAAAAACACATAGATGCCGACCAATTTAACACACACTTATTCCTACTCATCTGTCATTAGTATTTTCCTCGAAGAAATCTACTAAAGTATATTTACACCTAAATCATTCCATATTATAAAATGATAATTGACGCTAGCAATTTTAACTGATACCTATACAATTAATCAAGCTAAACCTCATCAACTAAAACCGACTTCCGAAATTATAAACAGTTTTAAAAAGATTTAGTTTGAAATCCTTATATTTTAAATTAAAATGAGACCGCATATGAAACATTGGAAAAGTTAAACAGAACTGTACCACTTATTATAAATATTTTAACACAAAAATGCTATGACGATTATTAAATAAAAATTAATTAAACACTAATACTTACTTATTTTTTCTACGAACGTGTGGAAAAATGTTACAAAACAAAATATTACATTTTGAAAACAAAGGTTCTCTTTATTATTTTCCTGTTTTATGCAAATTTAGTGAAATTAAAGTAATTTTTATATACACTAAACCTTTTGAAAGCGCCTCTATAACTTTAAAAATTACACAACATTGTCGTCATGAATGTCTGATTTTCATATTTCTTAGGGCCGGTTTATCAATACAAGGTTAACTCGTAACCAAAGGATAAATGTCAAACAAAAGAATAGATAACCATTGTTTCGTTTGACATTTATCCTATAGTTAAGTGTAAACCGACCCTAAGTCACACAGCAAGTCAAATAATAGCATCTCTTTAAAATAAAACCTAGTTTCTTAATAAAAAAGAAGTATTCAAATGGATAATTCTGATACAGATATGAGAAGGAGCATATGGTGTTTAAGAACTGCTGCTAAGAAAGTGGGGAAAAAGTATGAAATAACAAGTCTTATTAGCCTATTTTTTCGGAACTTAACAATGTATGTAAGCCAAATACATTGTGATCAAGATAGTGTTAATTGACGCTTTTAGAACTTTTGTCGTATCTGATGAAATAAATAATGGAAACCTTATATCCCTGTGTAGAAAATATATAATTTTGCGTAAGCCCAACATTACACACAGACGATTTTTTGTTTTTTACAAAAAAGAGCTGTGTGTCCAGTATGTAGGGATCAACAACTTTGGGAAAATACCAAATGAAATCGCTACATATTTAAAACTTCCTAATCTACATTTGTATACACGGCACAGTTTTCGCCAATCCTCAGCATCAATATTGGCTGATTGTGGCGAAGAAATAACTAGCACAAAACGACTTGAAGGTTCAACATCTATTGCCTAGGGTTACATGAAGGAATATACTGAAAAGGACATATATAAAATCTTGGCCATGAACATCTCGTTAAATTCATTGGAGTTAGACAGTGAGATATGTTCAAATATACCCTCCTCCTCCAATCAATCCTCCTAACTGCACCCTCAAGTAATCAATTAGCATCCGCTATTAACTTGCAAAATGCCTCTAACTATACTTTTAATGTAAACATTAACAGCAAATAATACCTTTGCTTAATAGAGTTATTATACTGTACATGTTGTCTTTTAAATTAGGTGTTAAATCATTTGTAAATTCTTGTCCCATTACATACATGATTACTTAAAAAATAGTAAAATGTTTTGTAAACACATTTCACGCAGTGATATGGATTTCATTAAATTTAATTTGATACAAATTATTATCTGAGGTCAGTTTTGTAAGAGCATAACCGAAAACAAGTTGTTTTTTAATTGATAAAAAAACTCGTAAAAGATAATAGTCAAACATTTAATATTGTCACACCATGAATGACAACAACTTTGATAAAACTTTAATAAATATTTTGTGAATAATATCGAAGTAGTTATTTTAAAAAATTAGAAAATTGTTTCTTAGTAAATATCAACAACGCAATAGTGAAATAATTGAAATAAAATAAATATGAACATTGTTCAATTTAAACATAACCTCTATATCTCAAAGAGCACGCACATGCTGCCCTGTGTGGGGACGTATGCTTGCGGCGTGCTGTTTGTAAACAAACAAATACGATCTTTATGTTTTTAATAGTAAGTACGTCGACCTATTTCATTTTAAATAAGGGGAACGATCCAAAATAAAATGATTTAATAATAACTAGAATTCCTATCATTAAGGGTGTGCGTTACCAAGGTCAAATATAGTGCGTAAAATATCCTCATTTTTATATTCCATAAAGAGACTTAAATATTCAAATAAAATATAATACGATGTAGTATAAAATAAACTAACATGAAAAAAAGTGAAAAGTCTGCATAATATTTGCTCCTATTAAAGTTTGATGTCGAATACGAATTTGTTAAATTTCGTGTAAAATAGTTGGGCGTTTTGCTACTAGAGGCAGCATAAACGACATTGCTATTAGAGTCCCTATAAAGGAGAGTCTGGCCATTCGAGCTCGAGGCACTGATAGGTCTGTAAGAAAAGTGGATACATAATGACGGCGCTATTAGGAGTTGTTTTTGTTTTGACAAGCGTAGTGTCATTAGACTCAATGTAATACGTTGAAATTACAATAACAGTCTGTTATGACTGACTTGGTCATGAAACAATTAATGGTAACTATTGTCTGAAAGTTATTTGTGGCATTCTACGAATATTCTTTCCTATTATTTGGGTTTTCTACCACATGTACTATTATCCTCTTCAAAACAAATCACCGAATCTACAAAATAATAGAATTATTGGAAAAAAGAGCCTCTGCGCCCGTGACGTTTACGCCAAAGGAAAAGTCAGAGGTTATGTTTTGCAAATAATATAAATCGGAATAAACACAAAAATAATGTATTTTGCTGACGTTTCGGAAAGTAATCTCTTTCCGTTTTCAAAGCTATTTTTTGAAGAACTCTTATTTTGCTGTGTATGTCAAATACACAGCTTTAAGATTCTGTTTATGTTATTTCCATAGATACTTACTACTTACACAGAACATAGAACTGATGATATTTTTTAGATAATGTTGAGTTTGTTAAGTTCTTCTTTTAACATTGGTAGCCAGGTTGTACAAATATCTACAGAACAATTCGATACGCATGTGATAAATGTTATGTGGGTGAGTCATCCAGACCTTTCAGTGTGAGGTTGGATGAGCACAAGAACTACATTAGAAAGAATGAAATTCAAAAATCAAAGATTTGTGAACATGCTTGGGAAAACGGACATAGAATAAACTGGGACTCGGCAAAAATTTTAACAAAAGAAACAGATACCAAAAAAAGAAAAATTAAAGAATCAGCAATAATCTTATTAAATGAAGATAAGTGCGTATCGAATTGTTCTGTAGATATTTGTACAACCTGGCTACCAATGTTAAAAGAAGAACTTAACAAACTCAACATTATCTAAAAAATATCATCAGTTCTATGTTCTGTGTAAGTAGTAAGTATCTATGGAAATAACATAAACAGAATCTTAAAGCTGTGTATTTGACATACACAGCAAAATAAGAGTTCTTCAAAAAATAGCTTTGAAAACGGAAAGAGATTACTTTCCGAAACGTCAGCAAAATACATTATTTTTGTGTTTATTCCGATTTATATTATTTGCAAAACATAACCTCTGACTTTTCCTTTGGCGTAAACGTCACGGGCGCAGAGGCTCTTTTTTCCAATAATTCTATTATTTTGTAGATTCGGTGATTTGTTTTGAAGAGGATAATAGTACATGTGGTAGAAAACCCAAATAATAGGAAAGAATAAATTAATGGTAACGTTATTACTTACATACATTTTTCCATTTTGTCAAAACAAATACTGCAACCTGCTTTTGACCCTTGCGGTACGTTGTAAACACACTGATGCACACGCTCACACACAAACCATAGTCGCCATTATGTATCCAATTGGGTGGAGTAGAGGCCGAGTGGCCAGATTCTACTTTATAAAAACTCTACATTGCTAGACGTTTGTCAAAGCAGGATCGGGATCATAAATTTTCATTTAGCATTGACAGTTTCGAGTGACGGTATCATATGTAAACAAATATGTGATGTGTTCCTGATGGCTAAATTCGGTGATTTACTACTATTTCGTCTTTTATGCCAACTAAATACGCGCAATCCGCAATACTTCAAGATGTTCTGTGTGTCACCGAGGTTTTGTTTGTAACTGGTAAATATAAACATAAAATCACGTCGCGATTACAGTTCGTACGGTCCTGTACGCGCCGCCTAGACTAGTGTGGCTTCTGTGTTATCGACAGGATGATGTAATTCGATTACTTACAAATTTACTCGCGATTGACCGGCGCGTGCAAATGCACCCTTAAAGACTTTTATTTTCCTTTACGGACTCATATCTGTCATATCCATGTAGATCTTGTTGGTCCAGTACCATCTTCACTTGGTTTTTCTTATACACTTACTGTAGTGGAACGGTTCACCCGCTGGCCGAAAATATACTCTATTCCAAATATTACTGCTGAAACCATTGTTAAAGCTTTAAATTATATCTGTCGTTTTGGCATTCTACTTCATGTTTACCTTAATTTCGCTAGGAAATATATATCATTGTACGTTATCTCTACAGAGCGCAATACGCGACAAAATAATTTTTTGTTGTAAATAATAATGCGCAAGTCGCACCCATACGTGTCGATACAGTCTTACGTGGCCGCAATTTTAGGATTGTTTTATGGCCTTATCAAAATACCACACGTGTAGAGTACAGTTGCGTATAATATATAGCGAATTACGAAGGAATGATATGACTACTGATAGCCAGGAAACATTAATGACATTGAAAAAACTAAAGCCAGCCCTGTTCCTTCTTCTGCATCATTAATTGTCTAGGGGGACGCGACAACATTGAATATTTTTTGCGTCATTTTTACACTGACTAAACCGCTATGGTGAACTGTAACGGCAAAATATATTAAAAAAGTCTTCTATTTTCCTCAGTTGCGCTTTTTATTTATTCATCTTTAAAAGACAGAAAATATTGTTATGTGCCGCCCTCTTACGAAGAAAGGTTAATCCCTGGTATCAGTGTGAAAGGAGGCCTGCCTAATTAACTACCAGTAAAACGGTAGTTCGCCAGTTAGCCAGAGGCGGCGTCATTATAAGCGAATAAGCTAGAATCATCTCGAATGATAGTTGCAATATCTTGGAGTGAAATGGAATGAATCGAGAATAAAAGCTACGGATATATAAGAATCGCATCCACCGCACGAAGCTCAGTTATATATTAGATGAGGAAATGATCAGATAAGGTAAAAAACAGTGACCAAACTAGTACAGTAACAAGTAGTGAATTTATAGTAAAAAATTAAAGAACTATTTATTGTAATTTAGTGATTAATAAATCAGTGGTTAGTGAAAATTCGTGTTGCAATTATTGGACGTACGTTTGTGGTGTTTACTTTAGGGTGTAAACACGTAACAATATCAAAGGTCTTTAATACATGTACGCAACTTTTGTTATTATCCTAATGTTAATCATAGGTGATTAAAAGCAATGTATAGATTTGATATTAAATTCATACATGTACTACATAATTTTTTACTGCTTTGTCAAATTTTTAATTTTTTAAATTAATTTTAATTTCCTTGTACCAATTTCGCCGCCTCCCAAATTTGCCGCATTTGCCCTGCTTGCGCCCTCCTAGATCGAGTCCTGCCAAGAAGAAGTCGTTATCTTTGAGAGGTTCCCTGTTTACCACTTTAATTAAATTTCGTTTTATTTTATTGGAAATACTGTAATAAAAAATTTCATATTTGCGTTCAACATATGTGCTCACAAATCTTAGCCGGTCTTGTTCATAAAAATATAGAAGATTTTATGCATGTTTTTAGCACCAGTAAAACAAAAGTTTTTTTGTCGACGTATAACCTTTGTCTGAACATAAATTTTAAGAAATTAATACCCTAAGATTAATAGTGAAAGAACTATATTTACTTCACGCTTTGTTCTCAATTTTTTACGACTAAATATAATTTATTGGCTAAAGCTGAGATGCTATCCTACACCTTCTGGACTCAAAAAACATGTTTATGGTTTTGCACATCCCACAGTGAATTTTAATGAAGCAGTAATTGCATTTGCCTATACAGTCGCTGAATGGATATATCCTTATTTATATTTCAAAACCAAAGGAATTGCAGAAAGTACTAGCTAAAAATGGGTACGGAATTATTTTGCCCCATTAAAGTCATAAACAATACTAAAACTCAAATGATTAAATTTCACCATCAAAAATTTAACAAAAACTTAAAAAATAAGTAAACAAAAAGCCAACAAAGTACAGTTTATCAATGTATGGAATTCCCACATCTGAAAACTCGGACAGAAAGCAATAATTGCTCTGGGAAGGTGTAGGCAAAAGGGTGGAAAAACTGGGGGGCTGAATACCTTAATGAACCTGTGGTCATACACCAGGGTAGTGAGTCACATGATAACCTATGGACCAGTGGTATGGTGGACTAAGACGGTGCAGTCGGTAGCAATAAAGTTGTTAAGTGGCGTACAAAGGCTTGCTTGGCTGTGCACCACGAGGGCCATAAAAACTGCTTCTACGACAGCACTTGAGGTTCTCTTGGATTTACCATCATTACAAATATCCATACAAGCGAAGCTCGGTCAGTGGTGCACAGGTTAATGCAAGGCCAAACGCCGATTAACCAGCAACACGGGACGGAGTACCAGAAGTTATACTCGGAGATGAGGACAGATTCCATTCTAGGCATGCCGACGGATGTAGTGGTCCCAAGGTATAACTTCAATAAGAACTTTCAGGTTGTAATACCAGACAGGGAGGATTGGAAAAACGGTCCCCTCATAACAACACACACAACGCGGCTCCAAGACAGAACAAGAAGTTGCAGCCGGGATATACTGGACAAGGTCAAAAACCAGTATCCCGATACGTGTAGGGAAATACACAACAGTATTTCAGGCTGAAGTGATAGCCATACAGTTGCGTATAAGGGAGATAATAGGACAAGGCAGTACCAACCAGTCGATTGCTTTTTCTCTGACAGCCAAGCGGCAATAAAAACAATCAGTTCCATGCAAATCAATTCAAGATTAGTCTGGGACTGCTTGACGGTCCTTATAGAGCTGGGAAGTCAGAATAGAGTGACGCTAGCATGGGCACCAAAACACGAGAGAAACATATTAACTGAAAAGCCAGATGAACTGGTAAAAAAATGCGCACTCAAAGCCCCAATAGAACCTGAGCCCTTCTGTGGCGTGGCAAAGCCATGCATATGAGCAGCCACTAAGGAATGAGTGCAAAATAAATCTCTGGAATGGTGGAGGAATCTCCCAAGACAGAGACAGCTCAAAGAGTTCATTAAAGAACGATCGTCAGAATAATAGTAGGCCTTCTAACTGGGTACTGCCGGCTCAATAGACACATGAGTCTAATGGGCCTGGCAGAAGACGCAGCATGCAGGTTCTATCAAGAAGAGGAAGAGGAAAGCCCAGTTCACGTATTATGCCACTGTGAAGGCCTAGTGAGACTGAGATTCCAAGTACTCGGAGGGAGAAGAAAAATCAGAGGCGGACAGCTATCCAAAAGGACCCTTATTAAAGCTGTGGAGTCTGGTATAAAGGACAAAGCTGGATGAGGTACTATAAGGAATGTATTCTAGGAGCACTACAATAAGGTCGCAGTGGTAAAGGCTACATAACCAGCTCCTCTATTTATCTATCTATCAAGCAATGCAGAGTTAACTCGTAATTAGAGGATACATATCAAACAAGACAATGGATACATATTGTTTCATTTGACATTTATCTAGTTAAGAGTTAACCCTCTATTGACAAACCGGATCTAAGTGGTATGACAGTGTTTTCCAAATATACTTTTAGAAATATACTACAGTAAAATTGGCTTTAAAATTGCTACAATGAGATATTAATCGTGAGCCTAATGAAGATCGGGACGTATATAGATCAGCGTATATATTTTTAGAATTAAAGAGTACTCACCGAGTTATTTTAACTGAGAGTACGGCGCGGAAAAATTGATTAATACTCAAGTTGTTCCAGTTGATGCTGTTATTTCGTATTAAAAAAATGTTATGGTTAAAAAAAACGATGAGGACCTTCTTCAATATTTTAAATAAGAAAATTCACGTATCATGTTTCTCTTCCCATAAAAACTGGAATGACAGAAAGACAACATTTTTGTATATTTTATTTGGATGTTTTCTGTAAAACTACTGATACATCTCTAAATAACCTTTCTTACGGCTTGAAAAAAAATTTCTTTGGACCTGGTTTATTTTACCTTATATTGTAGTATTTTGGATATCAATGAACAGTGTAAATACTCAAGCAGATATCTTTAGGGGTTGATGATAATAATAAATCGTCTTTGAGGCGTTCAGTCCCGCTTCAGCTGCTCTACGACTGAACCAAGATAATTCGTACAGTACATATTAAACAATTATAGCTAAGATTATATAACAGAGCAGAAAAAAACAAAAAACACATTTATTTACAGTAATTTTGACTGCTTTTAAGGCTCAGGAGGAGCGTCACCCAGTAGGCCAATTCTTATTTCTAGCACGTCAAAGTATGATTTATACTCGAATTGTATCTTATATTTTTAATTATGTACGCAACTGGCGTCGAGACCTAACTTTTGAAAAAAAAATGATTCGTTTTGGACTTAATGGCATAAAATGGCGTCCAATTCAAATTTTAAATAACAAATTCAATTGTGCACACCGGGTTTAATATATCTGCACCAAACTTCCAGGCAGGGTGCTTTTGTTAGAGCAAAAGGCAGATTTTCTTGTTTGAAGCTAGTCAGTTCACCCAGCGGCTCTCGGTAGCAAAATGAAAAGAAAACAATTTTTGGCCAGCTTTTTCACTTTTGTAGGTTATGGTTGCACTCCTAAGACCCACACTAAATGTAGATTTGTAGAGAATTTAATTGCAAAGATTTTGTTTTTCTTTTTGTCCCGATTGGGCCTGTATATCTCGAGTTATTCGCATTTTTAGGTTGAAAAACGCTGTTAAAAAAATAAATTGTTATTTTTTCATTTTTGGTGGGAAAAAAGAACGATATCTCACAAAATTCTTTTTATTGTGTTACCGATTTCGTGAACAAAAACTTACTTCGCATCTTCACACACAAGAATTTTTTTGTGTCTGAAGATGTGAAGTAAGTTTTTGTTCACGAAACCGGCAACACAATAAAAAGAATTTTGTGAGATATGATTCTTTTTTCCCACCAAAAATGAATTACTACTCACATGGGATCAATCTACCTCGCAATAAATTTTTAATAACAATTTAAGCACAGGGTCTTTGAAGTACAAACATTTTTTGGGTACTCCTTAGCACCTTCTCAACAGGGTCCAACCATAAAATTGCTTATGGAAAAAATTTCACTTCAAATCCTATTTTGACTGCATTAATATTTCATGTTTCATGTCATGACAAAAATGGAAGCAAAACGAAAATGTAAAAATAACATTTTACGTTGAAGCGAATATCTAATTGCAAATTTACATTCCACTTCGATTGAGTTGAATCAAGTTCAGTTTAGTTTTACTATGAACATCTGTTGATATAAATTTTAATCAGTTAAAAGTTGAATCAATAACTAATTACTTAAATTGTTATTGCGGTGAAAATATGATTTATCGGTTGCAAACTAGAAAATATGAGCATGTGTGTGGTTATATTTATTGTAATTCTGATGTTAATTGTATAAAGACATTCCAGCGAGCGGCTTTCAATAAGACTTATTCTGAATTACTTATTACTGAATTGGCTTTCAAATGGTTCATTAAAAATACCAGAGGTGGTTCGGTGGTCGCATCGCATTATGGTAATAAATATATAACCATGTGGCTAAAATTAGCTAAAAAATAATTTCATAGAAACCCAAATTATTATCTTGCTTATTTTAGTACAAAATAACTTTTCTTAATTTTCATATCAGCCGAGTGGAAGCAGATATAGAAGTTTTGGGTTTCCCTCATTTTTCGAACGTGTAACAATTTAGGAAACTCGTTATGGATATCCCCTTTATCGTGGAATTAATTATTATCATTACTTTGTTTATCTTCGTACCAAATAACTCTTCTTAATTTTCATAAACAACTGAATGAGAGCGGATGCTAAGACTCCGACGGTGTTTGGGCTCTTAATTAAGAAAGAAATTAGTCCGGGGCAACTCGGATACACTATGCAGGCCCGGATGGGGCCGCCGGCGCCGAGTTACCGGGCTCAGCTCGGTGGGCCGCCGCCGGTAACACTCCTGTGGTTAAAAAAATGTAGAATAGCAAAAAAAAATTTGTTTGCTATGTTATTCACTTTTTGAGAGGATATCGTACCTATTAATTGCATTTTATCTGGACAAAATTATTCATCGTTTCAAAAACCTACCTGGCCGCATCAGCCATGTGTTCAAGTGCTTTGGATGTCATCTTTATGGGCCCAACATTTAAAAAATATTTTGATTGCTTGCTTTATAGCTTGTTAAACCCGATATCAGGGATGGAACTTACAATTAGTCTTATATTTATAGTCCCTAATTACGGAATCAAATGGTTTATAGTCTGTGAATATCTGCAGGATGCACTGTGTCTCATTCAATTCTATGGCTTTGTAAGTGCACAGTGAGAGTTTTTTGTTTAGTATTTGTTTTAAATTCCAGATGTAGGACACCGATGTCTTCAGCAAATCATTTTTATGACTTCTCCATTTCGACCTAAGGGACGAAATCTTATAATTGATAAAGTATTAGAGAAAAGTAGTAGAGCCCATGCCCGCGCACAAGAACTGAAGCAACCTCGAGGTGCCGCTACCTCTGAGAACCTGGTCGCCCTGGGTCTATGGTAATATTTTTATCAAAAACCACTATTAATTATGTAATCGAATCAATAAATTTATTTATATATATAAAAAAAAGATTTCTGAAGAAGTCAATGAGGCCGATGTGTTTTCTGTTCAAATCGACCCGACACAAGATATAATGTACACGATCAATTGTGTATTATTATCAGATATGTAACAAACGATATTAATGAACTGGTAATTGAAATAGTAAATTCTACTTCCGGCAGGGGTAAAAGTGTATACCATGTTGTACGACAAATACTAAAACTGTGTCGACATTTCCACTGACGGTGCCTCAAATATGCAGGGCGAGTATGAAAGATTTTCGGCTTACATAGAAAGAGACGGTTTTTGTTCGCGAATCCTACAAAAGAATGACGGTATGGGATAATATTACAGAAGGAGAATAGAAATTTCTCATTCAGTTGAGGAAACACGTTGGTGGATCAAAGACCTTAGCTTTAAGTAAAATGTTTGGAGATTATAATAATCCCAGTAAAGCTTTATTTACAGAAATTATATTAACCTTGGAAGAAAGTGCGAATTTTTATTAGAATATTTCACTCGACAACACCTTTGTCAAATTATTGACAAACAAATGGCATGAATGCTGTTCTTGCATATAAAATGGTGAAAAAAACCATAAACACCTTAAGGGCTGAATCAAGAGATTTTGAATTTTCGCTTGAATCTACCAAAGATTTTATTAGTTGGGCTAATATTCGCATGCACAAACTTATTACCACTGACGATAATGATGGTGGAAGAGACGTGTCAAACAGCAACAGAGAGGTCGAAGATGATACGGAATATGAGACAACTAGCTATTTCACTACAGAGCTTTCCTGTTATAGAATTTGAAGAAAAAAAATGCCAGGTGAAACTAATGCTGATGTTCCTTTTACTGATCCAAAATACAGATTCCAAGTGAGCGTTTACAACGTTATTTGGCAAAGGCCACAAAAAGTTGAGAAACATGAAGGGTTATTTAAGGATCTTGCATGGTTGGATTTCAGTTTCTTAAAAAATATAAAAGATTTACCTAAAGATACAGATTTTCAGTTACTTTGGCTATGATATTATTGATGAAAGTGTAACCAAAGAAGCCATACAAATAGAGCTCATAGACTTCATCAAAAATGGCATACAATTAAACCTATTTTGGATGACTCGGACAATACTACTCATATTGTATTTTCCAATGAATGACCTACTGAGGATGAAGGTGCTGAAACTGCAAAAGAAGATACGTCTTTATCTTGTAAAACATGTAAAAAATGTATTGTTTGTTGTTTTAAGGTACTGCTGCAATACAAAATGCATACAGTAGCTTGTTGTATCTTGCATACAAATATGTACTAATTTTGTCCTGCACCCAAGTGACTTGTGAAAGAATCTTTTTAAAATTTAAGCTTTAAGCTTAGAAATTGCCTTTCACAAGATCACTTCGATGCCTTAGCACAAATTTCAGTTGAAAAAGACATGTTAACGAGTCTAACCAGTGATTAAATCATTGATTTACTTTAAAAAATGTTAATCTTGTAAATAAAGTTATCAGAATAAATATGTTTGGTAATTATTTCACAAATAAAAAAAGTTTGCATATCTGGTCGGTTTGGTTTAACACGTAGGAGTGGGGCCGGTGAGACCAGGAACCCGGGCCGGAATATCTCCCCAATCCAGTGCTGCTCATATGATGTAGTATATCCCTTTTATACAGGTTTTTTGATGGTAGAAAACATGGCGGAGGAATTTTTAATCCGGTCAATTTAGACATTTCGAAGGTGCATAAAGTCTCAACAAGCTGAAAATCAGTAAAATTGTTTAAAACATAATTATAAATAAAATTTAAAAGTTCCCCATCATTCCCGTGTATGGAAAAAATTTTACTCGAGGTCAAAGGTCAAAAAAATGAGTTTTTCTCGATTTTCAGCAAAACGGTAAGTTTTATCATAAAAGTACCCCAGATAAAAATTGTAGATCATAAAATTATCTATAAGAAATGTACCAGTACTTTTTTCCTACGAGCCACCGTTTCGGAGATATAACGACTCAAAAAGTTGTAAAAGTTGTTATCGTCATAATATGCACACGTTTCCACGCCACCTATGAGGTAGTGTACTTAGCGGGTTTTCCCAGTAGGCCTACTCCACGGGTCAGTTGTGATCCTGTTTAATTTGAAACTATTGCAAAATAACGGAAAATTTCAAAGATTGGAAAAGATAAAAGCGATGTAAATTAAAAAAAAGTGGTGAAGTTCATTCGTCTGATTCGTAACTTTCAAATTCTTCTTGTTCTTCTTCTTGATCTTCTTCTTGTTCTTCTTCGTCTTCTTCTCCTGCTTCTTCTTCATCTTCATTTTGGATGCAAGTAAATTGCGTCAATAGCGATGTATCGTATGACACTTCGTCGGAATCAAACGAATCCTCCACTGTTGGTGATTCAACATTAGAGCACGACCGGCCTTGACAATTTGTGCATGCCAGAGAACAAAACAGTCCGACTTTTTTGCAACCCCATTTAGCACTGCATCCCTTTTTGCAGTTGCAAAAAATTGTGTTCAGCAGTTTTTCCGGCGCAGGTGGGAGTAAAGCTTGAACTGGCTCTAATATATTTTGACCAACTTCCAACCCCAGTCTGTAGGGTCTAGCTGATAACCAAGCCACACTTGAACTTGGTAATATACCCGAAAAAGTTGTTGATGAGCAGCAACTGAGGTTGGAGGAAGACAAGCTAATTGAACTTGTTTTTTATTTTTAGTATTTTTAACGAAACATGCATATCGATGCTTATCTAAACAGGTAGTTTTTTTAGGAGCTCCGTACATAGAAAGAAGAAAGCGGATGCCGTTGGTGATAACTTCTTGTTGAGTTGAATTACTCTTTTTAAAAACTTCAGCACATTGAATTAAATCTTGTTTTTCAAACATTTTGAAAACTGCTGTTTTACCCCTCCTGTAAAATGCAGATGTCGTATCATCACAGCCAGTTATTGCGTGTAAAAATAGTACATGATTTTGACACTTTACAAAAGTAGATAAACTTTTTGATGAATATATATCCGATTGATGTTGAGCTTTTCCTGGTTTTAAGAAGAAAATAGTTTTTTCAGTTGGCGTTCGAGCAGTGAGTAATACGAGTAAGTCTACATCTTCACCAACAACAATAGTTGTATTTGTCAAATTGAATTGCTCTATTGCTGTTTCAATAATCAATACATCAGCATCATTATTAGCTTGTTTTACCAATATATTTTCAGCAGTAAACTTTTCTTTCAACATTGAAATGAACCGAGACTTGTTGTGAGTATAAGTTCATCAAATAAAATATCAGAAGATGAAGATGTTGCTAAAGTTCGACGACGTTGTTCTGCAGCTTTGACATTTCTCGTACAATCATCATAGCCATCAAATACGACAGTAACTCTGGAACCAAAGTGTCGACGTACATACTGAACGTATTTATCTAAGATAATGTTGAGTGTTTCTTCGCTATCCCACACAACGCGGTGTAGTAAGTATCCTCCGTCAATGATGTATGTCGCATTAGTGTTGTTAATATCGATATTTACCTTTTCAAAACAATCGTAAATGGCAGACTTCTGTGTTTTACGCATCCCGATGTCATCAAACAACGATAAAAGGTAGGGAGCTAATTCATATTTAAAATAACAATGTATATACGTGGCGTACTCATGCATATTATGACGATAACAACTTTTACAACTTTTTGAATCGTTATATCTCAGAAACGGTGGCTCGTAGGAAAAAAAGTATTGGTACATTTTATATAGATAATTTTATGGTCTACAATTCTTATCTGAGGTACTTTTATGATAAAACTTACCGTTTTGCTGAAAATCGCGAACAAGGCATTTTTTTGACCTTTGACCTCGAGGAAAATTTTTTCCATACATGGGAATGATGGGGAACTTTTAAATTTTATTTATAATTATATTTTGAACAATTTTACTGATTTTCAGCTTGTTGGGACTTTATGCACCTTCACTCTCATTTTTTGGTCTAAATTGACCGGGTTATTTGATGCTCCAGATGTTGACGATTTTCCCAAATTCGGTTTTCTAACACCATATTACATTCCTCTGAGAACTTACGATTTTTAATGAGTCAATTATATTGTAATAACATTGTCTGAAAACGACTTTTGCATTAAATATCTTGACGAACTTCATGTAATAGTCCGGTGTCAAAGAATGTCGATACTACGCGTATGCGTAGGCTGGTTGATACCAGACACAGGTGCCTGATGAACCCATAACTTGAATCTTTTAAATTCTCGATCAATGTTCTGTGGCGTTTACTATAATAATAGTAAGTAAATTTATTCTATAGCAAAAAGCTATTAGAAGTACATATATGTAAATATAGTAAATATAAACGAATAAGTACAAAGATATTGTAAATATAGTAATATAATAAATATAAAATATATTAAATATAGAATACAGAGAATACAAAATATAGTAAATAATTATTACAAGTCGCAACAAAAAACTACATTAAGAAAAGGATATTAAGTTGGATACAGTTTTTTAAATTTCCTTTCAAATAATTTTAAATTTGGAGTAGATTTAACTTCATGTGGTAGGTTATTGAATAGTTTCAGCCCATCTCCTAACAAGGTTTTTGTAAATTACTGGTTCTTACAAATTCAATGGTAAACTTATCTTTAGACCTTATATTATATGGATGGACCTCTGACCTTGTCACTAGAAAGTTTTTCAGATATTACGGCAATAGTTTATTTTTAATTTTGTAAATAAGGATTAAATTTCACTTTTTAATAATGTCTTCTATCGATAGCCATTGTAATTCAGTCCTCATATAATCTATTATATGTATATTTACTGAATCCAAGAATTATTCTCATAGATCTGTTCTGTAAAATTTGCATTCGATTTATTGTGTCTTTATTACAAGATATCAAAAGTGAGGCACAATAGACAATATGAGGTATTATGGTATTATATACTAATAACTTACACCACTGTGACAGGTAGAAAAAGCCTTTCTTTCCCCAATTTTTTTGCACACAAAGTCAATATGTTTACGAAGTTGATTTTTGTATCTTTAACATAAATTTGACATTTATTGTTTCAGTATTTATGACAATTTTGTTTTAAACCTGGAATCAACAACTATTTTTATGTGCATTTAACTTTATTATTATATAACCATTTATATAACTCACTGCTCACTGCTGATTGTATTGGTAATTTCTATATGATCAGTTCCTGTGGTCGATAATAAGGTGCCTCAGCAAATAAATTTATAAAAATATTCTTATTGAACATTTTACTTAGATAGTTTATATAAATTATAGACAGCAATGGCCCAAGAACGCTACTCTGTGGGACACCAATATCGCTCCTAATTTTTTTCGGAATTATCTTCGTTTAGTTTAGGCCTATGATACCTGTTAGCTAATGCTTATCCGCTTCAGTGCCGTGGCTTCAATTCCGTGTAAGCTAAGCTTCGTCGAAATCCGTTGGCGATCAATTGTCCCAAAGGCACGCTGAAGGTCAATAAAAACACTTAATATCACCTTTCCGTCATTTTTATCTTTCCTCCACTTGGCACACACAAATTGTAGAGTAAAGCAGATTCACATGAGTGTTTCTCCCGAAAATTTTTCTGGCCACTGTAAATCACTGATATTTTCGAAGTATTCGTGGAGTTGTTCAGAAACCACATTTTCAAGAAGTTTGTCCACAACTGGGAGTAAATTAATTGGTCTATAATCAGCTGGTTGAGACGGAGATCCAACTTTGGGTACTGGAGTTATTACACTAATTTTCTGTTCTGCGGGAATTACGCCTATAGTTAGGAATGTATTAATTAGGTATATAGTAAAGCATATCCGACTACACCAAAAACATCCTCCAGTAGTTTTATTATTATATCTTCATCAGAAGTCGATTTGTTTTTAAAACTCATGATAAGTTTACAAAGTTTCTTCAAGGAAATGCTTTAAGTTCCAGCAACTCTCTGTCATTTTGGACCTGAGCAATATTATACATATTGTCCATTCCGCCACTTTCGATACTGTCTGCTGTCTTTTCAAAATTTTGAAGTTATTCAAAGTTTGAGATCTATTTTTGCTATTTACTTTCTCCCAAAAACAAATAAACACCTTACATTTTTTATTATTAATTAGTATCCCTGGATAAAACTTTCATTATAGCTTCTTCAATTTAATTTACTTATCTACTTGAGGTATTTTGGAACAGACATTGCTTGGCTTATAAGCCATAGCAACAGCAATTCTATATGCACTATATTAGACCACCCAACTGATATTTATTAAATATTTTATTATTTGTTTTATTGCCAGCGGTTTAAACTTTACTACCGTGGCAGCTTTAATGTTGAGGGTATAATAAAATTGGCCAGTCAATATTAAATTAAAAACGGCTTTCGTTAGTTTCGTATAATTTTTATGGACGATTCCTTTTCTTTTTGTGCTACTTATTTTTTTGATGTGATTGTCGTAAATTAAAATTTGATGACGGTTGAACTTTAGTACGTAATTGTAACGTAAAAACCTAATTGTAATTTCCCAGAGAAGTAAAACAATAAAATACTGATATATGGCGTTTAGAGGTTTAGAATCTGCGAGAGGTTTAAAACTAGTCTTGTGCTTAGCAACAGTATATTGAGAACTGGATTAAGATTATGAAAAAAAAAAAATGCAAAACAGCTGTTATCGTTTTATTATCGTAAATATAGTGTGGAACAGCGAAATGGAATACAACGTACAAATTTCATCTCTAAATTCAACCCACTTCGAGTGGCAGTTGCAACCCCTAAATTTTTAAATGGGAAGTAGGTGCTTGTGGTACCTTATTTGAGAGGTCTTTTTATTCTCTATTTAAAAATGTTTTGGTTTTAATATTTATTGCAAAATTAACGGTAAAAAAAATAATTCATGTGCTTGATGTAATTCACAAGAACAAACTAAAAAAAACTTAATTTCATTGTAGTAAATGTTCAAAATGGGTTCTTGGCAGCATCTTAATCGTAAATAAAAATGTCTTCTAATGTCTTTCAACATCTGAGGCGTGACCGACCTAACCACATCCGTTATTCTTTTACTACCATACTTTTCACATATCCCCATAGAGAGAAATTTAAGGATGTAAGATCAGGAGAACGTGCTGGCCATTCTAGTAATCCTCGCCTCCTTATCCACCTATTTGGAAATGTCAAGTCGAGGTATTGCCGGACATTGATTCGGTAATGTGCTGACGCTCCATCCTACTGGAACCATATTACATCCGCTGGAACTTGTGGGCTTGCTTGAGCAGGATATAAGTTTGCCAAAGTTGGCACGATATTATTTTGGAACAGAAATAAATAATTATCCCCGCCCAAATATTAACCTTGTAACGAAGTGTTTTTCGTTACCGAAATATGCATAAGATATCATTATTTTCTTGACAATCTTTTATACGAATTGTTCTTTTATATTTATTTTTGTAGATATACTAATCCGCCGCAGCGTAGGGAATTAGTTTAAAAGTTAATAAAAAGTATTAATTTCTAGAAGCACCGCGTAAGATTGTAAAGTACAGATGAACTCGTGTGAGGGGAAACGACGAAAAGAGTTTCTATATTCATGTAAACCAAAAACCAAACCACGCACAAGCGCCAGTGCATTCCCAGCTACCGAACACGTTAGATGTACAGAGCTCTCCGTCCTGTGGTATCAAAGTAAGAAATATTTCTTAAGCCGATCTGACGTCACCCGTGAGACGTCATTCTTTCTGTGTACGGGAATAATGGAAATATTCCACAGCCAGTTCGTTAGCTGCCGTCCTACGAGGTACAGGTGCCTGCTGTTCGTTCCGGTTTTACAATGAAAATTCCCCAAATTAAGGTATATGAATTTTTCTAAGACACGAAATATTCCAAAAGTCCACAAACCTATATTTGTATTATTTTTCCCAAAAATATTTCGAAATATTTGTCAAGTCCGTTTGACGTCACATTGACCCATCGCGCATCTGTTTTCCGATGTTTCTCCCACTTATTCTTATTTGAAGAAGGTAATTAAATTCATACCGTGTTGGCAGTCAGCCAGAGCGACTCATCACAAGCAGACGTGTTTACTCCGAGATGTGAACCTAAGGTACCTTTATTGTGATATGTGTAATTCCAATCCGTGGAATTTCTGCCAAGTCCAGCCTACGTTATCGACCTGTAGCGCATCCGTCTGGCGCCTACTCCCACTCCTACATTAAGTTGTTCCTGTGGAGCCAAGAAGATAGTCAGCCAGGGCGACTCATCGGAAGCAGACGTGTACACTCCCAGAGGCGAATTCAGGTGCCATCTATTATATTCGAGTAGTAGGATTTTGGTCAAGTCTAGTCTACGTCATCAGTAGCGCATCCATCTGGCGCCTACTCCCACTCCCACAGTAAGTTGTTCCACTGATAGAAGAGTTCCTATGGACCTGACCGTTCCCGACAACAGACGTACCCAAGTCCAGACCAAGGAGTAAGTAAGACTATAGAGGAAGGAGATAACTGAGTAAGAAACTTGGCTAGTGCAATACCATCAAGGAGGCTATTCATTTATAAATATACTTGTATACTCATCATAACTTACCTTTTTAGCCGTTACCACGCATAGGTGCTCTATTAGCACGCGCTGGGGTTCACAGAGCACTGAAAAGTTGCATTACTGTATATTAATCATATCTTGCCCTTTCAGCCTTTTCCACGAGGAATTGCATCTTGTAGGTACTCTACTAGCACCCGCTGAGGTTCACAGAGCACTGAAACACAGAGCACTGAAAAGTTGCATCTTGTAGGTGTTCTACTAGCACCCGCTGGGGTTCACAAAACACTGAAAAGTTGCATTATTGTTTACTAAAAATACCTTACCTTTCAGCCGTTGCCTCGAGGTTGCATCTTGTAGGTCCTCTACTAGCACCCGCTGGGATTCACAGAGCACTGAAAAGTTGCATTACTGTATACTAATCATAACTTACCTTTTCAGCCACTGTCACGAGACATTGCATCTTGTAAGTGCCCTACTAGCACCCACTGGGCTGGAGTTCACAGAGCACTGAAAAGTTGCACCACTGTGTATTAACCATACCTTGTCCTTTCAGGATAACATAATCAGCACACCCTAGCCAAGTATTCTACAAGTACTTGATAAATTGTTGCACTGTAGTTTTTATATTTATAGATAAAATTGAGGTCTTGCTTCACTTGTCTGGTGTCGGTATCTACTCTGCACCCTGTTTATTTTTACTAAACCCTATATTCTGTGTTGCAGCTTGCTATCCCTATCGCCTGAGTCATCTGGTACTACTAGTATTTTCGTTACTACTAGAATTTTTGCTTGCTACACCCGGTAATGAGTAATTTACAGATTTTTTCTAGATAATAAGTATTTAGAAAAGTAGAGTTGTCCTGTTTGTGTGTGAACGTCTAATTTCTCATATATTGACCCTCTGGAGTTAACTTTCTCTACTTGAGCTACTCAGCCTCGCGTACTCGGCTTGAGGATAGTGTGTCCTATCACTTAAACTAGGACTGGCGCCCGAACAAACCGAAAACTTGTTTCCGGAGTTCGTGTGTCAAAGAGTAGCCTACTTTTCCACCACCATCGTACGAGGTGGAGAAAGATGCGTCACAATCTTTTTAGGATTTCGTGTATGTAATTCTCTCATCAGGTGAGGATTTTCATTAGCTCAGTAGCGACAGTTTTAACGATTAACATGGCCATGAAGAGTAAAAGTGGACTCATCCGAAAACAAAACATTTTCCAGTTGGATAACATTCTGATCCGCCTTTTGCATCATTTGTTCAGAACAATTCGTTCTTCTATCAAAACTGCTTTCACTAAGCTCCTGAGTAGGGGTTGGGGTTGGGGGAAGCATTTTATTTTCTTTTAATACGCGAATAATTGAGGAATAGGAAATATTCAATGCCGAAGCTGCTAGTCGACTTGAATTATGTGGGTTTTCTTCAAACTCAAGCAGTATATCTACTTTGGCATCGAACTCATTGCATTGGTAACTTCTTTTTTTTATCTACCGTACATGTCCATTTTCGCGAAACTGCTGTTCAATTTTGCTGATAATTGTACCTTGGGATATAGACGGTAGATTAGGAAATTTTTCTTGAAATAGGCGAGCAACTGTGATCGCATTCTATCTCCGTAGAACTTCTTTGTCTCTTGACCAATCTTAAAACTGTTCTCGACCTCACAAGCACTTATAAATATACCAAAGAATTTTTAAAATTTTGTCTAAATGCTGACAGAAACAGAACCTGAAGCCAGCAGCGAGTAATAATTTCTGTTTTGTTGAATATTTTTTTAATTTATTAGGTATATAGGATGTTTCATTTTTTATGAATATAGAGTGAATATAAGAAGTACCTGTTATTCATTACCTGATTAATATAAGATACCTTACCCACTTAATATATATTTAAATATTTTTAGTGCCTGTGTATAATGTATATTGAAATGTTTCCTATTAATAAGCTAATATGTCGTGCTTTATCCCTATTATTGATCAAAATTTTTTAGGTTCTTCATTTAAAAGGTAAGTTGTGGTCGGTAAACAGCTAAGATGTTAATGATTGTTATATCTCGTTACATATTAAATTTTTCAAGCCAACTACAATTATTACCAGCTAAGCTGCTCTTAAATGTAGCAGTTCATATAATGTTACAATTTTTCATTAAGTTGCAATGATTGATTTCATAAAAAATTGACCTTACAAGACATAATTAATTCTTGGAAGTTACATGTGTGGCATACTGTAGAATAGCACGTATCCACTTTAAATTAATTCAAACATGTTATAACAGATTCCCCAATGGAAATTATAGTATCCTAGAGAATGATTTACAGGGTGATTATAAAACTTAAGTGATTCTGTATAATGATTTAAACTTGTAAATATTGATCCAGTGTGTAAAACATACAGAGTCAAGCTGTAGCCTACGTTCATTGCTTCTTGGATAGTCTCTAGTCCCTTTACTCTCAAGTATTTCACGCATCTTTTGAGAATTTTGTTGTTCCTGATCGAGGTCATATCGACTGAAGGGTGGAAAGTATAAAGCGATTTGGATTGATGCTACCAAGGTTGTATCCATTTGATCAGGGCACTCGACAATATCACTTAATATCGGTGGTACAAAAAAAAATAATTATTTTTACGAAAATTGTGCCGATTTATATAACTTACAGAATTGTTTAAAGACATTTGAAATCCATGGCTTACTTTAAGAGTTATGGCGGAAAATATCGAAAATGCGGAAAACGTCTAGGCCAAATATCTCCGTTATTTGAAGAGTTACTAGAAAAATTCTAAGGCGAACATTTTTTGCAAAACAGCGTGTTTCAACGAGGTTTTATCTAACTTTTGTTCAAAACCGCTGTATTTTGGGATTTACTCTTCAAAAAAATTATTTTGAAACGGGCGGGAAATGGTGCCATTGAATAGAATATTTTCCTCCCTTTTCAACGATATATCACATGCCATATTTATTCATTCGTACTACCTTAGTAATTATAAAAACATTTTTTTTAAACCAATAAATTTTTTTTAACAAGCATTATACTTGCCGTGGAGAAGTATGATTAAATAAAACGATAGAATAATTCAATAAGTTGTTCAAATCTTTGCTATAATAAAACATTAACACAATTGAGAAAAATAAAATAAATTCAGGTAACAGAAACAAAATAATAATCAAGAAAGCAACATGGAGCAATTATGGAAAGAGTATTCGCAGTTATGCCAATGTATAGAGGTCCTCCATAAAAGCGTCACTCCTTGCTCAGAAAGTTAAAATGTCCTTACCAATTAATTTAAGTATAATATCCATTAGTTTGTATTTCATGATTTCACTATTATTTCAATTATTTTAAAATAGTTGGCTATGAACAAACTTGACAATTTAATTTTTTGACAGATCATCTCAGTTAATACTTAAACTCTCACTCAATCACACTCGTTTAAGAATTTAGAATTTTCAAAAATGATTTTCACTCACATTTTTTTTTTTTTAATAAATAAACGCCACAGAAATTAGACAACCCCCAATTCCAGAAGCCAGAGGCTTGTGCGGAAGGGGGTTACACATTGAAAAAACGCGGACACACAACCATTTCCCTCGACAGTGCCAGTGCCGGAGCCAGGATTCGAACCCGGTGGCGCGACACCCGTGTGATAAATCGCGATTGCCAGCTCGCGCCTTA
Source organism: Leptura quadrifasciata (assembly GCA_963675555.1). NCBI lineage: Eukaryota > Metazoa > Arthropoda > Insecta > Coleoptera > Cerambycidae > Leptura > Leptura quadrifasciata. The sequence goes on along the minus strand of OY776677.1, from coordinate 28,846,879 downwards.
ACCCACGCGGCTATCGACCAGACCTTGATCACTATAATATGTTCGTTACATATTGTCAATGCAATTTTAACTCTGGATTAGCTCAAGTAGATTTCCACAAGCAGTACAGCCGAATAAAACTGTTCAGAAAATTAGCTACGAAACTGAAAAATAATGGTTAATTTTTAAAGAAAAAGACAAGGTTGAACAGTGTTACTGATAATGCAAATAAAGTAAACCGAGTTATTAATTATGTAAGAAATAAAAGTACAGACAATTTGGAAACATCATTAACAGAAATTCAAATTGCTTGTCATATAAATAAAACAAGTGCTAGAAAAGTTTTAAAGAAAAATGGTTACTGGTGTTATAGAGCCAAAAAAGTTCACAATTTACAAGCGGGGGACAAGCCAAGGAGGACGAAAAGAAGCGTGTCGATCCATTAATATGTAGTAAAATACTTTGGTCCGACGAGGCAAATTTTTCCAATAATGGATTTTTTAATCGCAATGTTCATTACAAATGGACTTCTGAAAATACACACTGGCATAGACCAGACCGACTGGGTTTCAAAATCGTTTTTCAATAAATGTGTGGATAGGTATTTTAGGCACCAATTTAACAGGTCCTTATTTTTATGACTGTTGGAGGGAAGATACTCACTAAAGCGATGGCTAATAATAGTTAGGATCACCTTTTTTATACAATGGAATAACTTTAGACACTTTTAATTCCGAAGGATAAATTCCCTGCTCTAGAGAGAGATTTATCAGATAAGTTAAAGGTTTTATGATATGTACAGCAATACGCTTTAATAATATATTTGATATTTCATCATGCCCAGTGGAGTTGAAGTTTTTTAATTTTAATATTAAGTCTAAAACATCTTCTTCAGACAGAGGCCGAAGAAACAATGAGTAACTAGCGCCTTCCAGACAATTATCAAAAACTGAAAATCAATGTGTTGGGGTAAATTAGATGTAACAGTTTTGGGAGCATTTATAAAAAATTTATTAAATTTTTCCGTTAATTCACTGGTATTTAAAATTTTGCCATTTTCTTCTATTTCCATACCAGCTTTAACAGTTTTTGATTTACCTATAGTATTATTTAATATATTCCACATGGTCTTACTCTTATTTTTAGAAAACATTACCAACTTATCGTTATGTTCTGTACTGTAAACGTAACGAAAATTGCCTGTTTGCTAAAAATTAAAAATCAAACGCATTTTCAATAGTCAGTTTCTTTCCGCCACTTATTGAGAATCATACACGAAAAAGTGTTTTTGTAGGAAATTTTATAAGCTTTCATTTAGGTCTTATGAAATTTTGTCATAAAGTCAAAAGAAACGATGATATATACAAAAAAAGGAATTAAAAACTTTGAACAAAAACAGTTTCCAAGAACCTTTTTTGAAATTGATACTTTCCGAGTTTTTTGCAAGAAACTGATTTTTTTAATCCATTTTCTCCTCCCCCTCCCCTCCACCGGCGTCTGTAGGTGGGGACTTTTGATACGTTAAAAAGTACCACAAAATAAGCTTGTTCCCAAAATTTCAGCCCGCTCTGAATTATTTCATCCAAATTTTCCCATTTCATTCGGCTAAATAACCCATTCCATTTCTAGTCTTCGTTAATCTCAAAAAGTCAGTGTTAATATTGTTTTTATTGCGCGTTAAATAAGAATGACTATTTTCTAATGTGGTGTAATTACTTGCATGTTCTTTTATATGCAAGAGACATTGCAAAATATATGCACAAGGTACGGTAAGTACATTTAACTTTTTGAAATCACTGTACGCTAGACCTGCAATGATTCTTACGGCCTTTCTTTGCACGGAAAAAACTGATGCAATATGCGTCGAGTGGACCCCATGCTAAGATGGCATAAGTCAAATTATATTGGGTCAGTCCATAATGGGCGATTAATAATGTTGCCTGTGGCACACATTTTACCAAATTACGTAGCAGAATAACGTTCCTGGGGCCTTTTTGTAGACTAGCTCTGTGTGTTTATCCCATGACAGTTTGCTGTCTAAAATAACACCCAAGAATTTAACACAATTAAAATATTTAGCATCTGTGTGTGAAGTTTTAAACTAAAAACCATCTGTCTTATTGTCATTCACAACTAGTTGATTACTTAAAAAGTAGTCTTGGACTAATGTCAGACTATTAGTGGCTTCTTTTAATATAGTGTACAAGTATTTGTGTGAGACTGAGCCAAAGTTGTATCATCCGCATATAGGGTAAATTTAGACAATGTTGCACTGTTTGGGAAATCATTCACATAAATGAGAAAAAGGACTGGTCCTAAAGCAGAGCCTTAGAGTACACCGAATTTAATGTCTATTCTGTTCGAATACCAGGAAACAGCTGTTCAGCGAACAATTTTTCAAACAAATCCACGGTCATATTTCCGTGATAGTCAGCAAAACACTGTTTTATATTTTTGGCTGACAAGAGCAGTGTGTTGACTACGAACCCATTTTTACTTTCGGCATGCTGAATTATAATGCGTTTTCCCCTTGAACATGGCGCATTTAAAGTAAAATTTTGAGTCGTGTCTCCCCAACCGTAATTAACAGTATCATGAGTATCAAACCACGAGATATATTTAGTTCCTCTCTACTTAAGGGGTTAAACCTTACACTGACTGAATAATTAATATTCGTCTCGAAACTACTATTTAACCTTTCTAGTACACCTTCCTCCTGTTAATCTCCGTTGTGTTTTGGCATAAAATATTCTTATTTTTATTTTTTTTATTTTAGCGTATTCCATAAGCGAGACTACGTATACTTTTAACCAATAGAGATTTACTTTAAGCCGCTCGGCGCTCTGTATGTGTGTTTAAAATATGCTGATGAAATTTGTTCTTGATGGATGGAGGGATTATATGTAGATGCCTATTATTAAATAATAAGTGAAAAATAAATTCAGGTGATTTTGCTATAGTACCGCTTACTTTTATTATACTAATTACGTACCTTTGAAATACATAATTTTACTTTTTTGAAGACTACCATCAATTTTAAAACTTTATAATTCCATTCGCATTAAAATCGCATTTAGTTTCGGCGAGCCATTTTATATATCATTAAATATGGAAATGGTGTGACGGCTGCAGTTTATAGCGATTTTTATTTGTTCCTTTGTCAATTTCAAATAGGAGTAATTATAATACACACTTGGTTCACTGATTCATGAGTTTTATTTAGTTTTATCTGACATATGTTTCTGTCTTGCGACCATTATCAAAGAAGTCTGAAAGCGTTTGATATGAAGTACTGGCGTGCAGGGCCGTCGAGAGCCACGTCGGGCCCGGGGGCTGCGCAACGTCCCGGGCCCACTCCCTTAGAAAAGGTGTATCCCAACGACGGTTTACTGTATAAATATACTAAATTTAACATCATTATAAGCTGAAGTAAAAAAATAATTTATTAGTGTTTCTACTACATTAAATATCTAACATAGTCGCGATACAAAGAAAAGGCGTATATTCAATAACACATGTTTTTAAGGAGTAAACACATAAAACATAAAACTATAATACTTTAATACATCAGAGTACTGGTATTATTATTGCATTAAATTATCAAATATCTAAAAAATAAAACATGAATTGAAAAAATATCGAACAAAAATTGCACTTAAATAGTTTTTGGCAAAGTATATACCAATGTATAGTCCAAGTAAGGACTTCCCGAGGCATAGAAAACGCAATAAAATCTTTACGACCTCATTAAAATACCATTACTCTTTATGCTGTTTCGACCGCAATTGACTCGCTTGCCTTTATAGGTTTTTAATGTGCGTCGGGTCGTTTGATGCAGCATGCCGCTATGGCCCGTGGCGATAATAATTATGTCGTATAGTTTTTGTTGCGTTTTTTATGTATCGGGAACTTATTACTTAAACTATATCTACTTAATATAACGGAGTTTTGTGCGCCTTGCGACTTGAAAATAATAATAAACATCACAGAAATTAGAGAACCCCCAATTCCAGAAGCCAAGTCTTATGCGGAAGAGGGTTACACATTGAAAAAACGCGGACATACAACCTTTTCCTACGACAGTGCCAGTGCCAGGATTTGAACCAGGTGGTGCGAACTTTTTTATTACTAAAAATAACTCCAATATGAATTGAGTCAAAATAAAGCCAATGAATTTGGCACAAGAATATATTTGATAGCTCATTATATAAGCCAGCAGGACTTTAGAAAAGGCCAATCGGCGGTGGATGCTATAAGGAGGATTACGGAGATTGCGAGAGAGGCCATGAACTCTAAAAGGATCTGTGCAGTAGTTACCCTGGATATAAGGAATGTGTTTAACACAGCGGGGTGGGCTGAGATTGTCAGTAGTCTGAGGAGAGTGAGAGTAGCTCCTTATTTGCTCAGAATCACTAAGAACTATCTGGAGAACAGAAGAATTGGATGGGAGGCAGAAAACGGCACACACTGGAAGAAGGTGATCTGCGGGGTTTCACAGGGATCGCTCCTGGGTTCGACCCTGTGGAATTTAATGTTCAATGACGTTTTACTTGGCCATAACAGCTACAAGAAACTGGGTGGATGGAGTAGAGGCACGTACAAAGGAAACCATTAGAATAGAGCGGTGGTTAAACGGGGTGCAATTAGAACTAGCCCCAGAGAAGAGCTTAAAATATCTGGGAATGTGGTTAGACCCGCGGCTAACCTATGGGTTACATACATTGAAGACAGCAGAAAAAGCGGGGAAAGCTGCCTCTGCCTTGAGGAGGCTTATGTGTAACACGTATGGACCCATAGCTAGCAAAAGAAGAGTATTATGCAGTGTGGTGCATTCCATTCTACTGTATGCGGCCCCAGTATGGGAGAGTTCGATGGCGGTAAAGATAACCAGAAGCAGGCTTGAGAGAGTCCAGCGGAGTGCTGCACTCAGAGTTTGTGCTTACAGAACTGTGTCGTACGAAGCAGTCCTGGTGCTAGCGGGAGTCCCCCCCCCCCATATATCTACTGGCCAGAGAGAGGAGAGGTATATGAAGGAATGGGGAAGCAAGAAGCAAGGGAGAGACTCCTTGAAAGATGGCAGACTAGCTGGAACAACTCAACTAAAGGGAGGTGGACAAGACGACTTATTCCAAATATATGAACGTGGATGGAGAGGAGGCATGGGAGATGAGCTTCCACCTCACCCAGGCTCTCACGGGACATGGTAGCTTTGTGGAATATCCCTTTGATATAGGAAAGTTTGACACACGGGAGTGTATGTACTGTGGGGAAAATAACGACGCAGAACATACCGTGTTCTACTGCAACCGGTGGAGGACCGAGAGGTCAGGAGACCATTGGAACCCTGATAACCTAATTAGGTATATGCTGGAATCGGAGGAGAACTGGGAAAATGTAGCACATCTCTAAATCGAATAATGAGGACAAAGGAATAGGACAGAAGAAATCTAGCCCCGAACCCCTAATTATTTTAACAGATGGGGGATGTAAGGGAAAACGTGGAAAGTTTTACTAACAGCAATAGAAGATGAACGACCCATGGCCTGATGGAAAGCGAAATCAGTTCCAGGTTACGTCGAAACACTGACCCAGGAAGAGCTTTAGTCGATAGGAGTCCGACACTACCAGGTGCGGCAGACCCTAGCGCCAGGTGTCCATGTAGGATTTCCCCTCCACCATAAAAAAAAGAAAAAAAAATCCAACCCCTGTTGTCGGGTTTTATCAAGCAGTTGAAATATTTTTTAAATGTTGAGCCCATAAGGATCCAAAGCACTAGCACTCGTTTAAAAATTTTTTCTTTAACGCTTTCATTTACAAAATGCTTCAAAACGTAAATTTTTGCCGACAGTGATATTATACTTTGTATGAATGTTATATAATTTATGTATAAGGTAATTGTATACATTTAAAAATAGAATAAAAATACGTATTATAAACTAACGCGAAATTATGCATGAGCGGGCCTGGGCCCTTAAATGAGGCGTGGACCCGGAAAATTTGCCCTCTCTGCCCCCTCCTCTCTTGTCGGGCCTGCTGGCGTGTTTTTTGCCCCGTCTACCCTTTTTGCCCTGAAGTTCTCGGACACCCTGCATGTATTCCGTGTATGAAAGAGAAAGTGATAGGATGTAATCCCTCGTATTTTAAGGGTAATATTAACATGCGATAATAAAAACAATTAATACAGGCATAATATATGAAAGTGTAATAATTAAAAATATATATTTATAATTTTATCTCTAAGAATTATTAATTAATGTACTTATGAATGAAAAATATTGCACTTGTGCAATATCGTTGTAAAACACATTCATTATAGACTATCGAAACCAGTGCGTCAGAATAACATTCTAATTCTTGTAATTTATTATGATGTTGATAAAAAGAATGAATGAAAACGGTTGTATTTTTATTGCGTCTTAAATTAAATATTCAAAAGGGTGAAAGCTCAAACTCGAACAACTCATTTTAATATCTGACTTATTAATTATTACGGAACAACGTATTACGCGTATTTATTATCATTTAGTTCATTAATGATGAGTTTGTCACGCGATTTTAAATCGAAAAACCAGTAAACCCGTATTCTTCTATTAACGGACTCTTGACAGACGTTTTGTGGTCCACTCTCACTGCAATATTTTATAACATTAAAAAGCTTACATCGTTGCAAATAAGCAACAAGTTATTATTTGCGTTGTTCATCGCCCAGAAAATAAGTTGACGCACTGAATTCACAACAAAATATTATTTCTACTACCGTGCGTAAAGTACTCACTTTACGCGCTAGTGCGTAAAGTAAAAAGTACAAAAATGCCTATCGGAGCGTCTGTAATAATCACAACTTATTTTAAAATTGCAATAAATTGGTTATTTAATTTTATGTAGTCCGTTTATTTATTATGACTGGGTATATTATTAGAAAATATATCTACTTTCTGTGTTCTGTAACAGTTATGCTTGAATTATTTATAATTTTGTAGTTTCATGTAGGTAGTGAAACGGCCAGTATGTAGGGCATTTATAAATTTAAATTTTTCCTATTTATGTTTCCAAATTCAAGTAATTACTGCAGTTAAGTCATTTCATTGTTTTACATTCATTTAGCTATTAAATATCCAACACAATAAAGTTACCAGAATGCATTTTAAAATTACCTTCTTTTAAAACAACGTTAAACGCTACATTTGTACGAAAGAATTTACTTTTTTTTTTATACATTTATTTAACGTCGGCCTATTTCCGCTACTGAGGCCTAACACCGACGCCTGTAGACGAGCTACCCCCAACCAGGTATTTTGCCGAACCTCTTCCCTTAAGAAGAGTAGGGATCTTTTACTTGCCTAACATTTAATAGACAAGGGACCGACGGCTTTACATCCCCTCCGAAGGATGGTATATCTCCTATACAACCCTCGCCTAAAGTTGTATAGCTTCCGCGCATACACTGATATACAAGCCGCTGGAAGATGTGTGAGGTGAGAACGCGGTTTCCGTTGGAATGGTCACCATCCAAGTACTAACTGCGCCTGTCGTTGCTTTACATCGCATACCGAAGTATGTACATAGTAAAGACGCACCTACGCTCGCCCCACAAAGAATTTACTTAAAAATCGAGTCTAGTCACAGCATTTGTTTACAATGGACATGATAAGCGTCAAGTACTTTTGTTACTTCCCACAGTGTGAAATCGCCTGTCGTTTTCTATCTTAAGTCATGCAAAGGACGGACTCTGCAAACTACGACGCATGTAGACATTGAAATTTATTATGTGTAAACATTTTCCAATCGTGAGATCATAAATCCAAAGCTTTCCATGTAATTCTGACGTCATTTTTACCATATAAAAGGAAGACGGCGTTGTATTTTAAGGGAGAGAAGATAGACGGCATTAGAAGACTGCACCTTTTAAGCTACGTCGCGATATTTTCGCCGAGCTTTGGAAATTATATTGTAAACATCTCGAAGTTACGTCGCGATATTTTCGCCGAATTTTTATATTTGCCTTTGAAATCCATTCTAAAGATGCGTACGGTCTTGACGGGACCCGCGCGCGACACGCACGCGACGCGCTGGCCCCGCGCCTGCTACGCGCACGCGACTGCCGCGGTTCTCTCGCGCGCCTGCTGCGAGCCATGTAGAGAGACGCGCCCGCCACACGATCAGCAAGTTGGATCTGTGTAGGTGTGAAAGGCGTAGAAAACATGTCGAACGAGGAGAAAGCTGCAGCATGTTTATTGTTATGCGGTGGTGCGATGTTCATTGCATCTCATTTAATATTTAAAAAAAAAGCCTAGATGGTGGCGTAGTGAACTGTACAAAAGAAGCGCCGGTCAGGAGTTAATGAATGATTGCGCAATATCCATCCACGCGTCTAATTTTTTGTTTTTTTAAAAATAATCATTATCTCTAGGATTCCACAAAACTTGTTTTAATTTATAAGCTCTAACTGAACTTCTTCGCTCCACTCCATCTCAACAACTGATTTCTAGCGCGATTGCTACGCTCCTACAATGTGTCCGTCCACACTGCGCCACGCTCTTTCTTTGATCTGCCTTCGAAAAACCGACAATAGATGGGTAGCAGCGCGGCTCGGACAGGCGGCGCTAGCGCCGCTCGCACTCCCCGTCCACACTTAGGAATTTTGGAATATCGCGCGCGTCCCATCAAGTCCGTACGCACCTTAAGCTACGTCGCGAGTTTCGCCGAGCTTAATAAATTATTTTGTGGATATTTTCACTAAATCAGCCGTCTAAACTACTAGCCAAACAATATTATAACTTACATCTTATTTTAACGAGTTCTTCTCAACTACCGGCATGCTCGACGAGGACGTAACCTGGGGGAGAGCATTCACGGGCGATATAACGATATACAGAGCGCACAGAAATTCAGCTGGCATGGATTTCTAAAGGTGATTGTTTTCTTATTTCGAGACTCTACTTTATTATTTGTAATTGCATTCATATTCTGGTTACGGGGTGTTTAAAAAAGGTTTTAAATGACGCATTTGCGGTACTAAAAGAATATTAGGTATTTTTTATGAAATATTAGCTTTGATTTTTAACTATGATAATATTATATTACCAGTTATTCAGTTATGATTTCATTCACGAATTTAATTCATAAAATTTCACTTTCTGAATATTTTACTAGGGAAATTTGCGTTTGCAAAATAACAAGTTTATATTCAAGAACTATATATTTTCTGCGTTTATGCAATGACAAGAAACTTTCACTTCCATTATTTTTCATTTGATGTACTTATTAAGGCTACTGTGTGCCTAATTTTGAACATGTCAAATGTCATAGTAATGTTTACCTTTCAAATGATTATCTGAGATTTCTCACCAGCGATGTATTTGGTTTTCTATGATTGTTTAATAACGATCCATTCACTCAATTCCTTGCGCTCACAAACTGTACAGGCCATCGGTCAGTACTGGGTTAATTAGCCCGTAAACTTGTTCGTATTAAGAAGGGTTCACTTTTCGTCGAGTACTGAATCAGGACGTCTCGTCTGCTTGATTTACATCTGCCCACTCTGTTTTACGTTGTTGGACAGTCAAATAAAATTTGGCAGACTGCTTGTTTTATTTATAATCAAAAGATTTTTCCTCAACATGCATTTTACATGAGTATTAATACTCATTTCTCAACTTAATTTTGATAATGTATAAACATGACATGATTCTTGTCATTTGTTTTGCATTCGATTCATTACTTGGCTATTGCTAACAACTCTGATTATAAATTGTTATTACTTAGCAATTGCTAACAACTTTCTTTAATTAAAAACCATTATTGCCTAGCAATTGATAACAGCGATAATTATAAATTATCATTACTAGGCCATTGCCACAACTCTAATTGTTTTTAAAATAACACAGCATACTCTTGTATAACTCAGTTCTTGTCATTGCATCAAAACACTCACCCTATCTATAGTATAGTCATCACTATAGCGGCGCAAATTTTCCTATTATAATATTTAGACAACTGTCTCAAATATTTAGATTATTTTTGATTTCATGTATAGCTGTTTGCTACATCAATTTATATAAAATAAAATGTTTTTTTTTACTAATTTTTCCCATCAATTATTGTCTTTTCTTTTACCTTTACCTTTTCGTCATATAAGTAATAAACTAAATAAATGATTTTGTTTCAAAGCAAAATAGAAAACAAACTTCAACTATAAATGTACAGTGCAACCTTAATCCATTAATCATAATATAACAACGAAATGTCCATAATTCTACGGCGCCCAGAGGCCAGAGGGTTCCTAACATTTGTTTAAGTTATATTACAAACGCAGCATAAAAAAAAATTATAGAAAAGTTTATCCAATCTTAGTTTGAAATATTATAAATCAGCGTCTCTCAAATTCAAATTCAAATTCAAAATTCTTTATTTTTAAAGACAAAAAAACATTTGTATAAGAAAAGTCACAAGTAAACTTACTGCTAAGATAAAAAAAAGATAAAAAAGAAACAGGAAAGTATACAAAACAAGTGCATTGCATATATACACATATATGAATAATATAAGTCACAGATACGTTGTACCAGACAAACAGGAAGCTAGTAAGAGTTATATTAATTAAAATACTCTACGGTACTGTATAGACATTTGTCAAGCAAAAATAACTGACATCTTTTAATGTAAATGCACTTTATATTTGGTGGTAACAAATTGAAACTAGATGTTATTTCTTTGTATATATGGGAGTTATACCGGACGCTCCTTTGTTAACCGAGACGCATCTCTTCGCTGCGACTTTTCTGCTAATGGGAGACTTGGTCTTCCAGAAAACGAATGGCTTATCAATTTCAATGATAAAACTTTCATTATAATTGAGTAATATATAACAGTTAAAACTGTAATAATATATTGGACAAAATTCATAAAGTTTGCACCCCTAAATAGAATAAATGGAAATTTTAATGTCCACTTTAATTTAATGCTTCATTCCCTAGAATGTCGTCTCCATCCCCCTTTTTGGAGTTTTCTAGATTATCTCGGGAACGGTGGACTTTTTGATAAAAGTACATACAGGCTGTCCATTTTATCAGGGCACTCGAGAATATCTCACTTAATATCGGCCGTACAAAAAAAATTATGTTTACGAAAATTGTGCCAATTTATATAACCTACAAAATGGTTTAAAGACATTTCAAATCCATAGCCTATTTTAAGAGTTATGGCGGAAAATATCGAAAATGCGGAAAACGTCTAGGCCAAATATCTCCGTTATTTGAAGAGATACGAGAAAAATTCTAAGGCGAAAATTTTTTGCAGAACAGAGTATTTCAACGAGGTTTTATCTAATTTTTTTCAGAACCGCTGTATTTTGAGATTTACTTTTCAGGCTGTTAAAAAAATTATTTTGAAACGGGCGGGAAATGGCGCCATTAAATAGAGTATTTTCCTCCCTTCTCAACGATATATCACATGCCATATTTATTCATTGGTACTACGTTAGTAATTATAAAAATATTTTTTTAACCAATAAGTATGATTAAATAAAACGATAAAATAATTCAATAAGTTGTACAAATCTTTGCTATAATAAAACATTAACACAATTAAAAAGAATAAAGTCAATTCAGGTAACAAAACAAAATAATAATCAAGAAAGCAACATGGAGCAATTATGGAAAGAGTATTCGCAGTTATGCCAATGTATAGAGGTCCTCCATAAAAGCGTCACTCCTTGCTCAGAAAGTTAAAATTTCTTTACTGATTAATTTAAGTATAATATCCATTTGTTTGTATTTCATGATTTCACTATTATTTCAATTATTTTAAAATAGTTGGCTATGAACAAACTTGACAATTTAATTTTTTGACAGATCATCTCAGTTAATACTTAAACTCTCACTCAATCACACTTGTTTAAGAATTTAGAATTTTCAAAAATGATTTTCACTCATATTGATCGTTATAATATGTTCGTTATATATTGCCAATGCAATTTTAACTCTGGATTAGCTCAAATAGAATATAGAAACAGATTTTCACAAGCACTACAACCGAATAAAACTCTGTTCAGAAAATTAGCTACAAAACTGAAAAATAATGCTTCATTTTTAAAGAAGAAGACAAGGTTGAACAGTGTTACTGATAATGTAAATAAAGTAAACCGAGTTATTAATTATGTAAGAAATAAAAATACGGAAAATTTGGAAACATCATTAAGAGAAATTCAATTTGCTTGTCATGCAAATAAAACAAGTGCTAGAAAAATTGTGAAGAAAAATGGTTACCGGTGTTATAAAGCCAAAAAAGTTCACAAGCTGGAGACAAACCAAGGAGGACGACTTTTTGTAGGTGGCTGTTGGAAAAGAAGCATGCCGATCCATTAATATGTAGTAAAATACTTTGGTCCGACGAGGCAAATTTTTCCAATAATGGATTTTTTAATCGGAACATTCATTACAAATGGACTTCTGAAAATACACACTGGCATAGACCGACTGGGTTTCAAAATCGTTTTTCAATAAATGTTTTCAATAAATAGGTCCTTATTTTTATGATGGTCACCTCAGTGGTCAAAAGTACCTAAACTTTTTGAGAAATGAATTTAATGAATTCTTAGATGACCTACCTTTAGAGAATCGACACAACTTTCAATATTTTCAATAAGATGGAGCTCCTCCCCACAATTCCCAGATTTGCCTAGATTATTTAGACGAAATTTTGCCTCAACATTGGATAGGTACCAATGGATTTATTCGATGGCCCCCTCGTTCTCCAGATATAACTAAAATGGATTTTTTCTATGGGGGTATATTAAAGATAAGGTATTTTCGACGACACCGCAAAATGTAGAGGACCTAAAAGCTCGAATTCAACAGACATGTATTACAGTTACCCCCGAAATGCTGAGTAATGTCTTAAATACAGTGTCTCGCCGCGCTCGATTTCTGTGTGCTATACCTATTCTTTTTATTATTAATTTGTTCTTGTTACCTGAATTTACTTTATTCTTCTTAATTATGTTAATGTTTTATTATAGCCTCGGCGCGTTCGATTGCGCATAAGAAATCGCGGTGGACACTTTGAACATTTGATATGATATCTTAAAAATTATTTTGAGGATTAGATAAATATTAATATTCCGTGTGCTATATTCTTTTTATAATTAATTTGTTTTTGTTACCTGAATTTACTTTATTCTTCTTAATTCTGTTAATGTTTTATTATAGTAAAGATTTGAACAACTTATTGAATTATTTTATCGTTTTATTTAATCATACTTCTCCACGGCAAGTATAATGCTTGTTAAAAAAAATTATTGGTTTTAAGAAAATGTTTTTATAATTACTAATGTAGTACCAATGAATAAATATGGCATGTGATATATCATTGAAAAGGGAGGAAAATACTCTATTTAATGGCGCCATTTCCCGCACGTTTCAAAATAATTTTTTTAACAGCCTGAAGAGTAAATCTAAAAATACAGCGGTTTTGAAAAAAATTAGATAAAACCTCGTTGAAACACTTTGTTTTGCAAAAAAATAGATATTTGGCCTAGACATTTTCCGCATTTTCGATATTTTCCGCCATAACTCTTAAAGTAGACCATGGATTTCAAATGTCTTTAAACCATTTTGTAGGTTATATAAATCGGCACAATTTTCGTAAAAATATTTTTTTTTGTACGACCGATATTAAGTGAGATATTCTCGAGGGCCCTGATAAAAAGGACAGCCTGTATATACAAATTATTCCTTATAATATTCTCTATGAAAAACATCCCTACACTTTTTTTCCTAAAATTAATAGTACTGTGGGACACATTGTTGGTTGGTTAACAAAATAAATTGTAATCTTTACTATAATATACTTTAAAGTTCGATGCTTAACGCTAAAGCAGTAGCTAATAAACTCCACGTGCCGCTTCCACTCTCTCACCCCTATAAAATAATGCGACCTTATATTATTAAGCCATATGGAAAACATTTCTCTGAAGCGAACCTAATGTTGGGATACCTTACTCCATTATTCGCTAAAAGCGCGATATAAATGACGCAATTTCCCACGAATTTTTTGTTCATGGGAGGAATCAATATTTTTATTAATCCGTATATTCACGTAATCAAAAAGAGTACTTCACCTCTTTTTAGTGTTCTCTTGAGCCATAAGTTAGAAAGCTCCCCCCTGGTAAAACGATACATAAATATCTATAAAAATGTGTATTTGTAGATAATATCGCTAATATGAAAAAAGTTCACAGCTGTAGTATTTAACCCGAATTTTTGAAGTTTTTTAACAAAGATATCTTGTTATACACAGTCGAATGCCTTCGCCAATCGCAAAAAGTACTTCCAGTAAAACTTTTATTTTCAAATGCCACAATTATGCTTTCCACCATTTTGTTAATTGCATCAATCGGAAATTTTCCGGAGCGGAAACCAAATTGACAATTTGACAAAAGATTATTGTATTCAAGAAAAGTAACAAGTTGCCGAAACAGAACTAGTATTTTTCCCAACATAGGTATGATTGATGTAGGTCGATAGTTGTTCATTTCATTTACATCGCCTTTCTTAAAAAGTGGAATAACTTTCGAGGTTTTGAGGCACTGTGGAAAAATTCCATTTTTTATACATAAATTAACCAATTCTGTAAAGGGGATAATAATAATATATTGTATGTATTTTATTATGTTAATATTTATGTCATACATATCTTTACTCGGATTATTTTTAAAATTCTTTAAAAAGTCGCGCATTTCGATAAAAGAAAGCTCGGAAAATCAATATAATTTTTATTTGCAATATCTGTTGTGATCAAACTGATGGGATCTATAGTACCTACTTGATATGTTTTTAGTAGTATCGAAGGCGATATTTGCAAAAAAATTATTAAAATCGTTCTGAATTTAAGTGACAATCACTAGCTGTACTTTTTTTGTTTACACGTTTAGAATTGACTATATCCCAAGATGCTTTTAACATGTTTGCACTACGAGAAATGTAAGATTCGTTCGCTTTTTTTTGTAGTAGTCAATTTTTCTCCTATAGAGCCATCTGTATTGTCTCAAAGCTATCATCTATGCTTGTCAAATTTGGATATTGCTTTTTTAAGTAATGGAAAAAAATAGATTATTGCGCATCTCTCGTAGCTCATCATTATACCGTTATATCTTTTTCAGAAATTACTTTTTTTACTTTAATTGGAAAAGCAGCGTCAACGTCAATATGTTCAAGAATGTTCATGAAAATCTGGAATCTTTCGTCAGTACTCAGTTTTTCGTCGTTAACGAAATTCCAATATATATATATATATATATATATATATATATATATATATATATATATATATATATAGCTTTTAAACTATTATACAAGGTGTTAAGACCTACCTGGGTTACTTGTCTATATCCTATTTCATTTGGCTTTGGTGATTCTTTATTTATGTTTAACTCTAAAACAATGGCTTTATGGTATACTTCCAGGGGCGGTAGAGGACCACTTGGATATTCAGGAACGGCAATTGAAATTTTCCTGTCGCTCTTATTTTCTGGGATACAGGGTGATAAACTGATTTTGATCTAAATTTGTTTTGGCCAGTGTAACGAAGCATTTTTCGTTACGGAAATCTGCATAAAATTTATAGTTAATTGTACTCTATATAATCATGTTCCTTGTTTTCTGTACCGCCTTAAGCGACTTACTGTATATTATCCGAAAATATTCACTATTTGAATACCGGGATATTTATCTAAAGAGGCAAATATTTGTAAACAGATTTATTGTTTATTATTTGACGTAATTAATTCAATAATCAGTTATCTGTGGCCGATTAAATCCGTTTCTTCTTCGTAGTTGGTTAGAATAATTATATGAAACCGATTTCATACATGACAAAAGCCAGAATACTTTATTTATACTAACCAACGCACGTAATAATAATTTACCAGTACATTTAATAACTTAATATAGCCGTCCTCGCTGGCTTGTATTCAATATACAGTGGGCCATGCGCGATTCTAAAGCACGTGGGGTTCCTCGCGATACCCTGAGTGGGAATCTGGCTATAAAACTGACCGTAAAGACTGTAAAATGAGAATTTGTTCCAATTCTCGAAGCTACCAGACGTCTACCATCTGCCCAGGGTCCACCGCTGCGATTGTAAAGACTAAGAAAACTTATATATATATATATATATATATATTTGGCTAGTGCATTTATTATTCCGTATTTACTGATTGAAATTTTTATCCTGTCTGAATATTTTTGGTATTTATTTCATATTTACTGATTGATAATTTTATACTTAGTTACCGAAATTTTACTGCCGTTATTCTGATTGAAATTTTTACACTGTTTGAATATTCTTGGTATTTATTTCATATTTACTCATTGATAATTTTATACTTAGTTACCGAAATTTTACTGTCTATATTCTGATTGAAATTTTTACACTGTTTGAATATTCTTGATATTTATTTTATTACTTCATATTTACTGATTGAAATTTTTATACTTAGCGTATTAGATTTCACTGTTTATTTTATGATTGAAAATTTTATACTGTGCATCCAGAAGTCTGTTACATATAATTCGCTTTCAACTCATATTTAACTATTTGAATGTTTTACTTTAATATTTTCAACTTGTGACTACCTCTTACCCTTACTTGTATTTTTAAGGACCTTTATCCCTACAAGTTCCTACTTGCCCCCTGTATTTTAGGACCTGTGTCCCTACAGGGTTCTCACCTTTTTTTTTTATAGTCGCATTATTGTTTGTTCCGGACTGAACCTTAATAAAAGGACAGATTTAATTAAGCTTTTGTTTGTACAGCATACTGAGTTCATGACAAGAATATTTGCTCATTCTGCCGATACTTAATTCCCCGTACGACATCATTAAGCACTAGCCAAATTTCCGGTCTGTTTTATAACCTGTTGTAATACTGTAAATAATTCTGTTTCCTTCGCATTTTCTGGTATCCGTACACTGACTGTCTGCTTAACAATAGTTTTTTTTATAAACACGCTAAATTCACCGCTTATAGCTTTTGCCGCTAATATTGTTTTATTGCTTGCTACTCTCCCTCTACTGCTTAAACCTATGTATATACATTAGTGTTAATTTTAATTTTCTGTTTTATTTAGGACTGTTAACCATAGGATTACTGTAATATACTTAAATATTATCAAACTTCTGCGTTTTACTGTTGTGTTTGTGAAAGTCTAAGTTCCCTTATTGACCCACTGGAATTGACTGTGTCTTCACTGAGCTGCTCAGTCTCGTTCATCGACTTTTGGGTAGTGTTGTTCAACCACTTGAAACTTGAACTGGCGCCCGAGTAACAAGTAAGAAAGCTCGAGTGTCAAAGTGACAGCCTTAGTTCTCGCACTGTACGAGAAAAAGAGCGTCACACCAAAACGTCCTTACTATTGATCTGATTTTGTATAAATTTTAGACACTTTATACACTTATCACAGTTGATAGAGACTTTTTAATTTGTTTTTTCCGATATTTTTTTAACATTTAGTTGCCAATTATAAAAGCCCCTACATCACTAAACAAAACCATGTAATTAGATTTTTTGTCGCATCTTTATTGATTTTTTACAAGCGATTGAATTTGGCAAAATGGGGAATTTGAAGAAAAACAGCTTCATTTGCTTACATTAATTGTCCAAATAAATAAAAATGGTCAATTTAAACTTGGTAAATAATGTTTAACATGGAAAAAATTTCAAAACCAAAGTTTTTTTTATTCCAAAGAAAGTGTAGCGTATAAATAATAGTCCAGGTCAGATAGCAAAACAGAATGCATTTTTTCGAAAAATTCCTCAGTGCATTTTGTGAACGTGATAATTAGAAGGATAGTAATGGGAATTAGATGTATATGTTTTGGAGAGCAAATTTTATTTGGAATCTGTTGAAAAGGGGAGACGAAAGTGCCAAAAACAGGCTTTTTCACGTTTTCGATGCAAAAGAAAATTTTTTTATACACAAAATACACGAAATAGCTCGTAAAAAGACGAAAAAAACTGAATTTTTGACAATTAAATTCGGTCAATAACTTTTTGGACAAAGTTTTTTTTTTTAAATACATTTATTTAACGTCGGCCTATTTCCGCTACTGAGGCCTAACACCCACGCCTGTAGGCGAGCTACCCCCAACCAGGAATTTTTGCCGAACCTTAATAGACAAGGGACCCACAGCTTTACATCCCCTCCGAAGGATGGTATATCCCCTATACAACCCTCGCCTAAGGTTGCATAGCTTCCGCGCATACACTGATATACAAGCCGCTAGAAGATGTGTGAGGCGAGGACGCGGCCTTCGTTGTGAACACGAAGGCGCCTCTGTTGTTGAAAAAATAAAAAAGTTTGGGCTGGTTAGCTTCGACTGAGACTCTCAGAGGCCCCTGGTGCACTTAATTTCTTTAAAAGTTAGGTCGGGGGGTATGTCCTTAAACGGAAGGATACGGCCAATAGGTACACCCTGTATAAGTTTCAGAGCGTAAGTATGCTTTTTATTTATTGTAAGGGTCTAAAGCTTCACCCTGTATAAGCTTTCTGTGATTTATTCACTTTTTTGTTTCTCGGGTAGGATCTACTTGAGTACCCTGTAGATATTTTTCTTTCAATAATAACACTGTATTTAGAACACGAAATTAACAAACTTTTTATTTATGCGAAAAGCACAGAGTTGAATATTTATATTATTTAAATTAAACAAATTTCTTTTTAGGTAACGTATCGACACTTAGAATTTTGCCTTAGACGGTGCGGGTTTCGTTTTGATTTAATCAGATCTGACATAATTCACTTACAAACTAGAGTCACGAAGACGATTTATTTTTACCAAAAACTAGGGCCGCGAGGGCGAATAAAAAATGTAGCACTTTGGCTGAACAAAAATATAAAAACCGATTTTTTACTTGGGGCTGCCTAGGAAGAGGACGCGGGTACACTTTAGGTTTCGTTAGCTACGCCGGAAAACACAACTTTGGGTTTAGGCTCTGTGGCGACCAAAGGGTAACGTGGATAGTAAGAACTTATTCGTAGATACACCGGGAACACAACTTGCCGGGGGCTTGGCACGCTTCTTCTTTTATACAAATGACGGGGCACGACGTAGCCGAGAGCTGGATGAGAATTAAAGGGGTACCGGACATTCATTTGGGCTATTATTATGAAATGTTGTGCAATAGTTACTTAAATTTTTGAATTTCTAATTAAAAATTATACTGCTAAATCGGCTATGAAAAATGTAATACTTTGATATGAAAATGTCATGGGAATCTAATTTGGTTTTGGAAATATTCAAGATAACTGCGGATATGGCTGATGTCTGGAAATGGTCCCGTGAAGTAACGTTAAGGGTTCGACTTTAATCCATATTAATGTTTCATTTAATGTAACAAGTGATGCTAGGTTTGGTCATGATAAATTTATATAGGTTATGCTAAATCCTATTTAGGGTAATGGAGTGAAGTTGGCGACGAGTTGCCAGCGCGCAAAAGGGAACTAGTAAATTGGACATAGAGTTTTAAATAAGAAAAGAAGCTGAATGTGGGATAAGTAAATGAAGATAGTGACGAGTGGCCAGCAACTCATGGGGGACACGTAAACTGGTCTTGATTTTGAGAAGATTGTTTACGGGCGGCTCGGGGAGATAATTAAAAGATGTTTAAAGACATTTTATGGAAATTGAATTTGACGTGAAAATTAAGAGAAGGGGGATCGTAGAATGATTTGGGAAGTGAAATAAATTTTGATGGATTTAAGGTTGGGGAGTAAATTGAAAATGATTTGAAATATTGAGGGGGCTGTATTTTTGAGTGGTGTCATTTGTAAAGTTTTGTTGTTAATTTGACGGAATTGGGTGTTTTGGCCAATTTAATGATAGAATATGAATGTCGGTGAATTATCGAGGATACTTGAAATTCCTAAGATTTTTTAGTTATAAACTGTAGTTTTTTGGTATGGTAGGTGTCTTAAGGACTTTTTTATGGTGTTTGCCAGGTTGACCTTGACAAACGATTTATTTGGCAAATTTTGACTATTTTTTGGTCGGCCATTTTGGTAGTATGGAGAATATACTACAGCAGTTGGAACGGTCACCCTTCCAACTACTAATCGCGCCTGCCGTTGCTTTACATCGCATATCGAAGTATGTACATAGTAAAGACGCACCTACCTACGCTCGACCCTGCACAAAAAATTAAAAACCGCTAAATATTTTCATTTTTTGCCATGTAATTACAGGGACTGTAATTATCGTAGGAAGTTGTTTCGGAGCTTAAATTGTAGCTTTTGTTGGTACTTATCTACTTTAAAAATTACATGCAAGAATGTTAATAACTTTTAGCGGAAATAGCGAAAATGTAAAAAAGGTGTTTCCGAAAAACAGCATGGAAATGGTCAAAAATGGTCATAGAACGATTTTTCAAAAAGCTATTTATTCCTGATGAAATTCTCTACAACACTATCATCTTTAAATGTTCGTAAAGTTTCGTTTAGTACCTTAAAAGCACATTTGAAAATCAGGCTACTTTTGAATATTGGATGTTCGGGCGCTCGAGCGGAGGGGAAGTGACGCGTGGTGGGAGAAGTCTCTCCCGCAGCCGCTAAATGATCGCCTTTTTTGATGACGCTTTTTTGCGCATGCGTTACCTAGCATCTGCTCCGAAAGGACCGAAAGCATGTTCTCCAGTGCTTTCGAGCGTAGTACTCATCCATGGCGTGCAATTGTGATAAATGCCTAAAATTTAAACACTATCCGATCAATAGTAATACTGGCGTTCTGGCCAAAATAAATTTAGATTAAAAGTCGGTCAGTTTATCACCCTGTATCTCAGAAATAAAGAGGGACAAGAAAATTTCAATGGCCTTCTTGAATACCCAATTGGCCTCTACCGCTCCTGGAATTATGTACATTTCTTTATGAAACCCCCTGTATATAATTTTAAAATAACAGGAGTCACATTAGAGTTTGAAGAATACGAAATCCGAATTGTCTGTCTGGTCAGGGCGCATGCACGTATACATGTGTGAAATTTATTGAGAAATGTTGGATTATATTGTACGTGTAGGGTAGGTAAGTAATAAAGTAATATTCAATATTCATTCAGTACAGCTTGTGTCGGCATGCCAAGTAAGCATAATGAAGACTATTTGTTTTAGAATTTTAAAATATCCAAGTTTATCAAAAGTTAGAAAAAATTTAAAGCATAAACTTTGGTTTATTTAATTTTAATTCGCGTAATAAATTCCCAAACGCCATTTTTTGGTATTTTGCAAGCAAAATTGACAATACAGATTTTACAGATTTATATATTTTTTATCTCATGTCATGTATTGTGTTACCGCCTTCTAAAGATATATTAAAGTAACCAAAACATTATGCAACATAATTTTGCGCAGTGTATTAAGTACATACTAAACTTT
Source organism: Leptura quadrifasciata (assembly GCA_963675555.1). Lineage (NCBI taxonomy): Eukaryota > Metazoa > Arthropoda > Insecta > Coleoptera > Cerambycidae > Leptura > Leptura quadrifasciata. The sequence continues at coordinate 28,825,476 of OY776677.1, read as the reverse complement.
GTGTGCTGCCATCTCGAGAGAGAAATTATTAACAAATTTATTAAAACCTGCCGCCATCTGTTGTTGTGAACAGTAAGTTAGTAATGTAGAGAAATCTTCACTTCTTAAAGAAGTCTCTTCCCTTATTTCGAAAGCAATGTTTTAATAAAATGTGTTTAATTTTTTGATTTATATCCCGAGAATAAAAGTCGACGTAACCTGTTTTATATCGTTAATCGTTAGTGTCGTTACAACATCCATATTATCGTTACTTTGGATCGCCCTCTCTTTTTATTGTTCAAAAGCACAATATCCTTCATTTGACCTCGCGAGGTTAAAAGAGTCACGTAACACCCGATTTTTTGACATTTCTTTACGTGCCGGTAACGAAGAAGGTAAGGTATTGTACATACCTATTTTAGTGTAAAAAAGACAGTAAGTATATGTTCTCTCATATATCTGAATTTATTGGAATATTTCGTGGCTTTGTGCAACTTTATACAATTTTTTGAATTCTAGCCTAAATTAAAACATTCTCGTGAAGGTCATATAGTTTGTTGAAATGTCCCTATTTCTTGAGTTTTAATCTAGACAGCCTAGAAATCAAAATTTAACGATTTCATATTGTTAAAAATCTGATTTTTGTCTATAATAATATATTGTTGCTATTGTTATATTGACACAACATGTCATCATTTCAAAATTATTTCAACTTTATAAATAAATTACCTGTGTCTCCTACCAAATTCTACACAGTTCAATTTTCTATTGGAATTTTTTTCTGCTCTTACAAATCATTTTAGAATGCCTCCTCTAACAAGTTACCGTTTTTTAAGTATTTTAAAATGTACAGGAAAAGGAGGATCAAATATGCCTATTAAAAGTATATTGGCTCGCAACATCTTCGATTCTCGTGGCAACCCCACAGTAGAAGTTGATTTGGTAACCGAATTGGGACTTTTCCGGGCTGCCGTACCATCAGGAGCTAGTACCGGTAAGATGTTATTTTCTAATTATAATTCAAAATATGTATTTTATAATACCCTGTCTTGTACTGCTTTTTATGTTATTATGAATTTACTCTTATCAGTGAAAGAAATAAAGACAGCTAGATGCTTAAAATTGAATTGTTAGGTCAAAATAAAACGGCACAGTTGTAATCTATAAATTAGGTACCTATATAAAAAATTGTCCATAAACATACAAGACATTATTCTGATAGTGATTGTTTCAGTTGTGAGGAAGATATAAATCATAGTTATATACCTGCATTTAATACACTTGGCACAATAAATATAGTAGTATCACATTTCTCAATTAATCTACATAAGCAATTTAATAACATTGTCTTTCACAAAATACCCTATCCTACAAGCAGAGTCCGTATTATATAGTGTTGGACATGTGACTATAACGACATATCTAACATTTGAATGTTGAATTATACAGGGTGGGGCAATAGTGCGTCGGACCTCGATATCTCGAGTTCTACGATAGCTAGAAATTTTTTAAAAAATTGCAAGTAAACTAGATAAAAAAGTCTATAACTGGAAATTATTTTCGAACATACACGGCGAGCCAAGACGAAATTACAGGACCAAGTGTGCCTTTTTTAAAAATGAAACGCTATGTATATCGGTATATTTTTTGAAACCTCTTTCTAGGCTCTATTCATTCCTATATTAGCATTGAATATCTGCCAACCACTTGGATGTAATGAAATTTTTTGTTGAAATAATGCAATGTGCAGATAGGCTGGGGCCGTTACGGATTTTTAATGCTGAAAAAAATAAATTAATAGCAGGCAACAGCCGGGTGGAATATATAGTTGAGGTCATAAAAAATGAAAAAAAAAACTTTGGAACTTGAGATGAAGGGAAGTAGTGAAATGGGGTGCTATTTAAGGGATGAAACCTGTTTTTCGTGATTTGTGGCGAAACGTGACCTCCTAGAGAAAAGTGTTTCATACAAAAGTTGTAGATAATAAAATGATCTAAAACTTTTATTGTATATATTTTTCGACATAACCTCAAAGTTTGCGAGAACATGACGAAAAACCGATGTTTCTGTTTTTATTTTTTTTTCTCGCGTGAAAATTATTTAATTTAAATGAAACTTTGTAAAAGTACGTAATTATTTGCATATAATAAGCATGAATTTTTTCAATTGTGGGAAATAAATATTTTTCGAGATTTTATCATTTTTCCGAAAAAACCGAAAATAAAATTTTTCGAATCTCGAATTTGTTGATTTTTTTCATTATTTTAAATTTTTTAGCATATTTTTATGTTAATAATTCATAATATTTTAATGAAAAAACTTACTTTGGTATAAAGTAACTAAAGTTGAATGAATTTAGTTATTGGAAACCACGCTAAAATTGAATAAAAACATAGAAAATACTGTTACGTATTCAAACAAAAAAAAAATTTACAAAATTTGAAATTTCTTAGCATACAAGTATTTGAAATGCCCGCCCAAAATGACTGAAGTTTGGGGGTAGAGAGGGGTAGGACAAAGTGAGCCTGCACAAGAGCAGCAGAGCTCGTTCTGTTGTAGTAGTAAATCTCTATTCGTCTATCGATTTACTAGTTCTTTTACACCAATTAAATTCGAATGGGCTGGATATTTATTTTCACAAACCAGGCTCAAGCAACGTCAAAAATTCATTTTATACATCCCATTGTTTTAAACACGAACCATACACAAGTGTAATAGCGTTTCTTCATGCTTTCTCTGGGTGTGATACAACTTCAAGTTTTGTTGGAAAAGGGAAAAAAACAATAGTAAGATCTTTATTGGACAATAAAAATTTATTAAACCTAGCCACTGTTTATTATCAAAAAGATGCAGACCACATAACCATAGCAAAAAATGGATCTCAACTTACAGCTAGTATTTACAAAAGTAAGAAAATTTATAACTCATTAAATCAATTACGATTTGAGCTGTATCAGCAAGCTACAAACAAATCCACTTTTAAATTGGAAAAACTCCCTCCAACTGGAGAAGCAGCTGCACAACACTCCTACAGAGTCTATTACCTATTGCAAACTTGGTTGGGTAATTTTGACAACGATCAGGACAACAAAAAGGCAAAGGACCGGGGCTGGAACGAAAATGTAGGAAGACTCGTGCCAAAATACATCTGACAGTTCTGACTTGATTCCCGGAAAGTTGTTAAAAAGCGTTAGCTGTACTTGTGAAAGTGGATGCAATAATCAAAGGTGTGGCTGCCGAAAACACGGCTTAAAATGTACCAATCTATGCAATACATGCACTGAGAACTGTTCAAATAAAACAGAGAAGTATTTGTAGATTTAAGTGATTCTGAAGATATTGATGAAGAGCCAGCAAAGAATAATGACATTGAAATTGAAGAGCCTGAAAATGCCAATGATTTTGAAGATAATATAGAATTGGAGAGTTTGATTGATGAAGAAAACGAACCACAACAAAAAAGGCCTAAAATTGATTAGATTTTAACATATATTTTATTGATTTTTCTTTTTATAAGCTATACACAACAAATATTAATAAAGTAAATATTTGTAAATAAAGTAAAGAATTCGTAGCTAATATAAATAAATTATATGTTGTATTTTATCATATGTATTTAGAATAATTTAATATGCATATAAAGTTTTCGAAACTTAACTGAAGCTTATGAAAATTAATAAAGTGCTATTGATTTCCATGTAAATGTTAAGTTTCATAAAGTTTTCCCTACCTTTCCATGATGAAATTCATTCAACTTTATTTATTTTATACCAAAGTGAGTTTTTTCGTTAAAATATTATGAATTATTAACATAAATATGCTAAAAAATTGAAAATAATGAAAAAAATCGACAAATTCGAGATTCGAAAAATTATTTTTTCGGTTTTTCTTAATTTTAAGCTGCTAAATGACAATAAATCACTAACATCGACGTACCATTTGAAAGTAGACATCTCGACGAAAAAAATGAGCACTAGTAGAACATCAAAATCCAAAAAAAAATCAATAAAGTTGTTCGCCGAAGATAGGGGTGTTTTTTCGGAAAAATGGTAAAATCTCGAGAAATATTTATTTCCCATAATTGAAAAAATTCATGCTTATTATATGCAAATAATTACGTACTTTTAAAAAGTTTCATTTAAATTAAGTAATTTTCACGCGAGGAAAAAAAATAGAAACAGAAAAATCGGTTTTTCATCATTTTCTCGCAAACTTTGAGGTTATGTCGAAAAATATTTACAATATAAGTTTTAGATTTTTTTATTATCTACAACTTTTATATGAAATACTTTTCTCTAGGTGGTCACGTTTCGCCACAAATCACGAAAAACGGGTTTCATCCCTTAAATAGCACCCCATTTCACTACTTCCCTTCATCTCAAGTTCCAAAGTTTTTTTTAAAATTTTTTATGACCTCAACTATATATTCCACCCGGCCGTTGCCTGCTATTAATTTTTTCATCTCAAAAAGGTAACGGCCCCAGTCTAAGATGGATATTAAAAAAATCACCACAGTCACAATTATGGGTTTTAGTAAAAACTTATGTGAATACCAGTTACGAGATATCTAACTAATGTTCTTGAATCATTTTCATTTCCTAAAAATGTACAGGGTGGCCAAAAATTATTTTTCAATTAAGAACATTTTTAAATTGAATTTTCTCAATTTGTTCAAATGCAACACCCTGTATATTTTTCGACGATGTGATGTAGAAATGAAAAACGAACATTTTTTGTAAGTACTTCCCTATGGCTAATTGCAACCATTTTCGTTTTATAAATAAATAAGTGTTTATTTTTCAATTAAGAACTTTTTAAATTGAATTTTCTCAAATGGAACACCCTGTATATTTTTCGACGATGTGATGTAAAAACGAACATTTTTTGTAAGTACTTCCCTATGGCTAATTGCAACTATTTTCGTTTTATAAATAAATAAGTGTCAAATTCAAGAATAAACTTAAAATCTTAAAAAAAGAGGTTCCCTCAAATAATTCATTAGAAAAATTTATAATAGGTGTTCGACGTGTTGCCCATTTTGATTGACACACGTCTTAATGCAATTTTGAAATGAGGCTATTTAGTGGGACCATTTCTTCCAATCCATTGAAATGAGTAAATAGTATTTAACTGGTCCTTTACTGTAATGTTTTTTTGTACATTTTTTTTTTGCTGTTTTCGTTATTCGACAAGTAATAAAAACTCAGTTTGGTATACATTGTCGTGTACAAAAGAGCATTTATCACACTTATTGGTCGTTACAATTTGCATTGAATTTAAAATATTCGGAATTTTACAATATGAATTTTAATAAAGCGGAACTTGTAGACATGACTTTTGTTTTGGGTGAGTCAGACAGAAATTGTTTACTTGCCAATAGAATTTATCACCAATGTTATCCTGAAAGAAGGATTCCTGATGTTGAGAGCTTCGAAAACCTTCTCGATAGATTTCTGTAAACTTGGAAATGTCGAATACAAAAAAGGTGAAAGAATAAAACGTGTTGTGAACGAAGAAAATGAGTTTTCTGTGGTGCTGGTAACGGAATCCCCATATTAGTTGACATTGTAGCAGAGCTGAAATATTTTTTCGTCGGAAGAGACCACTTGCTGCCAGTAATGATCAATTTGATTAATATATTTTTTTGCAAATTTATTAGTGTCCGTTAGTCAAGGCATGGGTTAGCATGGAAAAAGACCTTGATTTCTTAATCGATTCGATTTCTTCATTGGTTTGAATGATGTTCAAAAATGGACTTTGTATCACATATTCCACAAGATAATTATTGTTTACTGCAGCTAAATAGTCAGACTAATAAAAATTATATAATAATAGTATAAAAAAGTAATATAACGCTTGATTGCACTGCTACCTGCAAGACGTATTAGAGGTATGTTTGTCGACATTATCATTTACAAAATACAGATTCCTATTAAGTCAACTCTGCCTTTTCGCCGGGAATACCAAATCTTTTGATCTCTGGTGATCGCTGAAATGATTTAATTATACCTTTCTATTGAGCCTGAAAAGTAATTTACAAATACATAGGGTTTGTGGTGGTTTTTGTTGAAGTAAAAAAAAATATACGGGCGCAAACAGCAAACTGAATGACACGGTATATTATGTAGTCAGATATAAAAATTATGTTGGTGTATTTTTATATTCCGTTAAAGATTTCAACTGATGCCATGCATGTCCAATGAATAAATAGATTTTTCGTATTTGTATAGTAAGTAGTGTCAACTTGATTTGGAAATTTTTGTGAATATTCCAGGTATCTATGAGGCTTTGGAGCTCCGCGATGGAGTCAAAACTGAGTATCATGGCAAGGGTGTTCAAAAAGCCATCGACAATATCAACAATCATCTGGCCCCCGAGCTGCTCAAGACTGGTCTTGAAGTAACTCAGCAAAACGAAATCGATGAATTCATGATTAAGTTGGATGGAACCGACAACAAAAAGAAGTTTGGTGCCAATGCCATCCTTGGTATTTCTCTTGCTGTTTGTAAGGCTGGGGCCGCCAAACAGGGTATTCCTCTGTACAAACACATTGCTGAACTAGCAGGAAACAAAAACATCATTCTTCCAGTACCCGCTTTTAATGTAATCAATGGTGGATCTCATGCTGGAAATAAACTTGCCATGCAGGTAGGTTGGCAAATCATTTGTTGATGTAAGGGACAAAGTACAATAACGGGCAAGAACCGGCCATCGCCCAACGAATTAACATAGCTATTTTGATTATACACATGATTTGCGTTAATTTATGACTGAAAATAGGTACTGAAAAGACCATTTCTAAAAAAAATATTCTTTAATATACAGTGTGTAATTTACCCCCGATGGGGTACCATACACTCGTAAACTTTCTTATTTTTGATTTGTGGTGAAAAAGTCATTCTTTATAACAAGTTTTGCTTAGGAAGTCATAAACAGTTGTGAAATTTAAGAAAAATTATACAAGGTACTGTGAAAATTAGAAAATATGAAGTCATAACTTGATAGTCGATTACATGTTTACTGGGCACTCAAAAAAAGCAACAAAAACTTTACGACCTTATTATTATCACCGTTGGAGCATGCAGCATGTCATCATCAAACAAGCCGACGCACATTAAAAACCTATAAAGATAAGCGAATTAACAAAATAGTACAGAGCCGAACTTAAAATTCATATGTATTAGAATGTACATATTAATAATATAGACCATAACGCGCTATTAAAATTAAACAATGGAGTTGCTGATCTAAATATTTGAAGTATGTGCCTGGGCGCAATTTTGCGAGTTGTTTAACGGTATTTTAATGAGATCGTAAAGTTTTTGTTGCATTTTTTGAGGGCCCAGTAAATGTGTACTTAACTATAACAAACTAAATTCTTTTACATTTTTAATGAAAATTTTATTTATAAAAGTTTTTTCATTATGAAGAAAAGCTTAAATACGGAGTTTAGTTGCAAACTAAGGGAAAACTTCTTAAAAAAAACCATTTTATTCAACTGAGTTGAACGCTATTCTACATGCACACCTAAGTATACATTTATCTAATCATTTTCTGAATTCTTCATACACAGGTGAGATCAGCAGTAACATTTTTGTGAAAGTTTATGCTGTTCGTAATAAAATTTTTAGATTATAATTATTTATATTGTATTTTTTCGAGAAAATTTTAGTCTCCAGCATAGCTTGCCAGTTGCCAAGAGCCACAAAAGGAGAGGAAGAAAAATAACCTATTTAACAATTATACAATTAAAACAAATCTTAACAAACGTCAGCTAATGGCGCCCCCCTGGCACTAGCAACAGTCTTATTGTCTCTAAGGTCCTTAGAAATATAAAGACGGTGCCCTTGTAAAGAAATAATATAGTTATTCTGTTTTATGTACAGAGGTACCTTTTGCCATTGTCTATACAGGTTAATTAAACATTTGTATAAAGAAATTGCAGAATTTATAATTAAAATGAGAAATTATTGAAATTATCCTGTTATGTTTAGTCTTATAAGCAATATTTTATATGCAAACTAATGAATTTCTGAAATTGTTAAGTCTTTAAAAGTGTACCCTAGCTTCGACTTTGTCAAATAAAATCCATACCATCAGTGGCGGCTCGTGGTTCATTTTATAGGGGGGCACACGTTTGACATTATGAAATAGTATATAATTAATTTACCACTCTAACCAGAGAACCATTCACCGTATTCTTTGTTCTCAAAATCGTGTGCTGCATAAAAAATAAGCCAGAAATTGCAATTGTGTCCTCCCACTAAGATTTAGTACGTACACATACACACACAAACAAAAACATTTTATTTATACATAAAATCCATTCTACGTTCCTTACTAGCTGTGAAAATGTCATCGCTTTATTATCAATCAGGAATTAACTGAATCATTTTTTTTTCAATTGATAACATCGAAAGTGCATTAAGCCTTTCTTGGCCCATAGTGTTCCTTAGAAAACATTTTATTCTTTTTAACGTAGAAGAACCTCTTTCACATTCACACGTCGTCATAGGTGTCGTACATATAATACTTAAAATTTTGTATGTCTCAGATAAGCCTTCCTCCAAATTATTTTTATTAATAAGCGTCAGAAGAGGTAAAACACCATCGCAGCACATAGGTAGCCCTGCCATAAATAATTTCAATTCAGTTCTTAGTTTCTCTTTCTCTTTTAAAGCATTATAAGCTTCTACAGTCTCTGTTTTTTATTGACCTTTTCATTATGTGCTCGTATGTTTTCGAGGCAAGCACTATCTAACTGTTTATGAATGTCACTTTTACCTTTTTCCTAAAACTTTATAGTCCACCAAATTATATAAATGCGTTGCACTTTTCGCGTGTTTCGTTCTTTCCTGTAAATGTTGTAAATCATGTACTCCTACCTGAATCCACGGTGAAGACTGCAAATTGTTGCTTAAAAGGCAAACAAAACAGAACGGCTTATTTCGCTCAGTTATATTAATTTTATCCTCGTGGCTCAGCTGTGTTACTTAAAGTATAAGACACTGAATTAATTTTTAAGTGTCTTATGTGTGCCTAAACGAAACGAAATAAACAAATAACAAAACACAGAACTCGCGAGATAAGGCGAACATATAATAGTGAAGTTACACAAGTGAACTGTGCCCGCATTAGACCATAAGGCGCGTGTTGTTGCCATAGCAACGTCATAAGCAAAATCTAGCCAGATCTGCCACATCAAGGACGTGGTGTCCATACACCGCTGATGTGGTGCACTTTGGGAAGTAGATATTGGCAAACTCAAGTTGTAACGGAACGATACCATCGGAAATTAGTTTTGGGGTTTATTATGTTGACAAAAATGTTAAAATGGATAAAAATATATAGAAATTAACTAGCTAGCTGAATTAGCCTTGTGGAGCTGAATTAGCTTTGGGGGACACGTGCTCCTGCGCCTCTTAGGAGCAGCCACCATTGCATGCCAAATTAAAACATTTCTGAAGTGTTGGATCTATGATGGTGGCACCCACACATACGCAGTTGAAAGAATTGAAGAACTGCAATTAACAGATGAATTGTACTTACTACCCTATAAAAGTCTTATCAAATTAACACACTTTATAAAAATAAAAATATTTTCAGGAATTCATGATTCTCCCAACTGGAGCAAAATCCTTCACCGAAGCCATGAAAATGGGAAGTGAAACCTATCACCACTTGAAAAAGGTCATTAAGGACAAATTTGGGTTAGATGCCACTGCAGTCGGTGATGAGGGTGGTTTTGCCCCTAACATTCTCAACAATAAAGAGGGTCTGGATCTCATTAAGGTGGCTATCGAGAAGGCTGGTTACACCGGAAAAATTGAAATTGGAATGGATGTCGCCGCTTCCGAATTCTACAAAGACGGTAAGTTTAAATAAAGTAAATGATCTATTTTAGAGTTATTCCAAACATATTGAAACTGATATTTTGCGTTCATAAAAATTTATCTCCAATTCTAAACGATGTGTCCCGTCACAAACTAAATCTGTTATCATTGTTTATGTTAGTGAACGTACGATGGATTTGATCGGTAAAATATCCAATGTGTGATGGTGCAGATCGCTGCACGTTCAGTCCTGTCGGTACACGTACGAGGAGATATCAATTCCTTTCGAATAGTAAAGGTGTCATTGAAACATGGAATAGGAATGGGCAAAAAAATTATTAACCAATTTTATAGATTTATATAGGAAAAAACATGTTTGTGGAAAATTAAAGACAGTTCGTATGTAAATAAAAGTATGAAAGGAGAAGCTAATGATGGTTTGGTTAATTTTTTGAAAACTTGACCTGTCATTCATAAATAATTTTTGTAAATCATCCTGCTCGTTCGCCCTTAGTTCTCGGATTAAAGCTTATGTCAATTTTTTTTCTCCCGGATCCACGTATTCATCCACTTTGTTCGATTTTTCTTATTTTCATTTTCACAAATTTGCCAGACACATAGGCCTATAAGCGCAATTTTTCTTATTTTTTGAACCTTCTCTTTATTGACACAGCAAATCCCTGCTGGATTTTTAGCACGCCTAAAATATCTGAGTGCTCGTCCAGTTGGAGGCCTCGGAATTGAAGGATAATTTACTATTAACTGAACTGCCCGTCCCCTCACACGACTTATTATTTGGTGAAAATAAACTATGTGGTCTTTACATGTGTGGAGATCAAAGTATCTGTACCCTGAGAGACCAAGCCGGCAGATCTGGATGGCGCACAGTGGACTGAAACGCCGAAAAGCTGGCCATAATAAGAGGTTTATCGATTTTTTAGAAAAGGGTATATAGGGGTTTTTGAGGTTGCTGATTAAGAATCCGAAAACGCTTTTAAAAAACAAAATGGCGGCTACGAAACGCCCAAAAACAGTGTCAAAAATCATCAATATTCGTTAGATTTAAATGAAAGCTGCCATATAGGGGTTTTTGAGGTCGCTGATTAAGAATCCGAAATTGTTTTTTTTTTACAAAATGGCGGCTATAAATGAAACCAAAAAATATACCAAAAATCATCAATTTTTATTTATTGTAATTACATACAATAGTACATAATATACCTTAATCGCTATCAGAATCTATTCACCATTGTCATCATCATCGTAACTTTCAACATTTACATTGGGAGAAGAGCTTACTTCTGCAACTGGAAGTGGGTCTAGCAGTTCTATTGAGTGTCGGGAGTTTTTCGCAGACTAGAAATAAATGGATCCGATGATATTAATAGCCTACGGAAAACATCTTCAATGTTCTTTATTCGATTACATTTACATGCAAATTCTTCGCGGAACCTTTTAATATTCTTATTACCCGACTCTTGCGCTTTTTCGGACATCTGTCCAATAGGAAGCATAAAGGATTGTACAATTTGATGACCATGAATCAGAATTCTATGCACAGCCGTGGGTGCATAAAACCGAGGGTACAACTCGTGTGGATTCTTCCGTGTATTTCTGAAATTTCTGCACATAACTTTTATAACCACTGGAAATAACTTACAATATTTTGTGAAATCGTTTTATTAACGCTTCATTTACACCTGTTATTGTGGCAGAAATTTGAGAATTTTGAAAAGAACGTGCATTGTGTTCCGATTTACGTGCATACTCGCATCAACACACAAAAAGTATCATGAACGGCAAGGTCGCAGGTAGACGCAGCAAGTTCTTGGCTAACAATGAGATAACTTATTGTTTTTTTTTATAGCTACTTTTCATCAACAACAAAACACAATTTAACAAAATTAGGAGCAACTTTATTGTTATTTGCTAATTTACATAATTATAAAATGAATGATGAATTACATATTTCAATTTTACTTACTTTCAAGAGGAGAATCTATTTTGAAAAATCACAAAAACTTTATTTGAATACTTTCTAAAGAGGCGTTTGAAACTGTCAAGTGACACGCTCGAAGTTCACAAACAGAATGAATTCCTGAGCTAGGTAGGGTCTCCCTACCCTTATTAGTGGTCATTTCAGATACTAGGGGTACCTCTACAACTATTTTCGGGGTTAAAAGTCTCAGAAAAAAACTTAATTTTTTGAGTTTTCGCAAGTTTTTCGGCGTTTCAGCCAACTGTGCGGCGGGACAAATCATTTAAAGTTCTCTTCCATGTATGGGGGCCTATTCGCTGCTTTTTGTGCTGCAGTGCAGTGTGAACATATTGTAAAATTTCTATTAATAATACAGGAAAACTGTCGAAAGGAGCCTAAACTAAATCCAAGTGATCTCGTCTTTTGAGGAGTTGTTGTTTATAATGTATATAAACGTTTCTTGTTGAATCACCTGCCAGTGGTGCCTGAAAAAAATAGTTATAAACAAAAAAAAATAGTTCAGTGCTTTGCTCATATCTCTCTAATTTTGCAATTTTACAAGAATTCAATTTTGAAGCTGAGGAAATTCTACACAAATTTCATTACAGGAACATTTTTGTGGGAGCAAAAACAAGCATGGAAAATCTAAATGTTTATAACGTATAACTCTGGTGTGGTGGGGAGCAAGGCTAGAGAGCGAAGGCACGTACGCGCTTCGTTATAACATCGTAACTCTTGTTTAAATTGCAATATTTTAATTAAGCAAAGTGCCTATCGAAAAACGATAGTTTTTCACGAGACTATTATGAAATTTGTTTACGATTTCATTTTATGTATATTGCACAAGAGATGAAATTACAAAGGGCTGTTTTTTTAAACAATACTCAATTAAATAAACAATTAATTTTATAATGAAATTTGGTCTACACAGAGCGCAATCTGCGTTTTTGTTCCACTGAGATCGTCACGATCAGTTTCGAATCTTTTGGAGGGGATATACTTAGTACAAATGCGATAACTATAACAAGAGATCGCAAGCGTTGGGATCGCGCGATTAGATGGCGCCCTGTGGGGAAGAGGCCTTAGAGAGATACGATTTGTCATGTGCACTGGCTCTTATACCCAGCACCCACAACTTATGGAGCAGCCGAGGGTGTGAGACAAAGTCGAATGCTTTGCTAAGATCACAATACACACCAACTGGACACCTTTTTTGTCTAACTCATTAAGGATATACATGTAAAATTCTGTAGTGGCTGTTGTTATCGATTTGTTTCTTCTAAATCCATGCTGTTCTTTAGGTATTAAGCAGTATCTGTCAATAAAGGAGTTGAGTGTTTCTAGCATACGGTACTCATAATAACAGTCATGAAAATTTACATATTACATACAAAAAAATTTAAAAAATCAATGAATTTAAAATTTGCCACCCTGGGCAGATGCCTAGTCTGCTTAGTGGTAAGACCGGCCCTGGGTCTATCATAAATATAATGTTATGTGCTGCCCTCTAACAGAGAGGAGAGTTGTAATTACTCCCTGGCCAGAAGGGTGGCGCCATCTGTGGGCCAACTGGCGAACCACCATTTAGTAGTGCCTAAGAAAATTCTAGAGAATTCCAGTATATTTGTGGAAAGTTCTACAATGATATTCTGGACATTCCAAGTGGGTATATAAAGAGGTGAAGCCAGCAGATAGAGGAAGAGTACAGTACAGTTTAGTGAAGGATAAACAGTTCAGTTTAGCATCCAGTACAGTTCTGGGTAATCTGTGCTTCTGGTTACAGAAACAGTTTGTAGAAGAACAGTTCAGTTGAGTGAAGTATGCAGTTTAGTGAAGTAAACAGACAAGAGAGTTTTTAGGTTAGACAAGAGTTGACAAGTTTAAGAAGGAAAGTAAAGTGCTTAGTGTTTTAAAAGTAGTGAAATTATATTAGATTAAGTTATTATTAGTTGTGTGATTTTTAAGTATTTGCTAGTGTAATTTTAGTGATTAAATAAATCAGTGGTTTGTGAAAATTCTTGTTGCAAGTTATTTGGAATCCACAAAGTGTTTACTGAAAATTGTAAGCACGTTACAATTGGTGTCAGAAGCGGAATTGCAACAGAATTTCTGAAGAATTTGACGAAGTTCCATAGTGTTCTATTTGGAAACCACTGGAGATAGTGAAGTGAGTTGAACTGGGAAGTAATTAGACAAGACTAATTTGTGTTAGTGTGAGAAAATATTTGACTTGTACCTGGCATTGATTTTAAATAAGGCTTGTTAGTGTTGTTTGTTAGTTTTTGAATGGAAACAAGAAGCATGGCTGCTGAAAAACAAATGCAAGACATGTTCGCCGCATTTAGAAAAATGATGCTAGAGGAAAAAGAGGAACAAGAGAAACGACGTCAAGAAGAAAAGGAAGAGCAAGAGAAACGACGCCAAGAGGAGAAAGAAGAACAAGAAAGGCGTCAAGAAGAACAAGAAAGACGACGTCAGAAAGAAAAACTAGAAGAAAAAGAAGAACAAGAAAGACGCCGTCAGGAGGAAAAAGAAGAACAAGAAAGACGACGTCTGGAAGAAAAAGAAGAACAAGAAAGACAACGTCGGGAAGAAAAAGAAGAACAAGAAAAACGACGTCTAGAAGAGAAAGAAGAATTAAGGAAAATTATACAAGGGCAACAAGATGCTATCCTGTCAGCCACTAGTGAGGTCAAGGAAAAAGTAGATAAAGTTGAACGAAAAGTGACTGGCGTCGAAGGAAAAGTGACTGCTGTCGAAGAAGAAGTGAGTGATGTCAAAGGAAAAGTAAATAAGGTTGAAGAGGAAGTAACTGAAGTCAAAGGAAAAGTTACTGGCGTCGAAGGGAAAGTTACCGATATAGAAGGAAAATTTCAGGTAGTTAAGGGAGAGGTAGAACAACTTAAGCGACAGTTAAGAACGCAAGGAGGCCAGCTAGTATTATCATCGTCAGGCCCTCGATTACAACCGCCTTCCTTTGATGGTCAAACTTCTTGGTCAACCTATAAAAGACAATTTGAGGCAGCGGCATACGCAAACAATTGGAGCAATGAAGACAAGGCTATGGCATTGGTGCTAGCATTAAGAGGTCAAGCATCAGAGTTGCTTCAGACTATCCCAGTGACGCAGCAACGGGATTTTAAAGTTTTGGAGGCTGCACTAGATCTAAGATATGGCGACCAACACCTCGCCCAAGTATACAGGACTCAGCTCAAATCACGCACACAAAAGGCTGGGGAAAGTTTACAAGATTTTGAAGCAGCTGTTGAGCGACTGACATACCTGGCTTACCCGGATGCACCCAAAGAATTCCAGGAACAATTAATAGTTGGTACTTTCATCGATGGCATAAGAGATGAGGAGATCAGGCGAGTCCTTAGATTAACTCGAGCTAAGACTGGTAGCGAAGCCTTGATCCATGCCCTCGAAGTTGAGGCCGCTTATGAAGAGACTCTACATCCGAGAGTACGAGCCATGAAAGTAGAAGAAGAGAACCATTTAGAAAAGTCAAATATGGAATCTTTGATGGCTGACCTGCACAAAATGATAAGCCAGTTGATGAACAAACCAGATGCTCCAAGGAAGCAGGAAAGAGAACAGAGCGATGGACAGCCAAGGAAGGTGATTCGGTGTTATCAGTGCAGCAAACCAGGACATATGATGCGGCAGTGTCGAGAACGGAATCCTGGGGAAGTAAACACTGCAAAGAAAGAGGAAGTTCGCTCTGATAAGATGAGATTGATTGTTATGTTAACAGACATACAGAAAATGGTCGCACAATTACTAAACGAATTAAGTTCGCGACCGGAGCTGAAACAGGAACCGCAACCGCCGAAACAGGAGCCGAAGCAGCAGCGAAGTGCTGGAGGTCCGACAAAAGTAATCCGCTGTTATAATTGCGGCAAATTGGGGCATGTCAAGAGGTACTGTCGCCAGAGGAGCCCTAAGGAAGTGAATGCCGAGAATGTAAAAACGCAGCAGGATATAGCAGAAGTGAAGGCAGTTAAGATAGAGGTTCCGAAGGACTGGTCAAAGAAAGTTCTAAGAGAGGAACAACTGAACGACGATGAAATTGGACCAATGTTGAAGGCGAAAGAAAAAGGAATCCGCCCAGAATGGAAGGACGTTTCCAGTAAAAGTGTTGGACTGAAGGCTTTATGGGCGCAATGGGATTCACTTAGGGTTATAGATGGCCTATTACGGAGAGCATGGGAGAGCCCGGATGGGAAAGAAGTTACCATGCGGTTGCTGATACTCAGGTGCCGAGTACCAAAAGTACTTCGGGAAGTGCATGAGGGAATATCCAGAGAGCACTTTAGCAGAAATAAGACTTTGGCTAGAGTACGGGAGCGATTTTACTGGGTAAATAGCTGTCAGGATGTAGAGGCTTGGTGTCGCAGTTGCAAGGTTTGTGCGAATGTGGCTGCCAAGAGGTCACCTACAGGGAGTGGTGATCGAATGAAGGCTAGATATGACCGCAATGCCAGTTCAGCAGGATTCAAGGTGGGGGACTCGGTTTGGCTGTATAACCCACAGCGTAGTGAAGAAGGATTCTCGAAGCCTCGCTCACCTTGGGAAGGACCGTATTCTGTCATCACTCGGATCAACGACGTTGTTTATAGGATTCAACGCAGAAAGAAGTCCAAGATGAAGATCGTGCACCTGGACAGGTTGGCAAAGTATGCTGGGGTATCTGAATTGCCTGACCGAGACGTTCAGGCTTAAGGAGGGGGCAGTGTTATGTGCTGCCCTCTAACAGAGAGGAGAGTTGTAATTACTCCCTGGCCAGAAGGGTGGCGCCATCTGTGGGCCAACTGGCGAACCACCATTTAGTAGTGCCTAAGAAAATTCTAGAGAATTCCAGTATATTTGTGGAAAGTTCTACAATGATATTCTGGACATTCCAAGTGGGTATATAAAGAGGTGAAGCCAGCAGATAGAGGAAGAGTACAGTACAGTTTAGTGAAGGATAAACAGTTCAGTTTAGCATCCAGTACAGTTCTGGGTAATCTGTGCTTCTGGTTACAGAAACAGTTTGTAGAAGAACAGTTCAGTTGAGTGAAGTATGCAGTTTAGTGAAGTAAACAGACAAGAGAGTTTTTAGGTTAGACAAGAGTTGACAAGTTTAAGAAGGAAAGTAAAGTGCTTAGTGTTTTAAAAGTAGTGAAATTATATTAGATTAAGTTATTATTAGTTGTGTGATTTTTAAGTATTTGCTAGTGTAATTTTAGTGATTAAATAAATCAGTGGTTTGTGAAAATTCTTGTTGCAAGTTATTTGGAATCCACAAAGTGTTTACTGAAAATTGTAAGCACGTTACAATAAATTACAATACAATAAAACTGACATTCTGCACACTTACATTCAACACCAAAGTAATCTGCATATTTTGCAAACAATTTTGTGTATTTTAATATAATTTGCTTCAGACTTTCTATATATTTAGGGTTTCTGATTTCCCAACTTTTTCTTATTCCCGGGATCGAGAAATAAAAATTGCCGCTCCCGGGAATACCAGGATTTCCGGGAAATAATAAATTTTTCATATATTTCTTGAAAAACAAACAATGTTAAAAGAAGAACTTAACAAACTCAACATTATCTAAAAGAAAATATCATCAGTTCTGTGTAAGTAGTAAGTATCTATGGAAATAACATAAACAGAATCTTAAAGCTGTGTATTTGACATACACAGCAAAATAAGAGTTCTTCCAAAAAAAGCTTTGAAAACGGAAAGAGATTACTTTCCGAAACGTCAGCAAAATACATTATTTCTGTGTTTATTCCGATTTATATTATTTGCAAAACATAACCTCTGACTTTTCCTTTGGCGTAAACGTCACGGGCGCAGGCAGAGGCTTTTTTCCAATAATTCTATTATTTTGTAGATTCAGTGATTTGTTTTGAAGAGGATAATAATACATGTGGTAGAAAATTTAAATAATAGGAAAGAATACACAAATTTTTTTGTTTCAAAATGTCACGCCATTCAAATATTACTTTTTTAAATGTTTGTTTTATTTTATTTATAATTGGAAAGATACAACAAAACACTAACTACAGAAAATAACACAATAGCGAAATAACTTAAAATAAAAATTCTTAGATACAATCTTAATCATAAAAAACACTTTTAAACTTTTACAAAAAATAAAACACAATAACAAAATACGAAACAAAATAAAAACTCTTCATTAAAAAAAGTCATACTTGATGGGGTCTATACCCTATCGGCGTGTGCGTCTATTCGAATAATTAATTATCAATTAAATAATTTAATAAGTGGACTGTATGTATAAATAATTATGGGTAAATATGAGTAATAAAAGAGTCGAAAACTTACCGCTGACTGGTCACTGGCTGGAACCGATGATTTCTTTCCTACACAAGGGAGAGGGAGGAAGGGATCGTAGGAGTTTTCCGACACTTTAAACACTATTACGCCAGCAACCCAGTTTAACAAAATCTGTCTATGCACCCGATATCGTGATTTCTGCTTCACGGCAATTAAAACAATCAAAAAATGAATACTAAACAAAATGCGTGTGTGTGTGAGACGGCCACCGTTTTATTCTTTTCAATATTGAGAACCTAATACTAATGCGTACCTTCTATCCACACGTTTCTCTCGCCCTATAGCCTTGACCATGCTTAGCAAGAAAACGCAAAAAAAACTGTTTACTTGTAACTACCATATGATGGCGCGTAACCAATACTTATGTTTTTGCGGCAAATAAAGCTTTTAAAAACGTTAAATAATGCGAATGAGTGAGCACGTCCGACACGCATGCTCGGTAAAAGCTGGAGAGAGCGCGCACTGTTCCACGTCTCCGGTGAATCGGTGATTCACTCGTAGCAATCGTTGCAGAGTCAATTTACATGAAGAGCGCATGAAATTTAATGTTTTTAAAACTTATTTTTATTTCCGCGGGTTCGGGAAATCTCAACTGTTATTTTCCGGGAACAGGAACGATGAAAAGTGACATAATTCCCGGGATCCCCAGGACAGAAACCCTATGTATATTCTATATAATCTATCTGATGGTGTCAAATGGTTGCCTCTTCTTCCCTTTCTTTTTTACTGACAACAATAAAAAATTCAACCATTGACTTCACGTGTTAATAAAGTTTCAATTAGGTAGTGTAGTTTTGTGGATTTATGAATAATTAATAAATATTAGTCATTTTATTTCCTGTTACCTTATCCTTCTATATTTCACCAAATTAATAGCTATTTTTAAGTTTTACACACATGGAATAACCCCACATTGTAACAGGATTTTATAATTATAAACCAGCAATATATTATACTATGAACTGTTTCTACTATTTCTGTTAACAACATATATTCTGTTTTATTTTACAGGTCAGTACGATTTAGACTTTAAAAATGCCCAATCTGACAAGAGCAAGTGGTTGTCCCCTGAGAAACTCCAGGCCTTATACCTAGAGTTTATTAAAGACTTCCCCATCGTTTCCATTGAGGATCCCTTCGACCAAGATGATTGGACAGCATGGAGCTCTATAACGGCCGCCACCAAGATCCAAATTGTCGGTGACGATCTCACCGTAACCAATCCCAAGCGTATCCAAACCGCAGTCGAAAAGAAAGCTTGCAACTGTCTGCTTTTGAAGGTTAACCAAATCGGTACTGTGACTGAATCCATCAAGGCTCATCTTTTGGCCAAAGCCAACGGCTGGGGCACCATGGTTTCTCATAGATCTGGAGAAACCGAAGACACCTTCATTGCTGATCTTGTCGTTGGATTGTCCACCGGACAAATCAAGACTGGGGCTCCTTGTAGATCAGAACGTTTGGCTAAATACAATCAAATTCTCCGCATTGAAGAGGAACTTGGTGGAAATGCTAAATACGCAGGAAAATCATTCCGTCAACCAGTTTAAATGGAGTAAATGTGATGTGGTTGGCACAATGTGTAGGGGCAAGATAGCTTACTCTATGTAGTATTGAACTTTTGGACACTGCCAAAGTTTCCCAGTATATAATAAAGTTTGTCATCATGTCAATGTTTATATAAAACTTATTTTTAATTAAACAAAAAATTTGTAAGGGTAAGTTGCTCCTTAGTAATATAAGGAATCGGACACAGATATTCAGTATACCTTGTATGAGAAGGCTCTATCGTTCATTGTATTGTGTCTAAAAAATAAAACATTTTAATGTTCTTTGTTTATTGATTTCATTCATGTGGGAGAGTAAGTTTGAATGAAAATCTGATTGAATAATTTCTAAGATTCCTCTTTTTTTTTTAAATAGTTTCTATCAATGAGTAGTTTTTTTATATTTCGGATAAGGTAGGTCAAAGTCTATATAATATGCAAATTTGGCAGGGTTAAGCTGATTTAAGTCTTTTTTTTAACATTTATTTAACTTCTATCTATTTGGGCTACTGAGACTTAACACAGAAGCCTGTAGATGAGCTACCACCAACAAGAAATGTTGCCGGACCACAATAGACAAGGGGCCGATAATTTACATCCCCTCTGAAGGATGGTGTATCCACTACACAATCCTCGCCTAAGATTGCACAGCTTCCGCGTATACACTGATATACAAGCCGTTGGAAGATAGAATAGAATAGATTTATTCATTGATAAATTAAAATATTACGAAAGTGAACACGTATCAAATAAGTTAATAAATAAAAGGAATGCTTAGTTGTTATGTATAAAAAAAATCATTTAAAGGGTATAATTCAGCAGAGCTAATTTTCAATTATATACATGCTAAAATATAATAATTGCATATATACAGAGAAGTGGATAGAAAAAAAATGTATATGTATAAATGATAAATTATATCAAATTGTTGCACCAACATCAAATTTATTTTAAAACAATATCTATTTGTGAGGGGAGGTGAACACGCACTCGCCTCTCAGGTTTTGAAAAAATTAAAAATGTTATAGAGAAATTCGAAGCTGACTCCTGAGGCAGTGTGTGCACTTTATTTATTGAAAATTCGTAGTTGGGGGGGGGGGGGGTCCTCGAAGGCCGCTGGACAGGGTCTAAGACTACACCCTGTGTATAGAAATAAAGACACTTGTTTTTTAAAACGATTTACAAATTTTATTTTATGTATGTGAACAAAATTTCGAAGTAATTTACTTTATTTTTTACAATAATATTTTTTGAAGGTAACTGTTCGACGTAAAATTTCGACTGGAAAGTTATTAAGTATTTTTTGAATTATTTATTTTAATTCTGGAAAAATTTATATGTTAATTTAGCATGAAGGCCGGTTTATTTTTAATTAAAATTTAAAAATTAAAACAATTTTTTACAAGAGTTAACCTTGGAAGTAGCGCGGGCACTGTATACAAAATCACGAGTAACACCGAAGAAACTAACTTGCTTCGAGCTCGTGGAGCTCGGGTATTTATACCATTCGGAAATATTGCGTTTGGCGCGCCCCGTGTAGTCCAGAATCCCGTTTTAAAAGAGCTGAATACGGCACCTTGTAGTCTGGATCGGCTCGATTGCGTAAGATTGCACAACATTGCGCAACCTTTTGCTAAAGTTTGAAATAAGTCATATGGGAAAATCGGTCTTGAGAAGGGGAATTTTTTTGTATAAAAAGAATTTTGATATCGACATTTGTTTGGAAGTTATTAGAGTTTTATTGATATGAAATTAAACGTTTTCGGATTGACCCCGTAAAGTCGTAATGAAGGTCCGATGTTTACGAGTTGGAAAGCTATTTAAAAGGTGCGATAGGCGGGCTGTGTCTGGAAATAAGATAAGATAACGGGTTAAAGATAATGCCGATATGGAATGTGATATACGAGGGGTGACTGAAAAGTAAGAAAATTTAAAGTAGAAGCGGGTGGTATCATTTTGACGAATTTGATGGGAGTGTGGTGTCGAGAAGTACCGAGAGTAAGTTGAGGTATACGGGGGGTGGTCGAAAAGTGCTGAAATTAAAAACGTAACATCTGGTTACGGAATGGTAACGAATCGAGATAGAATATCGTGAGTATGGGTTTGGAAGGGGATTTTGATGAAGTTTAAGATTATACGGGGTGGATATTTTTAAAGTTGTTTTTTTGGATGACTTTGAGTTCCGAAAGGGCGAATTTGGGTGTTTGGCGTTGTTTGACGATGGATATAGGTTAATTGAGAATTGTCGGTTATGTTTGCATTTTTCCAGAATTATTTTAGAGAAATTGTCTATTTTTGTTAATTTAAGTATCATAACGACTTCTTTTTATCGCTTTTGACATGGCGTACGATACTTGTGATTTATTTTCAAATTTTTAGAAATTTTTATCTTTTTTATAGGGCTGATAGTAAGGAAGTACTATAACAGAGGACACGTTTTCCCATCCAAGTATTAATCGTGCCTGATGTTGCTTTACATTTCAGTGAAATATGTAAATAGTAAAGACGCAGCTATGCTTGTCCCCAAGTATTGAGTGTGGTCCATATGGAGTGAATAAATAAATTATCTTCGTTATTAATAGTATTTATGCAGAATCTCAAGATAGGTCAGTTTTTGATTTTAAAAGTACACTTTTTGGTGCAAAATTTTCACCCCTCATTTCAGTTCCCTATTTTTTAAAATTAAAAGGGGGTGCTTGTGCAATACCTCATTTGAAAGATATAGTTATTCTCTATTCGGCAATATCAACTTTTTTCGATTTCCTTCACTAGATTGAAATTTCTGGAAATTTCACAACACGAGAGATTTACAATTCATGTAATAGGCTCTCAAACATGCTAAAGGCTGTCATAAAGTATTGTTATGTGACAATAGGGTTTTCCCACTAATTTTATTTTAACAATTTGTGTCGTGAAAATGATATAATAAAATTTTTTATTAATTTACAACAATTTACTTTTCTAATAAGAATTATTTCTAAGAAAATATCGTTAAAACAACTTACTGATAATTTCACTGCTTTTTAAAACGGGCATTTTTACGCGCCAGAATTACGTATCTACCCGGAAAACCAATGAAATTATGGATATAATTAGTTTGTAATAGATTCTTGAAAGCTTTCCTCTAAAACTTCTCAGAATTTCAATTTGTAATGCTTGTACTGTGATTGGTTTAAAGCAGTGGACGTGTAAATATTGGCCAATCAGAATCCAGATAAATGCCGCACAAGTTATTCGTGAAAGCGTCGGACGTTAATATTTTGTACTGTAGTTTAGGTTTAACCTTCACTGACATTACACATCAGATGACTAACCTAAAACGTTAAATTTATATTTTTATGTTTGTATTGTTCGGAGTGAAAATATTGTTTTATCAGTTTCTGGTTTATGTTTTATTAATTCTACAATCAAAATGGAATCAAGTGGAAGAGGGATATGTTAAAGGTACCTCTGATAATTTACCTAAAGTAGAAAAGTGCTGAGTGCTGTCGATAAATAGAGGTTATGTTATGTTAACAGAGACCAAGATTAAAGCTATATTTTTGCGCATTAAGTTAAATTTTTGCGATCTCGCGGCTTACACTAATGTCTTTAAGCGCCTTGAAGCGTGACGTCATTTGCTAGCGTACTCCTGAGGCCGTGCGATACCGCTTGTCGCGTCTAATGCGCAAAAATATAGCTTTAGACGCGATAAGCGGTGCCATTCGAGCGAATAAGTCATGACGTCACGCTTAAAGCCACTTGCAGCGGTATCGCGCGGCTTCAGGAGTACGCTAGCAAATGACGTCACGCTTCAAGGCGTAAGCCGCGAGATCGCAAAAATTTAACTCAATAAACAATCTTGAACAGAGACAACCTCTGTGATTGGATTTCAGGGTTTTGACGTCACAACGCGCCAATTTATGGCTGTTTAAAATGAACCCAATATTTTTCAAACTTCAAGTTTTTTTTGTTACTATTAGTAAAATTAATAAGATAATAAATATGCCATAAATCATTTTTTTACGTGTGTTAGGTATTTCAGCAATAATTTTTTTTTCTGGGAAAACCCTATTAATTAATTGTCAAAACTTTACAATAAAGTTAGACCGCACTTCAATAGAAGGTTGATATTTTTTAATATCATTTTTTATTGTAACTATGGCACATTTGAGTGATTTGCAAAGAATTGAAATATTGATAATGATTGGATGTGGTGATAAGACCAGTCTCAAATGGAAGTATGTACAATGTTCAATGCTAAGTTTCCCGATTACACAGTCCACAGTTAGTAGAGCAGAACGAAAATTTTGGAAAAATGGAAATGTCCGAGATCTGCCAAAATCAGGACGGAAAAATCAAATTGACGAGGAAAACAATTAAACATTTTACTAGGCTTTCAGGAGAATGCGCACAAGTCAACCAGACAAATCACTGCTGAAAATAATATAAGTTAGTAAGTGTTACGACTTTTGAAGAAACAGAAGTATGATCCTTTTAAGGTACATCTAGTGCATCAATTAAATGAAGCTGATAGTGAACGCAAAATCTCTAAAACAAGGGTGAATATATGTCATCCGTTGTTTAGAAATAGGATTCCATTTTCTGATGAAGTGACGTTTTGTTTGAACGGCGCCGTTAATAGAAAAAACTGTCGATACTGGAGTAAAGAAAATCCTCATTGGATGATAGAGGCTGACACTCAATATCCCAGAAAAGTTAATGTTTGGGTTGGCATTATTGAAAATAAAATTATTGATCCCTATTTTTTCGAGGGTTTATTAAATGGTGAACGGTATCTACATTTTTTACGTCCTTTTTTGCATAAATACTACGAATAATGTAGAAAATTAATTTATTTGCTATATATATGGACCACACTGTATACATATACAGATTCGGAAAAAGAAGTTGGTGATATAGGAAATATCGGCCACGCCCCCAGTCCCCCATAATTCTTGAATGCAGGCACAGATTAGACAGACGTCTGACTCTCAGGATTTTCATGTATTAGGTTTTTCTATCCATGCATTCGTGTAACCTCGTGGCGTTTTATTCCTACACGTCTCTTAGGCTCCCTCGGCTAAAACGGAATGCTTGTTTGTCTCGGATCTCGAAGTCATGAAAGTGGTGATGTGAACATGTACCCAATGCTCTGTGTTGATTCACGACAAGGCGTGGTTTACCCGCGCTGTTACACCACAGTAGAGAATTCTCTACTGTGGTTACACATTTACATATAAAGAACTACAATTTCCGATTCTGTATAAGTATATTATAATTGAGATGCTTTTTCATTGCCCTGTGATTGCCCAATCTATTTCTAATATCTGCAGAAGTAGTAATGAAACAGAGAAAGGAAATTTTCAGATTCAGTACTATACTAATTTCTGGAATATCTTTCTGCTATCCCATCGCTGAACTACTTTAAAGTGTTCTAATAAAATTCTGTTGAAAACATTGTTTCTTGGAATGGATCGGATTTCGTTTCCAACTTAATTATAACTCTGTGTCAGAAAAATGTTGGGAAACTATATCTAAAGTAGTCTTTTTTTCTTTTTTCGACAGTGGGTATTCGTTTTTATTTCTGATAGGATCCAGCAAATATGCTAAAAAATGAAGTGACATTAAAAAGAAGTACAACGATGAAGGTAGCTTCTTACGAAAGTTGGGATTATGGGGCGTAAAAACGCGCCGGAGGTGAAAATTTTTAATTTTTCAAGGTCGGTCTCGTGGGTGTAAGGTTTAAAAATATGAAATAATAAATATTTATTTATTTTATTTTACTCCACACCACCCAACAGATAAATTCCATTTAGAGGATGGGAACAACAATACATAGTAAAAAAAACAGATAGAAAGTTAGAATACAAACTAGGTTAAATACAGAATAAAAAACAGAAAAACTATTCAATTCAATTCGATTCTCATAGGTGTTTACACACGTCAATTTCTATACTAATAAAGTTAAAATAATTGTAAAAATATAAAATGTATAAAATACAAACAGTATTAACTAAACATGAGTATACTGGTGACACACATTATTTAAGAAAAAGTTGTAACATAAGAAATATAACCTAGAATACTGCATGAATCTACCATATAGAGCTTAAATTGAGGAAAAGTTATTATCTAAAAATTCTTTTGTGCTATAAAAAGCCTTATTCAGTAAATATTATTTATTTATGGTCATTTTGAACTTGGTTTCATTTAATAACTTTATTTTTGATGGTAAAACATTATAAAACTGTAAACTTAAGTAGCTAGTGCCATCTCTGGTGCCTTGAACATGACATTTGATCGTTCTTACTTTATTGACCTACAATAGGGTCTCTAGACCTACACACCGTCAACAGCATTTTCTAGCAGTGAGAAGGCAGATTAGTTTGATTAGTTTCCATTGACTGAATATTATTGGTACAAACCTTTTAACGTAGAATTTTGAAATTATACAAACTGTTTAACCATTTAGAAGCAGCTCTTGTTCCATCTAGCGACTAGTAGCAGAAATATACCTGTTCATAACCGAGATCTATACAGAAATCTGCGTTAATGAAGTATTAGTTCTGATGTTTAGCACATTACTAAACCTTTCTCTTCACATCCGAATTGATAAACGCATGCGTAGTAAAATTACAATATTGCTAAATCTTAATCCAAAATATTTTTTAATACAGTTTTAATATAAGAAGAAATAAATTTCACTGGCAATAATTAAAAAATATATTTCAATACTTAAATATTTTTATTGAGTAAGAAAATTGGAAATATATTTTTATGTGTCTGTATGTTAAGAGGCAATAAGGTTCACTATTAATTCAGTATGGAAACATTGAGGTGGGGATGAAACGTCACACTAATAGCGTATATTATCTTTATGAAGTTTTGTGGAATAAATGAACAGGGTACTAAACTTTTTCAGTCTTATTTACAAGGTCGTACACAAAGAACTAAAATACGAGGTAATATATCAGATGTGAGATTTCTTTCAAGAGGTGTACCACAGGGTTCTAACTTTTGGACCACTGCTATTTACGATTTATACTAGTCAGTTCCCCAAATTCATTGAACATAGTAGAATACATATGTATGCCGACGCTACCCAGGTTATTCATTCTTTCAATGCCCGCGAGCACGAAGATGCAACATAAAAAATCAATAATGATTTAAGAAACCTCTCTAGAATATCATCAGAGCACGCCCTTATTCTAAACCCCGTTAAGTCTGCTCTTCTTATATTTGGTAAAAATACGGGTTGTATAAATTTACAGCAACATCATCAGATCAATTCACCTCGCACATAGCTAACACCAATATAGTAATGTATAAAGATCTAATCTATCTTACTGCCCAAAGCTTAATAGCTCACAGAGACCAAATTGAACATGAAATAGCAAGAATGTATATCTCTTATATTACTCAGCGAAACAAGAACTACCAGTGATATTCAGATGTGTGAAATAGCCATAGATGAATACCATATTTTAAGATGTGATTCAGTAAGTCGGCACACAGGTGGAGTTGTAATGTATGTTAAACACGGTATTGAATATTCTGGAATTGAACAGAGGGTCAAGTTAGGAAACTATTGGTGGATGTTTGCAGATGTCACACTAAATCGTGTTAAATGGAAAGTAGGTGTTCTTTATAGATCTTCAAGTGGAAGCATACCTGAATTTTTAGAAGACTTTGAAATACTGTGTGAAATGTTAAGCAGTAAGAATCAGAAAATTGTACTAGTGGGTGACTTTAATATCAATTACAAAGAAGATTCTTTTTACAGTAAAAAGTTTAAAAATTTGATTACTATATTCGGATTTGAACAAATTATTAATGATGATACAAGATGTGTTGATTCTAGTAATTCATTAATTGACTTTGTTGTAACAAACTGTGATCGCATTAAATGTGTAGTTCATGATAATCCGAAAATTACTGATCACTCTATAATTTCTGTAAAAATGTTAACAGTTTCCAAGCAGAGTAATAATAATGTAAAAAAACATTTAGAAATCTTAATGATAATAATATGAATAACGTTTGTTTAGAGCTAATGCAAAGAGAGTGGTCTTTAAACTCGATTGATGTCAATAATATTTATAATGAACTGTTAAGTAACTGTGAGAATGTGGTAAATATTATAGCACCACTTCAAACCATTGAAAATAATTATAATAATCTGCCATGGTATGATGTAGAATTAAAAAATAAATCCAAAGAAAGGGACGTTGCATTTAAGAAATTTAAAATCTGTAATAATACTGAAAAACTTAGACTGTGGGAAATTTTTAAACAAAAAAGAAATGAAATGGTTAATATGTTAAAATTAAAAAAGATCCAATACTATGAACGAAAAATTGATACCTATAATAATAATCCCAAATTAATGTGGAAAACTTTAAAATCCTTAATTAAACCAAAAAATTATCAACTTAGTGAACATAATATACGTTTTGAAATAAACAATTCAGTTTCTGTATTATATACAAATAAAGAAATTGGTGAAGGTTTTAATAACTTTTTTATAACTAGTATTGCTGAAATAACTGATTCCATCCCTAATGCTAATCAATGGTCATCAAGCAAATATGAAGCTATTGAATCTAAATTTAATGAATTTTCTTTACTGAATTTAAGCGAGCTTAAATCAATTGTAATGTCTTTAGACAATAAGTCTAGTGTGAACTTGGTATTAAATTCAAAAACTTTAAAATGTATTTTTCAAGATATAGGACATGTAATTTTACACTTTGTTAATACTAGTTTATCTAAAGGTCAATTTCCTGAAGCTCTGAAAACTAGCACAGTTGTCCCTATTCCAAAAATAGAAAACTCAAATAAAGCGTGCGATTTTAGACCCATTAATACCCTGCCACTTCTTGAAAAAATATTGGAATTAGCTGTTTATAATCAATTGTCCGCATATTTTAACTATAATGATCTGCTTATAAGTAACCAATCTGGCTTTAGAGCTAGGCATTCTTGTGAAACAGCACTTCAGTTGACTATTGCTCACTGGATTAATCAAATTGATGACAACAAATATGTGGTGGCAGTATTCTTGGATTTTAAGAGAGCATTCGAAACCATCGACCACTCCTGTTCATTATATATCTTAATGATTTAAATCTGGCGATTAATTGCGATTTTATTAATCTGTTTGCTGATGACACCTTGATTGCAATTGTTCATAGTGATGTTGATGTCGCCATTAAAAAAATGAATATTGAGCTTAACAAACTTTCGGGATACCTTAATACCAACAAATTAAAATTAAATATAAGTAAAACCAAAGCAATGATTTGTACAAAAAAGTTCAGTTATCAGAAATTAAATACAAATAATATTAATATAATCTTCGAGAATAGTAAACTTGAACTGGTAACGAAAATTAAGTATTTAGGCTTCATAATTAGTAATGACTTAAGTTTGAAAGAACATTTTATGTATGTTCAAAAAAAAATCTCGAAAAAACTATTTTTCTTCAGTAGAGTTTCAAAATGTTTATCAATAGCGACAAGTATAACAGTTTATAAAACAGTAATCCAGCCACACTTTGACTATTGTGCAAGTATACTAAATTTTCTTGATAACAACAGTATTTCCGTCTTACAGAAACTGCAGAACAGGGGAATGCGAATTATACTAAGATGCAACAGAGTTACACCTATTCGATTAATGTTAAATGTATTAGATTGGCTAAGTGTGAAACAACGTCTGACATATTTTACCTTAATTTTTATTTTTAAGATTTTAAATGGATTACTCCCTTCATATTTTAATATATATATTACTTTTAATAATTAAGTACATAATCACCTGACCAGAGTAAATAACCATTTGCACATCCAAAGGAAAAAATGTACCAGGCATATGCATACATTGTTTTCTGATGGTTTGCGGGAATATAATGTTACCTAATGAGATTAAAAAAAGTACGAACCTCAATATATTTAAACAAAACCTGATGCAACATCTTAAAGGTTAATAATAACTTCGTACTCATATTGTATAAAAATATTTTATTATTTATTTATATTTTGTCTTTTGTAGTATATGTATTATGGATCATTATGTATTGTATATAAAATTGTATTTCTATTTTAAACTCATGTATATTAGGACATCCTATTAATAAAGTTATTATTATATTATATTATTATAACATATTAATATTGCAAATGTCAAAATTGAGATTTCAGCCAGTTCAAAAAAATCTTGGTTTAATTTTGGATAGGTCACTAAGATTCCGGTACAGTTAAAATTAAACTTTATAAAAATCTTTATTCACAAAATAAATAAACAGAATCATAAATTTTGTATTAACAAAATGGATGTTACGCAGGTCTTTCGTCGGTAATTGGATAAAAAAAAGCGCAAACCTTATTTCCTTTTTACAGTCAACGTTTCGACAATCTTTATTGTGTACCTCAGGACTAATGAGGTGAAAAGTTATTAGTTTTTAAAATCAGACATAATATCATCGTTACCAATTTAACAAAAAACATAAATATATATCCAATAGCAAAACTTAGTCTATGAATTATTTCAATATGTTGCGAGTTTGGTTATTTGAAATATACTGAATTAATTTCATTTTTCTCCATTATTGCTGAATTTTACTACTTTTCTACCACGTTTTGTTTAATATCATTTAATATTTTGCAACTGAACTAGGGATATTTAATTTAATCTGATAATATTGCAGCTAAACTGTTGAATGAAATTTATATCTACTTCCCTTTTTAATTTAATCAAAGGGCGGCTTTGTAACCTTCATTTGCTACAATCTCATCATAAAATCCAAAGCCAATAATGTGTGCGTATTTTTTATGTGTGGAACCCCGCGTTTCCGTCATCGTAAACTGTGTAAATAACGATGACAGAAGGGCGTTGCTATAGCATCCCTTATACGCAACGTGTTCCAGTTTTAATCACATTCAGTCAATAGGGGCGGTCCTAAATTTAGTGAAGGTATAATGTAGGTATTTTGCTAGGCAGTAAATAAGTGAGCAGGTAGACATTCAGTTTTATTATTTTTTTAAATATTCGACAGTAAAAAAATAGAATTAATTAGAAGAAAAAGAGAAATAGAAGAACTGCACAACAATTTCTTATTATGGCAAATAGTGATTGGGTATCATTTGTAGACGTTTTTATGCAATATTTTCAAAACATCTTGCTAAAAGCGAGATAAAATTTCACTCCGATTAATTGGATCTAACTACCTAATATTGATATTGAACTTGGTTAAAAATACGTTTATATTTATTATTACACTAATTGCAATATTTTACACATTTTTCAGTATTAAGTAACAAGGCTCAATTGACTTGATTACTGCGACTGGGTGAAAAATTGTTTCATAATTTTTAGTAATTTTTTTAAACGTTTAAATATTCGCTCACATGCTGTTATTTTGATTCGTGGCCTTTAGAAACATATCCTAAATGCGAATACACTGGAAATTTTTCTATCATAATAATCCAAAAATTCTTTCTTTTTTTGATAAATAGAAATAGACTGGTGCCAAAGCGGATTTTGAAGGATAAAAAAAATTATTAACAGCTAAGGTTATAATTAAGAAAAAAAATAAAAATTAAATAAGAGATAAAGTGATATTGTACAATGGGGGTACTGTTTAGGGGCTGCAAGTGGTAACGAAAGCGATTTTCGGCGAAACGTGACCTTCTAGCAGTATTTTTCAATATAACCTCACATTTTCCGAAAAAATGGCGGAGAGCCGATTTTTCGGTTTTTTGTTTTTTTCTCTTAAAAATGATTCAATTTACATGAGATTATGTGAAAGTATACCTTTTTTTCATTGGATAAGCATGATTTTTTTGGAATCTGGGAAACAAGTGGTTTCCGAGATATTTACATTTTTCGAAGAAAAAAACCAGTCTTCCACGGAAAACTTTATTTATATTTTTTTTTATTTAAATATTATATCCGGGGTCATTTTAACCTATTGAGATGTCTACTTTAAAATGGCCTATATATGTTTATAGTTTATTTTACACAACACCGCTTAAAATTGAAAAAAAAACAAAAAAAATGACTTCCAATCACGAATTTTTCAATATTTTTTATTATTTTCAATTTTTTATTACTATTTATGTAAATAATGGATTAATATCAATTACAATTTACTTGCATGTAATACTACTAAAGTTGAATGAATTTAATTGAAGAAAGTGGAGGAAACCACCCGGAAACTTTTAAATAAATAACAAATTAATAAAAAATCTTTAAGTTATCCATACAAACGTGGTAGAAAAATTTACAAAATTGTAAATTCCGAAATTCATATTAGAAAAGTAGTTGGAATAGGTGCCTATAAACGGTTCAAGCTCGCCTAAAATGGTCGGAGGAGGGGGTGGTGGTGGTAAGAGGGACTGGGCCAAGAGACCAGCCGAGCTCGTTGAAGAAGAACAACCACAATGCAAAAGATCTAAAATTCATCTGAATTTTATAATTTTTCATACATTTTTTATTTTTATTAAAAAATGACAAAACAATATTTTTATGAAAATAAAGCGAGTCAAAATTTGTAAAAAATATCAATAAATTAATTGTTTTATTTAATAATTATTTATTCAAATTATTTTATTCAAATATACCTAAAACAGATTACCCGTCGTTATACCATTTATTTAGTGAAAAAATAGTAAAATATACATTAATAAAAATGCACACTGGGCCAGTGAGTCTTAACTCTAGCTTACGCTTACGACTTTCAGTACGGTATGGTGCATTGCAATGAATGACTTAAGTTTCAAAATGATTTTCCCCACATTTAACTTTAGTAATATTACATTGAAGTAAATTCTGTGATTGAAATTAAATACATTATTTACATAAATATTAAAACTGAACGAAAATAATAAAAAAATATTGAAAAATTCGTGATTCGAAGTCATTTTGCTGGGTTTTTTCAATTTTAAGCGGTTTTATGAAAAATAAACCATCAACATATAGGCTATTTTATAGACATTTCAACGGTTAAATTGAGCCTGGATAGGATATTTAAATAAAATAAAACACCAATAAAGTTTCCGTGGAAGATTTTGTTTTTTTTTTTCGAAAAATGTAAATATCTCGGAAACTATTTCTTTTCCACATTCCAAAAAAATCATGCTTATTCAATGAAAAAAAAAAGGTATACTTTCACATAATTTCATGTAAATTGAATTATTTTTACGAGAAAAAAGTAAAAAACCGAAAAATCGGTTTTCCGCCATTTTCTCGGAAAATGTGAGGTTATGTTGAAAATGAATATTTTTTTATTATTTACAACTATTTGAAGGACAAAGGTCACGTTTCGCCGAAAATCGCAAAAAACACTTTCAACCTCTAAACAACACCCTATTTTACAATTTCACTTTATCTCGTGTTTAATTTTTGTTTTTTCTCTTAATTGTAATCTTAACTAAATTTTCCGGCTGGTCCTTGCCTGTTAATAATTTATTTTTTCAAAAAGGTATTGGCACCAGCCTAAAATAACACAGTAACTTTATTTTCTGTAAATTTTACGCACATTTAAAAAATGACATCATTTTTTCAATTTTACCAAATTTAGTAATTAAATTGAAACAAAATCTTCACAATAGTTATATTTTTAGATTTTAAATATCTCGAATTATAACATTTAAATGCTTTCCGAGTTCTACTAATAAATTCTCTTTTCTTACTTATAGACAATAAGATGTAAGTGGAACAGAATTTATTAAGTGATATTTAGTAAACTGTATATAATATTTGGACACAATTTTATTAACCGTAAACTAGCTCTATAAATATGACTAAATGGTTTATTACAATGAAGTAATATTTCTTAAATCCTTTATCCAATTTCATTCAATCCAAAGAGGAAGCCAGCTTTCCGGCATCCGTTGGGTGACCAAGAAAGTAAATATTCAAGGAAAAAAATATTAAAAAGAACTAATATTTGGTAGAATTAGCCCCTCCACTATCATGTTTCACCATTTTTGAAAATTCTCCTGCAACCCAATTGCGTGTGCGGTAATACTGATCAAACATTTTTCGAGAAAATTTTATTTAGCGATGAAGCTGATTATACTAAATGGATCGTTTTCAATTCGAACAACAGTCATTTGTGAAATTTTCATAACTAATGTTCTGTAAAAGAAAACAACTTCCAACATAGATTTAAGAGTAATGTGTGGTGTGGCATAATTGGTTACTCTTTCTGAACAAGAATTAGATATACTTTAGAGGATATACTAATACTATATACCTGTCACCTCCATGTAAGAAATAATATTTAGGATGGTATTGTTAAAAATTTTCAATAGTATGAAGAGAGTACGACATGACTTATTGTAATTTTCTGTCACTACGTTATTGGCGATACACTGGTCAATATATACTTACAAAGCTAATCGGCAATTCAAGGTGGGTATATATAATTCGGTACAGTTTTAAGAGAAGCCTGTAAGGCGGTGAACGTTAATATCAATAACAATATGATAAAGATATATCCTGCCAGTAATTAGAATATTTTGTTCAGTAGTATTAGATTAAATAAAACAAAATAAAATACATAAATATACTCTGATAAATATAGTGCATAGATAATAGGGAAGAGTTACGAAAGAGGAAAATTAAAAATGGCAATGAAATACTTGAATACTGTGAGATATATTAGGTATAAAATATGATTTACACCTGTTGGTTGATTCCTCCAGAAGTGAAACATCCCTGGCGTAAAAATTGATTTGAGTGATGGCCAACATATTGACATCCTGTATCATAAGTAGTTTATTCACATTTTTTTATTTAGTATTATTATTTGTTATGCTAACGTGAACTAGAATACATCAACAATATAAATCTGCATCTGTTCATTATATTATTTATAAATATTACTAACAATAACTTCAGAAATACTTAAGTATTTCAGCGAGTTATTTTCGTTTGTCACCGGCTCCTTCGCCATTTCATGTATCGCTGGGTTGTAATTATTGTATTTGGTCCCTATAGCTATTTTGAGTTCGTAAATTGGGTCTTTTTCGGACTCAATCCCAAAAAGCTGCTATGGCCATTTTCAAAAAAAATTTTGTTTGTATCAGCTACCTAAACCACTTTTTTGGGATTCAACTATTCCGGACGAGGCAAAGCTAAGTCCGGAAACAGTTAGGATTCGTTCCATAAAACATAATTTTAGGTATTTCTTACAAAAATAACTATTATCGCCGCTTAGAATGGTGAGAGCGGAAGTAAAACGCTCTGCTACTTTTAGCAGATACATGGTCATATACTAATTTGAGTTTACTAAATATATTTTTAACAATATTAGTTACATGCTCTGAGAATTCCAACGAGGAGTCTATAAAAAGGCCAAATTTTTTGATATATTGCAAAGTTTAAGTCCTGATTATTTATAATAATATGTGTATCTCCTGTGTACTTATCACATGAAACCTTGCGCCCAAATAACATAATTTTGGATTTAGTGGGATTAATTGGCAGACAACATTTTTCCGACATAGATAATAGCGCCTGTAAATCCTAATTTACTCGTGCACAAGCCTCAAGACAGTCTTTCTTCTCAAAAGAATAATAAATTTGCGTATCATCTGCATAGAAATGACTCGAGCAATACTTCAAACCATCTCGAAAGCCAGAGGTATATAAAGTAAACAGAAGAGGACCTAATATGGAGCCCTACGGCACTCCGCTAAACAACTTTAATGGGGTGGAAATATTATTGCCAGATCTGACCATCTGTTGCCAATTGGATAAATAATGTTTAATTAATAAAACTGCATTCCCATCAAATCCCAGGTAATGAAGTACAGATAAAAGAATTTCAGGATTGATTAACTCGAAAGCCTTGGAGTAATTGAGCAAGACCAATATTGTTAAGTCACTCTCCGATATCATATCATCCATAACTTTCAACAGGGCGGTAGTATGATTTGCTCTAAATCCTGATTGGTTTTGAGGTAACAGATCATAAGTTTTCTGATTTTTTATTTGAACTTTTAGTATTTTCTCAAAAATTTTAGATAACACCGGTAAAATACTGATTGGCCTGAGATCTTTAAGGTCCTTAGGGTTACTTATTTTTGGAATAGGCAGTATGTACGCTATTTCCATTTAGAAGGAAAGATACTAGTTTCCATGGAATTATTTATCAAGTGAGTTAGATAAGGCATATGTACATATGTATAATTAAAATTTATATATCACTTCATGTACATCATGTGAATATACAATAATGAATATTCATCTCAACAGATTTTACAATAATCTGTGGATATTCCTAAACTATATATTCATTTGACGCCATCTAGGTGGGGTTGCATATTGGTGTATTAGAGTGAGTGAAAAGTAGATCATGTAAAATTTGCAATATTTTTTTAAATTTACGAAAGGTGCACTTAAGTTGGGGCTATTGTATAAAAGTGTACAGAACAGATGTCTGCGCAAGCATATTTTAAGCCTGCAAATGTTTGTAAGCTATGCTCATAAAATAATTTATTATAATTTTTAGAAAACATTTTTTTAAGTTTAAATATCGCTATTTGTTATGTGTATATATGTACCGATGAAGTGAAAACAATGATGGGCCCATTACTGGTATTTGCTGGGATATATATGGTGAAAAAAATCCGTGTATAAGTATACTCGTATGGAATCACCTTAGTTTGTATAATATTCGCATACTCTCGTGTATATTTATACAATGTACGTTAAACATTCATTTATGGTTCACACTGAATTTCCTGGAACCTACTCATGTAGCAAAAAGTAAGAACAAATGTATGTTCATAAGAAATTGCTTTGATATACACGACATTAATTTAACATATTACCATCACAAATCTACATGTGTCAGCGTTAGGTTCTATACAGGGTGTCTCACCGGGAATTGAATCGATCGATATAGAGAAAAGTACACGTCAGAAAATTTTGAAAATTTAGATAATTACTAATGTCGGTGTGGCCAATCCAATTAAAATAATTAAAAGCAGCTGGCACTTCCGCTTATACCGGAAGTGGATACAACTTGCTTATTTCAAATGGAACACCCTATATATTTTAGGGTTTTAGAAAAGAGCATAAAATTCTGAGTCGAAAATATGTAGCATATCCTAACCTAAACCTAGCCATCTCAGAGATATTTGACATTTTATAGAAAATTTGACAGTTGCAACGGTTTGCAAGAACCGTTATAACTTTCTTCGTGTAAATGATCCTCATTTGCTTCTTGTCACGTAAAAAGAACACAAGGAGAACTACGTTCCACAACTGAAATAAATTCAATAATATCATACCAAGTGTTCCGTTTTTCGCGTTACATTTTGTCAACTTCAAACCGCGAAAACTTGTTTAGGTCAAATGGAACACCCTGTATTTTTTACATCAAGTTGTGTAAAATTGAATTCCCTTTTTTCTTTTTTTCTGATATTAGCATTGTGGGGGTTAAAGTTGCAACTTTTTGAAATATTTGCGATTTTATTAGAAATTCATGAATTGTTGTAATCATTTCATCAAAATAGCCATGATAAAAAACAATCAGTCATTATCTTATGCCAAAAAATGCCAACACGTTTAAATTATACCAACGAAAACTTTTTAAATTTGTTTATTATTTATGGAGAATGTGATAAAAAAATATCAAGAACTTGCAGCACATTTGCTACTCGATATCCACAAAAACGCAAAATAACACTCTGTAACATGCGTATTAATCGAATTGAAGATATGGCATGAACTAAAATAGCAGAGATAAGATCAATTTAAAATATGATTTCATTTTAATTTAATAATTGCTCAACAATTGCCCTCGAACCTCGACACATTTTTCGCACCTTCGGATTAGTTCCTTATGGGAAGCTCTTCTAATTGAATCCTGTGATATGTTCTGAAATGTATTTCTTACTCTTTGCATACAATTTTCAATGGTTGTTAATGGGCTCTCATAAACTTTATTTTTAATAGTTCTCCAAATGAAATAATCCAGAACCGATAAATCGGGCGAACGAGGAGGCCATAAGGAAAGTCCATTATTGGCAATCCATTGATCATAAAAAGTTTCTTGTAAATAATTATTAATTAAATATGCGTTATGTGGGGGAGCACCGTCGTGCTGATAAAAAATGTTTCAATGTTCGGCGAGAGGTAAATTTTCTAAATAGTTATTATTCAAATTTTGTAAGATATTCAGATATCTTTCACCTAAAAAAAGACAAACATTTATCTGTACATATTAGCAGAAGAGAAAATTTAATTTACCCTTTAAATTTTCCTGATAAAATTGTAATGCCACCACTCTATCGTTTCTTATGGCGCAGTAAACATTCCTGAAAATTTCGCTCTCTGAACATGAGGATTTGAATTACTCGAATAACGCGAATTATGTCTATTAAAAAGTCCATTTTTAGTAAATTTTGCTTCATCTGTCCATATAATATTTCCCAAATAAGAATCGTTAGTTGGATTGGCCACGCCGACGTTAGTAATTATCTAAATTTTCAAAATGTTCTGATGCGTACTTTTCTCTATATCGAATATCGATCGATTCAGTTCCCAGTGAGACACCCTGTATAGATATGTCTTCTATATGGAGACGGGCTTTCCTGCGCATTGTTAATAGAAATGGGAGACAAGAGGCTCCTCAAGGGTAGTACGTATTGCTAACATATATACAAGGTGTTGCATCATGAGAGGGACATAGCTTAATAGGAGGTAGAGAACATCAGTGGTAACCGGAACCTCCCATAGAAATGTCTCATTGGGCCTTCATTACGAAGTTACAGGGTGTTAAATAATTTTTGGCCAAACCTGTTTTTTGTCATAACTTTGACAGGGAATGAAATAACGGATTCATATTTGGTACGGCTAATGTACTAACGAGCCCCAAGAGGTACATGTATAAAAAAAATATATCCAGGTCCGGACTCACTATAATTTATGTTTCTTCTTTGCATCAATAAAACATCACCCTGTATATATTTTTTTGAAATTTCGATACGATATTCGAAAAGAGCAAGAAAAAACAAACAAAATGGCCTATTTCATTTTTTTGTTACACCTTCGTGGTTATTTAAATACGTTGTTAAATGTGCAAGAAAATGGATTACAGAACCCTATTAAATGAGAGGTACGTGAAATAAATAGTTTTATAACTAAAATTTGCAAAAATTCTATTGAGCCTAGGTGGTCTGGGTGAATCCTAATTCCGGCACGTTTTAAAGGTCCATTTTGGTAAAAAACTGTGGTCCTAATAAGTAATCGGGTATGAAATAACAAAATTTTTAATCAATCACAGTAGGCTTGTTCAAAGTGACAGATAATAAAAAGAAATCTCCTAAACAGTTGAATAATTGTTTGTTAGTAATTTAATGTGTCAATAATCCGCATTTAGTTAGTGAAAACTTGTGAAAATATTTTAACTATGCCAGTAAAATTTACAAACGTGGAATATGCTGACATAATATTCATCTATGGTTTCTGTAATGGAAATGGTAGGTCGGCGGAAAGAGAATATCGGCTGCGTTTTCCTGGTCGTCGATGCCCTAATCATAAAACCTTTAGTACGGTGTTCCAGTATGCAAGACAACACGGAAAGTTTCCTACTTCTGCAGTTGTGGAGCGTGTTTTACAACAAGGTGTGCAGGAACAAAACAATATTATAAACGTAGTTCAAGAAAACCCAAATATGAGCACTGGCAACTGGTATTCCTCATTGGCGAGTATGGAGAACCCTAAAAAGAGAACGTTACCATCCATATCATATCCAGCAGGTACAGCGTCTTCAACAAGGCGACGATATCCCCCGCCTGGCATTTTGTCATTGGTTGTCTAACCATCGCCCAGTCATTTACAGAACCTTATTTACGGATGAGGCACAATTTACAAGGGATGGAGTAAACAATTCACGAAATAATCATAAATGGGCACAGGAAAACTCACATGCGGTACGCCAACGCCGTTCGCAACACAGGTTTTCTGTAAATGTTTGGGTCGGACTTGTGAATAGACATTTGATAGGGCCACATTTTTTTGAAGATAGATTGAATGGTGAAATTTACTTTGATTTTCTTCAAAACATTTTACCGAATATGTTAGAAAATATCGGTATAAGAGGCATGTTGTTTCAGCATGATGGGGCCCCACCACATTTTAACCTTCAAGTAAGAGAACACTTAAACAATGTGTATCCTAATAGATGGATTGGACGCGGGGGTCCACATGAATAGCCACCAAGATCTCCTGATTGTAACCCTTGTGATTACTTTTTATGGGGCCACTTAAAAAACGAGGTTTATAGCATTGAAATTGAAAGTAGACAACATTTAATCCAGCGCATCGTTACAACCTGCGACGAAATACGGAACAATCCAGAAATGATACGTCGAGCAATTGGTGACCTTTCTAAACGCGCAAGAAAATGCACAGAATGTGGGGGAGGACATTTTGAAAATTTACTTTAGTGTCAATTACGTTTTATTTTTAAACACATTTAGTTATTGTTTTGTTATTTATTGTTAATTGAATGGAAAATATTTTATTTATTTAGATTTTAGTTTGTTCTCTTTTCCAATTTTTATTAAGTATAAAATGTTGATGATTTTCTTGATCAAAGTAACTGGTTGCTTAGGCCTAAATGGTTTAAATTATCTGTCACTTTTATTCTTTGAACAAGCCTAACAGTGATTGATTAAAAATGTTGTTATTTCATACCCGATTGCTTATTAGGACCACAGTTTTTTACCAAAATGGACCTTTAAAACGTGCCGGAATTAGGATTCACCCAGACCACCTAGGCTCAATAGAATTTTTGCAAATTTTAGTTATAAAGCTATTTATTTCACGTGCCTCTCATTTAATAGGGTTCTGTAATCCATTTTCTTGCACATTTAACAACGTATTTAAATAACCACGAAGGTGTAACAAAAAAATGAAATAGGCCATTTTGTTTGTTTTTTCTTGCTCTTTTCGAATATCGTATCAAAATTTCAAAAAAATATATACAGGGTGATGTTTTATTGATGCAAAGAAGAAACATAAATTATAGTGAGTCCGGACCTGGATATATTTTTTTTATACATGTACCTCTTGGGGCTCGTTAGTACATTAGCCGTACCAAATATGAATCCGTTATTTCATTCCCTGTCAAAGTTATGACAAAAAACAAGTTTGGCCAAAAATTATTTAACACCCTGTAACTTCGTAATGAAGGCCCAATGAGACATTTCTATGGGAGGTTCCGGTTACCACTGATGTTCTCTACCTCCTATTAAGCTATGTCCCTCTCATGATGCAACACCCTGTATATATATATTTTGGAAAATATGTATAGAATGTAAAAACGCTACATTACTCTTCCAGGTTACCTCCATATTATTGCGTATTTAATCCGATTGAGATGGTTTATTCAAGTAATGAAAATAAACGGAGTAATGACTACGTGTAGAAAAAATGTGTAGTGTGTTATTTTTTATTTTATTTTTATTTAATTACATATCCAATTACAGGACATAGAGAATAGGTACCTCACGAGTGCAATACAAAAGTATATACGATAGGTATAAAACGAAAATATTTATAAACGTATGCAGTACATAAAACATATAATAATGTGACATATAAACAGGATTCACAAATCACTATTCCGTCTTCCATGT
The DNA here is from genome assembly GCA_963675555.1 of Leptura quadrifasciata. NCBI lineage: Eukaryota > Metazoa > Arthropoda > Insecta > Coleoptera > Cerambycidae > Leptura > Leptura quadrifasciata. The sequence continues at coordinate 28,784,140 of OY776677.1, read as the reverse complement.
TTTGATAAAAGCAGTGTAGTTCAGTGTTTATTATTAGCAGCTTGCCAATTGAACAGGTGTTATTCAGATTGGGGGTTATAAGGGGTTTACTGTGGGCGTAAATTCAAGTTTTCGACCACCTAATGTATGTGGAGCCCCCATCATCTTGAAAAAATGGTCGAATCCCGTTTTTTTAAATACAACCGTATCAATTTTATGCAGATTGAAATTATCTACAATATTCATCATTCTTTTAAAAAATATTGTTTTAAGCAAAGATTAAGTAAGTTAACACACTCATTAGATTGACCCACCGACATATAATCAACCTTTCTCAATTAATACTCAATTAGTTTTACTACCTCATTCCGTGGAATGTTAATGAATAGATTAGTAATATCCAGCGTGGCTACACTCTGAATGAATTTTCTACGTGTATTTTTTAAAAATTTCTATACATGATATTCCCTTTTGCCATACGTAGCACTAACTAAGAAGCTTATTTTGGAAAGGGAGAAAAAATCGCAAATTGCTTAAAATTTAGTCCATTCTGTAATCAATTTGTACCGAAAATTCTGTGATATAATCGACGAAGCTTTTTAAAACCGTAGACGTACGTACGTGTATAGCCACAAAACAGTTAGTGTGTCCTATAGCTGTTAAAATTTTCAATTTGTATATTTCTGGAGCCACTTGCAGAGAATATAAAACGAGAACGGAAATAACAGGTATGTGTTATCTATACCGTCATCTGGGAGGAAATAAATAAAAATAAATAAATCGTTCTTTGACTACTTGACCTCTTGCAATCTGAAGTTATAACTTTTACAACCAAGTAATTTCAAAGTCAAAAAGCACTTACAGTCTGTGAAGTACAAATGTAATAAACAAGAATGTTTCATTTAAAATGAAAGATAGGAAATGCGTTCTGCGTAAACCGGATATAATGGTTTTTACAAAAA